>OX467082.1:49206587-49806587 GCA_950106755.1 Climacium dendroides
GGTCAAGGTTACCTTTGCTCGAGCCAGCGCAGCAGGTGGAGCGGGTTCTTGAATGCCTCCATGGCCACGGTTCCTGGTGCTCCTCATCGTCATACTCTGCAGATCACACGAGAGTTCACTCAGTTCCCACACCTACTCCCGGACCGACTTCGGTAGAATGCAAGAATGTTTGCAAATGGAGGTGCACACCCTCTCAATCATCGAGTACAGCTACGATGTGCATGGAGGAGCGCGGAGGACCATGGAATTCCAGATAAGGCTTCAAGAAGGTGAGGTCATCTCCGGAAATGCAGTGGTTTCTATTTTTATCGCCCGCGTTGTTGGATCCTCGGCGTGCTTCCTTGGTGAAGTCGGCTAATTTCATGCACACTGGATTCCTGAATTGCCTCTACGGTGGACTAACGTGGATTCATGTAGCCCATGACATTCCAGGCTAGATTGAACGCCCAAACTTATTGATAAGTGATTCCAAATTAGACTGCCAGTTATTTTTGCCGAACTTAAGAAATCGGGATCCTGGTTTCACCAAGGTGTATAAGCAGGAGATTCTCACTTACGTCCATTGTGCA
This sequence comes from Climacium dendroides, assembly GCA_950106755.1. Classification (NCBI taxonomy): domain Eukaryota; kingdom Viridiplantae; phylum Streptophyta; class Bryopsida; order Hypnales; family Climaciaceae; genus Climacium; species Climacium dendroides. The sequence goes on from OX467082.1 coordinate 49,207,157, forward strand.
CTACATTTTTTGAATGAAATCAGGAAGATTGAACTGAGCCCCAAGAAACTGTGCTCACGAGAATATGTTCAAGAACTTTCACATATTGAATTTTATTTCGACTGGTGCAAATCCGCTCCTCATCGACAATCCTATTTTCTGTAGTTTACGGTTTTGAAAGTATATTAACTCTTCAAAGTGTAGGGACTAGTCCTCAAGTCATCCCCATATTAGCACCTTGAATACTGTAAGAGATTTTACAAATTTTTTGTTTTCATTAGTCTCTATAGAGCTTTAGTGAAGACACTTGCCAAAAGAGAATTTCTGCATGTTGAAACACTTACCTTGAATGCTATACAAAATTCAAGTCACCTTCCATGTGATATAAGAAACAGGGACAAAGAGGGGCACAGGGAGAACGACATTCAAATTGAAAACGACTCTGTTGCCAAAGCTTTTTCGAATTTCACAAGCCATAGTACCCTAAACTTTGGTCTTCTAAATTCTAGTACGAAAGTTAGTTTCATTCTTTGGAGTTTTTCCATATAGGAAATAACAACAAGAACATTCTCGTATTGACAGAAAGAGTGCAATACTAATGTGGTTGAAATTTATAAGTGCGTTAGAACTTACAAGCTGCAGATTCTACTTGGATTCTACAGGGTGCACTTACAAGGCTATTTTGAAATTGTCATTTGGTCTCTTATAGAAACCCAGTATTGTGTATGTGCATGTCTCCAAGGTCCCTAATTTTAGCATTTAAAATCTACTCTAGAAAAACCTAACAGTGTTTTTCTTCACGATCATTGTTCTAGATATTTGAGTTACAGTTGTTTCGAATGAAGTCTCTCTATTCTTGAACTTCTGTAGCACATCCATGAACCCTGTAGTTACCTCTTCTAAACTATTACTGTGAATTTCAATATACTTGCATGTGATTGCAATCCTTCCAACTTTGTTCCATGAACAAACAAGGAGGCCACATGACTCTACAAGCTTTCCTTAGAGGAGTAGAGTGAAGACAGTTCTTTCACTGGAAAGAAACCAAGGGAGCTAAGTAGTTTTTAAAGAAAACACAAAGATAATGTGCTTACATTTGAGACGTCGATTGTGTTCTTCCTGCATCCAGAGCTCAAACTGTCTGCTGAGGCCTCTCCAACAAGTTGGACATTTTCACCAGGGGCATCCTCTTGCCCGACGATACTCCCGCTCTCGAACTGCAGAACTCTACGAAGATCTGGAGACGATGTCTCCCCAGACTTTGGCGCTCCTCATATACCTCTTTTCATCCTCAATCGCTTTAGCTCTCTAGTTGAAGAAAAGTAAAAGGACCCTCGTCTCTTTCTTCTTCGTGTGGGCCTCATACAAACAACCTCACTAACCTTGCACCCTAGAAGCATGAAGGGAAAAGAGAGGGCATCGCCATTGTCACTCTCAACTATACCACAGAACTGAAAACAACCGGAAGACAATGAAAACTAAAGGAATGACATGAAGCCTTATACGTTTGGCCAAGCATTCCTATCAATAGCTACTAAATTTGAATCTACAATGACAACACACATGCGAATTTGCTTTGTTTGTGGGCGCCTTTGGTTGTGAAGGACGTCGGCCGTCAAATCCTTTTTTGATAGGTTGGCCCTGACTATAATAGGAATGTCAATACACATTAGGGCACCGCCGATTCCATTAAAATTAAACCCTAACAGGGTGAAACTACTTTCACAATGTACAACGTTCACTCTGACAAAGTACTTGTTCTTCCCTCTAATGGTGTGCCAAAAATCCTTATTAGTGTTGCTCTATTCATGAATTCCTCCCCATTTAATTAACTCTGCCAATTATAGTTGCCTAGAATTTGAAGGGCTCTTAAACCATGAATTTTAAATTTGGATTTGATTTCATGCAATCTACCCTATAATCTATGAAATAAAGTACCAAGTGCCTTCAATGTTGTTGGATGAATATAAACGAACTTCTTAATGTACCATGTATGCATTTAGTTGCATAGACAATAATCAGTATTATGATATAGGTATTTAAATTGACAAAATCAGAACCTTAAAATGAAGGAGGCGTCCAAGGTGAAAATGTAGTTTATAAATTAGCTATGTCATCAAATTATGGTAATAAAAAATTTCTCTATATTGGCAAAGTTTTTTGTTTAGGAGGTTAGTACCCCGTATTATTAAAGACTAAATTTTCTGTATTGCACATCATCACTAATATTTCGCTGTGCCTTACTTCATGACATCTTCCCAAAAGTAAATTTAATAGCATCCTAGCATAATTATTAATTTCAAGATATGCCATTCATTAATTTAAGGAATAGAATTTGATAGGTGTAATTATGCATATTCATGTCATCCTCATTGTGTAAGTTCTTTTTTAAGGAGCGGCTTTAATTACAAAACTAATTTCTATTGAGTGGATTCCAGGATATATTGTCACCAAAATTTCTTTGTGATTCAATTTCGCCTCTTCATATCAAGCTATATGTGCTAGTGCTTTCTTAAGGAGCATTTCAATTATTAAAGTAATTAATTTTGATTGGATTCCTAAATGTACTGTTCCCAATATTTATTTGGGAGGCATACTTCTCTACATACTTAGAGTATTCCTTGTGCTTAGCAATCACGTAAGAATTTGAAATGACCTTTGAACTAATTAATTTTCTTCAATCTCAACTACCATATCGTTTCAAATTAAATCAAAGATGTTGCAGATACGTGTTAAGATTTTGCTAATCGGTTTTAACATATGATTGCTATAGGACAAACCAAAGATGCACCACTATCATTGAGAACCCATACCTTTTTGTTCTGGAGCTCATTTTCTTGGTTGCTTGGGCTTCTCCTTGTTCCTTGACATTCTCCTTTTGCTGCAAAGATGGCTTCCATTAGAATAGACGGTTATGATATACCTGTAGTGTTCCCAATTGTTCATGGTGGTCACGCTAGAGTTCCTAGTCACCTTCTGCACGTCCGTTTTAGGTTCGTAGAAACGTCCATCTACGTTGAGGAGGAGAAAATGTCCAAAACTAGCGAAGTGATTCAATCTGTTCCGGTTGTGAGGTCTGACGATGATGGGACGCATTGTTGGTATCTTGGTCTAGGAAATTACAAAGCATACGGACTTCCACTCTCCATGCTAGGTGCGTCAACAGAAATCTAAAGTTGACAGTCAGATAATTCTACGTGAATATGCCGTCACTACTCACACTATGTCACCTAGTCCGTCGACAAATGTTCCAAGTGTGCTACATATGCCTTCAAAGCTTCTTGTTGTGAAAGAAAGGCCTTATTCGTTAAATTGAGACAAAATGGTCATTTTGAGACTTGGAAAATTGAAAACCAAAGCCCCATTTCACGAAGAGTTGTTGAATTCAATGATAAATAGAACTGTTTTCTCAACATCAATAAGAAGTTGCATCTAAAGGCATAGAAGTGGTGATTCAATATGATGACAATCAATTTAATAATGCGATGGTTCTAAAGGTGCTTTTAAGGAAGTTAATCAAGCGAATGAGTTCACTCCAAGTTAAGAAGCTTTGAGGAACCATGTCATTTGCAATAGACTAGATCATTCATAGTGAAAACAAACGAATCATTGAGTTTATTTATGATTTTTCCAAATCCATGTGAAAACAATAGAGTTCTTCATAGTTACATGTCGTAGCACATCCTCTGTGTTCTAGTTTCTGTATATTTGCTAATCTATTTATAGTAACTACAATATGTCCGTACATATTCAATTTCTTTGAGTACTTACAATTCAATTATCATTCTACTCATGGTAAAAATTACACTATAAGAAAACCTTGTTTTAGGTGACATTCAAAAAAACAGCTGACGTCAAAGGGAACGAATTTTAGGTGACGTTGAAAAAAACAACCTGTATTTTTCATGTCAATAATGATGTCCAATGGAACATTAATGGAGATAATTGTTGACAGAAAAACATAGGTTGTTTTCTTCAACGTCACCTAAAATCCGTTCCCTTAGACATCGAAAATTTTGGTTTCTTCTAGTGTTAAGAAGCTACAAAATGGATGGATTCTAAAACATGTCTGATTTATGTGCACATTTTCTCTCACATTTTTTCGGGGAGGTCTGATCCATCAATCTTTGTTGCTTCCATTGCTTGCAACTTTGCAAGCCCTCGTAGGATATCCTCGCGCCTGGAAGGATAATGCGACCGACCTCGACTATCAAAAGTATCCCAATCATTCAAACTCTGCGTAGCCCTAGCTTTCCGCTTTGGCCTTCGGATGCTTTCGGGAACCTCCAAAGCAGAATGAGATTTTGGACCTTTGAGGGGCGGCCTTGGTAGAACTGGTTTAGGATTTAGGTCTAGAACTACAGTCTTGGTAGATTTTGAGCCCATACTTTGTCTTTGCTCTCTGACAATTCTTTGTCGAAGAAGACTATCCGATGACGGCGTTCGCCTTGCTCCCCAAGACTTCAAATGAGCTGATGGATTACCATCAAACGAAGTTTTACAAAACGAAACAGCCTTCCCGTGAAGTAAAATCTCCTTATCTCCCTTTAGAAGTGGATCTGATTCCACTCCAACAATGGGGATAGATGCTAACGGAGTTGAAGTTTGAACGTCATCCTCAAGTCGAGGATATCTTACAACGTTGTCGACCGAGAGCTTTAGTTTCCGACTTGTGGGAGTGCCCATGCACGAAGTTGGTGATGCGGATCGTCCGTGGCTCGAGGACGTGCACTTCAACGGCGACGGAGAACAGATAGGAGTCCTTCCGGGTCCACGACTCGAGGGGTTGTCCACAACGCCGTCCTCAATATCCCCCTTTGAATAGTCAATGGCAGCCGACGCGGCATCCGCGGCAGAGCGCAACATGTAGGGCTTAGAGAAGGGAGCCGTTTCACAGCTTCCACCATTGGATTTGGAGTCACTCGATAGTGCCTTTTCCGATCCAGAGAGGAGGCTCCTTGTGATTTTTTGCTTCACAAGTGATCCCAAAAAGCGAACACCTTCGACCTACACTAAATAATTATTAATAAGCTCAATTCTTGCCTTCCGCATCAACCAAATAGCACTTCGAGGGCATACAAATTCTTAAACATTGAGCCAAAAGATGATTTTTTAAAAAAAGGTTTCATATATTAATTACAACGAATGGTCATTTACTTGAAATACATAGTACAAAATGCCTGGACCCCTGCATGCTCAATCACACGGAAGTGTAAACTCTAAGTCGAAGTGTAAACTCTACGGCGACGCGTCTCTACACGTAGACCTACTGCGGAAAGCTCGTATGAGCAATTCATGACCTTCGCGGACTCTTTCATGCCCTCAATGATATCTTGGAGGGCATGGTCATCGGGACCGGGCGGGTCTAACCCAATCCGATTCTCATTGACGTATTGTTGCATCCCGTCGTCCGAACAGTTGGAATGCAACCTCTGGAGCCAAAGGAGCAACTCGCCCATGAGCACGTCGTCCCTCCGCTTGGAATGACTTCAAGTCTCGAGGAACAAGGCATTCCCATTATCATTGCAAATACTCTTTTCAGGAGAATCATCAATGAGAAGGGTATTTTGATCGTTAAAGAACGGGCCCTGACTATGAACGGTGAACAGACCATCCTCAATAATCTTCAAGCAGAACACTTTGTTTCTGCGATGGAAGAACTTTCCAGGAGCGACTTCTACCTTCGAACACTGCTCCTGCCCTAGTATATCGAAGGGGGCCCTGCAATTGCTGAACAGGTGCCTAGCAATCGGTTCTGCATTATGCTTCATCATGGTGGACCACACAATGATCCTATGTGCAATTTCCGACACTTGCCGCAAGAATTCCCTGACATTCTGTCTAGGGAATACTGCTTTCGATCCGATGACAGTCGGGTACCGATGGCTAAGAACGTTGTCTTCAAGCCTATAAGACTTCAATTTATCAGCAAACGCCCTCAGCATGCTTTGGCAAAGCACGCCGTTCAGGTCTAAGACAATATTCAGCCATTTTCTCCGCGGCGGAGGCATCAAAGGACGCAAGCTCGTTCGTAAGACCTCTCTTTGCCCCTCCGGTGCTACTTGATCAAAGCAAAACAAATGAGAATTGGAGTTACCTGAATAAATGCAGAAGTGGGAGAGCCAGCAAGCGGACAGATGCATTTCATTCCACTAATTGACTGGGGACTTCCGCGAGGGAGTGCTTTCATTGGTATCGGACGTTGCACATTTCTATGTGTATTGAGTTGAGCATGAACACATGGACAGATCAGTTCAATTAGACGTCATTGTATACAATCTATTGAAACGCTTATACTTTATTTAAGGTAGATTATAAAATACATGTCAAAATTTCGTTTAAGTATGGGTCGTCAAGACTGCGCATTGAGGCCTACGCTATACTATTCTACACGCATGTCTCCCACGGACACAGGTTCTGTCCGCGCAATTCATTCAAAAATAGGCAGGCCATCCTATCAAGCATCATGAATTTGAATAAGAGTCGGCAGTTCATGCGCACCGCATTCCAAACATCTACATAATAACAAACGACTATCAGATTCTCCACCTTGGATTAATACTCGGGATTTGAGGAGTTTACCTGCGAAGATCCACCCGCCTGGATGGCATCGTCTTCCTCCTCAGCGGGCTTAGAAGAAGGACCTTTCTCTTGAAGATCTTCTTCGCCCTCGCCGTAGTCCACCTTCTCCTCCTCTTCATCAAAGGAGGGAGAATGGCGTTCCACAACAACCTCTGCCGACTCATGCACAGAGGTCTTTTCAATCGAAACTGCCGGGACCTCTGCAACACGATCAGCATCATCGACACGAGGATGATATCCTGCATCGTGCACAACAATTTGTGGCTCCGGAACAACAACTTCAAATGCTGAAGGGATTGGCGAAGATATCCTTGGCACTTGCGAAGTTGATGTGCATACAACGACATCTTCCGGTGTCACTGCGAGACCACCGTCATTATCATTGACACGAGGATGAGGGAGCCCGACAACCAGTTCCTGCACGATTGGTGATGTAGAGACAGGTAGTGGAGGATGTGAAGGCCCAGCCTGGGATACAACCAAGGGATTTCCAAGTTGTTGACTAGACTGGGATGACAGGAGCTGCTTGAGTTGCTCAAACTGGGCCGATAGATCCGAGATTTGGGCTTGCGACTTTATCTGCAATTCCATTATTTTTGCATTCGCATCGGCAAACTCTTTGTCCATGGCTGCCCTTGCTGCTATTCGTTCAATTCTTCTGGTCCTCTTCTCCTCTTCTAGCCTCCAATAGTCCTTCTCCACCTTGATGATGGAACCCATGGGCAAGAGCAGTGGCTTCATTTCCTTCTATTTGGGAGCGCCATCATCGTTTTCTTCATCGTCATCAGATTCTCGAGGATGATCTGCAACATCATCATCACTGCCCAAGTCAATGAAGGTTGGCAAGCTAGAAACATGGGCATCAACTATGAGTTCATCATCCGCCCCAACATTCTCCTCCGCCCTTGCTCGGCCAACATCCCCAACATTTTCAGTCCTCCTTGCGTCGTCCTCCATCATCTTGTCAAATTCCGTATCTGATTCAATATCCTCGACGATATGACGCGCAATAGGATCCACACCCGCGAGTGCCTATGATTCATTACAAGGAGGTTGGGCAGGTTCATTCTTGTCAGACACACCAAACACGTCTACCAATCCAAGAGAGGAAGGTTGGATGATCAAATTCTCAGAGGTGACGGGATCAGTAGTTGGATCCAGAGTTGGCATCGACACCAAGGATAACCACGCACGCATTTGGAACGTATTTGTTCCGAACTCGTTTATTCTGTCCAATCCCGGATCGGAGCTAACGAGGTCTTCAATCTGCACTCGATTTTTTGTCACGGAGGTCCCAACAGATGATTCCAGTGTCATGGGAGGCGACGAAGGCGAGTCAGACAACACCATGATGGGTCCACAACGAGGGGGTTGGACATACGTGAGCGAGTACGGCGAGTTTGAATGCATGAAGTCATTCTTGTCGAGTTTATCTGCAAAGTATGATATACTTCTATATCCCTTTGCATCGTGCTTGTCGACGAAACCATAGAAAAATGCCCCAAACATCTGAATCAAGAGAAGAGGATATCAGTGAGTCATAGGGGAGCAACGAGAGGTTATCGTCGTGTCGAGGATAACAAGAGCATCCTACATCCTCTGTTTTGTATGAAGAGCAAAGAGAAGAATATGATAGGATAACAGACTATACAAAATAGCTAATTATCGTTGAGTCGAGGGTAACTGTGACAATTGCTCAATAGATTTCATGAACTACACTAGCCTAACAAATCCACTCCGCAAATTGACCATTATCCTCGAGTCAATGATAGTAAATGACAATGTTAACGTGACATACCTTTGCAGCAAGCATGAGCTTGACTCCGGTATAAATTCCAAGCACGTTCTCGCCAGGGACTGCAAATGCTTGAAGGATCTCGAAATAGAACTCCATTCGGAGTTCAGTGGGGTGAATTCTCCACTTGCATTCTGTGTTCCTGTGCGCATCCTTGTAATAAGGACAAGTTCCCGAAGGCACTCGATACTCTGGCTTCATGAAATCCCGTACAGATGAAGCAAATTCATTCTCTTTCTTGAAGAGGAAGAGAAGAGGCACATCTGGAGCGGCGCCTCGGTTCGTCACGTTGTTGAGCATTTCCGCTTTGTATGGGATGTACTTGGACTTCAATATGTCATACTCTGCCATGTTCAAGTCAGCGAAGCTAACAGCCACACTCACATCCTCACTGTCACGTAATATGAAAAGCCAAACGTTGGCTGCACTCATACTTGGCTCCAGCTTGTCGTCCAAGAAGTCCAGAAATGGGTCTATGGCTGCCTCGATTGCTCAGGGTTTTGATCGAGGGACTTCTCTAGTGTCAACCACTGCAAGATTCACCTCTCGACAGCAGTAAGTGAATCGGTTAGTGGTGACAAGCGCCTTCGCCGAGACATCCATTCCACGTATCTCCACTCCACCGCTCAATTCAGGAAGACTGTATTTCAGCTTCATGAAGCAATTGTACATGTGCAGAACGTCTGGGAATTCTTTTCCTAGGTCCGACACCCGCTTTAGCCATGCATCATTCCGTAAACGCCTCTTGAAGTAGTCGGCCTTGATATGTGAAAGGAGGAAATCCCATGTAGCAGATGAGAATGGATGGCGAGACTTCCAAGACCTCCACCGGTCATCAATTATGTCCTTCCGGCTGTCTAGAAGCTTTAAGTCAGGTTTGATGCTCATCAAGCCCTGAATCACAATTTTTTTCCTTTTCCTTCGCTCAGTCCAGTCCGTACTTGTCATATTGTCCACTGCTAACACCCTCATTTTTGAAACTGAAAGCTTGGGATATGGTGCAGCCCGACCAGGAGTTATCCCAAGCAGATGCTGTGCCTGTTTTCCGAAATCCTGGTCAGTGAAATGGCCAGCATGTTTAAAGAATTCCCTTCGTAATCTAGCAAGCTTCAACTTGTACCCTTTATTTTCCTTATACATTTTAACGGTAGCTGGGTCAATGAGCTCGCCTTCACCATGCTTTGTCAGAAAGAGTTTCCAATGATCCCACAACTCGTCCGAGAGGGTTATTATCTAGATTTCGTTCTTGAGGTCCGACGGCCCCCTTATTATTGCACCGTCTCCTTTAGGATTAATATTCTGGAAATGATCTACAACTGCATCGGTAAAGCTCTGCAAAAGAGGTGATGGAGAAATAAGGGAAGAGAGAAAGAATGTTTAAATAAAAACATTGAATCCATGATGAAATTGAGTTATAATTATAATTCCAAATGCTGACCAATGAATACAAGACTGAAAGAATTCAATGTAGTCATGTAGCAGGTATCGTCGAGTCGACGATGATGGTATATTCTCGCTCACCTTGTAGTTCAGTGGACTGTACACAGCCTTGTTCTGTCGCACCACATGATCGGTCACTTCAAGAGTGGGACGCTTGCAAGCAATCCAGATGTTTCTACAGCTGATTATCTGATTCCCCCACGTTGGCTGCGCATGATCTAGGTGGTGTAGGGCTAGGATTAATGCAATCCTGAGTTTGAGTCTCGGGTAGGGGTTGACTAGGTTGTGTCCCCCTACTTCTTCCTCCTCCGCTTCCAGATGACATGGTCCACTTTCCAATCGATTCGCGTTGTTGAATATTACGTATTTGACCTCCTACAGTCGGAGGAGCTTGAACGTTTGACAAAGCGTACCTATCCAATGTCTGGAAGATCAGGCTCAGCTTGGTTGCAGTAGCTTTGGCGGTCCCGGTTTTCCATGGAAGGTATCCACTATCTATAAACTGTTGATTGAGGGACTCCATTTCAGAGCCCTCCAATAATGTCATGAGGTTCTCAAGGTCAAACTCTGCCTAATTTGAGTTGACATTCAGCACTATTGAGTGACAATGTTTTCCAGCTTTTCCACCGTCATCTACCTCACGTAGAACGATCACAACATAGTTGTTGTGGTGAGCATCTATGAATATCACCTTTTCATTCAAATTCCACACAAGGTAACCCGGCTGCCCGGAGACTTTGTACCGGAGAAAGACGTAGTCTTTCCATTGGTTCACACCAAAACTCCAGCTTGCAATATGCGATTTAAGCTGGAATAGTTTTCCGTAGCTATCCTCCATTTCCGAAATGAAGGGTCCATCTTCGACAGGATTGACGAAGGGTTCTAGGTGGTGCTTTGTCACTGAATAGTCTTATGCGTCCTCCGAATCCATTCTCAGGTCCTGTCAACAGATGTGCATGATTGGCATTTAGTTTCAGGTATCTACACTCAATTTCCAAAGGACGTCCTATTTATGTGTTGTAGTAATAATCGTTGAATTGGACATAGCATCGTCGACTCGACGATAACTAGTGTATGGGGAATCTTAGCACTAGCTGTGAATTTCAATGGTCATTTCATGTGAATGGCACATTGAGGACGTACGGGGCTACTAGAGAATGTTGTTTTTCTGTTCTGTGTGTTGTATCAATGGTTCGATGATACAATCGTTTTTTTATGTTTTTTTCTTTTTTGATGAATAATGGTTCCTTTTGGAAAATAATGTTCTTTACCTCAATTTTAGTTCAGTTTTTTTCTGGCGACGATTTGATGATTGTCTTCTATAAATGATTGTATTCTTCCTAGTGGGTAACATCCATTACTTCCGAGTTATCCTCGACTCGAGGATAATCAGGGATACTTCACAGGTACCTATGATATTGGGATAGCGTTGACGTATCCTATGAAGGATTCATTGCTTCCCTCTAGAAGCATCAATTACTTCCAAGTTATCCTCAAGTCGAGGATAACCAGGGATACTTCACAGGTACCTATGATGTCGTGGTAGCGTTCACGTATCTCAGGTTATCTTCCATTCGAGTTCAATTTTTTTTTTTAGAGACGAGTTGATGATCGTCTTCTATGAACGATTGTTTGCTTCCCTCTAGAGAACATCAATTACTTCCAAGTTATCCTCGAGTCGAGGATAACCAGGGACACTTTACAGGTACCTATGAAGTCTGGATAGCGGTGAAGTATTCTAGGTTATCCTCGACTCGAGGATAACCCTGACTTTTCCTGTGAACTTGAGTGGGCCATTGTGTGGAAACCCTAATTGCCGCATCTAAACCCTAAATGCTTGCATGATGGAATGAATTAGCTTTTTGTTTCTGTACTTCAGTGGACAAACCTGGGAGTTGGAAGGCTCTTCCTGTCAACTTTAAACTTCAGATGCTCAACGTACCCTTCAAATTCTGAAAATGCCATGTACAGTGCAATTTCATTAGAGAAATGTAAGGTGCACGACATGGAGATGATGTGAATATGCAGAATTCAAGTGGCAAACCGTGCAAGACACTACGAACTACAACCTAGAATCCAAAACGGGTACTAAAGGTCTTACACTGCTTACAGAGGTATCCTCACATCTCTATAAATTTGAATTCAAATTAAAACAAGTGAAACTACAAAATTGAACACCCTCAAGTCCTCAACCACAATAGGAAGGATTCACAATTTGAATTTACCTGTACTAGAAGGAGAGATTGGGAGCAGCTATCGCAAACTCCTGGCTTGACACTGCTTCAAGAATAGGTGATGGCGCTTCTCAATTTCAACAATCTTGTGCCCCTCCCTTCCAGACGGTGGCACCAAAACCCTGAACATGATCAGTCCGCAACAATCAATAAAGCAAACAATCGGCCTAAACAACAAGCGTTCACAAACATAGAAGCAGAAGCCTACAAAATCATCAGCGCTCATAATTACAGCGCGTTGGAAAACAATCGCTCCCAAATACAGACCTAAACCATTCTACCGGGACCAGTGTGGCACACAGAAGCTAGAGCCCACAACAGCATGAGCGCTTAGAATAACAAACAGAAGCGCTGGAAAAACAATCGCTGCGAAACAAAAGCAGAAGCCCGCAAAAACAAGCCCGCACAAAAATATAAGCGCTCACAAGTAGTAGCCTTCAAAAACAAGCGTACACAGATTGATAAACATTAATCCTTGAACTTGTGGAAGCACTCGGTCACTCACTATACACCCTAAATCAACTTGTAGGATGGAGTTCACAAGTCACGACATCAACCTCATACCTTGCAAAGCACCGGAAAACCAGATTGAAATCACAAAATGGATTGTTGCTGCTCCCAATTGACCTCGCAACGGATTGTTGTTGCTCCCAATTCAACTCGCAACGGATTGTTGCTGCTCCCAATTGAGCTCGCGGTTCGTACCAGCTCTCAATAGAACTCGCGGAATGAAGCCAAGCCTAAACTTTGAAACTCGTGGAATGGAGCTCAGGTTCCTCACCCTAAACCCTCAATGCACTTGCGAAATGGAGCTCACACAACTCACACATCCCTTGCAAACCTCCATGCACTGATTGAAAACGCAATCGTTCACAATTTCAGCAACCCTAAAACGAGGACGTTGCACACAATTCACGCAAACCGAAGTCGAGGGACGCACCGCAGAAGTCGCAGTATTTGGAAACCTGCGCCGCCCAAGGAGGTCGACGACGACTCCACGAACCTCACGCTCGACATACCCGAACGTAGTCCTGCATTCCCGAACCTCGCGCTCGGCATACCCGAACGTAGTCCTGCATTCCTGAACCTCCTACAGTAGTACCCAAACCTCCCCTTACAACACCCGAACTTGCCCATGATTTATCTAAGGTAGAAGGTCCTGAAAGCATTGACCTAAAGGAAATTAGGCCATTTGGAGATCTTGGAGGACTTTAATATATTTTGCCCTTTTTTGTAGTGGAAGAAAATTTAAAGATTTATTTATTTCATGTAAGGAAGAACAACCCATTACAGGCCAAATGGGGCGTTTGTCCTTAGTTCATTACTGAAATTTTTTACTTTTTTTCTCACATAAAGACAAGCAATAGAAATGGCGAGAGCAATTGAAAATATATTTTTTCAACAAACTAAGTGTGAATTTCTTATGAATTTTTGAAGTGCTCAACCCATCATGGCCTAAAAGACCCTAAACCCTCCATAACCAACAAAAACTATACCCATAATACTCATCTTACTCACGTAATGCAGTCAAAATATTTTCTAACATGGAAGGTTTGGAAAAGTCACTTTTCACAGTGAATTAACCCTAAAATGCTGGAAGTTCCTATTGCAGTCCCTAATCACCCCATTCCAGTTAGCTAAGACATTGATTGCAGTCAGAATCTAAAAATCTGGAAAAAAACTGTAATGGGCTCGTTCCTAGGGGTCCGTAATGGGTAAAAGGTCCATAATGGGTTGTTCTACCTTATATGCTTGCCAAAAAAATAGCAGATGCAACCAATGAACGAATGAAATGACAAGCCACTCTAGACAAGGCGGATTTTTCCTAAATTAAACATTTATTAAAAATTTATCATTCGTATTTATTTGGTCTACATGGGTCGAATGCTAAAAATGTGCTCTCTGTACCGAGAGGTACTTAGTGTGAATAATACTCATGCATTTCTAAACCTAAAATTCGTTTTTATAGCTAAATTTTTTTCATTTCCAGTTTTTTTTTCATTTTCTTTAATATTTCATTTGCTATTCATCATCTTATTTCAATCATTTGGACATTTTTAAGCCATTTTGTAGACCTTACCAAATTTTGGTTCTTAATGTGAGTAAAGTCGATCATGATAGTGAACCATCTCACTTGTTCAATAGCCTAAAATCATCCACATGGGATGTTAGTTCCTCATCACAAAAAGTTAATTCCATTTCAACACCCATGTGCAGTGCTTTAGAGCCTTTTGTAGGGGTGGTTCTTAATGCCTGAACCATTTTAGAGACTCCCCCTATAAGCCTGGCCCAGAAGTTAAGTAGCCACTACAATGGATTATTGCATCCAAGATGGCCATCATAAAATTTTAAACGGTGATTTTAAGAACTAAAACACTTATAAAATTACTATTAATATAGAATTTAGGAAGTTATAAATGAATTTAACCACTTAGAAGAGACCATTCTATTTTGCGTAGTACACTATTTCGACTACCATTCTATATTTGTAAATGACTACACCACTTTGGAATTGAAATGTTTCATTCTAAAAACAAAATCAATTTTAGTAGTATATTCTGGACTTATTATTTAAGATGCTAGTACGCTTAAGTCTTTAGTTCTTGTTAATTAGCCCCTAACCATGTTATGAATTAGGTGGGTATTAATAGAACTATGGATCTACTACTACTTTAGGTTGCATCTCATAACTCACAAGTCTTCAAATTTTGCAATTAATTTTGATTTTTGTTGATGTGGTCCACTTTTGAATCATACCCAAATAAATGATTAAGACATATTAAGTCACGTTAAGCACTGAACCAAAAATATTATCAATGAGGAGGAGCTCATTTTTACGCTATGCTTACATGATTCATAATGACCTATTTATTTTTGGTGTTTTTGGTTATTATTCTGGTTATTATATATTTAAGAAAAGGAGAAATTTAGAAGTGAAATATCTTATTTACACCACATTTTTTGGGTTTAAATGCCCACAACGTAGAACATACCCCTAATTATATTATATTATCCAAAGCATGAACCTTTATCTTTAACCCAAGACTCCAGCTCTTCCCTAAAAAAATGGCAAATGAATTGAGCAATACTATCTCCCCATTTCTTTTCATCGCTATGGTATTCCAACACACTTACATAAAGAAAATAATGGGAGAGTAATTGAGCAACATTATCTCCCCATTTTTCTTCATTCCTTTGGTATTTCATCACACGTATATCACAAAATGGCAGATACATTGAGGAACACTATTTTCCCATTTTTTCATTGCTACATTATTCCACCACACTTGCATGAAGAAATGGGAGAGTAATTGAGCAATACTATCTCCCCATCTTTTTCCATTCCTCAAGTATTCCACCACACATATGTGAATAAATGGCAAATAAATTGAGCATCAATATTTCCTCTTTGTTTCTCATTGCTTTGTTATTCCACCACCCTTGCATGAAAAAATGGGAGAATAATTGACAGACGTGCATTTCAAGTACTATACCAAACGTGCATGTATAGATAGCAAATAAATTCAACAATACTATTTTTTTTTTCTTCATTGCTACGTTATTCCACCAAACCTACATGAAGAAATAAAAGAGCCTCTCCATTTTTGATCATCATTGCAACATTCTCCCATATTTGCATGAAGAAATGACAGAAGCATACCCCTTGAACCCTAAAACCTTCAAAATATTGAAAACCCATTTGTCATACCCTAAACCCTAAATCCTAAACCCTAAACCCTGACCCTCTAAAAATTCATAGCCTCAAAACCCTGAATCCTAGAACCCAAAAATGGACTTGACAGAAAATAAGCCAACAAAAAAGGCCTAAAAATACTGAGCAATCGATGGGCACACGACCCGAGAAGTCAACCTAGTAGAACTACAGCAAAGAATTCTGTGTAGGGACAAGCTTTTTTTGGAAAATGCATTGGTGGAGCCACATCTTTCTTGTAGAAAGCTGGCAAAAAATACTAAGCAATCGATGGGCACAGGATCCCAGAAGTCAACCTACCGGAACTATAGCAGACAATTACGTGTATGGACAAGTTTTTTTTAGAAAATGCATTGGTGGAGGCACATCTTTCTTGTAGAAAGCTGGCAAAAGCGCCTTCAAGCGAATGACTGAACACCCAAGAATCAAGGAGTTTGCAGGAAATTTGAAATTTGGAATTGCCCGCTAAAATGTTCCCACTTTTTCCAACTTTTTGCCCATCTCCTGCCACGTGCATGTTCACTTGACAGAACTTGCCTTCCTCCACAAACACGCTGAGGTGATTCTTTTGTTGTTGCTATTCTCTTGCGCTTCAAGTGTATCCGCATAGCACATTCACAAGTTCAGGTCTGCAATGATTTTTCTTCTTGTTTGTGAGTTCTTAGAAAGAAGGTGTACATTTGTATTTAAATTAGTTGCCATTAACCTCGTTTGCTAGTGAGTTTGTTTTGCACATATTGATGTCAAGAAGTATGTGGTGATAGTCGTTGAAGGTCCATGTTTGTGACATCTCAATGTATGAAGACGTTATTTTTCTCGAGTAAGCCTGGAGACTATAGGAAATTGGTTACTCGTGCTGTTAGTGAAGAGAGTTGTAATACAACGTTGTTTGCAGTGCCCATTTTTTGCGGCATGAATTTTGGAGCATTTCATGGATAATTCCATTACCTCAAAACTGTCATTGAGGGTACTTATCGTTGAGTCGACGATAACAATGACCTCTTTGACTTCTAGTTATCGTCGAGTCGATGATAACGTAGTCAGATTTTTTCAATTGGCATTCCTAGCAAATGTGTAGCTACTTCAATTTCTTCTAATTTCAAAGGAGAATGTGCATCGGGTTGAATTATTTGTTCTTCACATCCAACGAATCATGAAAGGAATTTCATTGAGGGTAGTTATTGTTGAGTCAATGATAACTCTGCGTTCTTTGGCTTCTGATTATCGTCGAGTCGATGATAAAGTAGTCGAATTTTTGCAGTCGGCGTTCTTAGCAAATGTGTAGCTATTTTAATTTCTTATGATCTCAAAGGAGAATGTGCATTGGCTTGAATTACTTCTTCTTCACATCCAACGAATCATAAAAGGAGTTTCCTTGTTGGTACATATCATTGAGTCAACGATAACTCTAAGTTTTTTGACCTCCGGATATCGTTGAGTCAATAAACCGTAGACGAATATTTGCAATTAGCATTCTCAGCGAATGTGTAGCTACCTCAATTTCTTATGATTGCAAAGAAGAATTTACATTGGCTTGAATTATTTCTTTGTCACATCCAACGAATCATAAAAGGAGTTTCCTTGTTGGTACATATCATTGAGTCAACGATAACTCTAAGTTTTTTGACCTCCGGATATCGTTGAGTCAATAAACCGTAGACGAATATTTGCAATTAGCATTCTCAGCGAATGTGTAGCTACCTCAATTTCTTATGATTGCAAAGAAGAATTTACATTGGCTTGAATTATTTCTTTATCACATCCAACGAATCAAGAAAAAAGTTTCATTGAGGGTGGTTATCGTTGAGTCAACGATAACTCTGAGTTACTTGACTTCCTGTTGTCGAGTCGATGATAACGTAGTTGAATTTTTGAATTTTTGCAATTAGCATTCTCAGCAAATTTGTAGCTACTTCAATTTCTTCTGATTTCAAAGGAGAATGTGCATCGGGTTGAATTATTTCTTCGTCACATCCAACAAATCATGAAACGAGTTTCATTGAGGGTACTTATCGTTGGGTCGTTGATAACTCTGAGTTTTTTGACCTGTGAATATCGTTGAACCAATGATAATGTCAACTATAAAAACAGTATTTGCAACTTTGCATTGAAAAGTACTTACTTAGAGGAAGATGAATGACTGAATCATAGTACAAATCATTGTATCATCGATTCAACAATGTTGTATTTGTAGGAAATTATGGACACTTGATGCTATTGGTAAATATAGAGTATGTTTAGTTTCTAGTATACTATAAGTTGTTGTAGTAGAATATCTTTATCTTTGACTCAACAATGAATCTAAGGAGTGATCTTCGTGCTTGCAGAATGGATTTCCTTGGGTTTGATGAGTTTGCAAATCCAGTTCCCCCATTTCCACCTGATGTTTAGGTGTGCGAAGGAATTCCTCGTGCAAAATGGGTCTCACGGTTCGTCACTCTTCGAAACGAAGATGGGGTGGACCTTGCAAGGGGGGTTTGCCAGAACGTTGACCCAGAGTTAATCATTGACTAGGATGGAAAGCCTCTCGGCGATGACCGGGTTGCCATTCAAATTGCTGAGTCTCTGAACGAGGAACTCTTCTCATCTGGGAATGTTTGGTCGCTTCGTTCTTGGGACATCAAGAGAGTTTTTTTAGATGACAATGTGAGCTTATATGACCATGACCAGACCCATGTATATAACGCAGCCATGAACCCCTCAAGCAGAAGAATTCGTAAGGGGGTTCGATCATATGAAACAACTCGTGAAAGGATTGATCCTTAGATTCCTCCCAAGAAAGAACTTCTCCTCTCTATGGAATCGATCACATCAGTGTCCACAAAATCATGTTGTGAGAAAAATTGTGTTCAACCTTTTCCGCGTGGGCAAATCCAAGCGATAAGGACTGAACTATATTCAGGTGAGGACTTCAAGGCGCGTAGCAAGACACTTTTGGAGGTGCACAGGCAAATCCATAAAGACAGTGGTGGCAAAGAGTGGATTACCTTGAAAGGCAGAGAAGTGTGCCCCACTGCGTGGTGGATCATTCATGGGATTGCAAGAGCTACGTTCTATAGGTACAAAGAGAAGGCTAGAATTGGGAAGCAAACTCAAGTGCATGGAAATGTGGGATCCAAAAAACCCCGCATTCATACTCTTCAAGCTATTGCCATGCTTCGAACTCTTATTGAGTCTGATGCCGATCGAATGCCACACAAAACAAGGACAATAGAGTCTAGAGAGAAAGTTGCAGCGATGGTTCTATCCTCCTCTTTTTGTTGGAGTGACCAATTGCCTAAAATCAATGAGTTCAATGCAGAGTTCAATTTGCAGCCGATTTCTTCCAATGGCTTGAGCAACATTCGCCGTCAGAATTTCCCTGAATTTGCTGCCAAGGCTCGTGGGGATAGTTTTGCTAGGTGTGGCTTGTGCGATGAGTATAAGCAATTGAGGAGCGCCTGTTGGAAATCAGAGTCGTTTGATAAGTATACCAACATTTTGAATACCCATGTTGCAGGTCAGAGGGCTCATAGAGAGTACTACTATGGAAATCGGGAATTTTCCATGAGATGCCCGGATAAAATGTTGTGCATCATTCATGATAAAATGGATCACTCAAAAACGGCTTCTCCACACTTTTCTCACAAGAACAAATCGACGGAATCCTTCATGAAAATGCCTGTTGTTGTTACAGGTATGATTGCTCATGGTCATGGTGATGTACGATATGCACACTATGGTGTGGGCATTTTTCCAACAGATTCGAATCATACCATTGGATCCATTGCAAGGTTGTTGCGGGATTTGGAAGGGCTGCCTAAGAATTCATCAAGGGCGTTATTTTCTATTGAGGGGGGGCAATTCACATTGACAAAGGCGCTTTTAAATGGAGCAGAAAATTGCTTGGACTCCCTCCTTCCACCTCCAGAACAGCCACTTCCAGCTCAACCTCTCCCACCAATATTAATATTGCAATTGGACAATGCGTCAAGGGACAACAAGAATCGATATGTTTTTGCGTTCTGCTCTCTACTTGTATACAAAGGCATTTTTCGTGAGGTATACATCAACTTCCTTATTGTGGGACACACTCACGAAGACATTGATGCTCTTTTTGGTCGATGGAGCTCAAGATTGAAGACGAATGACTACCCAACACTTCCAAAGCTCATGAAGTCCTTTATGGATTGTGAAACGCACCCTGTGATTCCTCATCTCATTGAGGAGCTCCCTGATTTCAAGAAATTTGTGGAGGGTTATTTGGGCATTGGTGGCGATGAATTAGGGGGGCATTCAAAAAGTCAACAATTCAAGTTTTTTATGGGTTCTTTAGGATGGCCTTTGATGGAGTATAAGAATATGTGTACTGACCCGAAGTGGTTGCCAGAGCACGGCAATGGGATTAGAATGTGGTCAAAGACTGAGGATGGTCTTCCTAAAATACCAAGTGGTAGCCCTAAACCTTTGGCTCCAGTTCCAATGAAAGCTCTTGAAGACATAAAGAAAGGTTTGAATGGCTATGTTAGGCATTGGAACAAAATGGCAAACAATGATCATAGTGGAGAGTACAGGCGGAAGAATGGTCCACTAGAAGAGTATTGGAAAGGCATCAGAGCTGCTCTAGATGCACCTCTTCAGGTGCGGGAGGCATTACTTGATGGATTTTGGCCAGCTTCAAGGATTGCCAATGATGAAACAGATCAAATGCAAAGAAATGGCACATTGCGTGAAGAAAATGTGGAGGATGCCAACTTTGTTGGATGTAAGCGTGATCGTCCACGTTCTTCGTTTCGTGTTGCTCGTGATACACACGCAGGTTCTTTTGTTGCAGTGCGTCTTGCTGATGGTGATCCAAAACCATTTTGGCTTACTAGGGCTATTACGGCTCCGAGCCCCGATCTAGGGCATATGCATATGATCAAAATCCAATATTGGAGGCCTACTTCGGATCGGCACATTAATATGGAGACATATGAAGGTTGGGACACCAAACAAGGGAATGTGTGGCGTGAAGATAGCGTTATACCTTCAACATGGTCAAGCACAGATTGTATCATGACAGTTTGGAAGCCACGGTTTCGTGACGGAACTAAAAATCCAAAGGTGACGGTTCCAAGCTTGCAAATTCAAATCATCAAGGCATCAGTGGCAGCCTTCACGACTGATGCAAATATCGATGGTTCTATGGTTGAAGAATGACTTATAGTTCATAATTATATTAGTCAAATGTTGTTTTGGTAGTTCAATTAGAGCGCTCAATGTAATTATTAACAAGTTTTGAAATGTTTACATTCATATATGTATTGGTTACTTTTATTATGGTAGTGTGCCTATGTATGAGAAATAGATCTCTATTAATAGTAAATTTATTTATTACTATTGTCTCTCCAAGTATTGCATTCTAAATGTTTTTGGTGAATTTTTGGTAATTTATATGTTTAATTTCATGTTAAACTTTGCTATCCTCCATGAATAGATTACTTCTTTGACATTTGGAAGTTTTGATTTGTGAGAAAAATCATATTTGACGTTTCTAGGTCTCAATTTAATGAAGAGTCTCAAATTAATGAACCCTGTTTCCACCTTACATGTATGAAAAATTAAAATGAGACTGCAACTTGTCTCATTTTAACGAATAAGGCCTTAAGAGGAGAAGTTAGATCCAATTATAGAGTTGTCAAGTGAATCTGAAGGTGAATCCCCCAATATTAGTGCTCAAAGAGAGGAGGGTTCATTCCGCATGGCATCTGTCCAGCCCACTATGCTAAAATCCTCATCTAGAAGCTTGTCAAGAAGCCTCTCCAATTCCTCATTCTCACTCCCCCCACCACCCCATCCTATTGAAACCAGGAAAAGCATTATGGAGTGTCTGAAGCGACTTGGTAGTATGTAGCGCTCTCAGAACGAGTTGTCCGCTATGGATTTGAGCACAGTGAAGCACCAAAGAGTTCCATTCCTTCCAGCAGTTTTCAACGGAGATGTCATCTTCGAATTGCCTCCTTGTGGGGCATCTTCATCTTCGTCGGGAGCCAAGAACTTGGAGGGAATGGACAAGCGTTACGATGAACATCCATGGTGCAAACTTGTGACTACCAATATCCAGAACTCCGACAACCTAACATTTTGTAAGTCCTACTGTACTGGCCATCTTGCTTGTGAGAATGCCAATTGTGAGTACATGAAGAGAGCTTCGAAGAAAAACAAAACTGAATGGAGTGGCTACACTGTGTTCCCTTTCGCCCCCGGTGAAGCCCCCCCAAAGGACTCCACTCTAGTGTGCAAGGTTTGCAAGTTGGCTCCCCAGTGTCTAGGCGCATGCAAGGCTAGGATATATTTTGTGTATTCTAAAAACCCTGAAATGACAAGGGTGGCTATTCACTTCGGAGAGCATGGCCACCCGGTTGCTATAGGCATGTACATGGACTCTACCACCCTAATACACAGACTCATTGCAGAACAAGTGGCAAAAACACCCACGGCCACAAACTCTGCAATCATTCTCTCAGCTAGTAAGGACTTCCTCGGAAGCTATCTATTCCACAATGGAGATGGAGAGAAGCAGATGCTAAAAGCTGACGAAATGGAAGAGGTGATGGACCGCTTCCAATACTTGAGTAGTCCAAGTATTCGAAATGTCATCTCTTCTTTCCGCTCAAACAACCAAGGAGGGATAATTGACAACATCATGACCATAAAGAAGGAGTCCAAGTTTGAGTTCATACATGACAACGTCTTCCCAGGTCAAGGCAAAGAGAAGGTTTACATTTTCAAGATGCTCACCGAGGGACCAAGAAGTGGAGTCGACCTCGTGAAGCGAATGCAACCGGATGGGGATCTGCAGAATGCGTGGTTAATGTTTGACCATGTGAAGCGAGTAAAGGAGTGGACCACAATGGCTTGCCACGTGTATGATACCAACTACGAAAAGGTGATGACGATTGCACTGTGCGATATGCAATCCGAAGATACCGAAGTGCAGGTACAGTTTTGGCGGAGCTTGAACGCGGTTATGCAACGCCACAGAGTACCAAACCCCAACTTCAAGGGATTCATGGCAAATAGTGCCATGGCCAATTGGAATGTAGTGCGGATAGTGTATGGCACTGTTTTTGCCAATGTTGAAATGGAGAATCGTGAGCGGACATTATCGTACGCGCAGTTAGCCGTAAGTATCCTTACAACGACAAATTGTTGTAAGATGACACGAATTATCGTTCCAGGGAACTTCTAGTATGATATCGATTGAATTAGAAGCATCCGGATTGTGACTACTCACTTAATCCCCCTTCTTTCACTTTCCCTACTTCACTCCGAAAACTTAGTATATTCTGGATTCCATTCCGGATCCAGATACCTCCGGAACTTAGTTCCGTCTCTCTTCCGTCACTGGTTTTTGTTGCCTCTGTTTTACCCTTAGAGGGTCCACCCTTGATCTATGAAGGGGTGGGGACTCACCACTTGTACAATTTAACCTCTCTATACTCTAAATCTACTAAACAGCACACCCAAGACAACACAGCTATAGGAGGAGGGAGGAGTATTCTCTCATAGTTTCCGGATTGGCTGATCCGGAATCAGGTCACACAGAGTAATTCTCACACCTCTTACTACAACGACGAATCCGAATTCATAGACCCAAAGGAATAGAGTCTCAAGGAGAAGACAATGTACTTAAAGGACGAGGCGAGTAGACCTTTCGGAATAGCGGGAGTTCCTTTCCTTTGGCGGTTGCTTATCTCCGCACAGAACCCTCCTGGTTCTAGACTCGCAGGGATCTCTACCTTCTTATCCGGATTGCCGTTCCGGCAATTTAAAGGCACGTAACTCTCACATTCCCTTACTTTGCTTGCATTCCTTCTCACTAGCTCCACTCCCCGCCAAAAGATCCATAGCTCAAGATCCAGATTCCTCCTCTCCCTCCCTTCTCTTTCTCTAGTATAAGGATACAAACATACATGCATACACTGAGCCAAGGATTCCGTCTAAGCAAAATGCAGCTAGAAGCACCCTGACTGACTTAGATTAAGAAAAGGAAATCGTAATACATATGTGAAAGCACTAAGATCGAATGGAGTAGAATGGAATGACAAACAACTAACTTGCTTGCCCTTAAAATACTAACACAAAAACCCAAAGTCAACTCCTAACAGCCTGAAAAGGAAACCCGGAAATCCAGGCAACCAATCACTGAATCCCCCGGGATATCCGGAAAGATTACTAACTATCGTCCGAAATTACCGGATTTCCTTACTATCCGCCTAAAATTCCGGAAACCGGGTCCATGCTCAGAAACTCGATCCGGATCCTATACTTCTTTTCCTACGGATTCTAATGCTTTGGCTTCCACCCTTTCTTTGAGCGGCTCCCTGCTTGACTGGTAGGTATCACTTTCGTATTTTTAGTTGGCGTAGTCTTCGCTGTAGCTCGAGTTTGGATATGGCGCGTTCCGGAAGACGGATCGCTGTCGTCCTCAGTTCCAGAAGTGGAATGGGCACTCTCCTCCTCCGAGTTTCGATGACTTGAATTTCCTTCTCCTTTTCTGGCGGTGTATCCTCCAAGGTTGCGGGTTCACTTCTCTTTTCCGGCGTGGTCTCTTGCATGTGTACAAATCCTTTTGGATTAGTCCGAGCTAGATTGGTCATTCCACCGATCCGGTTGATGAGGTCTCCTCTGACTTACTGTCCCGAAACCTTGAATGATCCGGTCATCAAATTCGGCATTGTTTGTGACTTGGGAACTTCCGGGGTTGAGAATTTGGGTGGTACCGGAACCGATTTCACGCTGGACTCAGGTTCCGGTTCCGAAACTGGCCTCAAATTCAGCTCCGTCATCCGCATCTTGTTGGCGGAAGGCTCGGCTGGTGTGAGTATCCCCCTCAATCCTTCCATCCGGGTTGCACGATCCGCCACTGGTCTTCCTGGGGTACCCAAGACAAAAGGAAGTTTTGGAAAGGTGGAGAAATCCATCACCTGATTTGGGTCGATAGTCGCCAATAGCTACTGGATCTCCTTCAAAACTTGCTCTATCCTCACAGTGAAGTCTACAAGGATAGTCACCACCTTGGTTCCGGTAATGTGGCCTTCCGATATCAGCTTTGAGTCAAACAAGGCAGCCTTCGTGACAAGGTCGGCTTTGATGTTGACTGCTTCGGATAGATTCTTGACCAGAGCGAGAGCCTCCTTTTCTTTCTCCTTTGAAGCTGCTATTTCCCCTTCCGCCCAATTTACTCGGGCCTAGAGTTGGTTCCGTTCCGCCTCCAACTCCTAGATCCGCTCCTCCCTCCTCGTTAGATCTTCCGACTTGGGCAATCGCTTGACAGCTTCCACGATCTGATCCGGCTCCACCTTCAAAACTTCCACGGTATCTATCACCAAATCCGCTAGACTGTCGTGGAGTACCTTGGCCTCACGTATCCACTCGAGCCCCGCACTGAAAAATGCGGATTCCGTTTCCACTTCAGGTCCTTTGCTGGACTCCCCCCTCTCCATCGCCTGGGGCTTGGATCGCGACCTCGGATCGGTTGACTTCCTCTTCTTGGTCCTCGGATCGGTCAAACGTTCCTCGGGAAGTTCCTTCGGATCAAACTCGACTGGATCTTCCGCCTCCTCCCCGAAAAGTCCGTATGACAGGATCGCCTTTCCGGTGTCATACTGGATTACTTCCGCTGCACTCAAAAGTTCCTGTTGATGGTACAGATGGAACAAGTAGGTGCTAACTGGACTTGCCTTTGCTCGGGTCACATGATCCGCTAACTTAGCTACGATCCCGGCTATGACTCTACCCCAGTGCACTACCCGGTTCTCCATAGCCCCGAAAATAGTATTGGCCACCGTAATGGTAACCCATGTTGGTTTTTCCGGATACAAGATGGGAATGAGGAATTCTAGTATCCGCCTATGTCTCTCGTCCTTGCATTCGCTGATAGCGAATCCGTCCTTAGGGTTTGCAGACCCAGTGAACTTTCCAGCTACAAAACGGTCCGTCCTCGATGCTAACCCGTTCCCACTCTTCCGGAACTGATAGACGTCCGCCCAGATGTCCTCGGTCCACGCGATTGGCTGCCCTCTCAAAGTGAGCTCATACTGATTCGGAGCACCGTGAAGTAGCTCTTGAATCATATCTTCACTCTTGAGGTTCCATGGTCGATGTAGTAGACCGACACACCCTAACTTAGTTAAGTCCTCCTCTAACTGCTTGTATAGTTCCGAGTTATCTGGAATGGCCGGAGAGATAACCCGGGCAGATACCGCTACCTTCTGTACTGATCCGGATGCCATAAGATCTAAGTCAGAACGAGGGAGAAGTAATCCTACTTTAGTCGCTAACTCACCACTTTTTCTCTCAACTACTCACACGGACAGTCTCAAAAAAAGCAATACAGGAAAGTGAAGAGGAAAACCCTAGGCAAACAACTTAAGTACTAAACCGTCTTCTTACGAATATCAAGACAACGGCCATAGGTCCGTTGTATTAACGGTATCCTACTTCCGTAGCTACGAGACCTATACAGTAGGTTCCTGTGTTCCAGGTGAATCCGGATTCGGATAAGTTCCGGTTACGGGTTGTGCCGGAACGCTTATTTCCTAATTCAAGTTATCTTATCCAAAAATCACGTTCTAACTATAAAAATTTTTATTTTTTTCTATTTTTCGCACCTACCTCTTGTATTATTGATCCGTTTCTGGATTCCAGATTTCCACAGACATGCTTATTGCATTGGAGCACCTCTCTTCACAAGCACACACAAAAGTACATCAAGGAAGTATTTCAACAACAACCTTTAACTTTGTGCAAGCAATACAAAGATTTAAAGAATATGGACCAAGCAGAGGTCCGTTATCTCGCAATACGGTCTTGGTGGTTGTCATCTAGTGCGGCCAACGAAGAAGGCTTACATCACCTGGACCATTGGCTTGCTTTCTGGCATTTCAGATACCGTCAATGGGGAGGCTTTATGGACTTGGTGAGTCAATTTTGTCCGCAAATGTGTTTAGGTGCTTAGGAATCTCTGGCTCACTTTGCATGATGATATTCTTTGTACTTTATAAAGAACTTTTTCTGAAGTTCTTTTTGTTAATTAAGTTGAACATTTTATTTCTATTTATCAAGAGGTTGGGACGCTTCACACAGTAGGAAAACATGCCTTCGATTTGAGACATGAATAGTCCATTGGATGAGGCTTTACCTGTTTTCTAAATGGAAGAGTCTGAATTAAATTTTAATAGGGGCAACAGTTATAGTTCTCTCAAATTTTTTTGATAAAATATGAGAAATTTTTTCTTTTAGGAAACAAAACTTAGGGATCCCCTCCCCACCTCCAATACGTGCCTCGAATCCGAGGCATGTGTCGGAGGTGGGGAGGAGACCCCCTTGATTCTTGTAACTTGTGTCCCTAAACCTGATTTGATAGTTGCATTTCATAATTGTTTTAAGTTATTTTAGGTTTGGGTTTTTAAGTAGGCTAGATGTGTTGTGTTTGGCGGTAGCAGTAGATTTCTACTATCAGAAGTCAGTACTTGTCTTTCATCGTATAGAACTATAAAAGTAATGAAAATTATTTATGAAGATGCTACAAGTTACAACGGTGGTGAATATTTGTTATTAACACTATTATACCTTTGATTACAAAATTCAGAAATTGAATTTGGAGGAGATGTTGGATTTGCCATCATGCAATCTATCCGAAACGGTGCATAACAAGTGGCTACAAATGTCCGGGAAGCGAGGCAACAGCTTGTTCGATGCCACATGTGACGACAATATCCGTGCTTGGATGCAAATGACAAACTACCGTGCATACTTGAAAGGTTCTGCAGCGGGATCAGGACCATCAAAAGGGGAGTTGAGGTTGAGAGCTGCAAGAAGAAGCGGAGACCCCTAAAAAATTGCAGAAGCACTGAATACATTGCCTGGGGCAGAGGACATGGGAACTAGAGTGCCACACTTCGAAGGAGAAGAAATCTTTGGGAGCACTAAGAGGAAGTTGAATGTGCCCATCGGTGATGCAAGAGACTCATACAAACCAGACAAGATCAATTTTTCCCAACCCCGTGTCAAAACACGATCCACCACGAATGCTTCTCAATCTTCTCTAGACAAAGGTAAGCAAATTCAAGCAAAGACTTCTGGGCATGTGAATGTAGCATTTGAAAGCGACTGCGATGCATCCAACTGGCACATTGCTAGAATCAACCACAAATCCAACGCAAGATGTCAAGCTCAGCAGTCCAGGTCTAACATCAAGTGCATTAGCAAGATTGCAAAAGGAAAGAAGGGAACTCCAGCTCCTACTTACCGCGGCAGGAAAGAAGAATATGGTAGTAAGCGAGAGGTGGTGGCTGATTTTTGGTTCTGTTGGGATGATATTGAACGATGCGTGAAAGGAACAAAGCGCAAATGGGTTTTGGATTGGCCAGAGGTGCCAGAGGTTTGGCCTGTTCTCTCTGGAACAAACTTAACCTGCGAAGAGACCTTGTTGCTGCAACATGCCGGATTTCACCTCCAAGAACAACCACTTCTATCACCACGTCGGCTATTCTACATGTCTAAGCTATTCAAGCCGGTTTTGTATGACAACCCTCTGCCACTAAACTCAGATGTGTATCCAACAATGAGAAACAACAGAGCAGTTCGAAGGATTGCAAATGGGCCTACTCCCGAGCAACGGAACAAGTGGGAAAGCGCAGGCAATGTTAAAGGACAAATTTTGGGAGTAACACTGCTCCCTTTTCTAGGCCTTGGTGCAATTGTGGAGTTAGAGACAGGGTCAGACTCTAACAGAAATACATACAGAGTTATGATGGGCCAATTTCCCACATGCACATGTCCAGACTTTGTGAATATGGCAGTTTCTGCAATTGGAGGTCGACAGCAGTACGTGAACTGCAAACACTTATACTATTTGTATAGGTACTTTTGCAAGATGGATGTCAATGAAGACAAATTTATTCATGCACTAAGTTGTAGCTTCAATGAATTGAAGTTGTTGCTACTTCAGGCTGCCATGATCACACTTCCAGAATAGGCATAGACACGTTTTTGTATGCACTTCAGTTGTAATGAATTCTTCTTTATATATTACAGTTGCAAAATTCTTATGCCAAATTTTCCCATCAAAAGTTCCATCTATATTTCCACTGACGTATCAATTTTGGCCAATGCCTTCCCTAAACCCTCTAAAGTTTTTGCTGTTATTTTTAATTGCAAGAAACTTTGCAATACAAAATGTTTTAAATTCCTGCTCGTACGGCAATGCTGAGTATCATGAGTGCTGAAAACGGTAAAGAGTTCCCACGGCAATGTTCACAAGACAATATTGCCTAGTTTTCTACAAAAATAGATTAAAAATTTGCATAAACATCTATACATCCACGGTCATGGGGTACACGGACATAGGTCCCAAATTCACCCTAAACAGCCAAAATAAATCAATTTTTTGAATTTTTTTTGCCAAAAAAAAAAAAAGTGGAAAAAAAATGGGAAATTTTTGGCTCCATGCTCTCCACTCATAAGCTCCCCGCTCCAAGCTTGCACGCTAGCGTCGTTGGCACTACGAGCCCCCGCCATGACTGCTTGAATGTCGAGTATTCACTTGCAAGTTTAGAATGGAAATTTCCAATAAATAATCCCCGTTCTCTCAAAATATATAATGTGCTTCAATGTCTCCAAGCATATGTAAGTAACCAAGGAACAAAATCCAATGTAGTATGATCAAAATATGACCCCCACTCTTCACCACGTAGGAGCAACTAATGCGTGAAGCAATAGTAGCATTTCCGACATGGCAATGATTCCCAAATGGAAGAGTGAAAGTGAGAAAATCTAAGTTGGCTGTCCGCCAATATACCCGTCCGCTCCCAGACCTAAAAGAGGCCCAAGACCGGATCTGTCTTGGACCATGCAGACGTGGCCCGAGCCGGCGGATGGGCGGACGAAGCTGCCCTGTCCGCCTAGTTTGTTGCCTAGTATTTTGAAGTGTCCAAATTTTTTCCATATTGGCATGAGACATAGGATTCTTCTCGTCCGCCTTTACTTACTGTCAGATTTTTTGGGTCAATTAAAGTTTCAGCATCCTATGCTTTTGTCATTAACCCAGAAAATAAAAAATAGGCAAGTTATAATCAGATTTTAAATAATCATTTAGAAGTCTTTGAAGTTTATAGTGAGACCCTAAACTCTAAACCCTAGAACCCTAAAACCCTCAACTCTTAGTCTCCTACATTTCAGATTACGCCATTGTTTTGAGCAAATTGTAAATTTGTAATATTCATTTGAAATTGTATGCATACAAATTTTAACTAGACATAAAGGATATTATTTTTTTATTTATTTTTTCATCATGTAGGATATTTCAAAGGAAAAGAAAAAAACAAGAACATGATCAATATTAGTGATGAAGTGAAACGTTATAATTTACAATTGACCAAATTGAGATGGTGCTACAATCACAACAATTACTTGAAGGGTTTTGGTTTTGGTTTTGAACCCCATGGACAATTTCCATTGACTTCAAGGTGTTTTACATATGGACTTATGGAGAAGCCAAAAATGTATATAACTTATGCATGTCACACACTTCAACGTCATGTTTGTACTGTATTTTGTAATGCCCTTTTTTGATTAGGATTGTTTTAAAAGTAAGGGTAACTATACAAAGAGTGTAAGATTTCACAACATTTCTGGAATTAGTAGAACTCTAAAACCTTGTCGTAATGAGAAAAACATTATAATCTTCTAATCCATAAAAGATATGTTTTTGGATGTGTTTTTTTGTTTTTGTTTGTTTTGTTTTTTGTTTTGTTTTGTTTTTTTCCTGGAGAATTTGAAACGTGAAGCAATAAAACATATTTAATTTTCATTTGTATAAGTTCTTCTTTTATCTGAGGGTGGGTTTATATTGTGCCTAAGGCCAAATGGAAGGCCGGCCGGATTTGCCTTCGATGCGGCCTTCAATCTGGCCCCAGTTTTCCCATCCGGCCCTACTTAATATAAACCCTGTGGGCCGGATTCTAGGGCCGGATTTTCAATTCATGTGCTCTTGAATTTTCTCAAGGCTCAATTAAAAAAATATATAAAAATATGCATGTTTATCTTTTTTTCCTTTTTTAATTAAAAAGATTTCATTTTTCATTTTTTTCATTTTTTTTTTGTTTCTATATATTTTATTTCTAAAATAAAATAAGAAGTTTATTTATTTATTACTTAAAAATTTAAAAAAATTTAATATTTTGGTTTTCTTCTTATATAGAATATGCATTTGTAATCAACATGTTTAATGCTAAAACATAGGTACTTTATTGTAGTCACTTAGATGATTTTCCTTTAAAATTAAAAAAAGGAAATACATAAGGGAGTTTGCTCTAAAAACACCCATGTTCTAAGAGTAATCATGACGGAGAGGTACATTTTGCTTTATTGAATGTACTAGTACATTTTAGGACATGGTCACTTTTAATGACCGTTGCCTTTCAACTTAAAAAAATTCATAACTAATTACAGAAAGATCTAAAAAATATGAAAGAAATCAAGTCACTAAAAAAATATGAGGATAAAGGGCCTAACATGCATTTCAAAATCTACTCTACAATTTTTTAAATGAATCTTTAATGTGGTTTTTTCTCCAAGATTTAGTGTATTTGAGGCTCATTTCCAAAAGCCCTCAACACTATGAAAGTCAAGTTTGTGATGGACACTTTTGTACAAAATCTTGAATAAAAAAATCATAATCAATCATTTTGAAAATTGGATTTTTGATGTTAAAATTAGATTTAAAATAGACTTAAATATATATATTCTTGGTTAAGTTTCATTAGACTTCAAAGTATTGTTCACACCAAAATTTTGTGCCTTGGATATTTAGAAATTAAGAACAACTCTATGTAATAAACATGTACCAAATTCCAAAATAAAAATAAATCTTATGTTGAGTTAGTTAAAAATGATTGAACCAAATAAACTTTAAAATCTCATATTCAGTTAAGAACAATTTTATAGAATATATATTATATTATAATAAATTTATATACCATATTATAATAAGTTTATATATTATATTATAATGAATTTATATAATGTATTATAAATTGTATACACTCATCAATCTGTCCCAGAGCTCCCAAACTCAAACCACTTTTGTTTCTGTTTCAAAGCTCTCAAACTCGTCAGTCCACTGCTCCCAATTTCAAATTGAAATATTGACAACATTGACAATAGGTCAAGCTCCAAAAATTTAGCAATGCATATTGGTGGAAGTTTCTTGAGCTCACAATCAACAAGCATGCACCAAAATAGAAAACAAAAGACTTTGCATAGCTAGACGGTGGAGATTTGTACAATCCAACGGAGGAGCCCAATCCGGCCCCAATCCGGCCCTAGATGGGAGTTCCGGCCACCCAAAACCTCGTCCCAATTGCTCCCTTGGGGCCGGATGGTTTGGCGCCAAAACCATGCTACCTAAGGCGACATGTAGGATGAGTTGTAGTTCCATCCGAACCCAAGTATAAACGCCTTGGGCCGGATTTGGAGAAATTAAGCACTTCTATTGGTTCAAACTTGGAGAGTTCCAGCCGGCCCTCAATTTGGCTCCAAGTATAAACTGGCCCTAAATAATTGTACATCATGTCCATCTTTTAGGGGCTTAAAAATTTAGAAATCATTCATGAAACATTGAGAAAAGACTTTTCCACTTGACATGCAACAAAACACATGTGTGTTGGTTCTTTCCATTTGTTCCAGAAAAAAAAAACATGTGTGTTGTTGCTAATTCCATGCTCATTGCTCGACTTCCTTATCCCCTAAAGGACCATTGTTCATTTGGGGGACAAATGGGATTTGGGGGAGGTTTTTTCACTTCTCATGAAGATGGAAAACATGATAAGCTAAATGCCCAAGAATTAAAGGTCTACCTAAATAAGCTCAAAACAATGGTCAAGGGGTAGCAGAAAAGATTTGAAAAAATGCCAAATAAAAAAGAAATTGAATTTCTATTCTCATAGATAATTTTCTTTCCTATTTAGTATTTAGGAAGTTTTAATTCATTTAATTAGGATTTGTTATGAGAAAGTTATAGACATTCTTGTAAAATTGGGCAATTAAAGCATCTTTTTAAAAAAAATAACTCACAAGATTCATTTGTGAATGCAATTTTTTCATTTTTCCAATTTTCGATGTAATGCCCACAAAATTAAGTTTTTTTGGATTTTTGTTTTTTTCTTAGATTCTCAACTCAATTATCTACTATAAAGATTTAAAGCTCGAAACTCTATAGTGTAAAAATTTGAAGTTAAAAATGCTCTAAGTCAAAAAAATGTAGTTTTCGCATTTACAAAGTGGTCTTGGTACTGTATGTTGAGGTCAGGTTCGTCAGAGCCAAAACAAAATTGTTTCTTTTTTAATTGAATTATCTTTCATTAATTGAATTTTGAATTTTCAAGATTTCATATATTTCGAATTTTTGATTGGAAATATTTAGTTAATTGTAGCTATGGTCCTCCTTTAATACAGAATTGCAAGCTCAATATGACACAAGGCATCACGGAATCTTGCTTTGGGTGGCTAAATTCAAGGCATACTTTTCAAAATCTTGTTTTATTCAAGCTAAATCAAGCCTTATTGCGATGAAGGCCTTAATGCAAGGAAGGCTAGTAATCCATTTTAGACTCCAATTTAAATCACCATGATTTCTGAAGCCAAAATTAAGTCTTCACAAGTAAAGCTTACAATAAGGTAATCAAACTTTACAAGTAAGGCTTTATAGCATAGTTCTCTATGTGTGGAATATTATTTTATATTATTTTATATATATATATATTTTTTAAACACATTGACAATATTATTTTTCATTTTTAATCATTTATCAAGATCTTTTTTGAGATTTCAATTTTTTTTCATCAATTTTATTTGAGATTTCAACTTATATCCTATTATAAATTCTGAAAATTTCACTACATGCCATATTTTTTTAATTTTTTAATTAATTTTTAACGAATCTGACTCGAGTGTAGGATATTCCAAGTGATGAACTTCAATGTGCTAGAAAAATGGCCCATCTGCCGTCTGCCCGTCCGCCTGTCTGCCCGTCCACCCGTCCGCCTGTCCGCTTGTCCGCTTGTCCGCCCGTCCGCTTGTCCGCCCGTCCGCTTGTCCGCTCGTCCGCTTGTCCGCCCGTCCGCCGTCCGCCCATTCGCCCGTGCACCCGTGCACCGTGCGCCATGCGCTCGCCCGTCCGTTGTCCGTCCGCCCGTCCGCCACTCGTTGTCCTTCCGCCGCGCGGTCAGAGCGTCCGTCCGATGCAGTTGTCCGTTGTTCGTCAAGGCCGTGCGATTGGACGCGCCGAGGCATATTGCCCGTCTGATCTGGCGGTCAGCCCGTCCACCCATCGGATTCGGGCAGTGATGTCAACATCGACGGACGGTATAAAGAGGGGCGCAGACGGCCCATTCCACACAGTTGTTTCTCTTGCGGAGTGGGCTGATCCAGCGCCAATTGGTATCTGTAAGCCCCTTCCGACTTGGAGTGTGAACAACTGTGAATGAATTAACTTAATTTTTTATAATCTCTTCATCACCTTCTCAATTATACAAATTGTAAACTTCTCACTCAAACGTTGCATTTGGTGCGGAAAAGAAGGATTACCATGGCTCCAAAAGGATTTCCCAATCTGCTCAAGAAGAGTACAAAGGAAAAATTACAAGACATGGATTGGGACGCCTAATTCAACCACTTTTGTATGGCTGAAGAAGGATGGCAATACGAGCCCAAAGCAGTATGGACTTGTACAACGTGCCGAGAGTATGTGAAAATGTCACACATTGCGAAACTTTGGCCAGCAAATATCATGGCTGTGTTAGAGAGACAAGTGAGA
Source organism: Climacium dendroides (assembly GCA_950106755.1). Taxonomy (NCBI): domain Eukaryota; kingdom Viridiplantae; phylum Streptophyta; class Bryopsida; order Hypnales; family Climaciaceae; genus Climacium; species Climacium dendroides. The sequence continues at coordinate 49,241,743 of OX467082.1, forward strand.
CGATGGGAAGGTCCCATGAACACTTGCAAGAGTGAACATTTCAAGCAGAGATACGAGGAGATTTGGGCATCTTGCAGTCTAGGTGCTTCCAAACCAAATATCATGAACTATTCCACCATGGCAATGATTTGGGCGGAGATTGTACACCAAAAAGACGTGGATTGGCGTATGGTGCTTGCAAAGGACAAGAAGACCAAATTGAGTAGTGACAAAGCGGTGATAGACACCAATTGGGTTGGCCCAAGCGATTGCATGCCAAAGTGGTCTAATCGTGGTCAATTTGGATTTCCTCCGGAACCATTGCTAGATGCAGAGGACAATGATGATGATTGTCGCAGCACAGGGTAAGTAAAATTCCCTATTATGCTCACAAAAACTCCTTTAAAGCATAATAAGGTGACTCTAAAGATCGAACCCAAGAGACTCTGTGAAGTGTTTCGTGTTACTAGATGATTTGAGGAAAGTTTCTCAATTCAATTACTCTTCCTTATTACTCTTCTTTATCACTCTTCACCCTTTTCTCCAAATACCGGATAATTTTCTTCTCTCTCTGTAGACTGATCCGGTCCAGACTAATACTAATCTGAATCAAAATCAATTGACAACCTACAAGAACCAAACTGGAACTCACACTCCCGACCGAATCTCTTACTACTTTATCCGAGGACTCCCTTTCCTTGGTTTCTATTCCGGTTTTGCTTAACCTCTGTTGGCACTTCAGAGGGATCTGCCACTTGTTCTCAAAGAGGTAGGCGCTCCTCTCCTTCTGGTCTTTATAGTGATGGAAAATTCACTCAGCTATTCTATCCTCCTATTCTAACAGGATCCGGTTTGATCTTTTACAGCAAATTAGAAGTAATCCCAGTTTGTAGGTCACACAAAAATCCCCCGTACGTCCAGAGAGCCATTTGAACTCTCCACTCCTTGTTCTCCTCTGAAGTTAAGAGACTCTGATTCTTGTATAGGTGGAAAAGGTAGGGGCATACCGGAGTAGCCCTACTTTTTCCCACATTTGAGACCAAAACATTCACCAACGTCTGAATATAGGCCACCCAATCCATCCGCTTCTCTCCGCTCAAGGCTCCAAAGATCGCATTTCCAATTGTGGAAGTCACCCGGGTGGATTTTTCCGGATGTAGGATCGGTACCAGAAATTTGAGTAGCCGCCGGTGTCGCGCATTGACACAATCTTTGATGGCGTATCCGTCCTTGGGGTTAGTCGCTCCCCTGAACTTTCCGTGCATGAAGTCTCCCTTCCAGTTGGCCTATTCTACGCCGCCTTCCTCCAAGTCGTAAACTTTCCTCCAAATCTCTCGTGTCCACATAGGTGGAACCGGTCGGATAGAGTTGTCGAACTGGTTAGGGGCTCCTTCGATGAGCTCCCTAACTATTGCCTCGCTCGGAAAGCCCCAAGGTTTCCCCATGAACCCCACGCACCCCATAACGGAGAGGTCTTCCATCAATTCTACTCTCTTCCGCTCACTACTGGGCTCTAAAGGAGCCACCTTCCTCACTCTGATTTCTATCCTTTGTGTGCTCGCCTGTACTTGATTTTGTCCGCGCTTTATGTCGTACACGCAGTTAGCCGTAAGTATCCTTACAACAACCAATTGTTGCAAGATGACACGAATTATCGTTCCAGGGAACTTCTAGTAAGATATCGATTGAATTAGAAGCATCCGGATTGTGACTACTCACTTAATCCCTCTTCTTTTACGTCCCTACTTTATTCCGGAAACTTAGTACATTTCCGGATTCCGTTCCGAATCCGGATACCTCCGGAACTGAGTTCCGTCTCTCTTCCGTCACTGGTTTTTGTTGCCTCTGTTTTACCCTCAGAGGGTCCGCCCTTGATCTAGAAAGGGGTGGGGACTCACCACTTATACAATTATCCTCTCTATACTCTAAAATCTACTAAACAACACACCCAAGATAACACAACTGTAGGAGGAGGAAGGAGTATCCTCTCATAGTTTCCGGATTGGTCGATCCGGAATCAGGTCATACAGAGCAATTCTCACACCTCTCTTTACTACAACGACGGATCCGAACTCATAGATCCAAAGGAATAGAGTCTCAAGAGGAGAACAATGTACCAAGGGGGAGGTTGGTAGACTTTCTGGAGTAGCGGGAGTTCCTTTCCTTTGGCGGTTGCTTATCTCTGCACAGCACCCTCCTGGTTCTGGACTCGCAGGGCCCTCTACCTTCTTACCCGGATTGCCGTTCCGGCAATTTAAAAGCACGTCACACTTACACTCCCTTACTCAGTTCGCATTTCTCCCACTCAGCTCAACACCAAGAGATCAGTAGCCCAAGATCCGGATTCCTCCTCTTCCTCCCTTCTCTTTCTCCAGTACTAGGTCACATACCCATGCATACACTCAGTCAAAAGACCCTGTCTAAGCAAAAATGCAACTAGAAGCACCCTAGCTGACTTAGATTAAGAAAAGAGAATTGTAATACATACGTGAAAGCACTAAAATCGAATGGAGTAGGATGGAATGGCAGACAACTAACTTGCCTGCCCTTAAAATACTAACACAAAAATCCAAAGTCAACTCCTAAAAGCCTGAAAAGAAAACCCGGAAATCCAGGCCACCAATCCCTAAACCTCCCGGGATATCCGGAAAGTTTACTAACTACCGTCCGAGATTGTCGGATTTCTTGACTATCCACCTAAGATTCCGGAAACCGGATCCATGCTGGGAACCCCGTTCCGGATTCTATACTTCTTCTCCTACGAATTCTAAGGTTTTGGCTTCCGTCCTTTCCTTGAACGGCTCCCCGCTTGGCTGGTAGGCGTCCCCTTCGTATTCTTTGCTGGCGTAGTTTTTGTTGTGGCCCGAGTCTGGATATGGCGCGTTGCGGGAGATGGATCGCTGTTGTCTTCGGTTCCGGAAGTGGAGTGGGCACTCTCCTCCTCAGAATCTTCGATGACTTGAACTTCCTTCTCCTTCTCTGGTGTTGTATCCTCCAATGTTGCGGGTTCGCTTCTTTTCTCCGGTGTGGTCTCTTGCATGTGCACAAATCCTTTCGGATTAGTCCGAGCCGGATTGGTCATCCCACCGATCCGGTTGATGAGATCTCCCCTGACTTGCTGTCCCAGAACCTTGAATGATCCGGTCATCAAGTTCGGCATTGTTTGGGACTTGGGAACTTTCGGGGTTGAGAACTTAGATGGCACCGGAACCGATTTCGCGCTAGACTCAGGTTCTGGTTCCGAGGCTGGCCTCAAATTCAACTCTGTCATCCGCATTTTGTTGGCGGAAGGCTCGGCTGGTGTGAGTATCCCCCTCAAACCCTCCATCCGAGTTGCATGATCCGCCACTGGTTTCCCTGGGGTACCTGAGACAAAAGGAAGTTCCGGAAAGGTGGAGAAATCCATCGCATGGTTTGGGTCGATAGCCGCCAATAACTGCTGGATCTCCTTCAAAACTCGCTCTATCCTCGTAGTGAAGTCTACGAGGATGGTTACTACCTTAGTTCCGATAATGTGACCTTCTGATATCATCTTCGAGTCAAACAAGGCAGCTTTGGTGATGATGTCGGCCTTGATGTTGACTGCTCCGGATAGATTCTTGACCAGAGCGAGAGCCTCTTTCTCTTTCTCTTTTGCAGCTGCCATTTCCCCTTCCGCCCAATTCACTTGGGCCTGGAGTTGGTTCCGTTCCGCCTCCAACTCTTGGATCCGCTCCTCCCTCTTCTTCAGATCTTTCGGTTTGGGCAATCGCTTGACAGCTTCCACGATCTGATCCGGATCCACCTTCAAAACTTCCGCGGTATCTATCACCAAATCCGACAGACCGTCGTGGAGTACCTTGGCTTCACATATCCACTTAAGCCCCGCATTAAAAAATGCGGATTCCGTTTCCATTTCAGGTCCCTTGTTGGACTCCCCCTCTCCATCGTCTGTGGCTTGATTCGCGATCCCAGATCGGTTGACTTCCTCTTCTTGGTCCTCGGATCGGTCAAACGTTCCTCGGGAAGTTCCTCCGGATCAGACTCGACTGGATCTTCCGCCTCCTCCCCGGAAAGTCCGTACAACAGGATTGCCTTTCCGGTGTCATACTGGATCACTTCAGCTGCACTCAAAAGTTCCTGTTGATGGTACAGATGAAACAAGTAGGTGCTAACTGGACTTGCCTTTGCTCGGGTCACGTGATCCGCTAATTTAGCCACTATCCCGGCTATGACCCTACTCTAGTACACTACCCGGTTCTCCATAGCCCCAAAGATAGTATTGGCCACCGTAATGGTAACCCGTGTTGGCTTTTCCGAATACAAGATCGGAATCAAAAACCCTAGTATCCGCCTATGTCTCTCGTCCTTGCACTCGCTGATAGCGAATCCGTCCTTAGGGTTTGCAGACCCAGTGAACTTCCCAGCTACAAAACAGTCCGTCCTCGATGCGAAACCGTTCCCACTCTTCCGGAACTGATAGACGTCCGCCCAGATGTCCTCGGTCCACGCGACTGGCCGTCCTCTCAAAGTGAGCTCATACTGATTCGGAACACCATGAAGTAGCTCTTGAATCATCTCTTCACTCTTGAGGTTCCATGGTCGGTATAGTAGACCGACACATCCTAACTTAGTTAAGTCCTCCTCTAACTGCTTGTGTAGTTCAGAGTTATCCGGAATGGCTAGAGAGATAACCCGGGCAGATACCGCTACCTTCCGTACTGGTCCAGATGCCATAAGATCTAAGTCAGAACGAGAGAAAAGTAGCTCTACTTCAATCGCTAACTCACCACTTTTTCTCTCAACTACTCACACAAACAGTCTCAGGAATACAGAATAGGAAAGTGAAGAGGAAAACCCTAGGAAGATAGCTTAAATACTAAACCGTCTTTTTACGGGTTTAAGGACAACGGCTACAGGTCCGTTGTATTAACGGTATCCTACTTCCGTAGCTACGAGACCTATACGGTAGGTTCCTGTATTCCGGATGAGTCTGGATTTTGGATCCGGATAAGTTCCGGTTACGGGTTGTGCCGGAACGCTTATTTCCTAATTCAAGCTATCTGGTCCAAAAATTACACTCTAACTATAATTTTTTTGATTTTTTTTCTATTTTTCGCACCTACTTCTTGTATTATTGATCCGTTTCCGGATTTCGGATTCCCACATTACCCCTTTTTCAACTGTGAGAGTCCCCGCGAACATCCTCATCTTCGTCTTAGGAATCCGACTCTTGCGCGTACGTCTTGACCCAGGATTTATTCACCCTTGTGTCCATCCAAACCCCTTGAAGATCTTCCAGTTGAATGGATCCATTAGAGAATAACTGTCGCACTCTATATGGGCCCATCCATCTGGTGTGAAGTTTTCTTGGAAAAATCCGGTAACGGCTATCATATAATAGAACTAACTCCCCTTCCTTGATCCCGTGATTGGTTGGTAATTTCTTGTCATGATCTGCCTTTCTTTTTTCCTGTATTCTCTTCGTGTGATCGAGGGCCACCAATCTTGCCTCCTCCAAATCTTCGATAGCCATCAACCGGATGTCTGGATCGCTGGTCCGGATAGCGTTCCGGGTCGACATCATTCGGTGTGATTCCACCTCTAACTCAATCCCATGGGTGGTCTCCTGTCCAAATACAAGAAAGAATGGACTTCTCCCAGTGGTAGTCTTCTGTGAGGTGTTGTACGCATGGACTGCCGATAGAAGTTTCAAATCCCAATCCGTCTTGTGCTTAGAGATGGTTTTATTCAAAACCTTTTCTACTACTCCATTGGCTCGTTCCGTCAAACCGTTGGCCCTTGGGTTATAAGGAGTGGTCTTCCGGTGGGTGATCAGATATCTCTTGGTAATATTCTGAATGGTATCATTCAGGAAATGGAGTCCTCGATCACTGACTAACTCTAGTGGGTGTCCAAACCTCATCAGAATTTCCGTGAACAAGAACGATGCTGCAGTCTGGGTGGAACTATTTCGAGTAGCCCGTGCTTCCACCCATTTGGTGGCATAATCTGTCGCCAAGATGATATACTTCTTTCTTCTAGCCGTAACTGGAGAAATGGGACCTATGAAATCTATTCCCCATTTCTCAAATGGGGCAATAGGCATGATTGGAACGAGTGGCCAATGGTTCCGGAAGGAAGGAGCCCCTATTCGTTGACATTGGTCACAGCTCCCCACATACTTCTTGATGTCCCGGATCAGATATGGCCACCAATATCCGGCTGCTCGGATCCGGTTCACGGTGGTGATAGCTGCGAAATGTCCCCCAGAGGGTCCGAAATGCAAGGCTCGCATTATCTTCTTCTGGTCCTTTGTTTCCACGCATCGCCTTAGCTGATCATCTGCTCCCATTTTGAATAAGGTTCCCTTAATCAGTGAGTAAAGGCCAACCTTATGGTAGAACATGATTTTCTCCTCCCTGTTTAATCCTTCCGGGTATCTTCCGTCTACAAGGAAATCTATGATGTCCTGGTAATCCGATCGAGTTCCTTCTTGTAGGTGGAACACGAATTCTTCTGGAATTTCTGGAAAGTCATCCGGGAATTCTGTGGAAATGTCTTCAAGTGAAGTCGGTCCCCTAATTCTAGAGAGGTAGTCCGCATTTGCATTTGACTTTCCGGATTTCACTTTTACTTCATAATTGAATTCTTAGAGCAATAACACCCATCTTACTATTCTTCCGGAAAGGTCAGGTTTGTTTACCAAATACTTGAGTGAATCATGATCCGTGTGGAATATTACTCGATACCCAAGCAGGTAATGTCGGAACTTTTTACATGCGTAGACCACTGCCAACGCCTCCCGCTCCGTGGTGGTGTACTTCCTTTCCGCCAAGCTCATTTGTTTGCTGGAGTAGTAAATGGGGCATTCTCTCTGGTGACTGTCGTGTTGCCAGAGAATTGCTCCTAAACACCATCCGGAAGCATCTAGGGTAACATGAAATTCCTTAGTCCAATCCGGTGAAGACAAAATAGGGGCCTTGACTAACGCTGATTTCAAAGTCTCAAAAGCTTCTTGTCGTTCCGCATTCCACAAATACTCAGTATCCCTTTTTAGCAGTTCCGTAAGTGGAGTAGCTTTCCGGGCATATCCGTCTATAAATCTCCGATAATACCTTACACAACCAAGGAATCCTCGGATCTCTCGTACACAGGTTGGAGCAGAAAGGGTGAGTCATATTTTGCAGTAATGTGAAATATGACTGCGGTGAGTCATATTCTTGTTAATGTGAAAAATGATTCTCATGAGTCATATTTTTAAATGATGTAGAATACGACTGTCGTTAGTCATATTACTAACTACAATCACATTTTAAATGAACATGATATATAACTATCATATATCAAGATGATTTGACAATTGAATAAAAAGCCTCATGCAATTAAAAATAAATACATAATATATGATTTTAGAGATGTATGAGAGATAATCATATTAAAGAAGGAGAATGCAAGAACAAATACAACTATCTTCATTGCCATTTATTAGTCACTAATATAAAATATATATATATATATCACAATGAATCATTCACACAATCCAATAAAGCCTACAATCCTTACAATAATGTGAAGATGGTTTCGTTGGGTTGTAAGTAGCCTCCAATGTCTTTGTTTCAACTTTTGGTGCCTGCATATACAATTAAAGAAATGAGAGGTTAATTTTTAGGGATTGAATAACAGAGCTCAACCTTCAAAGGTTTATAACAACACAAAATATGTAGCTCAAGTTTAGGATAGGAAGAATAAGATTGATGATGGAGGAAACAAGAAAAAAAAGATAAGTATTAAAAAATAACAAGAAGTAAAAGTTAAGATGCAACAAGAAATAAGAAGCAACATCTAAGCAACTACTAAGATACAACAAGAAACAAGAAACAACAACTAAAACGCAAAAAGAAATACAAAACAAGAAACAACAACTAAAACGCAAAAAGAAACACAAAACAAGAAACAACAACTAAGACACAACATGAAGTAACAATTAAGACACGAGAGGAAATAAGAAGCAACAACTAAGACATAACAAGAAACAACAAGAAATGAAAGTGTAGATGCAACAAGAAGAAATAAGAAGCAAGAACTACAAAACAAGAACAAAAAAGAAAAAAGAGTTCAAATGCAAGAGAAAAAAAAGAATTTAGATGCAACAATAAGATGCAAGAAACATGAAGTAAAAAGCAACAAGAAACAAGAGTTGAGATGCAACAAAAAGCAACAACAAATGAGAGCTAAGAGACAATAGAAGGTAAGGAAGAAAAACCACAAGAAGTGACGGCTAGGGTTCTAAAATCCTAAAAAAATAATGGCTAGGGTCTCAAAACACTAAAAAAGTGGTGACTAGGATTCAAAATCCAAAAAAGTAGGTGACTAGGATTTCAAAATTTTACATGATGGCTTATTTATATTTTTTTAGAATTGCCCAAAAAAAAAAATTCACTACTATGAAAATATAATTGATAATATGACTCAACGTTCCCAAACATGTTCCCTACGTTCCTTATGAAGTACTTTGGTATTCCTAATGGCCATATAGTATACACTTGTGAAGTACAAGGCGTAAAAATGATTGGTAGTCATATTTTGCAGTCATATTTCTCCCCAAAGTGTTGGCCTTCAAGAATATAATTGCAAGCAGTTGCCAGTCATCCTCAGTCATAATTTTGCAGTCATAAAACACTGCCATTGTTGTAGTGAGATCCACCGTCCGTCCGGATGCTTACCGTGTCCGGAAACACGCTCTCTATCTCTCTCTCCCTCTCTTAATCTCTAATACTAATAATAACCTAGCTCTTTAGGGACCGAAAGTGTCCTCCTGTTCTGTCACCTCACAAATCCGGAAAGCTTATCAGATTAGGTCATGCAGGGGCGGTCAAGGACTACAACGACATTCTAACCTTAACCGGGCACTGAGCCTCCTATCGACCGGTGTGGGAATGTGATCCCACATGTTAGGCCTAGAATACTAGCATATGACGGGAAAATTCAAAAAATTGTTCCCTTAAAAAGGAAAGTTTTTGAGTTCTCCTAGGAAGTACGTTAATTTAGGAAAATTGGATTTCCGGATCCAAGAAAATTTCATTAGGTCTAAAAAAAACACCTAATTCCGGAACCCTAAAAAGTTCCGGAAATCGGATGACGGCGCCGGCCCTAAAAACCAGAAACCGAATCCGTACTAGGGATAGGGTTTTGCCGCCAAAACCTGTCCCTTACATTCATCCGACTAACCGACTATCTGGCCAGTATAAGACGAGGACTGTAGCCGGCAGTGGGCACGAGTACTTCCTTGTTTTTCCTTCCACCGGTGTTTTCCGTCTTCTTAGCTTTGTGAGAATTCCGGTAGATTGAAGGACTGTGTGAGTTGCGATCGTGCAGGGGTTACTGGAGTGAAATTTTGTGAGCAGGAGAATTAGGGAGAAATTGTGTGAGGCTTTCCTGTGAGCACAATGTCTTCCAGGGCAAGCCGGCGCAAGCTGAAGGATCTGCCCGAGGACTCAGACGAAGAGATGCCGCCACCGCCGTCCCGGCCGAGGACCATTCCGGTGATGAAGGTAGTTCCGGAGGTTCCTACCGAGGAGGACCAGCTGGTGCGCCTGCGAGAGAACCTCACCAACATGGGGTGTGATGGGCTCCTGGAGGTTCCGTGGGGCATCAAGGAGGACAGCCTGGTGTCTGGCCTACTTCGTCTGGAAAGTGGTATCTTGGATACCATCCTCCGGGCGAAACTAGAACTATGGGCGGTTAACACATGGAGGGCCATCTACAAGTTCCAGGAGGCGCCAGACAAGGTCATAGAGAAGAATCAAGAGGTGGTGGAGGTAGAATTCCGGGCGCCCGCCAATCCGAAAGAAGGTCACCAAGTTTCCGACTTGGTGAATCCGGAGTACCGGGATGTGATAGCATTCCTTCATCCTATCTTCCATTCGACCAAGCCGTGGCGAGTGGTAGCGAAGGTAGCCTCCGCCATCTTGGGGAGCCTTGTGACAACTCATATTTTTTATTTTTCTTTGTTTACCTTTTTGAGTGGAACAGAAATTAGAAATAGGTATCCGGATTCATCTAAAGGGAGAAAGATAAATAAAAAATAGTCACAAGAGGACCATACGGAACTAATCCAATCTTAGGTAGAAGCAGATCGGATTAGATTTCCAACCGGATTGTATTTCCAACCGGATTCGCCTTGACCGGAATGGAGATAACCAGATGTCAAGAACCGGACCGGATATCCGACCGGTCATAAAGACAGTCCAGGGCATCAGGACTATATAAAGCCTGACCCTGCCCATTTTCAGGTCTCTGGTTTTTCACGTGTTGTCGTTTCCTGTCTTAGCGACTGACGTTTTCCCGTTTATCGCGGCAAGGAGGGAAAGTACAAGAGGGCCCGGTAGTGAGTGAGGGGTGTGAGACGGAGAGATCGCCTCCGGGTGGGTGAGACATTGAGTGCGAGCGGATACGGAACCGTGAGAGACTGAGAGTGTGAGCGCGCCAGGAGGTCGGTTTGCAGGTGGAGCGGAATATCAGAGTGTGAGCGCTCTCTTGTAGGACCGTAGAGAGCGAAATCGGGTAGAGCTACCCTCATGCCGCGGCTGAACCGGAAGAGGCTAGGCTCTAGCACCCCGCCCCCAAGTGAAGTAAAGCTGAGAAAAGTGGTTCCGGTCATGCCGACCAAGGAACCGGAACAGGGAGAGCTCAGGGAGGATTTGTAGTCAATGGGTTGTCAGGGATTGGCCTTGAAACCTTGGAGTTTCAAAGATGAGAGGATGGTTAGTGAAATCCTGAGTGGCGTATCAAATCAATTCGATAACACCTTGAGAGGGAATCCGGTCCAATGGACCGAGGCTTTGTGGCGGGACGTATATGGATTCCAGCCGGGAGGACTCGGGCTTGCCAACCGGAAGGATGATTTTGTCCAGGGCAAGTTCGGAAGTGTTGTAAATCCGAAGGATGGCTACGAGGTAGAGGACTGCCTTGATGACCGGGAGCGTCGCCTGCTCTAGTTCCTGGTTCCGGTTTTGCATCCGGAAAAGCCCACCAGGGTGACCATCACCCTAGCTAACACGATCTTCGGAGCGCTAAGTGGAACCCGGAAAGTAGACTGGGGCCGGATTTTCTTTGATCTGGTGTCCCAGCTTACTACAAGAGTGGGGAGAAGTAGGGCTACCCCACTGTGCCCTTATGTGTACCACCTCTACCAGCAATAGGAACTGCTGACGGAAGTGGAGCTGAAGGTGTGGAAGGCCCAGGAGCGGACTATAAAGTACGGTGAATCCGAGTCCGACCAAGAAGCGGATTCCGGAAACGAAACTGAGGAGGAGGAAGAAGAAGAAGAGGAAGAGGAGGAACCGTATGTCCCCTCCAAAAGGCAGAAGACCACGCCGATCCGGAATCGAAGGACGTCTCCGGTTCAACCCCATCCGCGCAAAGGGGAGACTCCACCAAGACCGGATGTGGCATCCGGATCGGGAATCGGAGATCCGTTCGACGAGTTGGTTGGGATACTCTGCGGAATCCGGGCGGATTGGGAAGTTAAGAAGCGGACGCTCGAGGAGATCGCGCAATTAATTGGAGCAGAACCGGACAGTCAATTGCCGCAGCGGGTAGTTGAGAGTATCATCAATCCGGATGAGCTCCGGAAGATGAAGGAGGAAAGCAAGCGACAGTACGATGAGGTGGACACCCTCAAAGCCGAACTTTTCGCCTTGCTCGAGAACGCCACCGCGACAAAGGAGATGGCGGAGGAAATGAAATGGCTGCCGCAAAGGTGAAGGACGTGCTTGGAGGACCTGGAGCCGCGGTCACCAAGGTGTGCCTGTTCGAAGAGGAGGTGCACAAGGACAAGAAGATATCCGGAACCAGGGTGGTGCACATCCTCACCGATTTTAAGGAGCAGATGGAGAAGCTCCTATCTAAGGCACGGGAGTCAGCGGACCGGATCGTCGAGAGCAGCCAGAAGTTGATAGAGATTCCGATCTAGCTCTCTGAAATTTCTCTTCCGGACTTGTTTCCGGAAGACGTAGCTCACGAACCGGGAAAGGACAAAACGCCCCAGTCCAGTAGGGCACAGAAGAAGACGCCCTCGACCGGATCGCAGCCGATCAATTTAGACTCCCTGGAAACTAAGGAAGATCACCCGGCTCCACCTACGGATGGGGAACGGGAACGGAACCGGAATCTAAGTGAGGTGTTTGAACAGTTGGAGAGGCTTGACGAGAGCCCTACCATTGGATCCCGAGTGTATGAAACGGAACAAGAAGGGTTGTAAAAATAGGAATTATAGAATAGGAACCAGAATAGAATCCGGTTAAGGATTTATAGGTAGGACCGGATTGTCAACGCCTTCAGAGGCGGAAATCATGTATTCACTTTTTGCTTTTTCGCTTTTTGTATATAAAACAGTCTCTGAGCTGGAGACTGAGAGAGTTCTTTTGGCATTTCCTTGTGTACTTTCCATTGACTTGATTTTGTGTAATCTTTCCGAGTGTTGGCAGGAGTGCATAGAGTTGGAGTAAGAAGGTAGGTACGGAAGTGTTGGTAGAGTTCTCCCTTTGATGTGTGTTTCCAGTTCTAAGTACATGTGAGTGGGTTATGAAGAGTTAGGAGTGAATTCCAGTGCCTCAACAGCTGCAAAAGTTTAGTATTCCGGGTAAGAAATCCGTTGATTAGGCTAGGCGGATAGGGAGGGATTCCTTAGCTGCGCTAGAACTCTTGGGTGGGAAATCCGGTCGAGTATCCTGACTCCTGTGAGGTCTTGCCACCGTTGTGGGTGAACGGAAGAACTTTTGTAGGTGTTGGAACGGACGGGTGCACTTGTAGCCACCTAAATTAGTACGGAACGGATCAGCGTCAAGGTCGTTGTAGTATGAGAGGATCGTACGGGGGGTCTTTGTGTGACCTGTGATCCGGATTGCTGTGAAGGACCAAACCGGATCCGTGTTAGTTAGGGGATCAGTGGATAGGAGAGTGGGTCTTCAGCCACTATAAGTCACGAAAGGAGTGGTGAGCCTACCACTTTCAAAAGCAAGCGGCGAACCCTCTGATGGTAAAATAGAGGCAAAACTAAATCGAGTACAGAAGGGTGGACCGGACCGGATCCGCCCAGGAGGGTATTTAGAACCGAAAGTTGTAGGGTCCAGAATTGAGAAGTTAGTCCAGAGACCATGGAACTAGTAAAACCGGAAGTAGGATACAGTCCGATCGTAGTCTTCCAGTTGGTTTTGGATGTTCCGGTTTTCAGAGGTAGAACTGGAAAGTAGAATTGAAGGGTTTAATTGGGTTTATCTCCTTGTTAGAGTTAGCTACTTCACAGGATCTCGTGGGTTCGATCTTTAGGGTCATTTTGTTATGCTCTAGGGTGATTTTTGTGAGTATAATAGGGAAATTGCTTACTCTGTACTGCGACAAGCCTCTAGGATAAAATGATGATGGATTGGGCAACCATCATCCACGAGTTAATCAGGGACCTTGTGCGTTCCCTCCGGTCGGGGAAGAAGGATCAGAGTCCCCTTCCGGCGTATTTGTCCCATCTGTATGCTCATCACTCCCTGCATAAGACAAACGAGGAGAGCGCCTATCAAAAACTAATTCAGCTCCAACAGTACGGAGGAGAAGAACCCTCTCCTCAAGATGGACCGGACGATGAGGAGACGGAGGACCAGGAGCCGCTCACTCCTCTAAAAAAGAAGCATCGACGGACTAGGACGCCGCCGGTGAATTCGACAGAAGATCCTCCCACACCGGAGCCATAGGAAGAAGAAGTTCAGAAGTAGAAAACGGAGACCAGACCGGCCTCGGAAGAAGTCCGACCTTCTACGCAACAGGTTGGGACAGTGCAACCGCAAGCTGGTACCACTCAGGCCGAGGCCGGACCCTCCCGGTGTAGGATGATGGAGGTAGAGGAGGGAGATAGGATTCACATGCAACTAGGAGGGACGCCATTAGAGGACATTCAAAAGATGGCTCAGCACCTGGTATGGCGGACGGATGACCTCACTAAGCTCTGCGAGAATTACGAGGGGGCTCTCAAGCGGGTGTGCCGGAAGATGGCACTAACTGATCGGAACGCCATCTTCCGGAGGACGGATGCGTTGATGGTGGCGGAGCAGCAAAACGGTCTCCTAATAGAGGAATGGAAGAAGTTGGTGACGGAGTTAGGAACGTTACGTGTGGAGAACCGGACGTTGCGGGACCAAGTTCGGGATTCAGAATCCAAGTGCGTGGGGATTAGAGAGCACTCTCCGCATAGCCCAGGAAATGGCTCGGCTCATAGAAGAGGACTACCGCCGGCAGATAGTGGCATTGTGTCAAGGTATAGTCCGGCTCCGGAGCTCTTTGGAAGTACCGGCGGATTGTATCAATAAAGCCCGGCTGTTTAAAGCCAACCTCGACGCAGCCGCCAACTCGAGTCGGGTTCACATCATCAAGTGCTTGTTAGAGCAGGCGAGATGGATGGATGCATCCCGGGCAGATATGCGGGAGATGATGGAGTATTTGGCTCCCACTGAGTCGGATCCGGTAAGTCTTTCTTCTCCCTCTGCGCAAACTTTGGTGGTTATGGAAGGCAATAATCCGGAATCCATGGTTACTAAAGTATCACCGGTGGTACCGGTTGATCCGGAACTTTCACCACCACCCGGAAGGCCAGAAGGAGTGGACTAGGGAGCCGTGGTACCCCAAGGAAGCGAAGATCTACTTCCGGTGACCCCGACCATCGACCTGACGGGTACTTCTCCGGAAGCTCACAGTGGTCAGGCGGTACAGTTTTCTCCTCATCATAAGAAGACCCAGAAGGATTCCCGGGGAAGTTCGGATGTTCCGATAGTCGGGACCCGGAGTGTAGACAGGGACCCCAACATCGTGGAGGTCCAAAAATGGGGACAAAGGGGTCCAAGTCAGTTTCCTCCGGGGAGTAACCGGAAGGAGGTGAAGTTGGATTTGCTAAAGGACTATATTCTTCCCGAGGATTCGGATTCCAAGGAATAGTATACAGTAACGTAGTATAGCGGCAATACCGGAGTTCGGCCATCAAAAGCCAGAAAAATAGGATCTGGGATTTACCGGAAATCTAGCGGGCCAGTAGGAATGTTTTGTAGGATTTTTAGGATGATGTTAGTCTTAGTATAAGTAGGAGTTTTGATGACCTTTCTAGTCATTCGCATCCATCCCATAGTTCCAGCATTGTATCTTTTTGAGCTTAATTCCAAGTGTTTGGAGTATCCATTCTCTTATCTTTTTGTATGTGGTACATGTTTGTGGGAGGTGTGGGTCATTCTTGCTTTTTCGGAGACTGAGAACTTACCTTGAGTAGCAAGATTCGATTTCGTGAGCGATTTCCGAATGTACTAACTTGATGGGGAGATCAGTCGGATGGTTCCGGCAGTAGTGTTAGTGTAGTACTGCTCGAATGCCAGTATAGCCTGCGTGTAGGATACAACCTTAGGTGAAAGGGGTATTTGAGAGGCTGCTAGCAACTTTCGTGTACGAAAGTGTTGCAAGACGTGTCCGAATTCCGGATTGCCAGAATTCCACGTAGAACAGAGTCAAAGCCCCGGCGCAAGCCCAAGAGAGTACAAGGAAACCCACCCGGTCGACGGGAAGCTCAGTGCCTGGTTAACGTTAGAATGTCGTTGTAGTCCTTGACCGTCCCTACGTGACCTAATTTGGAAAGCCTTCCGGATTTGTGAGGTGATGGAACAGGAGGACACTTCCAATCCCTGAAGAGTTAGAGTAGTGCTAGTATTAGAGAGAGAGAGAAAATGAGCGTGTTTCCGGACACGGTAAGCATCCGGACGATGGATCTGACCACTCGTCATCCAAATCTAGGGATCCCGGAAGGGGCACTGAACAGTTTCCGGATTCTTCCGGAACCCATCCGGCACTAGTGGCCGGACCGGACCTATACTCCGGAGTAGTCTGATGGAGAAAAAGTGAGTGCTTAGATTGGGTTATCCTATAGATCTGTAATCCTCAAGTCCTTGTGGGAACGATTCTGGAGCGGTTTACTCTAAGTGGGCCTTTGGTGTAAATTAAGGGTTAACTGGAGGAATACTGGTCCGACTAATCGCTACAACCGGGTGGATCTCCTTGTACACTCTTAGGCTTGCGCCGAGGCTTTTGACTCTGTCTACAGGGAATTCCGGCAATTCGGAATTCGGGCACGTCTTGCAAAACTCCCGTACACGGAAGTTGTTGGCAGCCTCTCAGATACCCTTTTACCTAAGGCCGTATCCTACTCGCAGGCTATACCGGAATCCAAGTGGTAGTATACTAATACTACTGTCGGAACCATCCAACTGATCTCCCCATCAAGTTAGTTACACCCAGAAACCACTCACGAGGTCGACTCTTGCTACTCAAGGTAAGTTCTCAGTCTCCGGAAAAGCACAAATGGACCCACACATCCCACAAACATGTACCGAATACAAAAGATAAGAGAATGGATACTTCCAAATACTTGGATTTAAGCTCAAAAAGATACAATGCTGAAACTATGGGACGGATGTGAATGACCAGAAAGGCCATCAAAAACCCTACTTATACTAAAATCAACATCATCCTAAAAATCCCATAAAACATTCCTATTGGTTTGCTAGATTTTTGGTAAATCCTAGATCCTATTTTTCCGACTTTTGACGGCTAGATTCCGGTATTGTCGCTACTCTACACTACTGCACACTATTCCTTGGGATCCTAATCCGTGTGAGGAGTATAGTCCTTCAACAAATTCAACTTAATCTCCTTCTCGCTACTCCCCGGAGAAAACAAATTTGGACCCCTTGGTCCCCATCTCGGAACCTCCACGATGTTGGTGTCCCTGTCCACACTCCGGGTCCCGACTATCGGAACTTCCGGACTTCCCCGGGAATCCTTCTGGGTCTTCTTATGACGAGGAGAAAACGCAGATGTAAAGAAATAAGAAAGCACTCGTGTCTTCCGCTGGCTACAGTTCCCTTCTTATACTGGCCAGACGGATAGACGATTGGATGAAAGTACGGGATAGGTTTTGGCGGCAAAAACCTAACCCTAATACGGATCTGGTTTCCGTCTTTTAGGGCCGACGCCGTCATCCGATTTCCGGAATTTTCTAGGGTTCCAAAATTAGGTTTTTATACCTAATGGAATTTTTCTGGATCCGGAGATCCGATATTCCTGAATTTTTTAAAATTTCTATGAAAATTCAAAAACTTTCCTTTTTAATGGAACAATTTTTGAAATTTCCCGTCAAATGCTAGTGTTCTGGGCCTAGCATGTAGGATCACATTCCCACAAAGTGCTTCGGACTGTCTCCGTGGTGAGGTCGGTAGAGGATGGAATGCATTGTTGGTATCTCGCTCCTGGGAACTACAAAGCATACGAACTTCCGTTGTCCATGCTAGGTGCATCTACAGAAATACTAAGGTGCCACTCAGATAATTCTACTATGGATATGCTATGCAGTCCTTACGCCCTGTCACCCAGCCCACCCACAAAAGGTCTGCCGATTCTACAAATGCCCACAAAACTTCTTGTCGTAAAAGAAGAGAGATTACATCCTATTATAGAGTTGTCTACCGAATCAGAAGGAGAGTCCCCCAATGTCAATTCTCACAAGCAAACGTGTCCTGTCGATATGGCACCTACACAGATAGATATGGTGCACTCATAGTCCAGAACCCCGTCCAGAAGCATGTCTAATTCCTCACTGTCACTACCGCTACCTAAATCACATATAGTTGGAAAAGCAAGCATAATGGATTGTCTAAAGAGACTTGCCAGTATACATCGCTCCCAAAATGAACTATCCACGATGGATCTAAGCACCATGAAGCACCAAAGGGTTCCGTTTCTTCCACCAGTATTTGATGGAGATGTCATCTTCGAATTGTCTCCTTGTGGGTCATCTTCATCTTCATCGGGGGCCAAGAACTTGGAAGGGATGGACAAACGTTACGATGGACATCCGTGGTGCAAGCTTGTGACCACCAACATCCACAACTCCGACAACCTCAAATTCCATAAGTCCTACTGTGCTGGCCATTTTGCTTGTGAGAATGCCAACTGTGAGTATCTAAACAGAGCTACAAAGCGAAACGAAACTGAGTGGAGTGGCTACACTGTGTTTCCATTTACTAGCGGTGGGTGTCCACCAAAAGAGTCTACCCTAGTTTGCAAAGTCTGCAAGATGGCACCGACTTGTCTAAGCACATGCAAAGCTAGGATGTACTTTGTCTACACTGATAATCCAGAAATGACGAGGGCGGCTATTCATTTTGGTGAGCATGGACACCCCATTGCTAAAGGCATGTATAGGGATTCTACCGAAATGATTTGTGGACTCATTGCGGAGCAAGTGGCCAAAGCACCTACGGCCACAAACTCCGCAATAACTCTTTTGGCTAGTAAGGACTTCCTCGGAAGCTACCTATTTCACGATGGAGAAGGGGAGAAACAAATGCTGAAGATGGAAGAAATGGAGGAAGTCATGGACCGCTTCCAATACTTGAGTAGTCTAAGTATTTGCAACGTGATCTCTTCTTTCTGTTCAAACAATCGAGGAGGGATAATCGACAACATATGACTATGAAGAAAGAGTCAAAGTTCGAGTTCATACACGACAGCGTTTTTCCAGGCCAAGGCAAAGAAAAGGTTTACATTTTCAAGATGCTTACCGAGGGACCAAGAAGTGGAGTCGACCTAGTAAGGCGGATGCAACCGGAACAGTATATTCAATATTTTGGGAGTTTTCTAGTGAAATGGGAGTAAATTTTGAATGACTTCGTGATTTCATAAGGCACATTATTGCAAATTGGGAAGAATGACAAGCCTCCAACACGTAAAAATCATTGAGTTGCAATCAAGAGAGGTATGAAATTAAGGAATGTGGAAAAGATATGCATCAATGCATTGATTGAATTCCGAATAATAGGCAAAATTCATCTCATATACATGCCACCTGTACGTCCAATATGAACAACTTCCAACTATTGAAGTGTCCGCCTAGTATGAACAACTATGAACAACTACCAACTATCAGAGTGTCCGTCTAGTATGAACAAGTATTAACCACGTGATGTACTCCTCAGCTTCTCAAGGGCCCTCAAAATTTCCGGGCCTCGACTGCATTTTGGCCTAACACCCGCACCCTCCTGGTGCATGTGTTCCCTCCGCTGCGCCTGTAGTGACCTCCGTTCTGCAGAGTCCCAAGTGGAAGTTGAGGAATGAGTACACGCCGGTCTCTCGACTTTCCTCTACAACTTACTTGCTTCAGTCGGTGCACGACGTGGGAGCAGAAGCTGTGCAACGTGGGGAGCATTGATTTCCACGTTCAAGTCATGTGGCGCATCGTTTTTCACTTTTGTTGTCTTCATTAGATAATTCGCATCTCCGTAGAGCTTTCTCTGCGTCCCTTTCTCTGAAGTAGTTGGCGACGATGAGGAATTCCTGACTTCCCTGGAGCGCAAAGGGGATGGCGAGCACGAAACTGGCAAGCGCGGCTTTTTCTCCGGAGGACTGTCCACCACTCCGTCCTTGACGTGCTTCACAGAGAAATCCATGGTGGAATTCAATGTTGGAGCCGAGCACAGGAAGTCCCCCGTGCTAAGAATAACGTATTGTCCATAGTCAAGAAGGGAGTCCTCTAACGCTTGACATGGGAAGACCCCACCCCTTCTAGATTTTGCAGAGGGACTTCGTACCTGATAGAAAACGGAAGAGAATTAGCATTGGAACCTTCAACCAAGCACAATCAGAGCAAGTCCACGATGAAGCGAAAGCAGAAGGGATGGAATACAGGCTAACTAAACAAACTTCGTCTCAAACAACATATTAGCGCGAAGCGCGCAAAACTTCAGCATTTATAAAGGAGGAAAGTGTTATTCACAAACGCCATGATCGCCTACCACACCTTAGTGCGAAGCGCGCTAAAATACAGTGCGTGAGAATTAGAGGAACTGCAACATGCAAACAGCGGGAGCTTGACCGCATACCTCCACCAGTAAGTCTAACTAACAATAACAGGCCCAAGCAAGATCTCCATGAGACTGTTATACTCTCGACGACCCCGTTCCTCGCACAGCATTCGTCTTCCAATCCTCCACATCTTATCCTCCCTAAAGGACTTGAGACCAATGCTACGGCTGCCGTTCAATTTTTGCAACCACGGCAGTAAGACGGATAGAAGAGTCGTGTCCTTTTCCCCATTCCCTTGGTTACTCCACGAATCCAACAAAATTACATTTTCGGGCTTATTCATGAGGTGTTTGCGAGGGCTGTCATCGACTATGACGGTGTTATCGGGAGCAAAAATCCCGTGGAAGCCACCGAAAAGGACATCGAGGTTTTTAAGGAACAAGTCCTTATCCGTTCCCGGCTCTTTGTAAGCCACCAATCTCCCGGCCTTGTCCTTGTACTTGATCGTTTTGCAGGAGTTCTGCCCGAGAACAAGGAAGGGCCATCTTCCCTCACGAAAGAGGTAGACAGCAATTTCATCGACCGTTGTTTTCTTCATGGAGCTCCATACAGAAATGTTTGCGATCTTCTGTAGCTCCTTCAAGAACTCGGCGCAATTGGGACGAATATAAACCGCTTTGGGCCCGACAGCGGCAGGAATGGTGGCTGAGTGCGGGTCCGAGGCCTTGTTAAACTGCTTGATGGAAGGGTTAGACTTCATGTCCTCGCAGCGACATAAGATGCCATTGAGGTCCAGGACGACGTTCAACCACTTCTCTGCCCCCCAGACCTCAATGGACGATGGACGGCCTGCGAAGATCCTTCACGATCTACTGTAGGATGAGACCCTTGCTAACAAACGTAGGAATTTACAGCCAGTTACAATCGTGAAATTGGCTTCATTGGAACGACAAGACAAATCAGACAAAAGCGTTCCCCGATCGGGATTGAAAAAATGTTAACAAAGTCCGTCCTCGTCATGAAGAAGGAAGTAGAGATTATACCTTCTCCCAGTGCTGACTGTGAAGGCTGATCAACGTTCTTGCAACTTGCCGAATTCGGACTCGTCTGCAGCAGATTTTGCATCGGAGGGACAACACAATCTTCAGGACATGATTCAATATTCAAGAGGCCTGTAATTCCAGAATCGGGGAAAAATTTCTCTGTGAGAGATATATTACAATTTCAGAGACATCGTCTTTTAGAATACAGAACTCACTTTAGATATATCTACTGGCAACTACTATAGCTACAAAACATCCGCTTGACATCTAGCGCTGTATATACATACAAAAAAATCAGCTAGGAATCTATCACACAATTTAGCGCGAGTCGCTCTAAATCTGCATCACACATTCCGAATAGAAGTTTATTGTGCAGAACCTGTAGGTTGATCTTCGGTGGGCAGGGCATCACTTCCAGACTCCACCTTGGAAGCATCCCTGGACAGGTTCTGCTCAATGCTTGCCTCCGTTGCCGTCTCAGTCTCAGCTTGGAATTCGGGAAGGCCAATCTCCGTTGGTGCAAGTTCCTCGGCTTCAACGTCTTCAATCAGTATAGAAGCTGGCGGTTCGGGCGTCTCCACGGGAAGAGGTGGCGGCACGGGCAGGGCCTGCGACGGACTTGAAGCATTGCTGATGTTCGAGCCAGAGGGCTGACCCTGGGTGAGCAGCATGGGCGATGGTTCAGCGGGCGGCAGCCTCTGGATTGGCTCCACACCAACCTTCTTGAATAAGAGCTGGAGCATTTCCCTGTTCTACTGAGCAAGCTCTCGGTTGGCCCTCGACTCCTCCTGCATCCACTTCTGACTGGCCTTGTGCAACTCAATGTTTGCCAGCCTCTCCTTCGCTTGATCGGCCACCATTTGCGCCAGTGCAAGCTCAGTCTTTTGTTGCGCCAGCAGAGCTTGCTGTTGCATCTGTTGCATGGACTCGTTATGCCGCTGAGAAATTTTGGCCAATTCGCTCGCAATACTTGCAATTGTATCGCGCTTCCTCTTTTTCATTGGCCGTCCAGATCCGACAGGAGTCATTGGTGTCTACGACAATGGTGGCAACATGGAGCTTGCCGATGAACCGGGTACATCCGCTGATATGCGATTGGTCGGTGTCGCCATTTCATCAAGTCCTTCCGGACTGTCATCTGCAATCTCTTCTCCCTCCTCCTCCTCCTCGAATTCGGACTCTGCTTCGTTGTAGACAGGACTCTCAACGTTCTTCTGCAAATTGAGAGGAGAGCATTGGCTTGACCTCAGCTTTTTCTTGTAGGACGAGGGTGTTGAACATTGACCTTGATCACCAGGCATTGAGTACCCAATGTCAAGGAAATCCACGATGTCAAGTGTCATCGCCTTGACAAAAATTTCGTCCCACCATGCTGATTGACTGGCTAAACCAGTGGCGAAGACATTCACATCACTCATCTGCCAACAGAACAAAGAGGATCAGTCTAATCCTGTATTGAGGATCCAGAATTCAACGCGAGTCGCGCTAAATTATTGGTTTCTAGGAATGTGAAGATAGGGATACTATGAAGAAGTCTACATATATAGACTGTATGTTGAATATGTAACGCAAGTGACTTCAGCGCGACTCGCGCTAATACAACAGGTCATTTTAGCACAACTCGCGCTAAACAATTGACAGAAACCTCTTACCATTGCTGCGCACGTCAGCTTCCCTCCAGCGAAGCCCGAGTATATTGACATCCCAGACTTGTAGAACTTCTTGACGATCCACAGATAGAACTCCATTCGCAATTCGGTGGGATGGATTCGGTATTCCAGCTCGCTGTATGCGCGCGGCTTGACATACCGTGCCGTCTCTGGACATTCAAATTCATCTGGAATGGCCACCTTGTTGACATTGGTTGGGTTCTGCAGAAAGATCAGCTGCACTTTCTTCGGCGTTTTCGCAGCTGAGCAATCACCGAGTCGATCGTTCTTGCTGGGACAGTACAAAGCGTACGAAACCTCGAAGGTTTTTAAGACCACATTGGATTCAATCCAATGGAGGACTTGAGATTGTTCCTTTTCGTCCCCACAAATAAAGAGCCACGCTCGGACATCTTCAAGGGCAGGTTTCTTTGTCTTGGCCATCGAGGTGAGCACTTCAATGAAGTACGGATGGTCGATTGTGGAGCTCGGATTCTTCTAAATCCCGGGCATTGTCCTGAAGTCGAGAACCCCAAGCGCCATATTTTTGGCAATTTGCTCAGTCATCGCATTCGTTGTCCACTCCTTGTGTATATTGCCCACCACCACATAGCCTCGGTAGTGGCCACTTGCGGTTGGGACCTGGAAATTAGACTTATGTTGCAGAAATCTCTTCAAGAAATCCTGCGCATCTTTGGACAGCTCTGTGATCTCTTTGTTGAGGGAAGACTTATTTTTGGCCTTCCCGAAGTATGCTTCGCCTGGCCTGTCAAGAAGGACGTCCATGGTAGCGCTGGATAACTGATGGTCCTTCTTGAAAGTCTTCCAGTTCTCGTGGATGATGTCGCCTTCCGCATTTAGAAACCCGAGAGCAGGCTTGATTCCATGAAGCTCTCTGATCACCAGATTCTTCCGCTTACGGCGCTCAACCCACTCTTTTGTACTCCAACAGTCGTCAAGCACGTTCTTGATGCTCTTTACTGTCACCTTCGGGTACAAGAACCTACGCTTTTCACCTGTCTCGTTGAGCAAATGTTCAGCGAGTCTTTTCAATTCTGCGTAGCTCAAGTTCCCCAAGTGTTTGAAGAACTCCCGATTCAGCACACAGCTCTCGGGATTCCAATCGTCCCTCGCATTGAACATGCCTCCCGTATCAGGATTGACGAGCTCTCCATACGTAGCAGCGGTGATGACTTCACTCCAGAGCTTGTACACATCATCGGGTGCCGTGATGAGCCAGAGTTCGTTCGTAAGCTTCAGTTTTTCCTCTCTGGCCTTGGTTTTTGAGATTTTCAGGTTCTTGACAACGTCAATCATAGAAAATCTGATTGTCATGGCTCTCTCAAATACTTGACACACAATTAGACAAATGTAATTAGAAGCGACGACGTAGCTCATCAAAGATCAATCACGTAGCATGCATTTTGGATAGGACTGGAATTCTGTTAGTCGACGAGGCAGTTTAGCGCGACCCGCGGTGAAGTGCTGACCTGAAATCGCTCGCGTTTCTTCTTGTTCTCTACAGTCTGCCGTACTTGAGACGCAGTTCCAATAGACTTGGTGGGCTTGGGATTTTCGGGCCTACCCATATCCTCCCACACTTGACGAGCCCCAAGGATGTTGCTCGCCCAAGATGGCTGCACAGCGATGAAGTGGTTTGTGCGGTTGTAGTAGGTAGAAATGCATCTGAGCTTTTCCGCGTTCTCCGACCACACAATGAAGCAATTCCACTTCTGGAAGTGCTTGTGCTCGATTTTGTCGATGTTGTTGGAGTCATTAAACATGAACTTGCTGGCTCCACACTATGCTGCCCGTTTATTATGTAGAAATTGCCAGCTGCAATTTCTTCCCACGTCTCCGGCTTCTTAGTGCAGCCCACGGGCATGACGCAGAGCGTTTGTTTCGTGCTCTTGTCAGGAATGTTGAGGAGGTAGTTGACCATGTCCTCAACAATGTTATCCTGCTTCAACCGGATGTTATAGGTCGCAGGAGCTTCCACGAGCTGAGAGATATCAATCTCTCGCTTGTCACCAACACCAAAGATGTAAGCGTCTTCACAGCTGGTCCAAAATTGCTTGTAGACCTGGCTGACGTGCGTATAGTCAGGGCTTCTCAACGTCGCTCGGGAGTGGGGCAAGTTTGCCATCTCCTCAGCGTAACATCCTTCGGGAACTTTGGAGACTGGAGGCTCGATTGCTATTGCTATCTCTTTCTGAGGAGGATCATCCACTTTTTTTCCTTTTCGCTGCTGAGGCTTCGAAGGTTGTGCTTGAGTTTTCCTCTGACCTCGACTTGTCTCTGATTCCTGCTTCACGATCACCTTAGAGGTCTGGGTGACGCCTTGCTGCACCATTTCTCTTGTGACCGATCAGGGCTTGCTATACTCTTATTGCATGGAGAGCTTCCCCTTCAACGTATTGAAGTCGTTGAACAGCTGGCGGATTTTTGTGCACAGCCTCTTCCAGGTTAGGGGAGTGCCGTTTGCATTCTTCCACTCGTTGTTGTCAAGCTTCTTCTCCAGCTCTATGATCTCGTCGGCGTATGGAGTAGGCTGGAGGCTTTCCAGGAAGTGGCTGAGGTTGAAGTGGCTGAGGACCGAGTTGATGCAAATGGCGAAGTGGTATTGCATGCTCGCTCCCGGTACAGTGGACATGCATTTCACTTTGATCATGGGATGCGCGTCCACTTCGACATCTTTGATCATTTATTGATAGGAGAGTTGGAGGGCGCATGTTGCGTTTTGAAACTTGTAGCTGAAGCAGATCATGTTTGTCATTGGTATCATGCATATGCTCCAACACTCTACTTCTTCAGGCTCTTTGAACTCCCAGTACTCACCTTCGACTACACTCTCGTCCGCATTGGAATCATCATCCGCGCACTGCACTTCACATCTTTTGAAGTACATTTCAAGGGCTTCGACTTGGTCCTCCATTCTACCAAAACAATGTTACGGTGTTTCATGTCAAAACACTGATATGTATTAATTGGGATCTCTAGCTCAGATTTCTATTCATATTTGAATTTTGACTCCTTTGCCTAGCTCAATTTGGATCAAAGCATGATGACTCTCATATTGGCAGGAAATACTTTAGCGCGACTCGCGCTGAAGTTGAATTGGTTTAGATAGGATTTGGATCAAAGCATGATGACTCTCATATTGGCAGGAAATACTTTAGCGCAGCTCGCGCTGAAGTTGAATTGGTTTAGATAGGATTTGGATCAAAGCATAATGACTCTCATATTGGCAGGAAATACTTTAGCGCGACTTGCGCTGAAGTTGAAATGTTGAATTGGTTTAGAGAGGATTTGGTATGAATCACTGGTAGGAACTGATTAGCGCGAGTCGCGCTAAAGTGGAGGTCTTACACTATCATTATGTTGGAATAAACTTTAGCGCGAGTCGTGCTAAGGATGAATTGGTCAAAGGAGATGTCAGACAAGCATCGTTAGGAGTGATTTAGCACGAGTCACGCTAACTCAGAGAACATGCGCTAGATTGAAGGACTGATACTTTCTTATCGGTTGATTATACTTTAGCGCGACGCGCGCTAATGTTGATTTGGTTGTTCTAGTTATCTACGTTTTCAATTTTTTTGTTCTAGGCGGGAGATTTTTAGGAACAGGATGCTGTTTAAGCATTATTTAGCACGACTCGCGCTAATATGGATGTGTATTTTATGACTATGTCTTGTGGATATCGGGTGCTATGTTTTTATTGAATGGGATGTATAAGACACTTGAGTGGCAGGCTTAGGGTAACGAATTTCTGGATATACCATTTTAGCGCGAGCCGCACTAAAATGGCCGATTAATGTTTTATTTAGTCATGGCTTTATTTTTAGGGTTTCAGGTTACCAAAAATAGGGTTCAGGGTTTTAGAACAAGAACAGGAACACGAACAGGAACAGCAAACAGCAACAAGAATAGGAACAGCAAACAACAAGAGCAACAACAACAACAACAAACAACAAACACACGTATTAAACCTAAAACCCTAAACCACGAACATCATTCGCTTCATTGTTACCAGATCATGACTAATTTTGGATTTGCTTCAATGGAAGATGACTAAGCAAGCAATAAGCAACCAAACAAGTCATGGTTGAAACATTCAAGCAAGCATGTAAGCAAGTCAAGGAAGAAGCATTCAAGCAAGCAAGCAATAAAATTAGAAATTTATTGACCACATACTTAAAAAATAGCAACAGGTACCTCGCAGACAGCAGGTGCAGCTCAAAGATCACACCTCGCAACTCAAGTGGCTCTGTCCACACGAGAATGCCCTTATTGAAATTCCAATTATACGAACAAAGAACAGAATAAAATCGCACCACAAAATCCTTGAAATTCAATCACACGGAAACAAAACCTTAATACAGCATAGCATCTAATATGAATCTCATCAAGCAAGGAACCGGCAACTTGTGAAATTAGCATTGCTCTCTGGCAAGCTCTCTGGCAATTTCTAGCAGCTTGAATTTAGGTTAAAAACGCGTGAAAAAAGATTGGCAAAGTACCTGTTGAAACTAGGAATTCTGATTGTGTGCCTCCCACTTTGCAGCTCAAGTGTCTCGCAACAATCCGCACGTCGGACCAAACAATCCACACCTCGCACCTCGCACCTACGAGATTGCGTTGAGTTCGTAGCAATCCGCACCTTGCAGCAATCCGCACCTCGGACCAAACAATCCGCACCTCGCACAACAGGTGCAACCCTAAATGTCGAACCGAGCAACAAGCACGAAGTACGAAGTACCTCGCAGCAAGCAATCCGCACCTCGCACAACAGGTGCACCTCGCACCAAGCAATCCGCACCTAGCGCCTCGCAATTCCAAATTTGAAGCATTGCTCAGAGCTCTCTCGACACGCTCCTCCGCTGCAGCCCAGGCGGCCAACAAAACTCTCCGCAATCCGCACCTCCCACCAAGCAATCCGCACCTCGCACCAAGCAATCCGCACCTCGGACCAAACAATGCGCACCTCGCACAGCAAGTGCAACCCTAAACCTCGCACCTCGCAGCAAGCACCAAGCACCAAGCAATCCACACCTAGCGCCTCGCAATTTCAAATGTGAAGCATTCCTCACAGCTCTCTCGCCGCACTCCTCCGTTGCAGCCTAGGCAGCCAACAGAACTCTCCACAATGAACTCAGTTGTGGCCTCAACGAAGAAACTAAAAAACAGCCAAACCAACAAAACTAAAAAAACTAGCAACAAATGCGCTGACCCTCTCCCCGCGCGGCGAAAGGAGGGTGACGACCGACCGGGGCTACACCAAGCTTCCAACCAGGGTCGGTATTAGGTTCGGGTTTAGGGTCGGGTAAAAGTTCGATTGCCGAGGCCACAGGGTCGGGAACCAAGTCCACAGGGTCGGGAACAGGGGCCGCAGGGTTGGACGTTGGTGCTACAGGCTTCTTTTCCATTTTTGAAGAAGTGCATATTGGCAATATAAAAAATGATATTGGTTTTCCAAATTGCAACATTCATCCATTTAAGGGAGCCAACCCATTTTGACCACTTAAGCCATTTGGACTATTTGCACGGCTGATTTTTTCAAAACTTCCATTTCTACAAGTTTCGAAAGAGGCATTACAATGTAGGCATAATTTTTGAGATGTTTTTTTGCAACATAAAATTATTGAGAATTTTAGTGGAAAATGGGCTTGCTTCTATTCTAATGATATAGCCCATTATCTTTCCAACAATTTTGATTGCAATATTGAGACTCTCCTAAGCCAATTATATAGTGCGACAACTGCATAAAAAGTTGTGCCATATGTAATTGCTGCAAATTTTTTGTGCACAGTCAAAAAGGCAATGGTCTATACTACCAGAATGGGATGTCGGTTATAAATGGGTTGCCTCTTGTATTGGATGTATGGTATGGTTTTCATCCACAATTGGGCAATTTCATCTAATATATTTTTATATTTCAAAGTTGTCTAGCAATTTCATCCACTTTTTCTAGCATTTTCTATAATCTTTTTTAGGGCAATCCTTCCTTTTCATAAATCATAACAATCTTGCCCACTTAGAAGTTGAACTTTGCATGAATAAAAAAAAAATGGGAATAGAATGGGCCCTCCCCTTGAATGGTCCAAATCCTTCAAATGTCTTGCAATAATTAAAAAAGAATGCTCAAATAAATTTCAAGCAACTTGAAATTCGTGCTACACATTGGATTCCACATTAATTCTCAATGCTAGCCCATTTAGGAGTTAATTTACATGTGAAAAGGAAGGATTGCCAAGGATACGGCCGTTGTACCTTAACGGTTCAAAATTAAAAAGGTCATGGAATTTTGTAAGTGATTGCTCAAATTTTGATCAAGCAAGTTGTAAATAGTGGTACAAGCGACATCGTATGTTCATTTTCAATCTTGCCCACTTAGAAATTGAACTTTGCATGAATAAAAAAAAAATGGGAATAGAATGGGCCTTCCCCTTGAATGGTCCATTCTATTCAAATCATGGCCTTATGGGATGAATTCATTAAATGGTAAATAAAATATATATTAGTACAAGTTATGAATTAGATGAACTTTAAGATTTTATAATAAAAAAACACTACTAGTGCTTCTTTTATACATTTTTGGAAGCAAAATTAATATGTAATTCAATAACTCATGTGCTGTAGTATAGAAATACTAAAGTCCAGAAACCATGATGTATATGAAAATAATCAAACGCAAAAGACATGTACAAGTTGCATACTAATTGAACATTTAGATTTCATGATAAAACATTATTGATGGTCATTTCATTCATTTTAACACGCAAAAGAATTCTAATTGAATAAGTCATGTGCTGTAGTTTACAAATAATGAAGCCCAAAAGCCATGACATATATGAAAATAATAAATAAACGAAATACATGTACAAGTTGCATACCAGATGAACATCTACATTTCATGATAAAACTATATTAATTATTAAAGGTCCTTTTATGCATTTTGACATGCAAAAGAACTTCTAATTGAATAAATCATGTGCTGTAGTTTACAAATAATAAATTCGAAAAGCCATGACATATATGAAAATAATAAAAACCAAAATACATGTACAAGTTACATACCAAATGAACATCTACATTTCATGATAAAACTATATTAAAGGTCCTTTTATGCATTTTGACATACAAAAGAACTTCTAATTGAATAAATCATGTGCTGTAGTTTACAAATAATGAAGCCCAAAAGCCATGACATATATGAAAATAATAAAAACCAAAATACATGTACAAGTTGCATACTAAATGAGAAATTTAGATTTCATAATAAAACGAAACTAATGTTCCTTCTAGGCACTTGGAGACATGCCAAAACAAACTAATTGCAATAAATGGTACTGAGAGACTTCGAATTTTTATCCATATGAAATTGTAGTTCCATTTCGAATAATTAAAAGGTATGAAAGAAAAATATATTACAATCTACAAATTTATATTTATTGGGTTGAATTCAAAGAATCTTGTTACAAATCTTGAACCCAAATTTAAAATTAGGAACATTCTAATTTAAGCTTATAATTCATAATTGAGAGTGTGATGTGAATGCATGGTGGACTCCACCATGATGGGTTCTCCAACTTCATCATTTCAATAATTACTGTTCTTCACTTGAAGAGATGACCTCACCTTTTGCCACTTCCAAAGTTCATTGTATGTGTCAATTACCCAAATTTTCAGTTAAAAATGATTGTTTAGTCATGCGTTTATGTTTAAAAAAGTTGAAAAGTCTGTCATATAGGATCTTCATACACCATAATTATTATTTAGTGCAATAGGAAAGTCCTCTGCAAAGTGTGTTCATGATTCCATTGAACATCCAAAAAAATATACAATTACATAATTTTTAACATGAGTACCGAATGCATCTTTCAGTTTATGTGCTTATCTTTCTACATTCTCATGTGGAATGTAAAAATTCATGTAGTACATTGTAAAGAAACAAAAAATTATTTTATTTATTGTATGTGTACTTTGTTTTCAGTATAATGCCCAGCACTAATTTGAATATAATGCCCACAACTAATTTGAACTTCCTTAATGAAAATTTTTCGCATTCACGTTTTAAATTTCATGACATTTTAAATTTTGGACATCTTCAGTCCAACGGCCATGAAACTTCTTTTGTCACGTGTACATGATTTATTAAATGGGCAAGCATTGAAAATTTGCTTGGAATCCAATGCATAACTTTAGTTACAGTAATTTTAACTTGCTTCAAAGTTATTTGATTATTGACGTAACAAATTGCAAGACATTTTCAAATTTGGGCTTTGAAAGGGCCGGGCCCATTTCATTCCCAATTTTTTTTTATTCATGTAAAGTTGAATTTCTATGTGGGCACAAATCGGACATTATTCTAGAATATAATGCCCAGTAGCCACTAATTTTAACTTCCTTAATGAAAATGTGAGCATTCAGGTTAAAAATTTCATAAGAATGTCAATTTTGTATGTAAACACCCAATCCTTAAATTTAATTCTATGATTTCCAACAAGATTCCTAAACTCCAATAAATATAAATTCAGAATTTGTACTCTAAAATGTTATTTACTTATCTTCCTCAATTTTGTATGTGAATGCTCATTTTCAACATTCTTAATTTCATCTTTGTGAATGATAAAACCGTGAATCTGGATTCTTTGCAGTAAATTCATGCTACTTTTATAGAAGTAGGTCTTGTACCATTATAGATTTCCTAAACCTTTTTATGATTGTTTACTACTTTTTGAGCACGATTGCTTGATTTAGAAGTTTCAATTTGAATTTGATAACTTTGTATGCAAACAAGTTTACTATGGTTGCCTTTTGATTTCATAGGTAAGTTTAACATTTGTTAAAATGAATCTAAAAATTATTTTTTAAGGACACGATTGAAGTAGTAGTTGATTTGTTTTTAATGATTGAAGTAGAAGTTGATGAAAATGAGGCATACAATTAAATTTCATAAAGAATCATAAGATAAGAACATTTGTTAGTATGAGTTGTATTTTCATAAATACAAAACTTGAAAGTATTTGACATATATTATAGTCAAAGAGTACAAAGGAAGTAGAAATTTTAAATTATGTAACATTTATCATTATGTAACATTTATAATTTGTGCCAGAACATGGGTCTACTATTCCTTGAACAAACACATTTTGTCTATTATTTCACAATAATGCTATTGTTATTTTAAAAAAATACATATTTTTATGGATTTACCCCTCCAAAAACAACTTAGAACGTTATGAATAAGTTTGGTCTTCAATGTGACATTGAATTGTATTCGTCTACACGTATGCCTTTAAAGCTCCCTAACCAAATATTTAAATTTTCTGGCATCTATTCAATTTGGTACGTCAAAAGAATTAGCTTAGTGCCGTGGATTTCACATGACATACCCTCAAGCTTGAAACCTAAAACCCTAAAAACCCTAATATCCTAAAACCTCAATGTGAACTTCGTGAAATGTAAAGTCTATTTAAGTATCTATTTATTAAGTATCTAAACTTTTAGAAGTGGAAACCTGAAATGCCGTGAGTGTAAAGTGGAATTGGAGTTTAGTTCCATGGACTCCATATAGAGTACTATTTTGAGGCGGTCAATATTTATTGAATTAAAAACGAGAAGGAATTTCCCCAATTGCAGTCACTGTAGAAGGAGAAGAATGTACCAACTTTAGAAACAGTTGCCTGAGGGCATCTTCCTTGGTGAATAAAGTTGTCAGTCCAAATGACCCTTGACCATTTTTATCGAAGTGCGGAAAAGGCTAAAGGAATACAATAAGGCTACAAATAATAACTCCACTTGCCGTTCGTGACAATCTCCCATTCACAAGAAGACACGTCACCGTATAAAAGTCAACGAGCAATAAAAACTTATTTCTTAAAAGGCTGCTGAATCCGTAACATCCGTGAGGAATTTGATTCATTCCTCTTTTAGGGTGCACCTGTAAGATTCCACCTGCAAAGGCATGAGGAATCCCAGAGCACCAGAAATTAGAAACAGGACGTTCAAATTGTTGGATTGGGTTGGCGCTTGTTTGTTCGCGCCAACAATCTGGGTTGCATCACCGAATCGCATGCACGTCCTTCCTCTTTCACCATTCTCTTGAATCGAATCGTCGCATGTTTTTTGTTTCCGCACTTTGTGTGCATCTCGTTCACTTGCAGTGTTCTCCTCCGTGTCATGTTCTGGAGTCCCGATTCGTGAACGCTTGCGTCTGTTTGGTTGTTATCCGCTGCTGTCGTAGCTCAAGAACTTCAACGTGAAACCTTGCCGGTAACGTACTTCTCCCTTCTACATCTGTTTTACATACTTCCATTCTGAACGTGAACGCTTGTCAGGATACATTCCGTCAAATGCTTCAGAAGCACACTTGATTGCGCAGGTCTTCATTTTTTCTAGATCGCATTTCACATTGCAGCAATTGTACTTGAATTTCATTTGCAACCATTGTGCTTGAATATCATTTCGCAAAGTCTCTCCATCGTGCACGTCTAATGTTGTTCGTTACTGGTTCCGTGAATTCCGGAATTACTAAAAATAGTAGTTTTGAGTTCAGCTTAGAAGTATGTATGGATTCCGATAAATACGGGATGTTCAGATGAATCATCACCAAAGTTATGACTAGCAGTTTAGCGCGACTCGCGCTAAATTACGTTTCTGAAATCTCATACATAGTTTAGCGCGTGCCGCGCTAATGTATATTTCTGTTTTCTAATTCTAGACCTCGGGATATGAAGTACAGAATAGTCGCACTGCAATTCAGCGTGACTCGCGCTAAACTGGGTTTCTGTCTGATAAGCCTAAGCGAGGTAATTGATTTACGGAGTAACCCAACTATATTTCAGCGCGAGTCGCGCTAAAGTATGTTTGGGAAAAGTCCGTGAATTTCAGCGCGAGTCGCGCTAAGATTTTCCGTTTGATAATCTTGAACGGGGGATCGATATTCATTTTAGCGCGAGTCGCGCTAAAGTTTGCTCCCTCTAGTCAATCTGAATTAAAAAATAGTCCTGGTCCACGGGATTCATGTGCAGGGTAACTTAACTACATTTTAACTTATGCCTAGACAGTGCAGATTACAAACAATTACACGGATGAACAACTTTAGCGCGAGTCGCGCTAAACCATGATTCATGAATGAATAGAATTACAGTTTCCTACTATAGCAAAAGCGACACTAATGATTGTTTCTGTAGCACATTGACTTTAATAATGAAAAGTTATGTTTTTATTTAAAATTACGCACCTGAACTTCAGCACTTATTCTTGTTTGTGATCTGTTCTTGATTTACAGAGAACATGGCCTCAAATTTTATACCAGATGACATCGTCGATTCATCGGATGATGAGTTCCAGGCTCTTGAGAGTATGAATGTTGGTGTTCCTGAGTGTGAAGGGCTTCCTCGCCGAATGTGGAACACAAGGTGTGTTACCTTGTACAATGGCGATGGCGTGCTTGTTGGAGAAGGGACTTGTCATAGCGTGGACTCTCAACTCGTACTTGGTGCCAATGGACCACTTGGAGACACGCACGTGTCTGTACACATTTCAAAGTCACACTCTGAAGTGGTCATTCCTCGAGAACGAGTGTACTCTTTGGTAGCTTGGCCAATTGAGCTCGTCCATTGTCATGGGGCGAGTCTGAAGGATCATGAAGCAAGGGACCATTTCAATCGTTCCCGAGAAGCGCTCTTGAACCCCCCTTCTTCTAAATCGGCGAGGCCCTATTCCAGTACCGTCAGAAACCCGCCTCGTGAGACTGCGTTGAAAACAAAGGAGTTTCTTACTCAGGGGTTGATCAATGCGGTGTCAAGCAAATTGTGCTGCAGTCAGAATTGCATTCAACCGTTTCCTAGGGAGAAAATACGAGCCTTTCGAGAACGCATGTATCGGAATTCAACTTTCAAGCATAGAGCCTTCATGAAGACTGACGTGCACAGGCAGATCCATCGAGATGCACGCGGAAGGAGGATGGTAACAATTGAAGGAATAAATGTGTGTTTGCGCGCATGGATGCATATTGCGGGGGTCGCAGAGTCTACTTTCTATTGCTACCTCAATTACATGAAGGCTGATAGGGAAGCAAGGGATCACGGGAACATGGGATTGCTCAAGCCTCGAGAGTATACCGAACAAGCCACGGCTTTATTGAAGTGCATTCTCGACAAGGAAGCCGATCACATGCCACATCGCTCTCGAACGTTGAAGGAAGGTGACAAGGTGGTGTCGAAGATTTTGCCGGCTTCTTTTCAGTGGAAGGACCAGTTGAAGAAAGTCAATGAAGCTAATGTGGCTTTTGGATTGAAAGAGATCTCAACTTCAAACTTGAGCAAGATAAGGTCGTCAAAGTTCCCGGAGTACGATGTGAAGAAGCCTGGGGACAATTTTGCAAGATGTGCTACTTGTGACAAGTATAATGAGCTCGTGAAGGGCGCTA
Organism: Climacium dendroides; assembly: GCA_950106755.1. Taxonomy (NCBI): domain Eukaryota; kingdom Viridiplantae; phylum Streptophyta; class Bryopsida; order Hypnales; family Climaciaceae; genus Climacium; species Climacium dendroides. Next base: position 49,276,716 of record OX467082.1, read on the forward strand.
TCTCGGGATCTCATACCGCCTTGAAGTAGTCAAGGATGTTGGATAAGCATCTACTCACAGCTCGTGCACACAGAGATGTTTATTATATCAACCGGGATTGGTCGTTCAAGTTTCCGCATGAGTGCGTTACAATCATACATGACAAGATGGATCATGCCAAGACCGCTTCTCCCGTCTTTTCGCACAAGAGTAAAGAGCTTGACGGCTTGATGAAGCTACCCGTTTCAGTGACGGGTATGATTGCGCACGGTCATGGTGATGTGCGCTATGCGCATTATGGCTTAGAAGTCTTCACCCATGACTCCAACTATACCATTGCTTCAATGGCAAAGTTGTTGCGAGATCTGGAGTTGATGCCGAAGTCTTCTTCGCGAGAGTTGTTCAAGAATTCAAAGTCCACAAATCTCTTTAAGGCTGTGTTAGAGGGTGCAGCAATGTGTGGCGCGTCTTTGCCGCCACCGCCAAGTAACTTAGCTCCGGCGGTGCCGCTGCCCTCTATCTTGAATGTTCAGATGGACAATGCAACTGGAGACAACAAGAATAGATATGTCTTCTGTTTTTGGTCTCTGCTTGTTGCAAAAAAGATCTTCCGGGAAGTTTATGTGAACTTCATGATTGTGGGTCATACGCATGATGACATCGACGCGCTCTTCGGAAGATGGAGCATGGATTTGAAGAAGGAGAACTTCCCTACAGTTCCTGCACTCATGAAGTCATTCATGGACGTGGATTCCATTCCCACTATCCCTCACCTCATCGAAGAAGTGCCCGATTTCAAGGGCTTCATAGCGGGTTCATTTGAAGATGGCAATGAGATCCTTGTTGGGCATACAAGACCGCAACAATTGAAGTTCTTCTTGGATTCCAGTGGTTGCCCTGTCATGATGTAGAAACTCTTGTGCACTGATATTGATTGGCTAGGAAAAGATGGCAATGGCATCAAGTTGTGGAAAGAAGATGTTGAAGGAAGGAGTTTGTGGCCACGAGGTGTACCGTTGCCCGTTCCGTTGAAACCTATGAAAGACTTGGAGAACATCGTGAAAGGCGTGTCGGGGTTTGTGAAGTATTGGGACAATTTGTGCAATGCGGACGTCACCGGGGAGTATCGGAGACGTTTTGAGCACGTGGTGAAGTATTGGCGTGGCGTGAAAGTAGCATTGATGGAACCGTTACCCACATTTTCAACTTTGAAGGACGGTTTTTGGCCAAATACACGTGTTCAACCAAGTCGAGTGGATCAAATAGACGATGATGGAGAGGATCGTGAAGAATTTGGAGAAGATGAACCATACGTTGGGCCAATAAGTGGTCGTCCAAATCCATCTTTCAGAGTAGCGCGAGACTTGTTTGAAGGCTATTTTGTTGCAGTTCGACCTACTGAAGGTGACCTCCATCCTGTTTGGATTGGAAGGACATTGTCTAATCCAAACTGCGATCCAGAGAATCCGAACTGCGTTCTTATTCAATATTTTCGTCCGATGTCAAGGAATCAAGATGTCCAAGACTTCTACACCGGTTGGGACAGCGAAAGAGGTCTACGTTGGAAGGTTGATGAAACTGAAGGTCCAATGTGGCAGCACACGGATGCTCTTATGACAGCATGGAAGTCGAGGATCCAGAAGGACACTGTGGAGTGTATGATCAAGATCCCGGCTATACAAATCGAAGTCATCAACGAAAGTCTGGCTTTGTATAATTGAGAAGCCATAACCACATATCTATATAATTATGTGGCATGTTTTGTTTTGTATTTAACATCCTTATATTGTGTGTAATGGATGGAAATTATAGAAAGCCTAAGTTTCAATTATTGTGGTTTGGGTTTAGTGTTTGGTATGACCTCTATGTTTTGGATTGGATTTTAGTGTTTGGTATGACCTCTATGTTTTGGAAATGTACATCTTGTTTTTTATAAACAAGAGCACTCTATTTTCATTTTGATATATATTATTTTATTTATTTGAATTGACTATATTTTTCCCCCATCATTTTCACTAGTTTTTTTTGCATAGTCGTGTTTTACACTTTCATTTTTATGCACTCATTTTACTCTCATTTTAATGGAAATTGTGCCTTCATACAAAAAAGTTTGTATTTGTCAACTTTAGTTGTTTGGAGCAAATCCATTCTTATAACTATCAAAATGGACAATATTATTTTGGGATACCCCAATACTCCCATTTTTTTGAATATACCGTTCCGGATGGGGATCTACAAAATGCGTGGTTGATGTTTGACCACGTCAAGCGCGTGAAGGACTGGACTACTGTGGCTTGCCACGTATACAATACTGAGTATAAGAAAGTAATGACGATTGCTATGTGCGATATGCAATCCAAAGATACCGAAGTTCAAGTACAATTCTGGCATAGCTTGAACGCAGTCATGCATTGCCACGGAGTGCCAAACCCTAACTTCAAGGGATTCATGGCAGATAGTGCTATGGCCAATTGGAATGCAGTTCGCATTGTCTACGGCACTTGATCTGCCAATGTCGAAATGGAGAATCGCAAGAGAACATGTTTGTTGCATTGGAGTACTTCTCTTCACAAGCACACGCAGAAGTACATTAAAGAAGCATTTCAACAGCAACATATCCGTTTATGTAAACAATACAAAGATTCACAGAATATGGAGCAAGCGGAGGTCCGTTACTTTACAATACGCTCATGGTGGTTGTCATCTGGAGCTACCAACGAAGAAGCTCTACATCACCTAGATCATTGGATGGCTTTCTGGCATTTCCGGTATCGTCAATAGGGAGGCTTCATGGACATGGTGAGTGAACCCTGAATTCCAAATTGTGTAAACGTTGAAGTACCTGATGCTAGTTTTGTACTAGGACATCGAACCTTGTTGTCATCTTTTTTTCTTTAATTTTAAGTTTTTATGAAATATAGAAAGAACTCTTCTTTGCGGCACCAAAATTGGGGGGTCCTGAGGACAATGTACAAACAATTGTCAAATCCGACAATTGTATCCGAGGTGACAGCAAGACCTCCACATTTCAATAAATGGGAGACAGAAGTCCTATTCTGGAAGGACCAAAGTAAAAATATTTTCTTGAATTCATTTATAGGAATTTCATGAGGGATAAATATGCTTCAGTATTTTAGGTGGTATTTGATAACCCTAAACTGATCAAACTCATTGAAAATCCTTTAAGTGCCTTCTGAAACTACCATGGCAATGTAAAATAATTCTTATGAAGTTGGAAATTGAAATGGTGGAGAATAACTACCACTAACCATTTCATTATTACATGTTGAATTTGTAGAAATTGACATTGGATGAGATGCTGGACTTGCCATCGTACAATTTATCCGAAACGGTGCATAACAAGTGGCTACAAATGTCCGGAAAGTGAGGCAACAACTTGTTTAATGCCACATGTGATGATAGTATCCGTGCTTGGATGCAAATGACAAACTACCGTGCATATCTGAAAGGATACATAGTAGGATCAGGGCCGTCCAAAGGGGAGCTGAGGTTGAGAGCTGCGAGAAGAAGTGGAGATCCCAAAAAGATAGCGGAGGCGTTGAACACATTGCCTGGAGTAGAGGGTGTGGGAACCAGAGTGCTACACTTGGAAGGAGAAGAGATTTTTGGAAGCACTAAGAGGAAGTTGGATGTGCTCATTGGTGATGCAGGAGACTCGCATAAACCGGACAAGATCAACTTTTCTCAACCCCGCGTGAGAACGAGGTCCACCGCAAGTGCCTCTCAATCTTCTAGAGACAAGGGTCAACAACCTCAGCCAAATACTTCTCGACATGTTACGGTAGCATTTGAAATCGATTGTGATACATCCAAATGGCACATTGCTAGAATCAACCACAAATCCAATGCAAGATGCCAAGTTCAACAACATAGATCAAACATCAAGTGCACTAGCAAGATTGCAAAAGGGAAAAAGGTACTCCAGCTCCTACTTACCGCAGTCGGAAAGAAGAGTACGGGAGTAAGCAAGAGGTGGTGGCTGATTTCTGGTTTTGTTGGGATGACATTGAACGATGCGTGAAAGGGACAAAGCGGAAGTGGGTTCTTGATTGGCCAGAGGTGCCGGAGGTTTGGCCTATCTTGTCCGGAACTAACTTAAACAGGGAGGAGACATTGTTGCTACAACATGCAGGATTTTGCCTCCAAGAACGACCAGTCTTGTCACCACGTGGTTTGTTCAACATGTCAAAGATTTTCAGTCCTATTTTGTATGACCACCCTTTACCAAAAAACCCGGACGTGTATCCAACAGTGAGGAACACCAGAGCCATTCGAAGGATTGCAAATGCACCTACTACCAAACAACGGAACAAGTGAGAAAGTGCAGGTAATGTTAGAAGGCAAATTGTTGAAGTAACACTACTCCCTCTTCCAAGCCTTGGTGCAATTGTGGAGTTAGAGACAGGTTTGACTCTAAAGAAAATGCATATCGAGTTACAATGAGCCAATTCCCCACGTGCACGTGCCCAGATTTCGTGAATATGGTAGTGTCCGCTATTGGAGGTCGGCAGCAATATGTCAATTGCAAGCACTTGTACTACTTGTACAGATACTTCTGCAAGATGGATGTCAACCAAGACAAATTCATTCATGCACCAAGTTATAGCTTCAACGAGTTGAAAAAACTCCTAGAACGAGCGGGAATGATCACACTTCCAGAATAGGCATGGCCATAGTTTGCAATGTATTTCAATTGTAATGCAGTCATTTTATATATGACAATTGAAATGTGAATGAATTTGTGTTCACCAAGAGTGCTCAACTTTCATAACCTGTAGGGCAAAAAGATATGGTGATTGATGGAGTTGCCCCCTCTATTAAAATTTGTGGATGAATTTGTGTTCACTGGTGGTACTTGGCTTTCACAACTTGTAGGAAAAAAAATATGGTGAGTGATGGAGTTTCCTCCAAATTAGAAATAAATTTTCATACAATCCACGGTTATAGGGTACACGGTAATAGATCAGAAATTAGACATTTTTCCTCTTTTTTAACAACAAAATTAGAAAAAAAATTGGGGGGTCAAAATTTCTAATTTTTTTTTAAGTTCTGGGGCTCTTGGCTCACAAGCTCCACGCTCCATGCTCACAGGCTCCCCGCTCCCGCTCGTACGCTAGCATCGTTGACTATGTGATCAAAAGAAGAGGAGATTCCTTTGCAAGATGTAGCATTTGCGACAACTTGAAGCAATTGCGGGCCTAGCATGCACCTGGAACCGAGGACTACAATCGAATCCAAAGGCGTTTCGAAAAGCATTTGTTTCTTCAAGAGGCTTGTCGCCATGCGTACTATTGTAGTCGATGGCTATCTAAGTTGCGCCCATCCCAACTTCTGGCCATCATGCATGACAAGATGGACCATTCCAAAACTACATGTCCTACATTGGCAAGGAAAACAAAAGCACTAGATGGATTCATGAAGTTGCTCGTCACAGTGACTGCAATGTTTGCACACGACCACGGTGATAGAAAATACGCACACTATAGTCTAGATGTTTTCCCGAGTGACAGCAACTTCACCGTGGGATCAATTGCGAAATTGCTACGAGATCTGGAAGATCCCCCAGCCAAGTCTTCCCAATCATTGTTTCGAGGGTCCGACAGCACCGAGTTGTATTGAGCGTTGCTAAAGGATAGCGAGATTTGTGTAGGTTCTTTGGGAGACTATCCTTCGGATTGTTGCCACCTATGCTTCACATTCAAATGGATAGGTAGTGATATCAATGCTCAGGTTATTCATCTACTACCTAAGTAGCAACGTCCAAGCTCGATAAGACTTAAGTACGAGGTGCAATTCCAATATATAATAAACATTTCAAAGGAATGGAGGTCACTCATGAAGACCACCACTGAAATTACGCCTTGGATGCAAGAGCGGAGCTGTAAGTTCTTGACCCCTTCCGCTCAACAAAGCTCTCTCAATTTTTGTAAGCCTCTACGCGTTCAACCCTTGGCGGCGGAGTTGTTGCACCCCCCGCTGTAATTTGAGGTCTTCGCGTTAGCCATGTTCATGTGCTTATGGAAGAGCTAGTAATTTGTACAGGACTCGTGAATCAGTCCGTAGATGAGCGAAAGTACTATTGTAGTCTGAACCTCTTCCTTGCACGAATTTCAAAGCACACAGGCGGCGCATTCATAGGGGTTTCCACACACAACGTTATGTCCCAGGGATTTGTTTGCCCAGAAGTCATACGTCTGTCATTCATAAGACCCTTCAAAGTTGAATTCTATGTCTCTAGAGTTGTCGGTGACTCCGTCGGAGTCACATGAGAGTCATTTGTAAGTCCCGAAGTAGTCACATGCCAGAAATATTTCTGAAGAAGCACATATTCTCTACGTGGCGGTCACGTAGGAGCCACCATGGTCGTCTTCTTCCCTTAAGAACTATGTTTTTTATTCTTTCAAAACCACTGTCCAACCCTGCCTTCTCGCCCGGAGTGAATGCGCGCCATTGTCATGTGATTCGTTTTGTATGTTGTCTCCGTCATTGTTTGTATTTTCTTGCCGAGGCTGTATCGATTTCTCTCGGTGTCAGGGCAAGGATAAAGCTATTGCCTAGGGTCGTAAACCGCCTCTCACTACTGAAAATAGACATGACGGAGTTGTGCAAAGGAATTTGCGGCGGGCAGGCGTTCCAATTAGGAAAGCACCGCACTTATAGGATGGTAAGTGATGCCCTGAGATGAGGTCCGCGAGAGACTCGTCGTCGGAGGTGACGAAATCTGATGGCGATGCCATCGCGTCAGGTATGAATCCTAAACCTTTCCTTTCCTTGTACATAGGTTGAGCGTTAAGCACAATGAGGAGAAGAAGCCCACAGGTAAATGCACATTTCTTATCGTTCGTTGAGGCGCGATTGAGCAGTTTTAGGGTTTTTGTGTCTATGAAGGTAATTTCTTTTAGGGTTTTTCGAAGTACCATTTGAACAGTGCTTTGGAGAGTAGTATTTCAACCATAGTTGAAGCCCTTTTTGTGTCGATGCTTTAGCAATTTTTGTGTGGGCTTCTAGGGTAGCGGCAATAAGTTGCATATGGAAGACGTGTAGGTCAGCGGTCTTAGGTGATATGAAAACTTCAGAGTACGGAACCCCCTTGTTTGCTTGATCAGGTAAAGTTCTTGAAGGTGAGGACACGGGAGGTGGTTGTCCAATCGAGTGGGGTAAGCAACTGGAGGCAGTATGTGCAACATGGCCTCATTTCTATGCAGCCAATATAGTGATAGTAGATAGTAAACACAATAGGTTCCACTGCAATCCGGAGGCTAATGTTATCATCAGTACCCCATTCTATGTGAAGTAGATGTGCTCATTGGCAGATGACAAGGAATACCTCAAACGATACTTGTGGCTGTTGTTGGAGGCTTTGCACTCGAGCGTAGATGTTGCTGATTTTCGATCCAAATTCCCTGAAATTGTCAACAAATCCATGTCACAAATGCTACACAGACGCCGTGTTGGACATGCATATGAGTTTTTGGACATTCTGGAAGGTGAGGGGATTAGCTACCTACGGACTTGGACATGTGAAAGTGCCCCTCACCTTCCTTTGATCTTCTTTTTTGATTACAAAATCATATGTGTGCAGGGAAAGGGACAAAAGCGGGACTCCCGACCAAGGACTGCCTCGACGGCAACCAAAAAAGCTCCCCTTCCGTCCTTGAAATCTGTAAGTTCAACCTTCTAACTCGTCCTCTGTAGTTCCAGGGCTGTGTCACGATGTTCTGTGGATGTCGGCTCTCCTATCATGATTTGCAAGCGGTTTCCAAATAACCTTCTCGTCCATGGTGGTATCATGGAATTGTTGGGGCACCATTTCATGAAGGTTAGTTCAAGGTGAGAGTGGGTCATTTCACTGCAGTTGGTTGGGGGTGCTTCATATTACTTGTACAAAGTACATGGTACCCGTGCCCTGTCGAAGTGAATGCTCGAAGTGGCTCTACCCACTATGATGTATGCACTCGGTCAGGACATTGTAGTCACAAAGAAGTAACAAAGAAGTCCTTTTTCGCGACAAGTAAAAGAGAACTCATTTCCCAGTTCCATTGCAGTCACGTCCAAGACAGATGCAAGTCAGCATATAGTAGGACGGTATGTGGAATAACTTTAAAATATTAGTTGCGTCAATCCTTCATGCATTATTTCTAATCGGTGGCCTTCTTGGAGTATCGTTGCAGAGACGAAGTATTTCTATTAAATCCGCGAGCGCACAAGCAAAAGGTGGCGGTGGGTAAGATCAGTGGATTACCGGGTAAACACAAGTACCACCATCAGGACATTCCCGAAACGTAGTTCAAAGTGGACGTCTATGATGTTTTTGCGGGTGAAGTGGCACTCATGTTTCCTAACGTCTAAGGTGACCAGGAAGTTGTCAACGATGTCAAAGGGTCGTGTACCATATGGAACCAGAAGTATCTGAAGTTGACAAAGTGAGGTAGCCCTACTCACTCTGTTTTTTGACATTGCATATAGGCTCGTAGTTTTGTGTTCTGTGATCTCCCATCATGAACGGAGTTTTCTTAATGCACTTTTTATTTTCAGTGAAGGCTTGTCTATTATTTTTGACCCCTTCCCTATTGCATGTGTGGATGTTGGAATGCATGAGGTCTGCTTTCGTAAGCTTGCCATGTCGCCTGTCATGGCTTTATTTGCATTCACCACAGGAGAGTGCTACAGTGTTAATGGCTACATAGGCACTTGTAGAATCTTTTGGTTGTCATTCTGGGTTTAGTCATTCTAGGTCACTAGCAGCGAGTGGAGTAGGAATAACTCGATAAGAACCTCGAAATGACTCCCTTTGTTGTCACACATTGCAATTGACAACTTAGAAATAACTCTAACGGAACTTACAAACGACTCGTAAATCAGCTTCGCGAGCACAGGGATATTTGTCATCCCCCTATGTTGACTACAAAACAACTCTACAATGACTCCCACAAAAATCGTTACATCGCCACGCGTCAGCAATCAATAAGTTTTCCATGCATACAGAATGACTCTAAAATAACTCACCCTGAACTTACAAATGACTTATGCAAAATACCACGCAAACCATACCGAGCACTTTCTGTGACTGGAGAATGACTTTGAAACATATACGGAGGGTGCTAATGTGTCAATGCACAAGCTAGTTGCCAATGACTTCATGGTGACTAAAGAATGACTTCGAAAATGCCGATGTCATGCCGCTTTTCCAAAATTTTGGAGTGGAACGGGCAACTGCCTACACTTTCTCACCCAATTGCCCGAAAATAACAAGTGCCACGTAGACCCTCTCATCCGCTTTTTCATCCAAGCCTCATCGGAATGGTGCTAATACACTGCCAGTCACTGCTGTCACACACTTGTCCACAATGACTATGGGGCCCCGAGTCATTTACTAGTCGAAAATGTACTAAATGATTGTTGTGGAGTCATTTATCGCATTCATTTATTCACTGTTTTTTTATAGTGTTTGCCAAGTCCCAATCACCGAGACTACTAGCAGACACTCCCATCGTGACACTGGGCATGTCACTTAGTAACATGGGGCGGAACTTCCACCTTAATGTGCAAGGACCCATGGTGGCACTACTCACCATGGTCTAAACGCCCTTGAATATCACCCCACTCCATGCTAGCCTTTTTTACATTTGCTACTCATCCACTAGAGGTAACCGGCGCTCACAACTCAGGACACATCAAAGGAGGCCTAGCAAGGAGCGGGACTCCACCCAACCGATGCCACGGGACACACACAAGTGTCCCATGGTGCCTTGAAGTGGTGCTGAAGTCACCACCATCGACCATGAGTCACCGGGACTCACCAAGGCTTCAAGAGGGAGTGAGGAGGGAGACCAACCCCTCCTATAGTACTCTCTATGGTATTCGGCAGACCCCCCGTCCTAGGTCAAAGGAAGTCCTTGGATAACTTTGGGTTGTGGAAGACCACCCACTTCCAACCCAAATCGCCAAGTTACGTCACCGTTTGGACTCCCGAACTTCCAACCGGCGTAACTTTGCGCTCAAAGCTCCGAATCCAACATGCGATCCCATTTTAGACATCTACACGACGAGTAGATGCCTATGGATTGCTTACTCGTCCCATTTGGACAAGTTCTTACAAAGTTATGGCCCTCTAAAGATTCCGATGTACCGGGGGAGGCGTCACGCCTTCTCCACGGCTCTTCTTTTGGCCATAACTTTTGACTCATGTCCTAGAACCTCATAATTCTTGTCATTCTAGGTTCCTTGTATTCATAGCTTTCCAATGATATTCCACATGACATACTTTCTTGTGTGATTCATTGGGAACCCCTCACACCTAGCCTTCAAGTGTCCCGACGCCACCGGGACCCAGTCAACTTTGAGCGGCCCTAACTTTTAGCTCACAACTCCAAATTGCGCGTTCTCTGCGCCATTTAAAGCATATCGTTAAGAGATTTCCAAGCATGTATGACACTCTCATGCCCTCTTCAAAACCAGGGAGCCATTGCGCCCTGTTTGATCAGGAGTCTCTCCATTCTCCCTACCTAGTCTATTGCAAGGCTTGGGAAGTCACCCCCAAGATCCCCCTTGCGCACTAAGGTTCATTGGGCACCCCAAGTAGATAGGGGCATGACAAAGACGAAAGCACGCGAGAGGAGCTAGAGGCAGAAGACCCTTACATCGGCATCTTGGAAGGGAGGTCACCGCGTGCATACAACGTGGCCACTAATCTTCGTGAAGGCTTTTATGAATTTGTGAGACTAGCATTAGATTGCGAGGATCCGATTTGGCTTAGTAGGGTTGTTGCAAATCCAAAGTTTGATCCAGAAGCAGACCACTTCCACAAAGTCCTCGTGCAGTGGTACATACTGTGCAGAACGTCCAAGGACATGCGGCGGTTGTACGTGGGGTGGGATACAAAGATCAATTTCAGATGGAAGATCAATCGAGCAGCAACCCAAGCTGACTACGTTTCAACGGACAGCATTATGGCATCTTGGAAGACAAAGAAGAATGAAGGACTGAGCTTTGTTGCGCCGCAACAACAAATTAGCTTTGCCGTCAATAATTTACGCCGCATTGTAGAAGAAGAACAACAACACAACCCAAACTAAATGCTCTAACTTGGAAGAGCTTCTAGAAGGAAGGATCCCACATGCATGCAATGTGACCGTGCGTGGCTTTTCATTGTTTAGCTATTTCTTGACTCCTTTTTTTAGACTTCGAAGCTCTAAGGCAGACTTTAGGACGCATGTACTCCAACCTTTACCATATATGTACAAACTATTATATTCATCCTGAAATATATGAAGCTTTTCCACTTTCATTTGTCGACCACCTCCCATCAAGAATGCTACCTATGAAAAGACTCACCATTGAACACTGTAAAACACTAAGTGAATGCAAGGCCACTAATTCCGATTGGGGAGGGGGGGAATGCGACCTGTACCTTGATCACCGAAAACCTCTACAAACATTGAGCACTCCACCACTTCCGTGCAATTCCATTATAATGGTGCCAGTCCACATGCAATCTCAAAAACCGCCAAAATCGTCCTACTCTTGTAAATGGCATGCGGAATATCGCCATTTTAATGAAATTATCCATAGTTGTAGTAGTAGATTTTTTATGTTGTATTTCAAGTACTAGATTGCTCTTCCTATTATAGTTATAGGTTATAAGAATGATATTTGCATGCATATGTAGTACAAGATGTGGATATTGTGACTATATAGTAGATATTGATTTCTATTAATAATAAATATATATACTTTTTACTATTGCATCTCAAAATTGTATGTAGAAAATATTTTCTTGCAAAAAGGAGTAGGTGACAAATTTGTGAAGTCAAAGTGTGATATCATCAAACTTCACATGTATGTTGTAAGAAGTAGAAGTTTCCATTTAAAAAAACATGTAATTTTAAAATGTTTTGAGGTATTTTGTTTACTTAAAAAATAGAAAAAAGAAGAAATCCAGATGTTGATAGTGCATATTTGTCACTTGTAGAAGTAAGAAAATAATACTAAAGTATAAATCTTGGCATTTTCGAGTCTCAATTTAATGAGAAGTCTCAATTTAATGAAAGTTTTTTTGGCCTTAAAATAGAAAGTCATTAAAATGAGACTACAATTTGTCTCATTTTAACAAACAAGGCCTTAACTTCATTTAGAAGCACATTTGTCCCATTGACAATTTTTACGAAGGTTCAAGTGTAATATTAGCTCTAATTTTAGCACCATTGATTAATTCATCCAATTAGTAAGTGTGCAATACCAGCATAACAATCAAATCAAAAGAAGTTATAGATTTATCCATTATCTCAATTTATTTTCTATAGCTACAATACTAAATTACAAATTTTTGAATACTACCCAACATCTAGAGATTGTAGAGAGGTTATAGATTTGCCAAGTACTAATTTTATTTTGTGGAAAATGGTAGAACATACTCAATATTTCATGCCACACTAATTTGAAAGAAAATATATTACAACTAGTGCATCTTTTGTAAATTAATGTTCTACACTATTAGAAAGAATCACTTTAGTAACAACCAAGCCATAATTCCTAAACATGGATCCTCTACTAAATTGAAAAGCCTAAAACTCACACCACATCTCCCAAACATGCACCTCCAAAACTATAATGCAAATGGGACCCTAATGGCAATTAAAACAAACCCAACCAAACAACACATAGAAGAGCAAGAAATGAAGGAAAAGACAACCTTGTAAACCCAAAACTTTGACTACAATAAACTTACATCAAAATCAATTTATTTCTCTTAAGCTCAAAGCCACATTGACATAAATCTCACTAATTATAATCACCTAGCCTCAACATTGACTTCCAAAATTCACACTAAGGCAAGGACCAAAAATTGAATTATCTATTCATGAGCACATCAACTACAATAGCAACAAGAACAACCTTGCTACTAGGAAAAAATAACTCCGAGCATGGCCATCTTAAATGAAACACCTCAAAACAATCATTGACACTTTTTTGTGAAAAGTCTTCTCAATACATTTTGAAGTTGCCAACAAAAGAATGCATATTGTAAAGACAAGGGGGTCTTAGGCCAATTCTAACTAAAATTTGCCTTCCCTTCACTTCAACTTCTTCACAAAAACCATCGTTGAAGAAAATGTAGAGACAACAACCTCTATGAATACCTCCCTTGAGTCATTTCCCACCAAGCAATTGTTTTCAATCAATGACCAACAAAGAAAAATTATTCACAAACAATGACAAATTACAAAGAAACTTTTCAAATTACAATTGCATGCCAAAATCATGGTCAAGAGATTCAAAAAACAAGATAGCCAACAACTGGTCAAGATTGCCTTCTTGATCACCAATAATCACCACAAGAACACACACCATCTTGGAAGAGGTGAAAGCGATTGACATCCCTCACAACAATCTCTCGTTCAGTCACCTTTGAGATAAACTTGGTTGCTGTATGGCAGTCTGAACACACTCGAAGGTTCTTAAACACCTGAATTGGTTGTCCAGTGGGTGTCCGCATGAGTCCATAAGCAATAGCCAACTTCTCACTATGGGAGCAAAGAGCAAGTTCTTTCTCCTCCTCATCAATGTTCCGCAACACTAGCCGGGTATCAGGAATGTACCCTTCGGCCTTAATTTTCTCACTCAATCTCCTCAGTTCCACATAGATCTCCTTCGCTTCTGAGTGAGAAGTATCCCCTACGACGAAGTCATGGACCTTGTTATCAACTTCAATCCAGCTACGCCCTGGCTCCTTGCGTATACCTCTCTCCTCCATCATAGTGCGCACCCACGACACCTCCTCCCACTTGCCAGCTGCAGCATAGATATTCGAGAGAAGCACGTATGAAGAAGCATCCATCGGTTCCAACTTGAGACGCTCATAAGCGGCAAGTTTGCCCAACTCCACATTACCGTACGTTCTACAAGCACCAAGCAAGGCTCCCCAAGTTGCACCATTTGGTTCCACCGGCATGTTGTCAATCAAGAGCTTTGCTTCCTCCAAGTGTCCTGCTCGGCCAAGAACATCCACCATGCAGTTACAAAGCACCACACTAGGTACGATGCCATAATCTTGTGTCATAGCCAAAAAATGTCTACGGCCCTCATCCACAAGGCCTGAATGACTACAAGCTGACAACACTGCAACGAATGAGATCTCACTGGGCTTAACACCGTCTGCAATCATAGATTTAAAGACTTCCAGGGCTTCAAGCCCACATCCATGCTCTGCAAGTCCACCAATCATCACGGTCCAAGTAATCACGTCCCGTTCCTCCATCTTGTCGAAAGCCCGTCGCGCATCATCGATACTGCCACACTTCGCATACATGTGCACCAGCGCACTGCCCACACGCACATCGGACTCGAATCCGGCTTCACGGGCATGCGTGTGAACCTCCTTCACCCACTCCAAAGCCCCTGCGCTTGCACATGCATTCAGGATACTCGCATATGTAAAGGCGTCTGGCTTGAGACCTTCCCGTTTCATTTCGAGAAACAGTTCATATGCTTCGTGCCCACAGCCATGTTGCGCAAGTCCTCCAATCATCACGTTCCAAGTAACCACGTCCCGCTCCTCCATCTTGTCAAAAGCCAGGCGCGCATCATCGATACTGCCACACTTTACATACATGTGCATCAGCGCACTGCCCACACGCACATCTGATTCTAGCCCAGCATGTCTTACACACGCATGAACCTCTTTGCCCCACTGCAAAGCTGATGGATTGGCGCAAGCCTTCAGGACGGTCGACAAAGTAAATGCATCTGGCTGGACCCCTTTTTGGCACATTTGATTGAAAAGTTCCATTGCTTTTTCGGCACGCTTGTGCTTTGCATAACCTCCAATCAAGATGTTCCAACTGAACACGTTCTTCTTCACAAGTTTATCAAACACTCCACGTGCAGCCTCCAAGTCTCCACACTTGATATACAAGCTCACTAGGTTGTTTGCCACATATGTATTCTGCTCCATTCCACTTTGGTTGATGTAGTCGTGAACCTGCTTCGCTAAATTAGCTCGAACGTTTTTCTCCTTCAAGCACCGTCTCAAAACTTCAACATACATATCCGAGTTGATGGCCAAGCCTTGTTCTAGTCGATTCTTCAAATTACCAATTGCTTCAATCGTGGTTCTTGCACATTCCATGGGCACACCACAGCCACCAACCCGTTCAATATGCCTCGACTCTCTTGCAGTACTAGACACAATGCTTCTTTTTCCATTGTGGCCCTCCGATATCCTGATTCATCAATACAGTCTTCATTAGGAAAAACTTAGGAAGAAGAACACTGATACGCAAAGAGGAAAGGGTGCAAGACCACCAATGCCCTGTACTCACGTATCTTAATGTGAACAAAATTGCGTCCATCCAATTTATTTCTTGATATCTCTCACATACACAGCAATTCTTTGAAAATCATCCCACTTTCAGTGCATCCAATAACTCCAAAGAAAGAACAGAGCATATTGCACGAACAAAAATCCTCAAAATCACTCAAAATCACATATTTCTAGATGCACCTATTCTCATCACTAGACAGCACAATTCCTAAAGTTACCTGTTTTCTTGTGTTGTGTCTTGAGAATCTTTGGTGCGATAATCAACAAGAGGCTGCAATTTGCCTTCAGTTACCAACTTGAGCTTTGCCTTCACCCATGGTGGAGTTGACCAACCATCTATCCAAAGCGCTTTCCTTGCCACCTTATGTCTAAAGTCAGGTGATCTAGGATTCCTCTGTAGGCGCCACAACCCATGATCAGATCCTGAAAACTTGTCTCATGCTCATTTTGCATCCAACAATCAACATTCAAGGAATATTTGTTGTTGATATTGCAATGATCTGAGCAATTTTCAGTGCACTCTTGGATAACAAACAACGCAATTTCGCACTTGGTGCTTTACTAAGTGCCCATGGCCTTGTACACGCAAGAAATATCCCCGTCACTTGTTGACCCGAGCATTGTATCCACTTTCATTTATCAAATAGTCAAACCTTATCGCCTCTATTGTCCCACCACTGCGTAGGATCCGCAAAATACTCTTCCCAAACTTCTTCAACCGACTGTGGTTCACCTGAATCCACCGCAACATGCTTCGTCCATGTCAGTCACATGCTCACCAAGAGGGGCAAACTCTTTCTGTGAAAATGGGAATGTGATACATACCTGATGCATTGGAATTCGAAGGTGGTCTCTTCCAAACTGATGAAAATGATGAACACCTATTTGGTCCACTCCTTCGTATGGGAGAGGACAAGGGCAAGGATAAAGAAAGGTAGAGTGGCCATGGAGACCTGAAGCCTGTGATTGCACAGACGTCCTGGGCACACACATGTCAACACTCTGTCAATGAGCAACTTCGTACCATTTAAAGCACACTCTCCCCATCAATACCGGGGCTTAGGGTTCGGTGAACCATGTTCATACCCGGTTACGTTTGGAAAAATGTGACTACGTCTATATCGAACATTGCTGTAAAGGAGAACCCACATTTCGACACATTTGTTGCCAACATGACGACAGTAATCCATGTCACAAGTCATCCAAGCGCTTAATTTACTCACCTGAGCACCAGCTGGTCCACGCACCAACAAAAAGCTTCTCTGTTCTCTCCCAAACTGCAATTGTTGTCTGCAATCTAAATCCCGCAACACCAATTGAGCTGGCAATCCCATCACTATCTGCCTGCATTACAGAGACCACTCATTGACTGTTACTAAGAAGAACTCACAAAGACTAACGCCGGAATGGACCTGTGAAGAGAAACACATCAAATTGAGAAGAAAATTAAGGGAGTGAAAAATCTGCTACGAACTCCAAATCCTTAAATCCCGAACACACAATAAATCCACAAACAAAAACGCATACCTTACACTTCCGACGGTCAAATGAAGCAAGACAAGCTGCCAAAGGACGGCAAACCTCCACTGCAGCTTCACGAGGAGCAGCTCCGTCCACAGGATCAATCAATTGCTGAGGCAAGAATTCAAGATCCACCCATTGATTAGCATATAACCCCAGTCAGTCAATTGACTTGTCACACCCCTATTCTGACATATGACGATACCTTGTATTGGGTGAATATGACTGGAATCAGCATATATGGCACCGATTTGGCCGTTCCCAGCACATTATTCAAATGTAACGCAAGCAAAGGTGATGGCGGAGTCGTTTTTGACCCTGTAACAACAATTATTTCTGCCATGAATTTGCTAGAAACCAAAGTGTGAAGAGGAAAGCTTCACCTGAGTTTGAATTGCTACTCTAGCGCAATCCTACGACAGCAACATACCCAGACAGATTTCAAGCACCAAATGGAACCCCCCTTCTACTTTTTCCCCTATCTGAGATACGAGACGCCCGTCTTCTTCTAACACTTTGCTACTCCACATAGTCTATAAGCTTCGAAGGCACAAAAATTCTAAGATTCCAACATGCCTTATCCCCAAAGCAACTCTCTACCCTCGCGCACTTAATTTTAGCTACAAATTAGATACAAACAGGATCCCACACAAGATCATTGCCCCAAACGCTTGCCCAATTTACAAGCCCCCACAGTACGAATCAAATCCTCAAAAGGAGCAACGGAGACCACACAAATATCAGCAGTACTACTACAACTACAGCTTCTACTACTACGGTGAGCAATCTACAACGAGAGGCCACTGCATACAGCAGGGACAGTTACAGCTAGTGCCAGCTTGATTTGAGCTTTCGCTCGTCCTTGCAACAGAGAAATCTCTCCCCCCTGCAACCCAGTGGCAAGAATTCGGGACCAAATTGGGTGAGCAACTAACCACAAACAGAGGAAAGTGCACATGATCCGCGCAAACCGCAAAGCTCCTCGCGCTATCATCACCAACCCTGCGTAATAGTCTAGGTTTGGCCACAAGAACTTCCAAGCTCCAAGCGTGCATTCGATTCACAATTTCAAAACGGAAAGCAATCTGGATCCCAAGAATCATCCCCAAATGAAAGTATACTCGCCCTTTGCAACAAACGCTCAGAGAATGTGTGTAGTACCAGCGATTCCTTGCGACGAGAATCCCAGAAAACTAATGGACGCAGCAAACAAGGAGCAGATCCAAGGCAAGAAGAAACAGAGCAGCCCTTCATGTGCGCGGGCCTGGGCGGACCAACCCTGCCCGGTATTCAACTGTTAGGTTGATGTTGTGAAACAACTGATCCAGATCCAAGAAAAATAATGCTTTTGAATAAGCATGTGTAATTAAATGAAATAAACCTGCTTGATATGAACCTATACCTAAAGCTAACATCATGTAACCTGGGGGGTCGCTCTACATAAAAAGGTAAAAAGAGGGGGAGGGGGAGGGAAAAAAGAAAAAAAAAAAAGGAAAAAAAGAGAAAGAAGAAGAAGAAGAATTGAGCTTTTAAATCAATTAAAAAACAAAACCTGTATATGGATACCTTATAGAAGAGAGTTTGACCTCTTAATTCATTGTCAATCACGAGAGTAGAGGCTTTGCATCCTTTACACCCATGTAAATGCAAAGTAAAAGTTGAATAAAAGTAAAAATAAATATACTATGGTAACATTTGTTCTAGTTTGTTTTGTATGTAATGTTGAAATATCCCCGAATGTGCACTCACCAATCATACTCTTTACACCATTGCAAAGTTTGACTCGATGAAAATTGTACTAAAGTTGTATCATTGCTTTTGGACATATAAGGGATTTGTAAGCAATTTTTAAGACCATAAATTGAATTAAATTATAGAAAATAGAATATAGAAATTTTTTATGTCATTTTTGGCATTGCCAAAAAGCTTTCAATGAAAAGAAATGCACCAAAGTTGTTTTGCACTTTATATTCTTAAATATGAAAGTTGTGGGTTTTCAATTGAAGTTTGTTTCTATAAATTAAATTTAATTACAGGTAAATTATTTTAGAATGAAAAATGAAAAGAATACATAGGAAAATCACAGAAGCACTTGGACAAGTTGTTTATAAATCAAACTTAAGAAAATTACATTGATCTGAAATTTAAAAAAGATAATAACAAAAAAATCTTTGTATTGAAGAAGGAAAGTTGTAAATTCAATTTATGAATCAAAATCATATTCTCTAAATAATTAAATAAATATTCAACATGATTAAAAATTATAAAAATGAAATATTATAAACAATGTTCAATTTAATGGTAGATAAAAATAATAATAATTAGAATATTTTTAAATTAAAATAAAATATTAAATCCTTTAGTATTATTGAAGGAAAAAAATCATATTATAAATCATTGAGTAAGGAAATATTTTTCATTGAACATTTGAAGGTATTCAATCTAGTACATAATTGAACGCAATTGATTTATTAGTCTCCCCTGCTAGTTCTTGTAGAAAATTGTTACATCCTTCAAAGTATTTTAATTTCTAGAATGTGGGATGTAATTGTTTATTTATTTTTTGACAATTTGTGATATTGTGTGATCATGAGGTTAATTTTCATAAATGTGTATATGCAAATTCCAATTTCATCACCTATTTTATATTTAATAGGCCACCAATTCCTTTGAAAAAATTCAAATCATTAATTTTTATTATATCCACATACAGTCTTATATGCTAGTATGACTTCATTAGATTTGAAATCAACAAGTGACATAGGCTACTTATAGCATATTAGATGTATTTGAGCTATAAATTTATTTTATTATTCTATTATCTTGATATAACCAATCAATCCATTTCAATAAAAATTTCATTTTCTCTTCTTTTGCTAAGCTATAATAATAATATATATTTTTGGATATAATTTTATACCTTGAATCATTAATTCCTAAACTCCCTATGCATTATTTTCATCAAAAACACTGAAATTTGCCATTTCTATTGCAAAGTGAAAAAATTTAGAATTTTTTTTATATATCTAACCATAGAATCTTCAACTAAGGTAGACCCTCCTGTTCCACAACCACTCATTCAAAGACGATTTTGGCTCTCAAAACCAAGGACATGTACCATAACACTAATGGTTAAAAGATGGTCGGAAATAAAAAATTGATGGTTAATAATTAGTCCTAGCCTCTATTGAGTTTTCTAAGACCTATAGATTGCCAATGGAATAGCGTACCACATTCTCATAGCGCCTACGATGTTCTTGTTGAAGAAGGATAATGACCTATTGGGGAATTACCCTATTAGTATAATAAGTTCGTTCCAAGGGAGACGGTCAAGTAGGAAATGTATGCTAATGGATTAATCCAACTTGAAACTCTATCACCAAAAACATTATTACAACGACACACCAAATCCAATGAGGCTTACAAATTTTGCACTCTTGCATTTCATAATTTAATTTCATCACATCAGGTACACACATTTATACAAATTGGTGTGTAATTTCTCTTCTTATTTTTTTATTAATTTTCTAATTGGTGACATATCACCATTACAAATAAGTTTTGCATTTAACTCACTTATTATCCATCACTCAAACTTCACAAGCTATTTTGATTAACACCATCTGGCTTAATCTATCTTCCAACTAGGACCTAGTATTGAAATCCAAACATCATTGATTTCTCATTTCATACTCCAATTAGCACTCACAACAACCAACTTAACACACAACTCTCACTTCAACATAACATGAAACTCACACACCAAGCATACACACATCTGCACCACACACAAAAAATTACACAACACACTCGGCTGGGACTTGCACTGGACAACATTCGACAGTGGGTCCCAACAAATGGCTCCAAACCAAGACTTAATAGGAATCCCAATAGCGGTTACCAAAACTACTACGACACACACACTTAACCACCAATTTGGAACCGCACCAACTTGGTCAACCGCATACCTTGCCAAACTGCAACTCCAACTGTAGTTTCCACACAACTTCCCAATTGGCAATCGCCCTACAACCCACCTCCAACCCTCAAATCCTCCAACCCTCAAATCCTCCAACCCTCAAATCCTCCAACCCTCAAATCCTCCAACCCTCAAATCTTCCAACCCTCAAATCCTCCAACCCTCAAATCCTTGTTACAACCCACCTCCATTCAAACCGACTTGGACTCATACCCAGTCATTCATCCACTTTCCAACCACTCAGTTACTCACCCAATTTGGCAATTTCACAACAAAATACCACGAAATCCCATCCAAACACACAAAAACAGACCAAAATCAACTCAAAAACACTTCAAAAAATCAAATTTAATACCAAACAAGTTATCTACAGTTCTCCACTCACGTTTGCTGTGCACAAGTCGTCCCAATAGTTTATGAATCCTGATAAACCTTTGACAATGTCATTGACACCTTTCATTGGCTTGAGTGGTACTAGCAAAGGTACACCACGTGGCCACAAACTCCGTCCTTCATCGTCTTCTTTCCACAACTTAATGGCTTGACCGTGCCTGCCTAACCAGTTTTCATCCGTGCACTTCAACTTGTACTTCATGACTAGGCATCCAACAAAGTCTAGGTAGAACTTCACTTGTTGTGGTCTTGTGTGCCCCACAAAGATTTCATCACCATCCATCCATTTTCATGCAATGAAACGCTTGAAATCAGGCACCTCCTCTATGAGGTGAGGGATAGTAGAAATGGACTCAACATCCATGAATGACTTCATGAGCGCCGGGATTGTTGGGAAGTTCTCCTTCTTCAACAGCATGCTCCACCTTCCAAACAATGTGTCAATGTCGTCGTGTGTGTGACCAACAATCATGAAGTTGACATACATTTTTGGAAAGATCTTGTTAGCAACAAGTAGAGACCAGAAACAAAAAACATATCTGAACAAACTCTCATTTTAATGGAAATTGTACATTACAACTAATAAAGTTAGTGTTTGCCCACCTAAACTAGCTAACATTACAATTCACTTTTTAGGGCTTAAATGGACAATATTACTATAAGAGGCTCTAAACCTCTCAAAATATTGAATATAGTGTTGTGGGTAAATAAGCACGGGGGAGACACTCCCCGTGTTTTAGAAACCTACGTGCAGTGGAAAATGTAATACATGTAATACATCCTAAAATTTATTTATTTTTTCCAAAAATAATTATGAATAGATTGTGCTACTTTAAAAGTTTATGTTCTGAATTATTGGTATTTTTTTATGTTAATAAGAATTAGTCATAAATTTTAGAAGAAAAAAGATACACTGTAAAGCTAAAAATTACTTTCACACCCCTATATTATATAAGAAAAAAAAATTTGAAAAATGAAAAAAAAATTCTATAAAACAACTTTCTATTGAAAGATTATTTTGGTTGAATATTGATGCAGTAGTCATTATCATGTGATCTCTATAAATATTTTAGTTGAAAACCATGCCATTTTAGTTCATTTTTCAACCTTTTCTAGACAACATATCATATGTTATTTGGAATTGAAATTTTTGTCAATAGAAACCTTTAGTCATTGTTAAACAAAGCTCAAAATTTTAGGATGAAATTATAGTTTATTCCAAAGTATTCTAGAGGTCAAAAAATCACTTCGCCGCATGTAGGTACCCCAAATGTAATGAGAGTGTCCTCCCCATGTAAATAAGCGCTCACAGGGTGCAACAATGCATAATCCAAGTGGGAGTGGTCTACTGGGAATGGTATGCTCTACTACGGCCAAGCATATTATGGACATCTCTCATGATGCCTTGCAATTACGGACACTATAAGATCTTATTACAGTGACAACAAAATGTTACAATGTCTGTAGTTGTGGACATAAAAACAAAGCTTGTTATAGTGGGTGTCCAAGAAAATCTCTCAATTTAAACACGGGGTTCTTCTATTGATGTTGTTCCACGCATGAAGTGAGTGGATGAGCCAACCAATGCATCTCTAGAGGCAACGCCAAAGGTGGCTACCATTGCATTTGATGAGGACGGCCGCTTCTCTGGAGTGTTCTACTTCAACCACGCAACGACTTGATGGGAAATCAGCCGCCCATTTGAAGAATTCAAGAACGTGGCTTGCAACAAGAAAAGTTTTGCAACATTGTAGAAGCCTACAGTATCAGAAAATCACACATGTCAATTGATGACCCCAGCAACCTCAAGCGGACTCCACAAACAAAGATGGACAGATGGAGAATTCCATTATAATGGCGCATCACCAAACGACCACACATTTTTAGACTTCAATTTGCGCTCTTTGAAATCTACACTTATCCTAGATGGCACTTTCTTGGTTCAAACCGCATGGTCTGAAAATGGCTTATTGTACATTGTCAGGACTGATTTTTAACACGTGAAATATCACGGAAAGTATTAGATTCACAATATAATTGAGGTTATAGTAGTCTGCTCAAAAACCGCCCGTCCTCTTTAAATTGCCCCTATAATGAAGTCTTACATGGACCTCAAATGATCTTAAAATGGAGAATTGACAAACTCTTAATGGGCTGAAATTAAAGTGGGAGCAACTTCAAGTGTGTCAAAGATCACTTCAAGTTTTAGATGTGGATGGTTAAAGTATGTAGTTGGGTTGATTCTTGAATGTAGTGGTAGGTGAGCATTTATATATTTGAATGAGAAGTTAACAAGCCAACTATGTATTTGGAGAATGCAAAATCTGAAAATTGATTCCATACAAGTATGGTCACTCTAAAAAAACCTTGGTTATTACTTATTACAAATTTCCAAGTTTATTCTTGGTTTCCTCATCTCCTTTTATAGACTGCATGTGTGCTCATTTTGCCATACCTACTAGCATAAATAGGTGTCTAGGACTAAAAACTTTGAAAAATTATAACTAATTCAAGATTACTCAAAAAATTATGAAACCACTTGTATCAGATGTCACATCTATTTATCTATCTTGTAAAAATAAATAAAAATTATCACAGTCTATAGAAGCCTATAAAAAAGGCAGAACAATCAAGTTTAGAATGCTCTCCCTATACTCTCCATGATGACTTTGGAGGTGGCTTTTTAGTGGACATCAGTGGGTTGTAGTGTTATATGATTTCAAATTTGCACCAATTTGTTTCCCTCCGTCTCTTCCCTCCATTGGAAAGAAGTCTTAAATGGCTGAATTAGAGGTACAACCATGATGTACAAAGGGATGGATTCCAATTCAAAATACATATTCTTGTTCAATGCAATATTCGTTTATGGAAAAAAGAAATTTGTTGTTTTTGCATTCATTTGTTTTCTTTAGTGAAACTACACATTCAACTCCGTTTTCCAAGCAATTCCAACAAAATAGCGTGCTTAACCCCCAAAAGGCCCGTGTGTCTCTATATATTTAAACTTATAAATCTCTCACCATTATCAATATAATTTTTGAATTGTAGTATGTAGTCATCGTCATTGTGAATTTGCTTTGTATTGAAAAGTCTTTGGTCCATGTTTTTCAACAAATGCAAAGCCTAATACATAGCCACCAAGGGCTGTCAAGCCTATTAAGGGTTCAATTCTCTAATGTGCGTACCTAAACAACACTCTATGGTCTTTTTATAAATGGAAGTGAGTGTAACATATCTCTTCAAACTAACATTTATAATATTGGATTGCCAATTTTCACGACCTCAACTCTTACAATAGCTTCCTAGGAGTGCCAAATGGACGTTGCGCATCCCATCAATTTCATATATGGCACCACTTCATGCCATATCCAGGTCCCAGGCATGTCGATTTGGTCCCTAACAAACCCACAGCAACCTTCATTCATGTATTTTACACTCCTCAATGCCATGTTTTTGTGGATTTTCCTCTTCTTCAACCACCTCAAAACTCGTCATTTTAATGGAATGCCAACATTTTAATGAAATGGCCGTTAAATGTGTTTGAAGGAAATGCTTTTGAAGGAAATTTTTTCACATGTGTGTCATTTGTGTAACTATGATGGTTCATTGTATTGTTGTTGATTGTCGTTGTGACTTTGTGTTTGAAGTGGAGAATGTGACAATGCTTCTATGCAAGCTACAAGAGTAGGAGCATGGGAGGCTAGCACATGAAGAAATAGTGTTTATTAGATTTTTTAAAATCTTATGTTTTGTTAGGTTTCTATGGAATTTATGGTGTGCTGATGAATATATTGTTTTCAGAGTGCAGTAGTACAACATTGGAAGTCATGAAATGAAAAAGTAGCCACTAGTAGAAAATCAATGACCAAATCAACAAATAGTCAACAATTTTCTGTTAACTTGGGTACTATATTGTCCATTTTCACAATTTTTTGTTGATTTTGCCCAAATTAACAAAATGGTCAAATTATTTTTGTTGATTTGGATAGTGCAACTAAAATCAACAAAATTTTGTTAAATTTTTGGAATCTTTTTGGAATCTTTTAGAATCTCCTGGAATCTCTTGGAATCTCTTGGAATCTTTAATTGTACAATGTAGATTATTTTAAAACTAAACATTAACAATTCGGTATTTCTTAAAGTCAGCATACTTCAGGGCCGGTTTTGACTTGATAAATGACCTTTTTTTCAAGAAACTTTGCACTAATAAAAGTTGGAAAATCAAGCTAACTTTCACCTCCAACAGTCCGTTTGAGATTTCGATCCTCTAATCAAAAGTTACGGACAAAATTTAGATAGGGGTTTTAAAAATGTAAAAAAAATGATTCATTTTCACCCCTCTGATTTTTGTCCGTAACTTTTGATTGGAGGATTGAAATCTCAAACGGATTGTTGGATGTGAAAGTTAGCTTGATTTTTCAACTTTTATTAGTTCAAAGTTTCTTGAAAAAAGGTCATTTAGTAAGTCAAATCCGGCCCTAAAGTATGCTGACTTTTAAAAAAAATGAGAAAAAAATGAAAAACTAAACAAATAAGATTTTACATACACTTTAAACATGTATATGTATAAGTGGTGCATTGGCTTGAGTCTTGGGCCTCAACCATGAGGTTCAAGGTTCAAACCTTGAAGGCAACATTTGCCACGTGAATTGCCAACGGGGCATTCAATTAGCTTGTGTGGCTAGTTGGGGTGCCTATGTAGCATTGCCACGTGTTACCTTTTATTTATTTTTTTCCAAAAAAAATAATTTAAAAAAATAATGTGACCAAATTAACAAAATATTTAACACTTTTTTGTTAGATAATCAACACTTTTTTGGTCTTAAACAACACATTTTTGTTAAAAAATCAACACTTTTCTGTTCAAAAGTGCCCAAATCAACATGTCCAAATCAACAAAAAAAAATCAACACTTTTCTATTGATTTTTGTTAATTTGGTCACTGTATTTTTCTAACTAGTGAGCATTCCTTCTTTATACGTTGTGACATTATGTATATCATCTTTTTTGTTTTGTTTCTGCATGCCTTACATGTGAGGAGAGCAATGAAATGAAGAAGTGTTATTTTGGGAAGGCAATAGGTATGGAAATTGTCTAAATAAAGAAGTACATAGAGTGAGTTTAGGGGAAATTTTGTGGATGTGTCTGATAATCCCCTTTCTACATGGTAGGGTTGTATCATACGGAGTTCACATATTGTAGACCTTCTAAGCACTGCATGATGAAATTCATGAAGTTTTGGTGAGGATTTGTAATTTATGTACAAGGAATGTACAAGGAATTTTGAAATTTGGAGAGGTTGGGAACTTACTGAGGAATTAGGAAGTGTTTGTCAATGATTTATTCATGACTGGTGAATTTTGATGAAGTCACTGCAGGAGGACATTAATGGAACTTAATGATTGTAAAGTTTCTGTACATGAATAGTTGATGATGATGAAGGTATGTAACCAAATTGTGTTTAAACCCAACACAATTACATTTGCAATGACTATTTCATTTTCAGGGTACCTACTGTAGATGTTGTAAATGTTGTACTAAATGGGTACCTTTTATATCAGTGTCCCCAAAGACTGAACTTAATAGAATGATGTTGACGTCCATCAATTATCTTCGTTGGAAGAAAAAAGCTAATTAGATGCTAGAAAATAGGAAAATTGTGAATGGAGATGTAGTTACAAAAATCAGTTATTTATGATTATTTGTGTCCCATAAAGAATATATGGAGTTATACTTTTGTAAGACTTATTTGGAGTGTACATTGAGGGTAGTACAAGTATGACATGCAAGGGGAAAATAGTGAATCTTTGAATATTTTTTATAATGAATTTATGACTAGTGTGTTGTAGGTAGAAGAGGTAGGTTGTACAATGCTAATAACTTGTTTAATTATTTTGGTGAAAGTAGGAAAGTGATCGCTATGTATAAAGAGAAGTATGAGAATTCTAATGAGATGGCATGTAGTGTACATACTAATATCACGGAATGTCAATGAATAAGAATATGTATATGTGAAACCCTTGAGGTCTTTCATTGTTTTGCCACAGACCACCATTGCATTGTAGAGAAGAAGGCTCATATTTTTTTGTAAAACTAGGTGAAGGGTAGGAGAAGTAGGCAAATTGTAATGACATACTACTTGGTGTTGATGTAGATGGAAACAATGATTATTGCGTGCATATAGCAATGCAACTTAACATGTGAATTTTTTGGATTCTTTTCTTACAGACCTTGTATGCATTGTCGGGAAGAAGGCAATGCTACTAATGAAGGATCCATTGATGACCATGAGAAAACAAGAATGGAAATATAGATGGATTACTGAATTTTGAAGTGCATCTAAATGGAGTCTTTTATTGAGGGTGGAGGTGCAGCAGTGTAGTCTTCCATACACATGTAATGATGTTGTCATGTTCCAATTCAAGTGTAGGAGGTGTATAGTATAGGATCGTAGTTGAAAAGATAGAGCCCCTTGTGCTTTAAAAGATAGAATGACAAGATCAAGCAGTGCTTGCAATGGCATACAATGTATGCTAAATATTTAGGGTTACAAGCATTGGGGATCATGTTTCCACTAACAGGGAAGTGCCAATCATTAATTTCAAGCAATTATACTTCCATGAATGAAACAATACTTTATATTAATTTCTATGAACATTGTCTCATGTATGTCAATGTTTTCTTGTTAGTAAGCAAGATTAAACGAGAGGCAATCAAAGTTGTCGTATTAATTATAACATATTTGTATGATTAGCCTCTTACAACCAACCGTTCAACTCATGACTTGGTGTTTAACAAGGAAAATAATATGAATTTATATATAAAAATCACTAAAATAGTAATGAATTGTAGTTTGTACGAGGCGCTATGACTGCCCTTAACTCCCATTTTAATGGAAATTGTACTTTATATCCCTAAACCCAACTCCTTTCAATTGGAAATTACTTCAACTGAACTTAAAATTACTTCGACTCAAGTTCAATTTTTTGGCCTTGAAATAAACAATATTATTTTGGGAGGAGTAGAACTCTCATTTTAATGAATATAATGTTCATACTAGTTTCACTTTAGTACATATTAAACAATAGTATTACTATTGATTTGCAATGGCGTCAAGTGCACAAAAGAAATCCAAGTAGTTGTTCCTATTATAAACTATTTTATATTAAAAATCCAAAGAACATATAAGATTCATTCATTCTATTTCAACTTTAGGGTAGCTATATCACCATACATCATCCAAATATCAAAGTTTAAATTCAAAGTTCCTCATACATAGTTTGAACATGCCAAACTCTAATTCTTCTTGGTATATGTATGTGCATAATTATACATGTATACATATATCCCATTTCACAATTTAATGAAATTGTATGCCCATGATGATATTAATCTTGGGCCTTCCTAGCATTATCAAGGTGCATCTTTTATTGATTGTATATAACATTTGTAGACAAAGTAGATCTAGGAATGTGGAATTGAATTTCAATGAATTCTTTGCAACAATAATCTTCAAAACATCTACTTTAAAGGTTACTTTTGAATCCCACCTCTAGTCCATCAATAATACACACAATTCATCCTAATCATGCTTGTAAACAAATATAATTTTTGTCTTGTGCATATTAATACCAATGAAGACCAAGTTCACAAAAAATTCAATCGACATGAATCCATTAAAAGTTCAAAATATTGAGATTGAGTATTCAAGAAATTCTTAAAGTGATATGTATACTTTGAATAAATGTTTTTGAGTAATAAAAGATTGATGTAGTCTTATTAGAATTGAAGTTCTAGAATGCGTTGCCTTGTGTTGTATGAAGCAACATGCTTTGGATTTTGTGCAAGTATAATTCATAAAATTAGGTAAAGTAGAAGATATTATAAAAAGAATTGTCCATTAAAAGCTCTGAATGTAATCGACTGCCAAGGGCTAACCTTCTAATCTTTGCATACAAAACCACAATGATTCCAGAGATGCTTTGTCAATGCACCCAATCCTTATACTTTGAAGGATAGAAATCTATAGAAAATGGACCAATATTTCATTAAAATGGAAATATTTCACAAACTTGGCACTTTCAAAGTTTGAAGTGTTGTTAGATGTTTATAAATACTTCAATTACAACTGCATTAATGGAAAATTTTGTAAAAATGGTAGTAATCTATACACCATATTTTCCATTCATTTCTAGAACAAGTAATAATAACATCCAAAAAATTTTGTACATTTTTAAATTACTTATTTGGTGAATGCAACATTAGTTGATAAAAAATGTATGTGCAGATGAATATACCTCAATGTGGAAGACTTACAATAAAAAAATGACAACAATTGATCTTATTAATCCTTTTAATCTATTTATTTTGATGAAAGTTTGTAAAATGGTAGAGTAGGTTATACATGGTGGATGCAAATTCTCTCATCATGGTTAGAAGTAACTGCAGTGTATAAAGACATCAAATGGCAATGCAATTCAAATGTTCAACCTAGAGAATTCATGAGCTTTATTGAAATTATATATTAAGATGATTTCTAAAAATCCAAGCATTCTTTTCACCCAAAATTTGGAATAAATTGAACCTAAATCAAAAATTGATGTAAAAGATGAAAACATACAATTACATGCAATATTTTGAATTGGATTCCTTGGATTGATATCAAGTTGACACTTCATATAAGTGTGTTAGAATTGCACTATAAAAATCACCTTCATATTTGAATCACATTCTATAAAAAGTACCTTTGTTTTATAAAATAGTCCTATGGTTGCACTAATATGCTTTATAACATCTTTTATGTAGCATGAAATCTTTCTAGGCATAAGATCCACACCTAATAATTTCTACTCTCATTGGAGCATAATTTCCCTCATTGTCTATAGAATTGTTCAAAAGTACTACTTGTACAGTAATATGTGTTGTCATCTCTTTCGAACTAGTAAAGTGAACTTAGTGAAGATTGCAATAAACAAAAACATAGCAGCAACAAAGAGTCAATTTACATCCTAATGCTTTTAAAAATGAAACTGAATGAAAAAAGCATAATGAACTTAAAACATGGGATGCACTTATACGTAAAGGCATCTTTCACCCCTTAGCATACCAATCTCCAATTTTTAGATGACAATCAGAGTGAAACTAATATTTCTTTCTCATTATTGTATGGATGAAAGTCATTCTAATTTGTAGAGATACTTTATCAAGTTTTTGATCTATCTAATGGTTGAATTTGGTGCTACTAGAGAATACAATTTTTTCTAAAATTACAAATGTGGAAGTTGTCAAATAGTTGCCAAAGCCCAAATAGTAGATTGTTGATGTATTCTAGTAGAGTGCAAAAATGTATTCTAGTATTGAATTTGGTGCTACTAAGATTGCAAAAATGTGGTCATAGATTGAAAGAACAAACACTTTCTAAAAATCACCATATCATTAAAACTCATTTCACATCCAATTCAATAAATTTTATTAAAAAAAAGACTATTTTCCTCAAAATTGAATTCAGGTGAAATTCTGAAATTTCCTTCCATCGATGAATCTAACCAAATAGATGGGTCTAGAACTCAAAATCTTAAGCTTTTATTCATATATCAATTTCAAAATATTCTTCCAAATAGTACTTTATTCTAATTTATCTCAAATCATCAATCCTAGAGTGAGTTCATTCTATATGGTATAATGGAAAATGGAAAAAAATTGAAGCTATGGATTGGCATTTTTGATATTTCAATGTTTACTTGGATAGATGATTTTGAAATGAATTGACAAATGGAAAAAATTCCATGGTAACATTCCTCTTCTCATATAAATATACCACAATGTGAAATTGAGTCATGCATAAGTGCTTGAGAGAGCATCCCTTGTGTAAGGGGGTGCTCTGACACAGATTATAATGAGAGATGTCATTGGCAATAACCCATTCCGGGAGAGCTCCCGATAGAAACTGAAAGTCGGGTTTTTCCAGTCTCGATCAGCAAAATTCTGTCCACAAAACCATCAGTTGACATCACAAGCATGAATCACTGAAACACACTGGCTCCAATTATCAAATCCACATCTCCAGCTCAGTCTACTCACAAATTCTACCAAATCAAGTTTCTACATGTGTATTCTGCATAAGCCGCCGTGCTAATGTATCACAGGAGAACGTTTCCATGCCAACTTCTGCTTTCAAGCAGGATTGTGCTGGGGGGTTCCTTAACCCTTCATTGCCTAAGGTGGTCCAAACATGCATAAAAGCATCTTGCCTTTGCAAGTATTAAAAGTCTAAATTTCAGTAAGGTATGAAAATCTCAACCATACAATCTTGTTGTGTGCATGTTGTAGATGGTGTGGAACAAATTTGGGGTCATTTGACCATAGAGATTGAAAGATTATAATGTTTTAGTGTTAAAAAAAGGTGCTGAAATTTTCTTAAAACACATTTGGAGGTGAAATTTAATTTCAAAACCTACTCAAATGAAAAAACTTTAAAATACCAAGTGATTCAAAACCAAAAAACAAACACTTTAGTGGAAAAAAAATCATTCAAATGACTCATTGTGTTTGCAAAATGGATTTGAAATGTTAAAAAATAGTGAAAAAAGTAGAAAAAAATCACATCTATAGCTGAACCTCCTACTAAAATGCTTCTTAGTCACTCATAACTTCTTGGATCAATATGAAATTTTAACCACAAACTAGACTAGTATACAAAACTTTTACAACAAAAATTATTGAAAACAGGCCATGTATGAAGAAGTTATGAGCCTCCGAAGTACACTATAATGCAAAAATGTTTGGATTTTGAACTTCAAATTGCTCTCAAACATTCAAAATAGCTTGGATTGACATGAAATTTTTACCACAATAACTACACATTAAGAGAAACAAAACACAACAAATTTTATTGAAAATGAACATTTGATGAAAATGATACAAATCCCCAAAATTGCAGCCATGAGAATGCAATGTGTTGAACTCAAATTGAACCTGTGACTCTTTGAATGGCTTTCACAAACTCAATTCGTCTTGGATTGATCTGAAAATTTTACCACACAAACTAGACTAGTATGCACAACTTTTACAACAAGTTTTATTAAGTTTGGATATCAGATGCAAAAGTTAGATCATTTCGAACTAGATTGTTACAATGTGTGAGGACACTTTTTGTCCGCTTCAGCGGTGGGTTAATGCTTCAACGTTACCCCTGCCAACATAAGTCATCACGAGTTTGTCAGCATCATCTTCCCTGAAAACAGATTCCAACAGTAGGACTCTCAAGCACGCACAAAAATCAAACAAATAAACTGCTTGGTAAATTCAAAACTGCCACGTGTTGAGTTAACAGAGGGTCAATGAAACTCACAATCATTTAAACCCATCATCTTTTAGTACTTATCTGCATCTGTACGTGGTTTTGGAGAACGACCAATCTGCAGCCAGAATTTGAACTGTATAAATGATGCGAAAGCACACAAAGTATCTTACGAAATGGTCAACTTGAAGCTGAAATCAAACTTAGCTACCGTATTGCTGTCAGAAAATCGAAGAGAATTTAATTGGATTCAAAGCAGTCAATGACCTTTCTTACGTCTGTCTGCAAAAAGTCTTGATTTCGTTTTGGATTGTTGTCCATCCCAAGTTTGTCAAAGTTCTCAGATTCACCATCTCTACTTCCCTTGGTGAAAAAAGGAGCTGCAGAACAAATACGATGAAGTTCAAAGTCAAAATTCAACCAGAACTCAATAACATACTGAACTACAGACGCAAGAAAATAAAAATAGAAAAATATGAAATCGTCATACATATCCTACTGGCAGCGTACAAGAACATTACCTTCTGTCATTGCAAGGTGTTGAAAAGCATCCGGTGGCAGAGGGTCAAAGACAAACCCCAAAGGTGGGCCGTCATCTCTCAGAGGTCCTCCCAGCTGATGCTCTACAGCGACAAGGGTTGCCTGTTCTGCTTGAGCTTGTGCATTCAACTTGGGCTTCCGTGGTGGCATGCAAAGATTCCTTGGTTTCCTCGGACCACTTCTTCTTCTGGGGGTGGGTTTAGATATAGGTTTCACAAACTCTTCATGGCCACCATTGCCAACATCCAAACCGTTTCGATGAGCTGCGATCAAGTCCTCGTCATAATGTTCCTCAGCTAATACTTGAGCAGGATAGCCGTCTTCAGAGTCGTCGTCTTCCCTGCTGTTGAGATCAATTATTTCCCCTTTCTTTGACGACCCCGGCTGCTCGGCTTGGGTATCATATTTGCCACGTCTGGAATTGGCCATCAGCTTTTCATCGCCTATTCCATCCCGTCTGTCTTTGTACCGCCGATGAGTAAACCATATCTGGAGCTGCTTCTCGGATAAGGAAAGCTCTCGGCTAAGCACAGAACGAGTGGTTTCAGAAGGATATTTCTCCACTGCAATACAGGAGCAACAAGTGAAGGTCATCACATTTCAGGGTGGAAATCATAAAATATGTACCTTAACAATATACAACTTCCAAATTACGAACTTAAATGCACAGACGTACGCATAACTTTTACACAAATCTCGCATATCTTACAGGCGTATGCTCTCTCTAGAACCTCCGTTTGCGAGGCACTCTTCTTTTTCCTGGAAATACCCTTCGGTTTTTCAGGTGATCGGATCTTTGGAGATGGACCAGGTGACGTGTCATCTGACGCCATCGGAGCTTATCAATCGAATTCTCTTTCAAATTCACAAAACCCTGCATCTCACCAGCATTTGATTCCGAATCACGAAAGTCCTCAATTCTTTTCCATCACCTAATCGCTGAAAGTGTGCAAGCATCGATTCTGGTTGAATAGTCCGTTACATTATATCCTTCAGCTAAGATTTGAAATGTATCACAATGCACCAAAACAAATTTTAATATGCATATACTTGGTTCCGATAAACTTGCCTTTCTAAATAAACCACTAAGTTCGTCCTCGAAATAGCTGTCCAGATATGCGCAAAGACAGGTTGACCTGTTGCTGGAGAACTACCTCTGGATCAAATGAGTCGCACAGAGGTACTTGGCATTCATCACATCTCTGCAATAGCCTTCACGTGACGACAGAGACGCAATCTGCACACCGAAACCGGTTTGAAAATTACCATAACTTCCTCCAAACACATGTAGGTAACCCTGGAATATCTTCCCTCTACAGACTATGCTTCGAGTGTGTTGTCATAGCTCTGACAGTTTTTTATTATCATGTGCTGGCCATGCTCGTCCTGGGAGAGTAGGTTAAAACAAATATACCTTACCTGACCAGCTCCTTGTATTAATAAAGAAAGTAGATATGCAATCAACAGTTTGCAAGTGAAATCACGCACACCGTGAGATGAAAATGCAAATTGTAAAAATTTCCTGTCTGAAGACCTTATTAGTTCGTTCTCAAAGCAGCTGTGAGTATACGCACAAATATAATGGTCTGCCATTGGAAAATTACTTCTGGATCAGATGAGCCGACAGCAGACCTCTGTAATGCAAAAACAAAATAAATTCATTTTCCTCTCATTTCCGAAAACGCTAGAAAAGCACAGTAACTCAAACCCCCATCAAACTTTCCGAGCTCTCCGAACTAAGCACCATCTCTACTCTAACCCAATGTTCACAACTCAAGCACCACGCAAGATCCTACACGCCACAGACAACCAAGCCGACTTTACCAAAAGCAGCGACTAGGTGAGTCGTACACAAACCCACCAGATCACTAGACCATACCCAACGCTCAAAGTCTAAAATCTCTTCAAGGACATGCCGACCATCGAGCACGTCATCCGATTCCCCGAATAGAACAGCTCGGACAGCTATTCCTCCCTTTCACTAAGTCCTTAAACATTCTGACTGTCTAGGGTTTAGGTACCCATGACCGTGGAGATTGAGGCAAGTGTAACAGAGGCCGTAGAATCATCCCTTTTGGCAATGTGTAAACAGTTGGTTCACAAAAAATACAAAAGCATTCATTTGAATCAAACTACTGTGTACAACTTCCCCTATTAATGCAAAATTTTAAAGATGATTAATTGCACTTCTATCCTATATAAAAGAATTTTCTATCATTCATCAATTAGAAAATGGCCAAGGTGTCATTTATGGATTAAGCAATCTCACATAAGTACATTGAATTTCAATATCAATAAACCAAAACTTCATTTTTGTTTTGGTGAATTTTTTGAATCAATTTTTATGTTTTACATGAAGACTTAGTCCTGTGATGGTTTACAAATAATTGATGATGAATTTTCAAATTTTGATTATAGAGATATATATGAAATGAAAACAAATGTATCTTTTCTTCTTGAGAAAATCTCAAAAAAGATTTAAAATTCACACCAAAGGAAATTCAATATTAGGGTTCGCATGTTTAGATCTTATAAAATTGATATCTATCTATTGTAACTAAATTTAGCTACAACTTATCTTGAACCTTGGAATATAATAGTGCAATTTGTGAGTCAAAATTTAGATGCAATAAACAGATATCAATTTTACAAAATTTAGGCATACAAAACTCTAACAATGAATTTTCTTTGATGTGAATTTTTTAATCTTTCTTGAGATTTTCTCAAGAAGAAAAGAAGTGCTTGCAAATGTTCACTATATACTATATATCTCTGTAGTCAAATTTTGAAAATCCATTACTAATTCTTTTTAATTAATTATCAAGAAAATCCAATAAAAATTGACTTAAAAAATTGACTATTAAAAAAAGTTTTTTTTTAATATTGAAACTTGATAAACTTGATTTAAATTGTGTATAAAATGTGCCATTCATGCACCTAGTTATAGCTTGAACAAGTTGAAACTTCTTCTAGTTCGAACAGAGATCATCACTGTACCAGAATAGGCATGGCCAGATTCTTCAATGTACTTCATTTGTCTTGTATTAATTTAAATTTGATACGATTTAAGTGATTTGAAGTGTATAGAATCGAAAAACTTTATGCATTCATGAAGTATGAAGTATGTCTCATTTATTTTGTGAAATGTTAAGAAGTAAAAAGATTTGAGTGGCTAAGTCCTGAAATGTTGACTACTAATTTAGTATCTGAAATATAAATTTGAAATATTTTATTTATTTATATATTTTTCT
This sequence comes from Climacium dendroides, assembly GCA_950106755.1. Lineage (NCBI taxonomy): Eukaryota > Viridiplantae > Streptophyta > Bryopsida > Hypnales > Climaciaceae > Climacium > Climacium dendroides. The sequence goes on from OX467082.1 coordinate 49,313,021, forward strand.
ATTCTATTTTTTTAGTTATAAACTTCTTTAGCATTTCAATTTATTTTCTTTTAGTTTCCATTTTTCTTTCTATTTTTTTGTCCCTTTGTTAATCATGTACTTTCCATTTTGTTTCTTTAATTTGTATTTCATTTTTTTCCCAATTTGTTTCATTTTATTGGGAAGACCTAAACCGCATCATATGTTTTTTTTTCTTTGCGAAGAGTAGTCACTCAATTAGGTTGGCATATATTTGTAAGAGGACTATGAAACTTAAGTTAATGTCCCAGTTTCAAATCCCATCAGGCCTTAAATTATGCTAGTGGACGTACTTCATGTAGTGAACTTAGTGTTCGGAATTCATCTAGAGTATTAGAAATGGAGGCTAGATAATACTCACCTTTTAATCTTATAACTTATTGCTGAACTATTTACATTGTATTCTATACATAATCAGTAATAGCATATAAAATACAATTATAATATTGGAATATAGTGATAAATTATGCATTGAAGTTCCAAGGTGTCGTACGCACAGTTAGTCGTAAGTATCCTTACAACGACGAATTGTTGCAAGATGACACGAATTATCGTTCCAGGGAATTCTAGTATGATATCGTTTGAATTAGAGGTATTCAGATTGTGACTACACCCTTAATTCCCTTTGTTTCACTTCCCTACCTTGTTCTAGAAACTTAGTACATTCCGGATTCCGTTCCGGATCTGGACCACATCCGGATCCTAGTTCCGTCTCTTCCTAGTTTACGGTTTTTGTTGCCTTTGTTTTACCCTTAGAAGGTCCGCCCTTGATCTAGAAAGGAGTGGGGACTCACCACTTGTATAACTAACCTCTCTGTACTCTAAATCTAATAAACAACACACCCAGACAATGCAGTTGTATGGTGAGGAGGGAGAAGTATTCTCTCACAACTTCCGGATTGGCCAATCCGGAAATAGGTCACACAAAGAAACTCTTACACCTCCTCTTACTACAACGACGGATCCGAACTTCTAGACTCAAGGGAGTAGATTTCTAAGGGAAAGACAACGTACTGATGCGGAGGTTGATAGACCTTCCGGAGTAGTGGAAGATCCTTCCTCTAGCGATAGCTTATCTCCGCACGGAGCCTCCCTGGTTCTGGACTCGCAGGGACTGTCGTAGCACAGGAAAGCAAAAATCCTTCTCTAAGGCTCAATATTTCTTAAAAGAGGCTTTAAAGTGACTCGAGTATCGTTCCCACGAAGATCGAATTTCCTAGGTTCACAATTATCGGAAAATGGTAGAGTGATGGTCACGAAACACACACAAACACAAAACCCCAAGCAAAACAATAGACCGGAACTTCTACTTGGCCTCCTTGTTTCCTTGGACACACACGACTGGATCCCTCCGGTCCAACAATTACTAATATACTTTAGACCAGATCTTCCCGATCTAACAACACTAACCAGATTGATTCCGGTCTAACACCCACTTGCTTATCACACAGACTCTCTAACTGGTTAGTTTACTACCCCACAGCTTTACACTACCCTATAACTCTCCCAACACTTCTATTCACATACCTTTGGTAGTTACATGTATTTACGTTTTTACAGTCCGTAACCGGAACCTGCATTTCTACAGATCTAACCTTAACCTCTAGTATTCACATCCGGTCTAGATCTCTATTTGTAACCATGTGGATTTTAACCTCTCGATGAGGGATCTGCTTAATTGGGATTTAGGAAGGAAGCTTAATTCCTACCCTCCGATTTTAAAGTGTCAGAAGTTTCACTATGTGATCAAACTTTCAAAAATAAACTTTCAAATCCTACAAATGAGAAAATAAACCGTCCTCACAATTGGAAAGGAAACGCAGTCGTGTCCAGCAGGTCACGCAAGCCGATCTAATTCCTCCTAACCAATGTTACAACGACAGCCTACTGAGTTAGTCCTAAATCCGGTCTAAACTAGCGGGGACAATAAGGAGAAACGAGCGCTGCGGAGGCATGCTAACCCTTACTTTTTCCGGAGAGTGGTCTTCAATCCGTACTCCTTCGAGTCCATTCCTAGTCCACACTAGAGATCCCTTCTGCCTCCATCCACACGCACTAATTCAATACTAGACCGGATAAACTCAACATCCGGGTACACCTTGTATCCACTTACATTCACTTTCCAGCCTGGACTTCCAAAACACGGACAAGTGTCAAGTACACACAACTATGATTTGTTTCAATCACGCCAAGAGCGAACTCCCAGGTACTCATGAATATAAGAAAATAAGATAAAGATGCACACCGGGACCAAAGAAGTCCTGGATTTAAATACTAAACTACTCCCTCAAAATCCTAACCTAAAAGTAACGTTCCAGCCAATCAGGGCCCAATACGTTTCATTCCCTTACTATTTTCTAGCCCTGTTGACTTTCACTCAAACTCCCACTACTTCCGCTAAAAGTGGATCTCAGATCCAATAATTACGGACCCGGTCACTTTCCAACTGCTAGTGGCCGTGTCACTCAAAAAGCAAACCTCCTAATTATGTACAACTATCCCAAAACTTCAGATTTTCACTACCCTATCCTCAGAAATTTACCCTACGTAACTTTCTAAGTTTTTAACTTCTTCACGGCCGGCTTCTTTCCGGTTCCGGTCTTCTGTCCCTGGCGTACCTTACCCCGAGTGGCAAGCTTCTTCTTCTTAGATGCTGCAGCCTTAGTCGCCCGAGTCTCTGCCAGTGCTTGATCCGGGTCAAAATACGGCTCCGAGTCTTCTTCAGTACCGGATTCTTCATCCTCGTCCTCTTCTTCTTCTTCTTCTTCTTCTTCTTCTTCTTTGGCAATTGCACTATTTGTGTATTTTTTAGGAATTCATCCCTATTTTAAAATAATATTTTGCCTTGTGAAAATTTTCTTGAAACCTCATGCCATGTTTGGACTAACTATTCCATTCTTTATTTTTTTCCCGCATTCATTTATTTCATTGCCCCATACAAATAGCCCAAGCTAATGGCTTTGTTTTTTGTTTTTTGTTTTTTGTTTTTTTATTAATTTTTAGTATTTTACCAATTCATGGTGGATACTGTTAAAAAACCCAAAGCCATCTCCATCCTATTTTGGAGTTTCCATTACCATAATGGCATGTTTGAGTCATTTCTCAAACAGGTTCAATACTGCCATATGTATTATTTGATTCCCATAATGTCCCAAGTCACATGTTGGGAAGGACTTATTTACTTATTATGGGTTTAATCTAAAGGAGGCTTACTAAAGCCTGGATGGTACTTTAGTACCACCCACCTTACCCACTGGGTTGGGACTTAATTGTAGTTTTCCCACTAACTAAACCGGGGGCTATTTCAAATTGACTTATTAATGCCCTTCTTTTATTATTTCCCGCCAATAGTGAGAATATGAACCGGCTTGCCACTCTCTAAGTTTCTCATCTTTGCATTGTGGCTGTGGCGTTTCACTTTGGTGTGGTTGTGGATTTTTGCTTGGTGCTTGACTCTTGGGCTTCTTCCATTACACGGGAATGGCAAAGGTCTTCTTACTTTGTTACATTTGTAGATTGTGCAGGATTCTTGCTTTGATTTGCGCTTTGTAAAATTTTTGTACTACTTCTTTCTGAGCTTGATGGACTTGTGACATGGATAACAACTGGCCTGCAGCTGAAGACACCTCGTGCATCCCCTCTAACTTGACATTGGTTTGTTTTGTGATTGGGATGGGCACAGGTGAGGCTTAGCCTTCAAGTCCGCTTTCTCCAACATGGATTTGGTGCAACTTTTTATTGTCATGCTCATGGATGTCTCATTTTGGGGTTCCTTATTCTATTTTTGAGATTGGTGAATCGACATGGGTGGGCCATGGCACTTCTTTTAGTTTTTGGACTTTTAGTGGCCCATTATATTGTTAGTTAGTATCTGTTTTGATACTATTGGGCCTCTAATTCTAATTAGTTTATGCTGATGTAATGTGAAATTACTCCCAATAAGCATAAGGTTAGATATTGAGTAAGAGTGAAGCCCTGTTTCAGGGGTGTTTCAGTCTTGTTTCTTCTTTGGTTTTCTAACCACACAGGCGTGGTGAGCGCTTGTCTCCATTCTTTGATTTATTTAACCGCATGCTACAGATTGGGTTTCGTGATTAAGTACTCCTAATTTATCAAAAGTGGCTCTTTGACGTAGGACACACAAGGTGATTGGGCACAGGATCTGGTAGCATTGGGCTACAAAGAACCTCTGCCGCCTCTGTCACCGGCAGTTCAGTCCGTTATTTGCACCATGGCCGATCCTGACATTCACTCCTTCATCCAGTCCACAGACAATGCTGCTTTGCTAGATCGTGACGAGGACGGTGAGAGTGCGCCGCTTCTACTGACTACTCTGGATCTGTCGCATTGGACAGCTATTATGATGGTAGCGATCGTAGATAAGAGCAAAGGCCTTGAACGCTTACAAGAGGCCCACCAAGCTTTGGGCCCGCTTTTGGAGCGTGATGAACTAGAATTCATCGAAGCTGCTGGGAATACACGCCGCGTTGAAGCTGCACTCCGATTAGCGAACCCACATGAGGAATGGACGGAGCAGCCTCCACCTGTCGACCTTTCACAACCTGGACCAGCTGAAGCTAGTGGCCTGCACCCACTTCTCTCCAAGCTGAACATCGCCCCTGCGCATAAGGCTACGATTGAGGATCTCTCAGACTCTATCAGTACAACGCAATCTGAAAAAGAAATGTCTACACTTGACGCTGTTGGTAAGGGTCCCGCAATTCCCTTCCTTCCTCCACGTGCTGTAGAAGAGCAATTGGCATCCAAAAACCACAGAACGTGGTGTTTGTCAAACATTAACCTTCTAGCTCCCATTACTGTTCACATGTGGAAGTTATGGGCTGATTTATCTGATCATGAGGTTAAGCTCTGTGAAGAAAAATCCTTGAGTTGCACAGGGCTTCTTGAGAAGCCAGTGGAATTGGTCAATGCTTTTCCCATTGCATTATATGACCACCACAAATGCACTACCAATGCTATAAATATTCACACTAAGTTGGATGTTTTGACTTGTGCTCCCAGAAGCCCAAAGTTCACCTCCCAACTGTGGAATTGCCAGAGACCCTACATTAGATGTAAATGTAGCCAAAATGCCAAATCTGGTTGCAAGGGCAATATGTTGTGGTTTGATCACAGTGTGTGGTTTATGATCAACAATCTGCCAAAATTCTTCCCTGATAGCACATATCCATCTCTCCCTGCCAAGTATGGTGCTTTTTTAACCTGGATGAAGGGAGCTGCCAAGTTTGCAGTAAAACAACAGATTACGTTTATTGCGGTCCGTAAACTTATGGACACTGCGGCTTTAGAGTTTGCTACGGACGCCTCTCAGAAGTTGTTAGCAAAACACTATGAGGCCCCCGGTGCGCGCAAAGTTGAGCGGTTGTTCAAACCAGCTTCGTTTTCGGTGGATGTGGCACCGACTCCTCCGCAGAAACGACGACGTTTAAATATGAACGTCAGTGCTTCAGAACCCCAGCAAGTCCAGTACAAAACTCCTCCTGCGTATCCGAATCGCAATCATGGTGGACGGAGCGGCGGCAGACCCAGTGGAGGTCGTGGAAATTACAACCGAAATTATCGGTCTCCTGGAGGATTCCAATTTATTGGTGGCAACACGCCACGCTTGGATAATTCTCCTTCCATGTCGACAAGATCGGAGTATCAACGCAACGACCAAGCACTATCCATTACCAGTTCAATGGATACACGTCCAAAACCCAGACCTCCCATTCAGGGTAGGATTCTGAATTGGGATAACATGTGATCCCGTTATCTAGCACTGAGTATGCAGATCGTGATGAAATATCACTTAAATGGTTTATTCCCTGACGTACTTTTATGCAAGGCAGCTAGTTTTTTCTATTTGGTCATTCGACCCAGTAGTCTGATCAATGCTATAACATAGTCAACCACACAGTGTTGCTGAGTGGTCTTATAATCCAGACATATCCAGGTTATTAAATATCTTGCACACTGGTTTTTTCTATTATTCATCAGCATGGTCTGTGACTATTGATAGTTAAATACCCGTGTTGTGATGTCCTACAGATAATAGACGCATTTTGATCACAAACGACTATGGTCGTTTTAAAATAAAGCGTAACTCTACCCGCAAGAGTACAGGTTTCATCAAGTTAAAATATTGTAACCGAGCCCTGGAATGGATCAATTTGAGGAAAATTTTCCAGGATGTTTTGGTTCGTTTTCACTACGACCATTTGTGTCCAATCCTTGAGGATATTACTTTTGCATGGTCATATGCTGATAATATCGCTTCCATACTATATAAACCAGCAATGGTTTTCAAGCATTTCTCGTTCGTCCAACTTTTGGATATAACAGCACAATGTGCATGTGAGTCCACGAAACGATTCCATAAGTTCCTCGACCCTTTAACTATCAACGAAACCTCTCCTCACACGAAGAGCACCGCCCATGTTAGAACGATGGACTTATCGATCATTCAACACCCGGGCCTGAGAAATACAGTAGCGCAAGGTCTGAATCACATTCCGATGCGACCTACTAACATCAAGCATGCATGTGCTACTGCTTTAGACGCCTTCGAACAACTTGTTTCGATTCTAAGCCTGGAATCCACTGACTTTCCAATAAGAGACGCGCACACCCTTGTACGGGAGATCTGTGTCGATTTACTCAACCAGGCAGCGAGAAGTAATAAATATGGCTTCAGATCCTCTGGGCCGATGATACTTGACCTGCCAGCAGTTCAAAATGAAATACAGTGGTTAAATAAACATTTGTTCTGCTCGGGCTTAGACAAGGCTAACAACAACGCCTGCTTTTTATGTATCAGGCATATCCGCCTTCAGGCGTTGGAACGCCTCAATGGGGAGGATTTTACCCCGTGTAAGGAGAACAATATCTGGGCTCTTCCCACAGCCGTCTTAGATGAGATACATCCCGATCTGGTGCAAATTCTACCCGAATGCCCTCCACTTTTTCAGGCACTTCCATATCTAATGGCCACATTTAAGCAGCACAAAGGGACTTATCGGTGGCTTACGAATGCATTCCGGTCAATTTTTTCCAATATAGCCACGTTACTTACTTTGACATCTAACGCCATGCTTGAGACTATTCAGCAATGGGCGGCAGTCACTGAAAATGGATATGCTAACTTTCTCAAGACCGATACCTCTATGTATTGGGGCATTGATTCAGTAATGGATGCCACTTTGAATTTACCCGATAAAATTCATGACATTTTTGTGGCCGACATCACACGCTGCTATGAATCCATTCCGCTACAGGGACCAGACAATCTGCGAGATGCGGTCTCCTTCATCACAAGGATTGCTTTCAGACAGGCCAGTAATGCACACCCTCGAGCAATTACAACCATGTGGGTCCGCATTGATTCTAATGGAGTTCCAGCTAAAGCCAAATGGGCCACTTCTCGCCCTTCCAATGCTAATTGGATTAGTCTTTCCTCCGATCGCCTGATTCAGCTCCATGCCTGGCTCATGACCCATTGCTTTATCACGCTGGGTGACCGGGTCTGGCAACAATCTAAAGGTATACCAATGGGATTCTCGTGTTCCCCTGTTTGGTGTAGCATCTACCTCATGAGTTATGAAATTAAGTTTATTCAGCGGTTAGCTAAATTGGGGCGAGCAGATTTGTTGTCCCGATTCCAACATGCTTTTCGCTACATTGACGATCTTTGTCTCATCAACGTGGGTAACCCACGGCTCTTTCTTACACCAGAACAACCACGAGTTGAGAATAATCCGTTCTGGATTTACCCTCTCAACATTTTAAACATCAAAGAGGAAACTGCCGGATTCTCTTCCAATGACCCCGAACGAGGCATATCAGCCCACTTTATGAACGTGGAAATTCTTGCCCACGAAACTGATCCTGAGAAATACCTGTTCCGCAAATACGACAAGAGGAGGAGTTTACCCTTTAAATACACGCAGTACATAAAATTTAGGTCAAATAGACCAATTCATCAAGCATACAACATTGCCATCTCGCAAGTACTTCCCATACTGTACATCTCCAACACGGAGGAGGCAGCTATAGTCGAAATTCTCCTAGTTATTGACACTATGGTCCACAATGGATTTAAACATGACCGCCTGGTCAAAAGCATTCGCAGCTTCCTGAACAATGGACCCTTTCCTGCGGTCCGCATCAATCTACAGCTCATACATGACTCCTTGTAAGTCTACTTCATTTCACTTTGAGGAAGTTGTAAGAATTACCATGAAGTTTGAGCCTGGTATGCACCTCTATAGGAGTGTGGCATACCAGTGCCAAACTCCAATAGAGGTAACATCACCAGGGGTGGTGGAGGGTCTTCTTCTTCTTCTTCTTCTTCTTCTTCTTTGGCAATTGCACTATTTGTGTATTTTTTAGGAATTCATCCCTATTTTAAAATAATATTTTGCCTTGTGAAAATTTTCTTGAAACCTCATGCCATGTTTGGACTAACTATTCCATTCTTTATTTTTTTCCCGCATTCATTTATTTCATTGCCCCATACAAATAGCCCAAGCTAATGGCTTTGTTTTTTGTTTTTTGTTTTTTGTTTTTTTATTAATTTTTAGTATTTTACCAATTCATGGTGGATACTGTTAAAAAACCCAAAGCCATCTCCATCCTATTTTGGAGTTTCCATTACCATAATGGCATGTTTGAGTCATTTCTCAAACAGGTTCAATACTGCCATATGTATTATTTGATTCCCATAATGTCCCAAGTCACATGTTGGGAAGGACTTATTTACTTATTATGGGTTTAATCTAAAGGAGGCTTACTAAAGCCTGGATGGTACTTTAGTACCACCCACCTTACCCACTGGGTTGGGACTTAATTGTAGTTTTCCCACTAACTAAACCGGGGGCTATTTCAAATTGACTTATTAATGCCCTTCTTTTATTATTTCCCGCCAATAGTGAGAATATGAACCGGCTTGCCACTCTCTAAGTTTCTCATCTTTGCATTGTGGCTGTGGCGTTTCACTTTGGTGTGGTTGTGGATTTTTGCTTGGTGCTTGACTCTTGGGCTTCTTCCATTACACGGGAATGGCAAAGGTCTTCTTACTTTGTTACATTTGTAGATTGTGCAGGATTCTTGCTTTGATTTGCGCTTTGTAAAATTTTTGTACTACTTCTTTCTGAGCTTGATGGACTTGTGACATGGATAACAACTGGCCTGTAGCTGAAGACACCTCGTGCATCCCCTCTAACTTGACATTGGTTTGTTTTGTGATTGGGATGGGCACAGGTGAGGCTCAGCCTTCAAGTCCGCTTTCTCCAACATGGATTTGGTGCAACTTTTTATTGTCATGCTCATGGATGTCTCATTTTGGGGTTCCTTATTCTATTTTTGAGATTGGTGAATCGACATGGGTGGGCCATGGCACTTCTTTTAGTTTTTGGACTTTTAGTGGCCCATTATATTGTTAGTTAGTATCTGTTTTGATACTATTGGGCCTCTAATTCTAATTAGTTTATGCTGATGTAATGTGAAATTACTCCCAATAAGCATAAGGTTAGATATTGAGTAAGAGTGAAGCCCTGTTTCAGGGGTGTTTCAGTCTTGTTTCTGCTTCTGCCTTTGAACTATTTATTTTTAGTTCAGTATTTTAGGCTAAATTAACCTAAAGTAGTCCCTTTGACCATTTCACATTTTCTAAAGGGCCAGGAAAAATTCTCAATTTATTGATTAATTTTACCATTATGATGCCCTAGTTTTGTTATTTTTCAAATTTGTCTACTTTTGCACTCATAGTATGAGAGTCCCACATGATATGTTTGTAAATCCAGTGAGATAAGAAAACTTAGGCACCAAAAATTTAAAATTTTGGTAACCGCAAGTAATTTTTTGTTGTTACATGTGTTAATCCCACTACACCTTATTGTAACCTATTTGGTAAACTTTGGGAACCTAATTTTACAATAGCCTGACTAGTGAGGTGTACCACCCACCCACCCACTAAGGGTGAGATGTCATTAAGCTGCAATGACCACTACATGTGGTTCATTTACCTATTGGGAAACGTCATAGGACTTCTTTATGACCACTTTCGTGTGTTTTCCCTCCCAAATTCAAACTAGTGAGCTTGTGTAAAAGCGGCCGCCTTGCCATAGTTTGCGCCTCTCACTGTGACGATTGAAGTTTGGCAACTTAGAGTGTTTGTGTGGGCGACTCTTCATCTTCTAGTGCTTACATCTCACAAGAATGGCAAAGGTTTTTGGAGTGATTTTGGATTGTTTTTGGAATTTTGCTTACCTTTTTATTCATTGTTTTGACACATTTGGCTCCTTTTTGGTTTTTGCAGATCTGTGACATAGATAGCAATTGGCTTGAGCTATAGACACCTGGTGCATCCTCACTAACATCACATTGGTTTGTGTTTGTGATTGGGACGGGCACAGGTGAAGCTCAGCCTTCAGATCTAAAATTTCCACTTTTGGAGTATATGGAGCAAAGTTTTTTCTAGCACATGGGATATCTTACCATCCTCTTATGTGTTTGAACAAGGATTATTCTATTTCACTTGGATTACACTTGAGTTTACAATGTAGATGTGACTGTATCAACACCATGGTGTACCACAGTGATACTTTTTGACACTTATGATGCTATTGGGATTGCCTGAGATTACTTTGTACTATTCTACATTTTACTAAAGATATGTTGTGATTCTCGTTTGGCCAAAAAGTGAGGTTTTGAAAAGATGGAGCCTTGTTAAGGGATGTCCTGTCTTAGTCTTCTTTAGCCAATTGAACTATTTGAGTTCAAATTTTCAAAACATTTTATGGCTAATTTAATAAAGTAGTCCCTTTGACCTATTGCCCATTATTTGTATTATGAAAATTTCACACATATATAAGGCAAGTGAAAATTTAATATTTTCCAATTTTTTGCCTTTTATTTAAATTTTAAATTTAAATTATGGTCTTCCAATTTTAGGTTTTTTGCACCATATAAATTTTCCTGCCCATATCACTCAAGACATGTTCTATGAGAGTAATTTCAACAATATGGCCCATATTTGTATAAATATCCTATGGTCTATTTTTTATAACCTTCCTTACGATATTTGGGTTCCTAAATCCACATCAAACTTGCTCAGTGGATGGTACCACCCTCCCACCCACTATGGGTGATTTTTTGATTTTTTGATATTTGATTTGGTTTAATAAACCACTACGGGGGCGTAATAAGTAAGCTTGACCTATACTTTATGGCCACTACCATGAACTCTCCCTCCCAAATTCAAAATAGTGAGTTCATATAAGGCGGTTTCTTTGCCCTTGTTTCTCCCTCTCACTGTGACGGACTGAACTTTGGTGGCTTTGTGCATTCTTTTGGGGCAACTCTTCAACTTCTTGTGTGTGCTTTAGCTTCACAGGAATGGCAAAGGTCATTGTGGTGCATATACTTGGCTTAGGATTTTTGCTTCACTATTTCTTTTTGGTCATTGACTTACGATGTTTTGCTCTAATTTCTTGGGTTTGTTGACCTGTGACATAGATAGCAATTGACTACAGCTGAAGACACCTCGTGCATCCTCACTAACATCACATTGGTTTGTGTTTGTGATTGGGACGGGCACAGGTGAGGCTGAGCCTTCAGGTCTAATCTCCCATTTTTTGGAGTACTTGGAGCAAGTTTTTTCTACCATTTGGACATCTTGTCTATGCACATTTTACATGGATAATGTTGGGTTAGCTTTCAAGGACATGGAAGTTACTTAGAGAATATTGTACCTACAAGTGTCTTCTCTTGGCACTTTTTGGGATTGATGGAGTATTTATTTATTTATATATATATTCTGCACTATTTTATGTTGAGATTTTACTTGGCTACAATTAGGTTTTGGAAAGATGAGGCCCTGTATTGGGGTGTTTTGTCTTAGTCTCTTCTTTGTATTCCATCCACACAGGTGCGGTGAGCTCCTGTCTTCACCTTTACTTGACCTTCAAGTTAGCCTTGGTAAATCTGACATTTTGGTATTCTAAATCACTCTGATGCTTGTAGGAACCTCAAAATGGATGGTTACAAGACCTTGTGGCCTTAGGCTACACTGATCCTTTACCTTCTCCATCTCCAGCTGTGCAGTCGGTTATTTCAACGATCGCTGACCCCGAAATTCATAGCTACATTCAGACTGCCGATAATGCTGCGCTTCTGGACCGCGACGACGAGGGTGAGCATACCCCGATGCTGCTAACCACGCTTGATTTATCACACTGGACGGCTATTATGCTTGCTACGATTGCTGACAAGAACAAGGGTTTGGAGCGCTTACAAGAAGCGCACCAGGCATTGGGACAACTCCTTGAACGAGATGAGTTAGAGTTTGTTGAAGCAGCTGGCAACACCAGGAGAGTTGAAAGTGCACTTCGTGCTGCTAATCCTCATGAGGAGTGGGCGGATATTCCACCACCTGTGGATCTTTCACAATTAGGAACCAACGCGTCTTCCAACTCACTTCATCCTTTACTATCTAAGTTGAATATTGCCCCGGTCCACAAGGCTGCCATCGAGGACCTGTCTGAGTCCATTCAGACGACCCAGTCTGAAAAAGAGATGTCAACCTTGGACGCAGTCGGGAAGGGCCCTTCAATTCCCTTCCTCCCACCTCGCGCGGTGGAAGACCAGTTGTCTACTCGGGCCCACAGAACATGGTGTTTATCCAACATCAACTTGCTTGCCCCCATTACAACTCATATGTGGAAGCTTTGGGCTGATTTATCTGACCAGGAAGTTTCTGCTTGCGAAGAAAAAGCTCTTAGCTGCACAGGTCTTCACGAGAAACCAGTTGAGCTGATCAATGCCTTTCCGATTGCATTGTATGATCACCACAAGTGCACCATTACAGCGATTAATGTTCACGTGAAACTGGATGTACTTACATGCGCTCCGAGGAACCCTAAGTTCACGTCACAGTTGTGGAACTGCCAACGCCCCTACATCAGGTGCAAGTGTAGCTAGAATGCTAAGACAGGATGCAAGGGCAACATGTTATGGTTTGACCATAGCATCTGGTTTATGATTAATAACCTGGCAAAATTCTTTCCGGATAGCACTTATCCCTCTCTTCCGTCTAAATACGGTGCATTTTTAACTTGGATGAAGAGCGCTGCTAGATTTGCGGTCAAGACCCAAATCACTTTTATCGCAGTGCGGAGGCTCATGGAAGCGGCAGCTCTGGAGTTTGCAACAAATCCTGCGCAGAAATTGCTTTCAAAACATTATGAAGCACCCGGGGCTCGAAAGATTGAGAGGTTGTTTAAACCAACCTCCTTCTCCATCGAAGTTGCTCCTACACCACCCCAGAAACGCCGCAGATTAAATATGAATGTATCGGCCTCCGAGCCACCTATTGCTCAACAGCGTACACCTCCGGCCTACCCTAACCGCAACGGTGGACGGGGTTTAGGCAAGGCTAACGGAGGTCGCGGAAATTACAATCGCAACTATAAAACCCCAGGCGGATTTCAATTCTTTGGGGGGAATCAGAGGCGCCAGGAGTCTTCCCCTGCAAGTTCAGTTCGTTCCGAATTCCTGCGGATTGAGAATACCCCATCGTCAGCAAATCAAATTGATAGTAGCTCTAAGCCACGTTCTGCTCCTTTCCAAGGGCGCATCTTGAACTGGGATAACGTGTGATTTTGTATGGCTACACGATGCAGATGAAGGACGCGTCTTAGTCGCGGATAGCTATGGTCGTTGTAAAGTTCAGCGATCTTCCTCGAGACGCAAGACTGGTTTTATCAAGCTTCGATATTGTAACCGAGCCCTAGAATGGCTAAATTTTAGACAAATCTTTCGAGACCTTCTGATCTATTTTCAATTTGATCACCTCTGTTCCATCCTTGAGGACGTTGTATTTGCGTGGTCTTACATCGGGAATATAGCTGCGGTTTTTTATAAACCTTCCTCAGTGTTCAAACATTTCTCATTTGTTCATTTACTTGACGAGTCAAGTCAATGTGTTTGTACCACAACTGCCCGGTTTCACAAATTCTTAGATCCTCTCACTCTACACGAGGACTCTGGTGTCACCAAACCGGCTTTGCATGTTCGAACCATGGATTTGTCAATAATCCAGCATAAAAGTTTACGCAAAGCTCTTGCATAGGGCCTAAACCACATTCCATTGCAACCGACCAATATTTCTCATGCTCTTTGTACAATTACCGATGCATTTGAGCAGTTGGTCCCGATATTGCAGTTGGAGTCCTCTGGGTTTCCAGTTGATGAAGCTAAGGTCCATTTGCATGACCAATGCCTTGCTATCCTGAGACAAGCTTTAAAAACTAACAAATACGGCCTTCGGGACTCTGGACCTCCTTTATTCAGCATCCCTGCCGTCCAAAATGAAATTCAATGGTTGTCACAACACCTCTACTGTTCCGGAGTTGATAAAGCGGCAAACAATGCTTGTTTTCTGTGCATCAAGCACATCCGTTTACAAGCCTTAGGACGATTAAACTGCAAGGACTTCTCTCCATGCAAATCAAACAACATGTGGGATTTACCTACGGGTGTTCTTGACAAACTCAACGTTGAGCTCATTCAGCTGTTACCTAAATGCCCTCCTCAATATCAAGCACTCCCTTTCCTTATGGCATCATATAAGCAACACAAGACAAAATACAGATGGCTTACAAATGCCTTCCGTACTATATTTTCCAATATTTCCACCTTGCTCACCCTAGCATCCAATTCGGTACTTGAGTCCATCAAGCAGTGGGCTGCTACTACTGAGATTGGCTATCAAAATTTTCTACGCACCAAAACTAGCATCTTCTGGAGCATCGATTCAGTGCAGGATGCGACTCTAAATTTTCCAGATAAAATCCATGACATCTTTGTCGGAGATATTACATGCTGCTTTGAATCGATCCCTTTACAGGGACCAGACAATCTGCTTGAAGCCATCACGTTTATTACTCAAAAAGCATTCTGATATGTTAGCAGTTTACACCCTCGTACTACCACTTCTATGTGGATTCGTGTTACAAAAGAAGGGGTTCCAACTGCAGCCAAATGGGCTACCTCTCAGCCGTCCAGTACTAACTGGATTCCTTTTAAAATTGAACGCCTCCTACAACTTCATGACTGGCTCATGAAACATTGTTTTCTCACATTAGGAGATCGCGTCTGGCGCCAATCTATGGGTATTCCCATGGGCTTTTCTTGTTCTCCCGTATGGTGCAACATGTATCTTCTCGCTTATGAGATCAAATTTATCCAAAGAGTTGCTAAACTTGGACGACGGGATATTCTGTCCCAGTTCCAAACTGCATTCAGATATATTGATGACCTGTGCCTTATAAATGTCGGTAATCCTAGAGCGTTCCTTTCCCCTGAGCAACCTCGAATTGACTCAAATCCTTATTGGATTTATCCATTGAATATCCTATCAATCAAGGAGGAAACTGCCAGCTTTTCCACCAGCAATCCAGATCGTGGTTTATCAGCTTATTTCATGAACGTGGAAATCATGGTTCATGAATCTGACCCGTATGATTATGCATTCAGAAAGTATGACAAGAGACGGAATTTACCATTCAAATATACACAATATATTAAATTTCACTCCAATCGCCCAATCCACCAGGCATACAACATTGCCATCTCACAGGTGCTTCCTGTCTTATATATCTCCAGCACTGATTCAGCTGCTACGAGTGAGATTAATATGATTATCCAAACAATGACCAACAATGGTTTCAAGCAAGAACGCTTATTGAAAAGCATTTGCAAATTCTTGACCAATGGACCCTTCCCAGCAGTCCGAATTAACATTGAAAATGTAAGAGCATCCCTCTAAGCCTCTTCCTTTATTTTAGAAGTTTGTAAGAATTACCATGAAGTTTGAGCCTGGTATGCACCTCTATAGGAGTGTGGCATACCAGTGCCAAACTCCTATAGTGGTAACATCACCAGGGGTGGTGGAGGGTCTTCTTCTTCTTCTTCTTCTTTAGCCAATTGAACTATTTGAGTTCAAATTTTCAAAACATTTTATGGCTAATTTAATAAAGTAGTCCCTTTGACCTATTGCCCATTATTTGTATTATGAAAATTTCACACATATATAAGGCAAGTGAAAATTTAATATTTTCCAATTTTTTGCCTTTTATTTAAATTTTAAATTTAAATTATGGTCTTCCAATTTTAGGTTTTTTGCACCATATAAATTTTCCTGCCCATATCACTCAAGACATGTTCTATGAGAGTAATTTCAACAATATGGCCCATATTTGTATAAATATCCTATGGTCTATTTTTTATAACCTTCCTTACGATATTTGGGTTCCTAAATCCACATCAAACTTGCTCAGTGGATGGTACCACCCTCCCACCCACTATGGGTGATTTTTTGATTTTTTGATATTTGATTTGGTTTAATAAACCACTACGGGGGCGTAATAAGTAAGCTTGACCTATACTTTATGGCCACTACCATGAACTCTCCCTCCCAAATTCAAAATAGTGAGTTCATATAAGGCGGTTTCTTTGCCCTTGTTTCTCCCTCTCACTGTGACGGACTGAACTTTGGTGGCTTTGTGCATTCTTTTGGGGCAACTCTTCAACTTCTTGTGTGTGCTTTAGCTTCACAGGAATGGCAAAGGTCATTGTGGTGCATATACTTGGCTTAGGATTTTTGCTTCACTATTTCTTTTTGGTCATTGACTTACGATGTTTTGCTCTAATTTCTTGGGTTTGTTGACCTGTGACATAGATAGCAATTGGCTACAGCTGAAGACACCTCGTGCATCCTCACTAACATCACATTGGTTTGTGTTTGTGATTGGGACGGGCACAGGTGAGGCTGAGCCTTCAGGTCTAATCTCCCATTTTTTGGAGTACTTGGAGCAAGTTTTTTCTACCATTTGGACATCTTGTCTATGCACATTTTACATGGATAATGTTGGGTTAGCTTTCAAGGACATGGAAGTTACTTAGAGAATATTGTACCTACAAGTGTCTTCTCTTGGCACTTTTTGGGATTGATGGAGTATTTATTTATTTATATATATATTCTGCACTATTTTATGTTGAGATTTTACTTGGCTACAATTAGGTTTTGGAAAGATGAGGCCCTGTATTGGGGTGTTTTGTCTTAGTCTCTTCTTTAGCCATTGCAAAAATTCATGTATTTTCAAAATTTTGAGGATTATCTTATGGATTTTTCTAAAATAGCATGGCAAAGTTAAAGTAAGCCCTTTCCTATAGCCTTTTGTTGTGGAATAACCACTCAAATTTTCTTGAAGCTATATGAGTATTTTAATACATCTTTGAACCATTTCTTAAGTCAATTCTTTATTTATTGACTTCTACTCGATTTAAGCCACTTTTTACACCTCAAAGTAATTTTTTAGCCTATCATTTACTTTCACATCTATGTTTACTATTGTGATTTGGTCTTATGTACATTGACCGATATTTTACATACTACAAACATTTTAAACCAAGGATATCCACATAAAGTGACCTCTCTACTGGTACATGGTTTCTAAATATCATAGCCTAATTGGTGGATGTACCTCCCACCCACCCACTAAGGGTGATATCTAATTGGCGCATACCACTACCTTGGATGTTTAATTAGGCTTAATTGTCCTACTATGGCCTCCCTGTAGGCTCGCCTGTAGGTTTGTTTTCCCTCCCAAATTCAAAATAGTGAGTATATAGTGGCTTCCTTGCTTCGAGTCTTTCCTCTCTCACTGTGACGATTGATTGTATTTGGATGTGGTGGCGTTTACGTGTGGGCAACCTTTGAGCTTCAAGTTGTTGCATCTCAAGAGAATGGCAAAGGTCTTTGGGCTGTTTTATGCTTGGAATATGCTTTTCTCACCTACTTGTTTTTTTGTCCTCCTTTTCTGGTTTTGTTGAACCTGTGACATAGATAGCAATTGGATTCCAGCTGAAGACACCTCGTGCATCCTCACTGACTTCACATTTGTTTGTGTTGTGTTTGGGACGGGCACAGGTGAGGCTGGACCTTCAGGTTTAAAATTCCCATCTTGAGGAGTTCTTGGAGCAAGTTTATTTTGGCATTGAGATATCTTATCTTTATTCATTTACATTAATATCTTTAGTGAGACTTTGAGACATAGCAATGGTTTGGAAAATATTGTACTTGCACTATGGGTGTCTTACTATGACACTTTTCAGGTTCGATTGTGGATTTTTTTACCATATTCTACTAAAGTTATACCATGTTTCTAGTTTGGCTACATAATTAGGTCTTGAAAAGATGAGGCCTTGTTTCAGGGGTGTTCTGTTTTTGTCTCTTCTCTGGCAAGTTTTGGAAATTGATTTTATACCAAGTATTGGGTTTAATCTTCTACCAAATACATATCCTTAATTCCATGGATGTGGCTTGACCATCTTCCATAAAATGTTTGATTCCCATAGTCATATAGGTTGTCCCACTACTTAATTAAAATCCATACATTGATGATAGGATGTATTTTATGGTTTTTTATTTTACATTAAGAAGCCTAAAGATTTGAATTGTGAATTTTTAACTATTTGGATGAATAAAAGTAACCTCTATGGACCATATTTACACTAATGGATCTTCCATAAAGTTATTTAATTGGTTTAATTGGAGGTCCATGGCTTACTTTGGTTTTAAAGAATCCACCATGGATGCTTTTAACTCACTGGAAGAACTCTAGGAAAATTCCAAGGCTTGATTTTAGCTTTGGCGGGACCTCCACACAATGTGAGAAATAAGTCTAAACATGGCCTGGACGATATACCCACCCACCCACCCATAATGGGTGGCGCCTTGTTTCAAATTAGATAATTATTATCCAATTAGGGTTTCTTCCCGCCAATAGTTATGCATATAGTGGCCGCTTTTTGGCCTTGTCCCACATCTTTGGCTGTGGTGATTCATTCTTGTGTAGTTGTGTGAGAATAGTGTGGGCAATACTTCGGCTTCAACCGGGCTATGGGAATGGCAAAGGTCTCTTGCCTTTGATTAGATTGATTGGAAAAGTACTTGGATGTGACGATTTGTGCTTTGCTTCCTTGCCATGTGACCTAACTTTGTGAAAATTTTCTTTTGTAAAGATGTTTTGGATTTGCGATATAGATAGCAATTGGTGGCAGCTGTAGACACCTGTTACAACCTCACTGACATAACATTGGCTTGTTGTGTGTATTGGGACGGGTACAGGTGAGGCTGCACCTTCAAATCCGATTTCTCTAAATTGGAACTCACATCTTATTTCAAGCACAAGGATTTATTTTTCTATTACTGTGCTTATGTTTTGTTGAATAGAGATATTTTGGGATTATTGCACTTATATGCATAATCTTAGGACCTTGGCTATTTGATTTGAGATGTTTGGGTGATTTTTACAAAGAACTGATGTGATATAAAGTATTATTTTGCTCAATTGGCAGCAAAGTTAGGTTGTGAAAAGTGAAGCCCTGTTAAGGGGTGTTTAGTCTCAGTCTCTTCTTCCTCCTCGTCATCGTCTTCTAGAATCGTCCTCTTCTTCATAATTAGAGGCTTCTTCTTCTACGTGGTTGGTGTGGGCGGAACATTGGCCCTAGTACTCTGAGGAGTGGTTTCCTCAATCGGTCTGCCCTTCCCAGATTCTTGCCCCTATGATCCGGTCTTCCTTTCCTCCATTGACCCAGTTTTGCTTCCCAAAGCTAAGTTGAATAGGGTGGAAGGAAATACCTTCTGTGTCTTTGCAGGAAGAGGCAGAGAGACTGGAGATAACTCACTGAGGTCGATAAACTTGGTGCTCAGCCCTAGTTTGGGCACGTTCTTCTTCTCGGATGGTTCCGGTCCAGATCTCGTCTTCTCTTCAGCTGCGGCCTTCACCTCCTCCGATGGTTCCCTCGCCTTGCTTGTTGTCTCCACTTCTCCGGTCTTCTCTTCCTTAGCAGCTTCTATTGCTCGCGCTGCATTAAGAGTAATGTCAGTTATTTCCCCCAGTAGGGAAGTCATTTCTCCTTTAGGCTCTGACCGGATGGAAGAGCTTGGCACATCCTCCATCTTGTCCTTTGCCTTTACTTCTTCTTCGGTGACCGGAAGGGGTGATGGTGCGAATTCCAGTTCCATTTCCGGTCCCTGCTCCCGCTCTCTTTGTCCTTCTATCTCTTTCATCACCTCGCGCAAAGGCTCCACTATTGCCTCCATCTTGCGGTGGTTGGACACTAACGCCATCATCAGGTTGGCTGGAATTTGTTTTCCGGTCTCCATCACCTTCTCGTCAAACAACATTGCTTTGTTGATAACTTCGCCCGGCACTACAACAATGGCAGTGTTTTATGACTGCAGAATTATGACTAAGGATGACTGGCGACTACTTGCAGTCATATTCTTGAAGGCCAACACTTTGGGGAGAAATATGACTGCAAAATATGACTGTTAGTCATTTTTACGCCTTGTACATCACAAGTGTATACTATACGGCCATTAAGAATACCAAAGTACTTCATAGGGAACGTTGGGAACATGTTTGGGAACATTGAGTCATATTATCACTAATATTTTCATATAATAGTGATTTTTTTTTGTTTTGGGCAATTCCAAAAAAATATAGAGAAGTCATTGTTTAAAATTTTGAAATCCTAGTCACCTACTTTTTTGGATTTTGAATCCTAGTCACCACTTTTTTAGGGTTTTGAGACCCTAGCCGTCATTTTTTTAGGGTTTTGAAACCCTAGCCGCCACTTTTTAGGGTTTTGGAACCCTAGCCGTCACTTCTTGTGGCTCTTCTTTCTTATTTTTTATTGTCTCTTAGCTCTCACTTGTTGTTGCTTTTTGTTGCATCTTAATTCTTGTTTCTTGTTGCTCTCTAGTTCATGCTTCTTGTTTCTTATTGTTGCATCTAAATTCTTTCTTTCTCTTGCATTTGAACTCTTTCTTCTTCCTAGTTCTTTTTTTTTTGTTTCCTCTTGTTTTATAGTTCTTGCTTCTTTTTTGTTCTTGTTGTATCTATACTCTCATTTCTTGTTGTTTCTTGTTATGTCTTAGTTGGTGCTTCTTGTTTTTTCTTGTGTCTTAGTTGTTGCTTTTTCTTTGTTCTTATGTCTTAATTGTTGCCTCATATTGTGTCTTAATTGTTATTTCTTGTTTTATATTGCTTCTTGTTTCTTGTTGTGTCTTAGTTGTTGCTTAATTGTTGTTTTTTATTCTTTGTTGCATCTTAACTTTTGATTCTTGTTAACTCTTAATACTTATCTTTTTTTCTTGTTTCTTCCATCATTAATCTTATTCTTTCTATTCTAAACTTGAGCTAAATATTTTGTGTTTTTGTAAGTCTTTGAAGGTTAGGCTTTGTTGTTCAATCACTAAAAACTAACCTCTCATTTCTTTAATTGTATATACAGGCATCAAAAGTTGAAACAAAGACATTGGAAGCTACTTGCAACTTCATGAAGCCAAAAATATGACTCACAAAAGTCATATTCCATAAAATATGACTGACAAAAGTCGTATTCTACATCACTGCAAAATATGACTCATCTCAGTCATATTTCATAAAATATGACTCACCTCAATCATATTCCATAAAATATGACTGCTAAGAGTCGTATTCTACATCACTGCAAAATATGACTCACCTCAGTCATATTCCATAAAATATGACTGACGAGAGTCGTATTCTACATTACTACAAAATATAACTCACCTCAGTCATATTCCATAAAGTATGACTGACGAGAGTCGTATTCTACATCACTACAAAATATGACTCACTTCAGTCATATTCCACGTCATCCAAAAATATGACTGACCATAGTCATATTCCACGTAGGATTTTTTTGTTTGCCCGGGCAACTCAAGAAAAAGTCAAGACTCCCCTAGGAAAGTTAAAGTATATGCCATGTTGGCATACTATGGCTAAAAATGGGTATTTATACCCCTCGGAAAATATGACTGCCAATATGACTGATGTCTGAAGCGACTGCTTCTAAACGACTGGAGTCAGTCATATTCCGAGTCATCTACAGTGATTTCTGCGTGAGTCGTATTTTCTGATTTTACGACTCACTGCAGTCATATTTTGCAGTCATAAAACACTGCTTTTGTTGTAGTGCGGATTGCCGATGAACTCCCGGATCGCCTGAAGGTTCTTTGCGGTTGTCTTGGAGAATTTCCTCTACTGGTCTATTTCTTCTCTCTTCTCCTCCAATTCCCTCGTTAGCTGGTCCACCTTACTCGCGGCTTCGCTTAGCTCTTTCTTCACCGCTTCCTTCATCTTCCGGTCCAGTTGGAAAACGAGTTGCTGCGGCTGACTGATCTTCAGCAGCTGACATAGTTCTTGAATGGTCTCCTGGCTCTTCCCGTATTGGACCCGGAACTCACTGAGTTCCTTCACAATTCGACCTAGGGGATCCTGGTTCCAGACCGGATCGACTCCCTTACTACCTTCTCCTATTTCTGAGTCTTTCTCCTTCCGGTCCTGCCTCCTCCATTGAAACTTAGCTTCCTCGACCGGTATAGTGTCTGCCTCTGAATCTTCCTCTTCCTGCCCGGCTTCCTCATGATCCGGGTCTTCTATCTCGAATTCTGACATGGCTTTGGCCGTATCGTATGAATCTAACTCTCTATTTGTAAGCCAGCCATGTGCTTGATATAAGTGGTAGAGAAAAGGGGTTATAGGGGAAGGTTTAGACTTCCCTATACCTCCTACCAATCTCTTGATCTAATCTCTCATCACTATGCCCCAATCTACTTTCCGGTCACCCGACAGTGCACCGAAAATAGTGTTTGCTAGGGTGACTGTAATCCTGTTTGGCCGCTCTGGACTAAGGATGGCTGCTAGGTACTTCATTAAATGTTTCTCCCTATCATTTATGCACTCTGCCACAGGGAAACCATCCTTCTTCGTTGGGGGATTCTATAACTTACCCACGTAGAAGCGATCCGTCCGGGAAGCCAGTCCCTTATCCGTCTTCTTGAAATCGTACGTCTCCTTCCACAGCGTTGGAGTCCAGTCTTCGGGCCGGCTTCTCGACGTCCCCTTCCACTTCCTTAGCGGCGCGCCGATTACCTCCCTCACAATCTCCTCGTCTTTCAAATTCTATGGCCGGGCTAGAAATCCCTCACACCCCATCTGCCGGAGGTCTTCTTCTAGCTCCGCTTTCTCTCGTGGATCCGTTGGTACCACCGGCTTCACCATGCGCAAGGATACAGCTACCTCTTCTCTCACCATCGTGGGCTATTCTCTCAAACCCTCTCAGTGACCGGAATCACTATTTGGAGTCTCACAATCACTCGCACTCTAGTCTTCCTATTCCGCTCAAGGACCCTCCTCAAAAGTCGCCTCACTAGTACACTCCTTACTCCACACTCATACGTGAACTTCTAAGTGAACTCTCCTCTCGAGTCCCGTCTGTCCTTAATCCGGTCCATAAACTAAGCCCGTAACTTCTTCTTTTTGGCTAACATATAAGTACACCTCGAATACTCCTTCACCAATCTCTTCTCAAGGTAGCTTCCCCGCAAAAGGAGGTCTGAGCCACCTGCCCCTCCTATTTCTAGGACTGCACTCACCCGGGTCGTTACAGGTGACCGTTTTCCCCAAAATAGACCCGCTCTCAAGTATGGTCTAGAACTAGATAGGCACCCGTTACACCCGGATTGCCTGTCTTTCGTTTCCGGTCTCCGGTCTTCTATTTTCTTCCAGTTTCTAATGAAAATCACTCTGACCTACTCCTGACCTATCTATGCCGTTTCCGGACTTTCGGTTTTCGATTTTCGGTTACTTCTGTTAATACTATTATCTATTCTAAAGTAACCCTATTCCGGTATCCGATTCCTAACTACTTACGGTCTACTTTTTCTAAAGAAAAAAAAAAAAAAATAGGGAGTAAAAAGCTCTATTCCCCTTATTTCCCTTCTAAATCTAAAGATTGGATTTCTGTACTCCCACAAGGACCTCTACCTCTCTACCCGGATCGCCGCACCGGCAATTTGAAGGCACGTAACGCTCACACTCCCTCACTCAGATTGCATCCCTTTCCGACTATCTCCACACCCAAGAGATCCGTCGCTCAAGATCCGGATTCCTCCTCTCTCGTCCCTCTCTTGCTCTAGTACGTGGATACAACACAAATGCATACACCAGCTAAAACTCTATAAGTAAAGTGCAGCTAGTAGTACCCTAACTGACTTAGATTAAGAAAGAAATTGAAGTAACATACGTGAAAGCACTAAGATGGAATTGAAATGGAATGGTGGACAACTAACTTGCCTGCCATTAAATACTAACTGAAAACCCCAAAGTCAACACCTAAAAGCCTGAAAAAGAAACCCGGAAATCCAGGCAACCAATCACTGAATCCCTTCGAGATATCCGGAAAGACCAGTCTCAACTGACCCGAGAAAACCGGAGATTCCTAAACCACTTGCCTAAAATTCTAGAACCTGGGCCCACGCTCGGAAACCCGTTCTGGATCCGAAACTACACTTTCTAGAAATTCTAATGTCTTGGCTTTCAAGCCTTCTTTGAGCGGCTGCCCGCTTGACTAGTTGGTGTCCCCTTCACGCTCCTAGCTGGAGTCGTTTTTGTTGCTGCCCGGGTCTAGATGTGGCGCTTTGCGGGAGACGGATCGCTATCCCCCTTCGTTCTGGATGTGAAATGCGCACTTTCTTCTTCAGAGTCTTCAATGACTTAGATTTCCGTCCCTTTCTCTGGCGGCGTCTCTTCCAATATCGTTGGTTTGCTCCTCTTCTTCGATGTAGTCTTTTGCATGTGCGGGAACCCTTCTGGATTCATCCGATTCGGATTGGTCATTCCGCCGATCCGGTCGATGAGATCTCCCCTAACTCGCTATCCTGGAACTTTGAATGTTCCCCTCAAGAGGTTAGGTGCCGTGTGAACTCTAGGGAGTTCTGGAGTCGAAACTTTGGGCGGTACCGGAACTGACTTCGCGTTGGACTCGTGTTCCAGATCCAAAGCTGGCCTCAAGTTTAACTCCGTCATCCGCATATTGTTGGAAGTGGGCTCGGCTGGCATGAGTATCCCTCTCAGTCCTTCCATTCAAGTTGTACGATCCGCTAATGGCTGCCTTGGAGTACCCGAGACAAAAGGGAGTTCCGGAAAGGTCAAGAAATCCATTACTTGATTCGGATCAATGGCAGCCAACAACTGCTGTACCTCTTCTAAGACCCACTCTATCTATGCTGTGAAGTCCACTAAGATGGTCACCACCTTAGTCTCGGTTATATGATCCTTTTGTATCATCTTAGAATCAAACAAAGTTGCCTTCGTGATTATGTCTGTTTTGATGTCGACCGCTTTGGATAGATTCTTGACAAGAGTGAGGGCCTCTCTCTCTCCTTTGAAACCGCCATCTCTCCTTTCGCCCAATTCAATCGGGTCTGGATTTGATTCCGTTCCGTCTCCAACTCCTGAATCCGGTCACCCTTTTCCCTCAGGTCTTCTAATTTGGGCAGTCGCTTAGCTGCTTCCACAATCTGATCCGGCTCCACCTTCAAAACTTCCACCGTCTCTATCACCAAATCCGCCAGGCTGTCGTGGAGTACCTTGGCTTCGCGTATCCATTCGAATCCGGCATTGAAAAACGCCGATTTGAATTCCACTTCCGGATCTTTGCTTGACTTTCTTCTCTCCATCACCGGTGGTTTGATCCGTGATTCCGGTATAAGTGGAACATGTAAGTGCTCACTGGACTTGCCTTTGCGCGGGTTACATGTTCTACTAGTTTAGAAACTAACCCGGCTATGACTCTACTCCAGTGGACGACCCGGTTCTCCATAGCCTCCAAAATTGTATTAGCTACCGTAACGGTGACTCATGTAGGTTTTTCTGGGTACAGAATGGGGATAAGAAACTCTAAAACTCTCCTATGTCTCTCGTCTTTGCATTCACTAATAATGAAATCAATCCGTCCTTAGGGTTTGCAGACCCCGTGAACTTTCCAACTACAAAATGGTCCATCCTTGATGCTAACCCGTTTTTGCTCTTCTAGAACTGGTACACATCCGCCCAGATGTCCTCTGTCCACGTGACTGGCCGCCCTCTCAGAGTGAGCTCGTACTGATTTGGAACCTTGTAGAGTAGTTCCTGAATCATATTTTCACTCTTGAGGTTCCATGGTCGGTGCAACAGCCCGACACACCCTAGACTAATCAAATCCTCCTCTAACTGTTTGTACTATTCCAGATTGTTTGGAATAGCCGGAGAAATGATTCGGGCAGGCACGACTACCTTTCGGACCAACCCTGATGCCATAAGGCTAAGTAGAAATGAGGGGAGAAAAAAGAAAACCTAAGTCGGTCGCTAACTCACCACTCTTTCTCTCAACTACCTACACGGAAGGTTTTAGTAAACAAAATAGGAAGGTGGAGATGAAAACCCTCGGTAGACGGCTTAAATACTAAATCGTCTCCCTATGCTCATCAGGATAACGGCTATAGGACCGTTATACAAACGATATCCTATACCCATAGCCCTGGGGTCTATACTGTAGGTTCCTGCGTTCCAGGTAAGCCCGGATTCCGGATCTGGATAAGTTCCGGTTATGGATTTTGCCAGAATGCCTATTTTCTATTTTGGGTTTTATTACACTAAATTCAAGTTCTAACTATAATTTTTTTCTATTTTTTTTCTATTTTCTTCACCTATCTCTATTAACCTTGATCCTTCTCTTGATTCTGGATTCCCACACAAGGTCTATTCCCATTGAAAATGACAAATGCTAAAGCAAATAAAAATAATTGATAACATCCACGGTCATAGGAGTAGCAGTCATAGGTCCCAAAACTTACTATAAATAGCAATCTACACTCTATTTTTGGACCCAAAAAAATTCTAAATTTTTTTGAAAAAATATCTTCAAATTTTTTTTTCAAGGCTCCAAACTCACAAGCTCACACGCTAATGTCGTTGCTACCAAGTCTAATGTAAATTGGCTATGGCTTATTTAGCAAGTTCTTGACCACTATGTTGTAAGGAACGTGGAGAGAAGACTGACAGTAGGAAGTCTAGCTCTGCAAGCAAGAAAACCCTTCAAAGTTAGAAGACGGACTAAATCCGGAGATGCTGCCAATAGCAGCCAAGAAAAAAGGCCGTCTCAAGCAATGTCTCAGCCTCAAAAGTTTGTTGAAACAACATCTAGGGCCGGATAATCTAGTCCAAAAAGGAAAAAGTCTAACATTCCTCCTATCCCAACAGTAGTAGGAAGTTCAGATTCAGGGGTGATGACAGTTGAGGCAAGTAGACTAGAAATTGATGCTCCAATGGAGAAGCATGAGAAGTTTCATTTACTTCAAAAATAATTCTAAGCAGAGCATGAGCCTTACTTCTTATTCGACATGTAGATCATGAAGGTCAACATTGACAAGTGTGAACGAGCCTGTGATTAGTACGTCATTCGAACATTGCAAAGAGACATTATTGATACAGTAAAAAAAGAGCTCGTTCAAATCATTGATACGAAACAATGTCAAAAAGTGTGTCTTACACCTATTGACAAGAATGGAAACTTCTTAAAAAATAAGCCTCAAAAGTGGGACAACATAAAAGACGGCCAGTTTGTGATAATAAACAACCAACACAATATATTAACAACATTGAAGGAGCTTCAAGAGGTAGGTTGCGCGGAGAAAAGAAAGGTTTTGCTCCAAATTTGGGAAGCATACATTGTATGGACTCTGGACGCAACAAAACTGACCAACATCTCCGAGTTCTACAACTGTACAAATCACCTTGATCATGTGCAGCCAACATGGGGGAACTAGATTATCAGTTGTCGAAACATATGGATCTCTTGTAAGCGGCCAACTGATAATGAGAATGAAGCCCTTACAAAAAGAATAAATTTGGTTTATAGTCTAAACAATTATATGGTAAGTGTTTTCAACTTAAAGACATGAAATGCATTTTGAATTGGTTATTTAACCCCTCACCGCCCAAGGGGACCAAAAGTGTCCTCACACAATCTAGTAGTCAACTTCAAAATGTTGTAACTTTTGCATCCAATGTCCAAATTCAATAAAACTTGTTGATAAAGTTGCGCATAATAGTCTATTTTTTGTGGTAAAAATTCCAAATCTATCCAAGATGTAATGAGTTTTTGAAAGCTATTCAAAGATTGCAGGTTCAATTTGAGTTCACCACACTGCAATGAGATGGCTGCAACTTTGGGTGCTTGTATCTTTTTTATCAAATGTTAGTCTTCAATAAAATTTATTGGGCTTTGTTTCCCATAAAGTCTACTAATTGTGATAAAATTTTCATGTCAATCCAAGTTGTTTTGAATGCTTGGGAGCAATTCGAAGTTCAAAATCCAGACATTTTTGCATTACAGTGAATTTCGGTGGCTTATAACTTCTTTAGACAGGGTTTGTTTTCAATAATTTTTTTTGGAAATGTTGCGCATACTAGTCTAGTTCTTGTGGTAAAATTTTCATGTCAATCCAAGAAGTTATGATTGACTAGGAAGCATTTTAGTAGAGGTAGGTTCAGTCATAGATGTGTTTTTTTGCTACTTTTTTCACTATTTTTTGGTATTTCAAAACAATTTTGCAAATGCAATGAGTCAATTGAATGATTTTTTTTCTACCAAAGTGTTTGTCTTTTGATTTTAAATCACTTTGTAGTTTAAAGTTTTTTCATTTGAGTAGGTTTAGAAATCAAATTTCACCTCCAAATGTGTTTTAGGAAAATTTTAGCATCTTTTGTCAACACTAAAACATTATAACCTTTTAATTTATATAGCCAAATGACCCCAAATTTGATTTACACCATCTACAACAGACACACTACAAGATTGTATGGTTGAGATTTTCATAACTTACTCACATTTAGATTTATAACACTCGAAAAGCAAGGTTGTTTTTTACATGGTTAGGTCTTGGGCGGTGAGGGGTTAATACTAGCTGTTTATACTCAATCATCACTAGAATTAGATGTACGTACTCAATCATAGCTAGAGACCTTGAGAACATATCTTCAAGTCAATGATAAGACTGTCATTGACCTCTACGTGACTTATTGCTGAATTCTGTAATGTTGATTTTGCATAAATTTGTAGGCCTTATCGTAAAGAGATTTCAGAGCATTAATCCTGAAAAAGATGGGGCTAAGATTAGAGGTCCAACAAATCTTAAAAATGAGGTGCAAATCATCACCTTACTAGATGACATCTTTTCTCACTAGTAGAGGTTCCAGACGATGCACGTAGACGACGACTTGATGGACAATTTGTCGTAGCACAGGAAAGCAAAAATCCTTCTCTTAGGCTCAATATTTCTTAAAAGAGGCCTTAAAGTGACTCGAGTATCATTCCCACGAATATCAAATTCCTAGGTTCACAATTACCGGAAAATGGTAGAGTGATGGTCACGAAACACAAAAAAAAAAAAAAAAAAAACAATAGACTGGAACTCCCTTGGTCTCCTTGCTTTCTTGGACAAACATGACCGGATCTCTCCGGTCCAACAATTACTAATACACGTTAGACCGGATCTTTCCAATCTAACAACATTGATCGGATCTAATCCAGTTTTAACACCCACTTGTTTATCACACAAACTATCTAACTGGTTGGTTTTCGACTCCACACCTTTACACTACCCCGTAATTCTCCCAACACTTCTATTCACATACCTCAAGTAGTATTCAGTATTTATGTTTTAAAGACCGTAACTGCAGTCTGCGTTTCCACAGATCTAACCTTAACCTCTAGTATTCACATCCGGTCCAGATCTCTACTCGTAACCATATCGAGTTTAACCTCTGAACAAAGAGGGATCTGCTAATTGGGATTTAGAAAAGAAGCTTAACTCCTACCTTCCGATTTTAAAGTGTCAGAAGTTTCACTATGTGATCAAACTTTCAAAAATAAACTTTCAAATCCTACAAATGAGAAAACAGACCGTCCTCACAACTGGAAAGGAAACGTAGTCGTGTTCAGCAGGTCACGCAAGCCGGTCTAATTCCTCCTAACCAATGCTACAATGATAGCCTACTGAGTTAGTCCTAAATCCGGTCTGAACTAGCAGGGATCGGAGAGGAGAAACGAGCGCTGTGGAGGCGTGCTAACCCTTACTTCTTTCGGAGAGTACCCCTCCTCCGTACTTCTTCCGAGTCCATTCCTAGTCCACACTAGAGATCCCTTCTGCCTCTGTCCACACGCACTAATTCAATACTGGACCGGGTAAACTCAGCATCCGGATACACCTTGTATCCACTTACACTCACTTTCCAGCCTAGACTTCCAAAACACGGACAAGTGTCAAGTACACACAACTATGATTTGTTTCAATCATGCCAAGAGCGAACTCCCAGATACTCATGAATATAAGAAGGTAAGATAAAGATACACACCGGGACCAAAGAAGTCCCAGATTTAAATACTAAACTACTCCCTCAAAATCCTAACCTAAAAGTAACCCTCCAACCAATCAAGGCCAAACACGTTTCATTCCCTCACTATTTTCTAGCCTTGTTGACTTTCACTCAAACTCCCACTACTTCCGCTAAAAGTGGATCTCAGATCCTATAATTACGGACCCGGTCACTTTCCAACTGCTAGTGGCCGTGTCACTCAAAAAGTAAACTTCCTAATTATGTACAGCTATCCCAAAACTTTAGACTTTCACCACCCTATCCTCAGAAATTTACCCTACGTAACTTCCTAAGTTCTTAACTTCTTCGTGGCCGGCTTCTTTCCGGTTCCGGTCTTCTATCCCTGGCGTACCTTACCCCGGGCGACAAGCTTCTTCTTCTTGGATGCTGTAGCCTTAGTTGCCCGAGTCCCTGCCAGTGCTTGATCCAGGTCAGAATACGGCTCCGAGTCTTCCTTAGTCCCGGATTCTTCATCCTCGTCCTCTTCTTCTTCTTCTTCTTCTTCTTCTTCTTTGGCTTTGGTACAAATCACATTTATTTATGTCCTTTTTTTAAAAAAACAAAGCCTTATCAACCTTGCCTAAAAATTGTTATTGGATAATTTACACCTGATTATTTGGTGACATTCTAATGTTCAATTTATAAGTTCCTACACTCCTTATATTAATAATAATAATAATTATTATTATTATTATTTTTATTTTTATTTTTATTTTTATTTTGACTTCAATTCCTTTTTATAGAATAAGGGACCTTTAATATTTATTTATTTTCCCAAAAAATTTTACCTATTTTAGGAGGCTTATTGGCTTTTTTTTTACACCCTGAGCTTATAAATAAGTCATGTCTCTCTTTACTTTATTTTATCTCCTGGGCGATTCATAAATTTCAAATGGACCACCATGGAGTTTTTAAACCATGTCTATTTGGTGGTAAAAACCACCCACCCACCCACTAAGGATGGGTCTTTATTAGACTACTCCATTACCAGAACTGGGAGTTGTTTCCCCACCTACCTCATAAATGCCACTTTCTGGTTTCTCCCTCCAAGCTTGTGACTATTTACTTACTTCATGTCACCACATTTCACCATCTTTGCTTGTGAGAGGAGCTTGTGGAGTGACGGTTTGCTTTCTTTGAGACTTTGTGGAGTTTTGGAGCAACTCTTGAGCTTCCAACAAGTTGCTTGGCTACAAGAATGGCAAAGGTCGTGTGGAGTTTTAGTATGTTTGGAGTTGTTTTGTCACTTACCGCACTTGCTTTACTCACTAATGTGATCTTTTGACCCTTGTTTTTCACTCATCTTTGATATTTTTGGATCTGTGACATAGATAGCAATTGGCTTCAGCTGTAGACACCTGATGCATCCTCACTCACTTTACATTGGTTTGTTTTGTGTTTGGGACGGGTACAGGTGAGGCTGAGCCTTCGGATCCGGATTTCCCAAGTTTGTGGATTTCATGAGACAAGTTTTTCAAGCACATGGATAATTTTTTACATTATTTGTGCTTAGTTTTAGGATTATTTATATTTGTTGTTAAGGCGCTTCTTTCATGGAAATGCTCTATTAAGACTAGTTTCACACTAGCACTTGTACAACCTGTGTGGAGATTAGCTTTGTGATGGATCTTTTGATGGCCATGGTAGTTGTTTGGCTTCAAGTTAAGTTGTGATAAGATGGAGCCCTGTTTTGGGGTGTTTCAGTCTTGTTTCTTCTTCTTCTTCTTCTTCTTCTTCTTCTTCTTCTTTTTCTTCCTCCTCGTCATCGTCCTCTGGAATTGGCCTCTTCTTCTGTGTTGACATAATTGGAGGTTCTTCTTCTGCGTAGTTGGTGTGGGCGGAACCTTGGCCCTAGCACTCTGAGGAGTGGTTTCCTCAATTGTTCCACCCTTCCCGGATCCTTGCCCATAAGATCCGGTCTTCCTTTCCTTCCTCGACCCAGATTCACTTCCCAAAGTTAACTTGAGTGGGGTGGAAGGAAATACCTTCTCCTTCCTTGCGGGAAGGGTTGGAGAGACTGGAGATAATTCACTTAGGTCAATAAACTTGTTGCTCAACCCTGGTTTGGGCACGTTTTTCATCTCGGACGGTTCCGGTCCAGATCTCGTCTTTTCTTCATCTGCGGCCTTCACCCCCTTCGATGTTTTTTATGCCTCACCTGTTGTTTCCACTTCTCTGGTCTTCTCCTCTTCGGCAGCCTTCACTGCTTCTACTGCATTGAGAGCAATGTCCGTTACTTCCCCCAATAGAGAAGTCATTTCTCCCTTAGGCTCCGACCGGATGGAAGAGCATGGTACATCCTCCACCTTGTCCTTTGCTTGAACTTCTTCTACGGGTATCGGAAGGAGTGCTGGTGCGAGTTCCGTCTTCGTTTCCGGTTCTTGCTCCCGCTCTCTTTGTTCTTCTACCTCCTTCATTACCTCATGTAGTGGCTCTACTATTGCCTCCATCTTACGGTGGTAGGACACTAGCGCCATCATTAGATTGGTTGGAATTTGATTTCCAGTCTCCATCACCTTCTCGTCAAACAACATTGCTTTGTTGATAACTTCGCCCGGATTGCCGATGAACTCCCGGATCGCCTGAAGATTCTTTAAGGCTGTTTTGGTGAACTTCTTCTGCTGGTCCAGCTCTTCTCTCTTCTCCTCCAGCTCCTTCGTTAGCTGGTCCACCTTACGCGTGGCTTCGCTCAACTCTCTCTTCACCGCCTCTTTCATCTTCCGGTCTAGTTGGGAAACAAGTTGCTGCGGCTAACTGATCTTCAACAGTTGGCATAGTTCTTGAATGGTCTCTTGATTCTTCCCGTACTGGACCCGGAACTCACTGAGTTCCTTCACAATTCTACCTAGGGGATCTTAGTTCCAGACCGGATCGACTCCCTTACTACCTTCTCCTATTTCTGAGTCTTTCTCCTTCCGGTCCTACCTCCTCCACTGAGACTTAGCTTCCTCGATCGGTATAGTGTCTGCCTCTGAATCTTCCTCTTCCTGCCTGGCTTCCTCATCCGGGTCTTCTATTTCAAATTCTGACATGGCTTTGGCCGTATCGTATGAATCTAACTCTCTATTCGTAAGCCAACCATGTGCTTGGTACAAGTGGTAGAGAAAAGGGGTTATAGGGGAAGGTTTAGACTTCCCTATACTTCCTATCAACCTCTTTATCTGATCTCTCATCACTATGCCCCAATCTACTTTCTGGTCACCTGACAGTGCACCAAAAATAGTGTTTGCTAGGGTGACCATAATCCTGTTTGGCAGCTCTGGACTAAGGATAGCTACAAGATACTTCATCAACCGCTTCTCCCTAACCTTTATGCATTTTGCTACAAGAAAGCCACCCTTCTTCATGGGAGGATTTTGGAACTTACCCACAAAGAAGCGGTCCGTCCGGGAAGCCGGTCCCTTGTCCGTCTTCTTGAAATCGTACGTCTCCCGCCACAATGTTGGAGTCTAGTCCTCGGGCCGGCTCCTCGACGTCCCCTTCCTCAATGGCGCGCCGATTACCTCCCTCACAATCTCCTCGTCCTTCAAGTTCCACGGCCGGGCTAGCAATCCCTCACACCCCATCTACCGGAGGTCTTCTTCTAGCTCCGCTTTCTCTCTTGGATCAGTTGGTACCACCGGCTTCACCATGCGTAAGGATACAGCTACCTCTTCTCTCACCATCGTGGACTGTTTCCTCTAAACCTCTCAGTGACCGGAATCACTCTTTGGAGTCTCACAATCACTAACACTCTAATCTTCTTATTCCGCTCAAGGATCCTCCTCAAGAGTCGCCTCACCAGTATACTTCTAATTCTACACTCATGCGTGAACTTCTAAACGAACTCTCCTCTTAAGACCCGTCTATCCTTAATCCAGACCGTAAACTGAGCCCGTAACTCTTCTCTTTGTTTGACATGTAAGTACACCGTGAATGCTCCTCACCAGTCTCTTCTTAAAGTAGTTTCTCAACAAAAGGAGGTCTCAGCCACCTGCCCCTCCTATTTCTAGGGCTTCATTCACCGAGGACCGTTACAAGTGATCGTTTTCCACAAAATAGACCTCCTCTCGAGTGTGGTCTAGAACTAGGTAGGCACTCGTTATACCCGAATTGCCTGCCATCCGTTTTCGGTCTCCGGTCCTTTATTTTCTTCCGGTTTCTAATAAAATTCACTCTGACCTACTCTTGACCTAACTATGTTGTTTTCGGGTTTTCGGTTTTCGGTTTCCGGTTACTTTTGTTAACACTATTATCTATTCTAAAGTAACCCTATTCCGGTATCCGGTTCCTAACTACTTACGATCTACTTTTCTAAAGAAAAACAAAAAAAAATAGGGAGTAAGGAGCTCTATTCCCCTTATTTCCCTTCTAAACTTAAAGATTGGATTCCCGTGCTCCCACACAATTCTATGAGTGTTTTTCACTGTGTGGCAAAAAATACTCTTAAAGTTGGGCCGGTAGAAAGTGTATGAACCTTAAATGCCTCCAAGCAATGAACTCTTCATTAGTTATATGAAATTATACCTAAATAACCTTAAGGAAAAGAGGGGCAGTACCCCAATGTCATCCAATTGTGTGTTTTATGACTCCACAAACATTTTAATACATGTTTCAAAAGCTAAGGCGACCTCATAGAACAAAAATTTACTTAAAAATTGCAACTAGGGACCTAAATGAGCCAAATTTGAGCCCTAAATAAAGAAAATAGCACCCAATCAATCACCCAAACACTCAATCTTCCACATGCTTTGACATGATCTACTTCCTCAAACTCTTATATCTAACACTAACATCTTAACCTTCATTTTTAAGCACCTTTAGCATTGTTTTTCCATCAAACACTCTCACTAACTAACTCTAATCTTAAACTAACTTGGGTGGTGCCTTCACACTTACTCAAGACCCACAAGAAAACAAAATTCTCTACTTACATCTCAACTATTGAAAAATCAAATACATTCCATTCATTATACTAAATGCAATTTACAAGTTTCCTCAAAATAGTGTCTATGGACATTCAAGGCTCATGGCAATTAGCCCTAAGCCTCTAAATTCTAAAATAATAACGTTTTCAACAAAATGAACTACAAAATAATCCACTCACAACCAAGAAGGCAACCAACACCCTTGGAGTAAATTGGCCATTGCGTCTTCCTTTTTGGTTGCTTTTTGACGTGCTTAGGCTTCCTAGAAAGATGACTCCAAGAGCTATAACCCCTCCAAAACTTGTCTCCATAAGCTTCTTTGTTTGTGAGATGTAGCCTTCTAAAGTTGGTTGTCTCAAACTCCGTTGGTAGCCAACACCCTTGCAGTAAATGGCCTGTCGTGTCTTTATTCTTGCTTGGAATCCATTAAGCCTAAACTTTTTGAAAAACTAGCTTCATGTTCCACCACCTCTCCAAATTTCAGCCTCATTGATTTTACTATCCAGAAGTTATTGCTCTCCAAAGTAGGCAGCTCCCATTGACAGCGGTGACTATCCATTTTTCTCTCATTTCTCAACACTTTCTTCCCTCTTCACCCATTGTTTCTCCACATAGATGAACCTACTCGACAAATTTGCTACTCTCTCATCTAATACATCTTCCTCTTACCTCCAATCTATCTCCTCACACTCTCTTCTTCCTACCAAACCCTAGTGCTAGAGAGCCTCCTAACAAAATGAGAGAGAGAGAGAAAAAGAGAGGAGGGTTTACATACCCTATTCTCCTCTATCTACCCAATGCCTACATCTACCTCTTCATCTTTTTTCTTCTATTCTTCATCTCTCTTAGTCTTCATTCTTCTTAGTCTTCATCTCTCCTAATCTTCATCTTCATTTCTTCATAGTTTTGACTTTCATTTCTATTTATTGTAGTTGATTTCTACCTCTTCTCATTTTATCATTTGCCTAATTCAATTATTTTAACATATTGTATGTTTTGCTTAATGCTTTTTTGATTTTAAATTCTTAGTTTTTTTTAGAATTTTCTCATTATTTTCACCTACTTGCATTTCTTAAGAATTCACATCATTATTCTAATTTCTTCATTGCTATTTAATGAAAAATCTTATTTATGATTTAATGCTAAAATCTTCCTATTCATCATATTTATTCCTCATTTCTCTTAACTCATTGCATTTGTCATAAATCTTAATTGTGAGCCACTACGGTAGCTCATACCCCTTCACACTAAAATCGTATAGAGAGTCAAAGTCATTCGATCGAGCAAAAACAACTTTCAAGAAGGAGTTCTTTCGACACTTCGGGCATTTCACAAACAAGGATTATAAGGTGTGTCGTATGCGCAATACAGCCATAAGTATCTTTACCACACAAAATGTGATAAGATGACATGAGTTATTGTCGCAACCTAACTTTTTGATTTTTTCTCTCTATTGTGTTTTGAAACACGGAATCCGGATTAAGTATACCTGGATTGGTATAGAAAGGAAGGAAAAGCTAAGAGTTAGGAAGACTATGACCATAAGCCTTGAATGAACCGGATTACGGAGCGGAACGAATATCGGAAACAAATCCGGTCTAGTCCCATAACCGGAGGAACGGATCTGGGATCTACGTCCGGGAAATCGGAAAAAAGTAATGATTAGGTTTCCAGGGTACAAAAGAGACTGCTTTAGGGTTTGGGTTGTCATTTGCATCTGGGAGCGCTAGTGTACTTGTCACGCTCTCAGTGCTTTGTATTTGTTTGAGAATTGAGTGTGTCTGTGAGTTCTTGGGAGTTGTGTAAGTTTCTGGGAGTTGTGCGAAGTTGTGTGTGAGTGTGTTTGTTCCTTGTACGCTGATCAGAAATTAGAGAAAAATTGGTTGCGTGTATCTGAGTGTGGCCGATTGAGATTGGGAGAGCGCCGCAAGAGTCTGTGTGAGATTGGCGCACTCAGTGATTCGGTTGAGACCGAGGAGTGAGTGTGAGGAAACGGGACGTGCGGCTAGGAGAGAAGTGAGGTAGTGAATTGAAGAAAAGACGGATGCCGCAGTTAAAGCGCACACGAAGTTAGGGACAGACAAGTGCACATAGAATAGAAATCAGGGTGAGGAAGGTGGCGCCTTTAGAGCCCAATAGCGAGCGGGAGAGAGCGGAGTTAATGGAAGACCTCTCCGCCATGGGGTGTGCGGGTTTCTTGGGAAAACCCTAGGATTTCCGGAGTGAGGCCATAGTTAGGGAGCTCATAGAAGGAGCCCCTAACCAGTTTGATAACTCCCTTCAACCGGCTCCGCCCATATGGACGCGAGAGATTTGGAGGAGAGTTTATGACTTAGAGGAAGGCGACACAGAACAGGTTAGCTGGAAGGGAGACTTCGTGCGTGGGAAGTTCAAGGGAGCGGCCAACCCCAAGGACGAATTTGCCATCGAAGATTGTGTTAATGCGCGACACCGGCGGTTGCTCGAATTCTTAGTACCTATCTTGCATCTGGAAAAACCCACCTAGGTGACTTCCACAATCGAGAATTGTAGCGATTAGTCGGACCAGTATTCCTCCAGTTAGCCCTTAATTCACACCAAGGGCCTACTTAGAGTAAACCGCTCCGAAATCGTTCCCACGAAGACTTGTGGATTACAGATTTATAGGCTATCCCAATCTAAATAGTCACTTTCTTCTCCAATAGACTACTCTGGACTACAGGTCTGGTCCGGACATTAGTGTTGGATGGGTTCCGGAAGAATCCGGAAACCGTTTCAGTGCCCCTTCCGGGATCCCTGGGTTTGGATGATGAGTGGCTAGATCCACCGTCCGGATGCTTACCGTGTCCGGAAACACGCTCTCTTTCACTCTCTCTCTCTAATACTAACCTAATTCTTCAAGAACTGGAAGTGTCCTCTTGTTCCGTCGCCTCACAAATCCGGAAGGCCTCCCGGATTAGGTCACACAGGGACGGTCAAGAACTACAACGACATTCTAACCTTTAACCGAGTATTGAGCCTCCTATCGACTGGGTGGTTTTTCCTGTACACTCTTGGGCTTGCGCCGGGGCTTGACTCTGTTCTTACGAGGAATTCCGGCAATCCGGAATTCGGGCACGTCTTACAACACTTTCATACATGAAAGTGGCTAGCAGCCTCTCGGACATCCTTTTCACCTAAGGTTGTATCCTACACGCAAGCTATACCGGCATCCCAGCAGTACTACACTAACACTACTGCCGGAACCATCTGGTTGATCTCCGCCTCAAGTTAATACATCTAGATACTCTAACGAAATTGACTCTTGCTACACAAGGTAAGTTCTCAGTTCCGGAAACGCAAGAACGGACCCACACCTCCCACAAACATAGACCGTGTACGAGAAGGATAAGAGAATGGATACTCCAAACCCTTAGAATTAAGCTTAGAAAAAGGTACAATGCTGAAACTATGAGATGGCTGTGAATGACTAGAAAGGCCATCAAAACTCCTACTTATACTAAGACTAATATCATCCTAAAAATCCTATAAAACATTCTTACTGGTCCGCTAGATTTCCGGTAAATCCTAGATCCTATAAATCCGGCTTTGACGGCCGGACTCCGATATTGCCGCTATACTACACTACTGCACATTATTCCTTAGAATCCGGATCCTTGGGAGGAACATAGTCCTTCAGAAGATCCAGCTTTACCTCCTTCCGGCTATTCTCCGGAGAAAACAGATTCGGATCCCTTTGGCCCCATCTTTGGACTTCCATGATACTGGTGTCTCTGTCTACACTTCGGGTCCCGACTACCTGAACGTCCGGAATCCCCCGGGAATCCTTCTGGGTCTTCTTATGACGCGGAGAAGATTGTATCGTCCGACTGGCGTGAACTTCCGGAGAAGCACCCGTCAGGTCGATGGTCGAAGTCACCGGAAGTAGGTCTTCGCTTCCCTGAGGTACCACGGCTCCCTAGTCCACTCCTTTGGGTCTTCCGGCTGGTGGTGAAAGTTCCGGATCTACCGTTAACACCGGTGAAACTTCCGTAACCATAGGTTCCGGATTGTTGCTTTCCGGAACCACCAAGGTTTGCACGGACGAGGGAGACTGAGGTACCGGATCTGACTCGGTAGGAGTCAAAAACTCCATCATCTCCCTCATCTCGGTCCGGGATGCATCCATCCGTTTCGCCTGCTCTAACAAGCATTTGACGATAGGGACCCGGCTTGAGCTGGCGACTGCATCGAGGTTGGCTTCAAACAGCCGAGCTTTGTTGATATAATCCGCCAGTACGTCCAAAGAACTCCGGAGCCGAACTACTCCTTGACACAGGGCCGCTATCTGCCGGCGATGGTCCTCTTCTGTGAGCCGGGCCGTTTCCTGGGCTATGCGGAGAGTGCTCTCCAATTCCACACATCTGGATTCTGAGTCCCGGACTTGGTCCCGCAACGTTCGATTCTCGACGCGCAACGTTCCCAGCTCCGTCACCAACTTCTTCCGTTCTTCAATGAGGAGGCCGTTTTGTTGTTCCGCCGTTATCAAAGCATCCGTCCTCCGGAAGATGGCATTCCGGTTGGTTAGTGCCATCTTCTAGCACACCCGGTTGAGATCTCCATCGTAGTTCTCGCAGATCTGGGTGAGGTCACCCACTTGCCACACCAGGTGCTGAGCCATCTCCTGAATGTCTTCCAAAGGTGTCCCTCCCAGCCGCATGGTGGTCCGATCTCCCTCCTCTATCTCTATCCTCCTAGTTCTGGAGGATCCGGCCTCGGCCTGAGTGGCCACAGTGTGTGGTCGTACCGGCCCCACCAGTTGCATGGAAGGTCGGACGTCTTCCGGAGTTGGTCCGGTCTCCATCTTCTGCTCTGGAATTTCTTCCTGTGGCTCAGGTGTGGGAGGCTCCTCTGACGGATTCACCGCCGGCGTCCTATTCCGCCTTTTCTTCTTCTTTAGAGGAGAGGACGGCTGCTCGTCCTCCGTCTCTTCATCGTCTGGTCCGTCTCGAGGCGAGGGCTCTTCTCCCCCGTACTGCTAGAGCTGGACTAGGTCTTGATATGCACTCTCCTCGTTGGCCTTGAGCAGAGAGTGATGAGCGTACAGATAAGACAGGTATGCCGGAAGAGGACTCTGACTCTTCTTTCCGGACCGGAGGGAACGTACTAAGTTCCCGACTAGCTCATGGATGACGGCCGCCCAATCCATCATCATTTTCCCCTGGAGGCTCCCCAAGATGGCGGAGGCCACCTTCGCTACTACTCGCCGCGGCTTAATGGGATGGAAGATAGGATTAAGAAACGCTATCACATCTCGGTACTCCGGATTCACCAAGTCGGAAACCTGGTGACCTTCCTTCGGATTGGCGGGCGCCCGGAATTCGCCCTCCATCACCTCCTGGTTTTTCTCTATAACCTTGTCCGGCGCCTCCCGGAACTTGTAAACTGCCCTCCATGTGTTCACCGTTCAGAGGTCTAGCTTCGCTCGGATGGTGGTATCCAAGATGCCACTTTCCGGTCAAAAGATGTTAGACACCAGACTCTCCTCACGGATCCCCCACGGTACCTCCAGGAGTCCGTCACACCCCATGTTGGTGAGGTTCTCCCGCAGGCGCCCCAATCGATCCTCCTCTGTCGGAATCTCCGGAACTACCTTCATCACCGGAATAGTCCTTGGTCGGGGCACTAGTGGCGGCATCTCGTCCTCCGAGTCCTCAAGCAGAT
Source organism: Climacium dendroides (assembly GCA_950106755.1). Lineage (NCBI taxonomy): Eukaryota > Viridiplantae > Streptophyta > Bryopsida > Hypnales > Climaciaceae > Climacium > Climacium dendroides. The sequence continues at coordinate 49,353,987 of OX467082.1, forward strand.
CCTTCAACTTCCGTCGGCTTGCCCTAGAAGTCATTGTGCTCACAAGCAGCCCTCACACAATCTCTCCCTAACTCTCTGCTCACAAACTTTCACTCCGGTATCCCCCTCTTATACTGGCCCGATGTACGGGATAGATTTTGGCGGCAAAACCCTAGTATGGATTCGGTTTCCGGTTTTTAGGGCGGGCGCCATCATCCGATTTCCGGAACTTTCAAAGGTTCCGGAATTAGGTTTTTAGCCCTAATGAAATTTTTCCGGATCCAGGAATCCGGTTTTCCGAAATTGCCCTAACTTCCTAAGAGAACTCAAAAACTTTCTTATTGAAGGAGACAATTTTTGATTTCTTCCGTCATATGTTAGTATTATGGGTCTACTATGTGGGATCACATTCCCACAAGAATGTTATTTTTGGAGCCCTGAGCGGAGAAAAGAGGATGGATTGGGCAGTCTACATTCACACGTTGGTGAATGTTCTGGTCTCAAATGTGGGAAAGAGTAGGGCTACTCCGGTATTCCCCTACCTTTTCCACCTATACAAGAATCAGAGTCTCCTGACTTCAGAGGAGAACAAGGAGTGGAGAGCTCAGATGGCTCTCTGGGTGTGCGGTGGATTGGATGAGGAATCCGAGATAGAACCGGATAGCCCGGAACCGGAAGATAAGGGTGAAAATCCTAAGAAGAGGTCTTGGGAAGAAGAAGAGGAGGAAGAGGAGGTTCCTCTCAACCGAAGGAAGACCAAGCGAACGCCTAGTTTAAGGGGCTCTCCTTCAGTACCTCGCAAGGACAAAGGACCGGAACCAATGGAGCCGATCGTCTCGAAGAAGCAAGAGCCAGTGGAGGTGGTCAAGCAAAGACCCACTCTATCGTCTCAGCTGATGGACCTGACGGGCCCATACAACGACCTAATCCGGATTCTCAGTGCAGTGAGAGCGGATTGGGAGGTGAAGACCACTACGATTTGTGAAGTGGCGGACTTGGTGGGAAGTACTCCAACTAGTGCGCTATTGGAAGCTATGGCGAACTGCATCAGCAATTCTAACGAGGTTCAAGAGTTAGAAGAAAGGTTGCTGAAGTAGAATATCAACGAGCGGAGACAAATGAGCTAGTGATCCGATTGCGAGGGGAGATCCAAAACTTTCGGAAGGACTTGGATGCTAGTCGCGATCAAGTGAAGGCTGCAATGTCTCTGTAAGAGGAGACCAGAGCGGCGATTGATCGGATGACAGCAGTGGTAGGGGCATCCGATGACGTGATGGCAAAAGCCAAGATTTTTGATGAGGGAATGCATAAGGATCAGATACCCTCTGGTACCCACATTGCTCGCATCTTAGCTGACTTTGCTGGGGAAGTAGAAGAGGCCATGATGGAATTCCGGAAGGACGCAAAGGGGTTGGAGGACAACGTTCGGAAGTTCCAGAGTGGATTGGTCTCCCTATCCGGGATTTCGATCTCGGATGAGTTCGATGAGGTAGAAATCCTGGAGGGGAAGTTTGAAACCCCAATCTCAAAGAAGAAAGAGGAAGGAAGAACTTCCATTTCAGCAGCTCCATGAGCAATGATAGGGGTGACATCTCCTGTAAAACCGGACTGAGTTCCGGAAGGGGGGAATAAGAGTAGGAACTTGAGTGAACTCTCCCCTATAGCTACTCCAGATAGTGGTGGACCCCCTTAGAATGAATAGGTAGTTAAGAATTTAGAAGATAGGAAATTTTGTTAGACCGGACCTTATCCCGGAAAGATAAGAAAAGGTCAAATCCGAAAATCTCGGCCGGATCAATGTCGGATTTCCGGGAACACTTTTTGTAAATTCTGTATATAATTTGAGTCTCAAGATTGAGACAAAGAGTTTTTCCTTCTTGCATAGGCTGTCTCTTATGTATTTTCTATTGTTTTCCTTGTCTTCCCAAAGATTGGCCGGATGAGGGAGGGAGAGATTGAGTATAGATGAGCAAATTGTGAGAGGAGCTTCTCCCCTTGGTGTCTTGTGATTTGTCGCAACATGAATTTTTGTTTCGTTCAGTTTATCTAGAAATTAGAGCGGAAAGTAGTTGGGAAGAACCGGATTGGAATGCCAGTCGTAGGAAAATCGGATATATACACGAGAAAAATAAATTAGTAGGTAGACCGGATTCCATTCAGTTGGAAATTTCAAATTGGTCGGGACCGGAAACCCATCCGAAATTAGGGTAGATACCGGATTAGGGTTGGACTGGATGTCAAGCCGCTAAACCGGAAATAGTCATTATGACCACGGCGGAGTCCTGGGGCTATTTAAAGACCAAGCTTGCCAGTCTTATCCCTTTCATTTCCTCGCGAGATTGGGTGCTCCTCATGTTGTTTACAGCATTTGGTACCCTCGTGTCAGGAGAGAGTGCCTCATTAGAATTTTAGTACTTCCGGTTGAGAATGATCGGAGAGAGAAGAAAGGAACGGGACGTGCGGCTAGGAGCGGGTGAGGTAGAATCGGTGAGGAAATCTGTGTGAGAGGTGATCCACCCCATGCCGCTGCTACATCGGAAGAAAACGGGGTCGTCAGGATCCGGTCCGGTCGAGGTGAAACTTTGGAAGATGTTTCCGATGATTCCCTCAGACGAACAGGAGAAGGACCAACTCATAGAAGACTTAACTTCTATGGGTTGCTTGGGGTTCATTGAAAAACCTTGGGGATTCCAAGAAGAGAGAATGGTGAAGGAACTATTGGGCAAACTGTCCAATGAGTTCGATAACACCTTGAGAGGGAATCCGTCCCTCTGGACTGAGGAAGTCTGGAGAGGAGTGTATGATTTCCGGGTAGGGGGTCTTGGAATGGCTGGCCAGAAAGATGAATTCATCCGGGGAAAGTTCCATGGCGTTCCCAACCCTAAGGACGGATATGCAGTTGACAACTACATAAACGACCGACATCGTCGTCTTTTGAGGTTTCTGATTCCGATCCTCCATCTGGAGAAACCGACGAGGGTGACAATCACCTTAGGGAATACCATTTTAGGTTCCCTGAGCGAACCCGGAACGTGGATTGGGCCCGGATCATTTTTGATCTGGTCATCAGGAGGGTAGGAAAGAGTAGGGCTACACCCATATGCCCGTACTTGTACCACCTGTACCACAACCATTAGCTCCTGACAAATGACGAGGAGGAGTGGAAGGCTCAGGGAGCTCTCCTGAAATATGGGGAATCAAAGAAGACAATGAAGTGGAATCGGTTCTGGATTCGGATCCGGAAACGAAAGAGGAGGAGGAGGAGGTAATGCGGCCGATCAAGCGATAGAAGACAATTCCTCTCCATGGGCGAGGAACACCTCCAAGTCATAGCCTGTCAACTCCAGATGAGAAACGGAAGGGTGTTATGGAGGAAGAAATGGATCCACGGGATCCATTCAATAATTTGATTGGCATTCTTTCCAATGTCCGGGCGGATTGGGAGGTGAAGCATCTGACCTTACAAGCGATCGGAAGACTGGTGGATGTGCTGCCAGACAGCCAGCTACCAGCGAAGGTAGCTGACTGTATCACTGATTCGGTCGAGTACCGGAGGTGGGAGGAAGAAGTAATCTGACTTCAAACAGAGGCGGATACCTTGAAGGCGAAAAATCTCGTCCTGAGGGAGGATGCAGCTGCCACGAGGGAGATAGCGGAGGAAATACGACGGATAGCGGACCAAGTGAAGGACATTTTTGGAGTATCTGGGGCGGCCGCCACCAAGGCCAAACTACTCGATGACGAAGTCCATAAGGAAAAGAAGCTATCCGGTGCTAGAATAGTAAGGATTCTCACGGACTATGCGGAGTGGGTTGAGATGGCGGTGAAGGAGGAAAGGATTTCAGCAGACCGGACTGAAGAGAGCAGTTGGAAGCTGATGGGAGCTAAGGAGGTCCCTCTGTCAAAGCTCTCCCTACCAGAAGAGTTTTCGGATGTGACAGTTGCTAAAGAGGGGAAGGAAAAAAGTCCCAGGTCCAAGATGACTGCACAGGCATCTAAACCGGCAAACACCCCAGAATCCGCCATCGATCTGGAATCCACACCCGATTCTGGTCAAGCCAATCTAGTTCCAAAACCTACGGATGGGGAATGGAACCAGAACCTGACTGAAATCTTTGAGGGGATGGAAGCCGAGCCGAAGAGTCCTACCTTAGAATTAGGATTGTAGATAGTAAAAGTTTCTACATACTAGAGGAGTTAGATCGGAACCGGATTCTATCCGATAGTAGGTAGGTAGGTAGGATCGAAAGTTCAGCCGGAAAATGCGGCTGGATTCCGTGACGCTTTTTGCCTTTTTGCACTATTTTGGTTTTGTATATAAACCTGCCCTGAGAAAGGGAGAGAGTGAAAAAAGCCTTCTTTTGCAAAATTCCTTTGTGTCCTCCGTTTTGCTTTGCTGTTGTATGTGTGTGCCATGGGAGTTGTGTGCCTGTTGTATGACCGGAAGTGAGGAGAGCAAAGAGGGAGTTAAGAGTTGACATTTTCTCCCCTTGGTGTATTTTATTCTTCAAGTTTCAATGTATGTGAGTAGGTATTAAAAGAATTGAGAGTGCACTTCAGTTCCTCAGTGTGTCTAGAGTTTGAAATTCCGAGTGAGAAAACCGTTGTTAGGCTAGGCGGATAGGGAGGGATTCCCTACTCGCGCTAGGACTCCTAGGTGGGAAATCCGGTTGAGTGTCCGATCTCCTGTGAGGTCTTGCTGCCATATTTGGTAAATGGAATAGCTCTAGTAAGTGTTGAAATGGACAGGTTCACTTGTAACCACCTAACTTCGCACGGATAGGAGAGGGTGCCCAAGGTCGCTGTAGTATCAGAGGATCGTACAAGGGGGTCTTTGTGTGACCTACAATCCAGATTAATACCCAAGTTGTTGTAAAAGACCAAACCGGATCCGTAGTAAGTAGGAGATTAGAAGATAGGATAGTGGGTCTTCAACCACTATAAGTTACGGAAGGAGTGGTGGGCCTACCACTCTGAAAACCAAGGGGCAAACCCTCTGATGGTAAAATAGAGGATAAATTAAACCGGGTAGTATCAAGAAGAGTGCCGTTAGGCTGAAGCGGATCGGTCTATAGGAGTAACTAGGATCAGAGATTATAGCCTCCTGGGGTTGTGATTGTTGTCCAGACCGGATAGTTGATAGAACCGGAATAGTGGTGGGAAGCTAATTCTCCGTTTTCCGGATATTATAGCATTTTCCGGTAATTGAACTAAAATCGGAAGTTGGGTTTATAAGCTAACTTATCCTAAATCGTATAATGAAGCTAAATACTTCATAGGATCTCGTCGGTTTGATCTTTAGAGTCACTTAGTTATACTTTAAAGGAGTTTTCGGAAGTATTACAAGGAATTTACTTACCTTGTACTGCGAGAGAAACTAAGGTGGCTACAAGTGTGTCCGCCCGTACCAGCACAATCTAGAGTTCTTCCGTTTACTTCTTCAAATGGTGAGACCTCTCATTCAAGTGTTCGGAGGCTAATCCAGACATCCCATTTATACACAATCTAGCATAGTTTGACAATCCTCTCTCTTACTATCTAGCCTAGCAGTGGCTATCTCACCCGAAATAATGAACTCTAAACCTACTGTGGTGTCTTGACTCACTCCCAACACTTACAACCTGTCTACATACACATGCAATCATATCGCAGTACAAGGTAAGTAAATTCCTTGTAATACTTCCGAAAACTCCTTTAAAGTATAACTAAGTGACTCTAAAGATCAAACCGACGAGATCCTATGAAGTATTTAGCTTCATTATACGATTTAGGATAAGTTAGCTTATAAACCCAACTTCCGGTTTTAGTTCAATTACCGGAAAATGCTATAATATCTGGAAAACGGAGAATTAGCTTCCCACCACTATTCCGGTTCTATCAACTATCCGGTCTGGACAACAATCACAACCCCAGGAGGCTATAATCTCTGATCCTAGTTACTCCTATAGACCGATCCGCTTCAGCCTAACGGCACTCTTCTTGATACTACCCGGTTTAATTTATCCTCTATTTTACCATCAGAGGGTTTGCCCCTTGGTTTTCAGAGTGGTAGGCCCACCACTCCTTCCGTAACTTATAGTGGTTGAAGACCCACTATCCTATCTTCTAATCTCCTACTTACTACGGATCCGGTTTGGTCTTTTACAACAACTTGGGTATTAATCTAGATTGTAGGTCACACAAAGACCCCCTTGTACGATCCTCTGATACTACAACGACCTTGGGCACCCTCTCCTATCCGTGCGAAGTTAGGTGGTTACAAGTGAACCTATCCATTTCAACACTTACTAGAGCTATTCCGTTTACCAAATATGGCAGCAAGACCTCACAGGAGATCAGACACTCAACCGGATTTTCCACCTAGGAGTCCTAGCGCGAGTAGGGAATCCCTCCCTATCCGCCTAGCCTAACAACGGTTTTCTCACTCGGAATTTCAAACTCTAGACACACTGAGGAACTGAAGTGCACTCTCAATTCTTTTAATACCTACTCACATACATTGAAACTTGAAGAATAAAATACACCAAGGGGAGAAAATGTCAACTCTTAACTCCCTCTTTGCTCTCCTCACTTCCGGTCATACAACAGGCACACAACTCCCATGGCACACACATACAATAGCAAAGCAAAACGGAGGGCACAAAGGAATTTTGTAAAAGTAGGGTTTTTTTCACTCTCTCCCTTTCTCAGGGCAGGTTTATATACAAAACCAAAATAGTGCAAAAAGGCAAAAAGCGTCACGGAATCCAGCCACATTTTCCGGCTGAACTTCCGATCCTACCTACCTACCTACGTCCGGTTTGGTAGGAGGTTTCCTTCCCTGATCTAGCGATCTACTTATTCCGTTGTGAGTGGAACATTTGACTCTCCTAAAGATCTATCATCTGGAACTACAGAACGTGTTGTTGGTGGAGTAAGTTCTTGGACTGCATTGGAAATCCAAAATTCTCTTCGGATTCTTACTCAAATGCATCTATGAATAACTTGGGGGGGAATCGGATTTGTCCGGATTTGTCCAATCCGAAGTATATCCGTTCAATTCACTTGTTTCTTCCAAGTGTTTCTCTATTGCCCAAGGAATTTGGACTGCAGGTTTCCCAACTATGACTTCCTTGGCTCTCCAATCTACAAATACTCTAGCAATATATAGCCAAGGTCTCCCTAATAACATTGGAAAAGGCCTTCCCTTCTGTATTTGAATAATAACATAATTCAATAGATAATCTTTTCCTCCGATCCGAGTCGGAACTTGAGAAAGTCTTCCAACTGGATGTACTCTAGACTGATCTGCCATTCGTAAGATCTACTCTGTTGCTTCAAAGGACGTGAATTCTAAGTTGAATGACGTTTCTTCCAACATCAGGTTCACTCCTGATCCTCCATCGATCGGAACACTAGGAATTGAACACCCGTCAATTTCTACCGTGATTTCAGGAGCTTCGGAATCTTCCGGTCGAGTAAAGTTAACAGCTACCAAAGGTAACTTTACTCTCCTTCTGCGTTTCCTAGTCCATGCTTCTCGAATCAATTTCTGATAATTGATATTATCATGAAGGAGTTCTCCAATCGTGACATTGGCCATCCGATTCTTGATATCCTGGACAATGTCATATTCATGTCCTTGTGTATCCGGGTTGATAACCACAGGAGTATCGTCAAAAGTAACTGATTTCCGGACTGGTGGAACATTCGTCTTGGATATCTCCTCCCGTACTTCAGTACTAATGTCCCTAGGGATCCAGTGGACTGCGACCCCTTCCTCAAAGTGGTCCTCCTCTTCTTCCGGTTCCTTCAACGCAGGAGGTAAATCAGAGTCATCACTAGACCCCGATTTCCTTTTGTATTTTTTTCTTCCTTTCCGGTTCCTGGTTGGCTGCTTTAGTTGTGCTTTGGTGGAACTGCGAGTAGTTACCCGGTTTACTTCCTTCTCTCCCGACAGCTCCACCTCGCACCGTCATTTCTCTGGTTTCTCAATCCTTTCTGAATGACCGTAATTGAGTGCTGTTTGTTCTCTGGGTAGTATCTGGACTTGTTTGTAAACCGGCCTAACTCGTACAGGGTGTGGACATTTAACTTCCGAGTGTCCATACGCTTGACCCGAGGTACTCCTGGTGCTTGTCCCTAATTAAAGTATGCATTTGCATAATGACCCGGTTCTCCACAACCATAACAAATCACAACTTGTCTACCTGGATAACTTGGAGTTTGGATAAGTTGATGCATCATCAGCCCTTGGCTTGGTCTAGGTAGGAAATTCTTGTTCAACGGGTTGGACCGCATCGAAATCGCAATTCCCTTTCCTCTCCCGTATGTCGACTGCACTTGTAAAACTTCTTCTTCATCGTCATTTCCCACAGTGTAGTAGGTTCCCTCCTCCGGGTATACGTAATGTACTGCCTTGTGAGTGGTTCGCTAACACTCACATGGATAGTGGCCCGATTCTCCACATCTTCCGCACACACACATTTGCTCTGGAAATTAAGACAATCCGTCTCGGCTTCCGATTTTCTACGAGATTTACTTTGATGGCCTCCAAAGACTGATGGATATTTTTCATCATCTTCTTAGAATCCGGATCCTCCGTCTTGACTCTGACCATCACCTTCTCACGCATTCCTTTGGATTTCAACAATCTTCTTGGAGGCGAAACACTCTTTTCCATGTCGGAGTTTGAAGAGCTGTGTCGTAGTACAGGAAAACAAAAATCCTTCTCTAAGGCTCAATATTTCTTAAAAGAGGCCTTAAAGTGACTCGAGTATCGTTCCTACGAAGATTGAATTTTCTAGGTTCACAAGTACCGAAAAATAGTAGAGTGATGGTCACGAAACACACACAAATACAAAACCCCAAGCAAAACAATAGACCAGAACTTCTACTTAGCCTCCTTGTTTCCTTGGACACACACGACCGGATCCCTCCGGTCCAACAATTACTAATATACTTTAGACCGGATCTTCCCGATCTAACAACACTAACCGGATTGATTCCGGTCTAACACCCACTTGTTTATCACACAGACTCTCTAATTGGTTAGTTTTACTACCCCACAGCTTTACACTACCCTATAACTCTCCCAACACTTCTATTCACATACCTTTGGTAATTACATGTATTTATGTTTTACAGACCGTAACCGGAATCCGCGTTTCCACAGATCTAACCTTAACCTCTAGTATTCACATCCAGTCTAGATCTCTACTTGTAACCATGTGGATTTTAACCTCTCGATGAGGGATCTGCTTAATTGGAATTTAGGAAGGAAGCTTAATTCCTACCCTCCGATTTTAAAGTGTCAGAAGTTTCACTATGTGATCAAACTTTCAAATCCTACAAATGAGAAAACAGACCGTCCTCACAACTAGAAAGGAAACGCAATCGTGTTCAGCAGGTCACGCAAGCCGGTTTAATTCCTCCTAACCAATGCTACAATGATAGCCTACTAAGTTAGTCCTAAATCCGGTCTAAACTAGCGGGGACAATAAGGAGAAACGAGCGCTGCGGAGGCATGCTAACCCTTACTCTTTCCGGAGAGTGGTCCTCAATCCGTACTCCCTTCCGAGTCCATTCCTAATCCACACTAGAGATCCCTTCTGCCTCCATCCACACGCACTAATTCAATACTGGACCGGGTAAACTCAGCATCCGGATACACCTTGTATCCACTTACACTCACTTTCCAGCCTAGACTTCCAAAACACGGACAAGTGTCAAGTACACACAACTATGATTTGTTTCAATCATGCCAAGAGCGAACTCCCAGATACTCATGAATATAAGAAGGTAAGATAAAGATACACACCGGGACCAAAGAAGTCCCAGATTTAAATACTAAACTACTCCCTCAAAATCCTAATCTAAAAGTAACACTCCAACCAATCAGGGCCCAACACGTTTCATTTCCTTACTATTTTCTAGCCCTGTTGACTTTCACTCAAACTCCCACTACTTCCGCTAAAAGTGGATCTCAGATCCTATAATTACAGACCCGGTCACTTTCCAACTGCTAGTGGCCGTGTCACTCAAAAAGTAAACTTCCTAATTATGTACAACTATCCCAAAACTTCAGATTTTCACCACCCTATCCTCAGAAATTTACCCTACGTAACTTTCTAAGTTTTTAACTTCTTCACGGCCGGCTTCTTTCCGGTTCCGGTCTTCTGTCCCTAGCGTACCTTACCCCGAGCAGCGAGCTTCTTCTTCTTAAATGCTGCAGCCTTGGTTGCCCAAGTCTCTGCCAGTGCTTGATCCGGGTCAGAATACGACTCCGAGTCTTCCTCAGTACCGGATTCTTCATCCTCGTCCTCTTCTTTTTCTTCCTCCTCGTCATCGTCCTCTAGAATCGTCCTCTTCATCTGTGTTAACATAATTGGAGGCTTCTTCTTCTGCGTGGTTGGTGTGGGCGGAACATTGGCCCTAGCACTTTGAGGAGTGGTTTCCTCAATCGTTCTACCCTTCCCGGATCCTTGCCCCTATGATCCGGTCTTCCTTTCTTTCATTGACCCAGTTTCGCTTTCCAAAGCTAAGTTGAGTAGGGTAGAAGGAAATTCCTTTTGTATATTTGCAGGAGGAGTTGGAGAAATTGGAGATAACTCACTCAGGTCGATAAACTTGTTGCTCAGCCCTGGTTTGGGCACATTCTTCTTCTCGGACAGTTCCGGTCTAGATCTCGTCTTCTCTTCAGCTGCGGCCTTCACCTCCTCCGATGGTTCCCTCGCCTTGCTTGTTGTCTCCACTTCTCTGGTCTTCTCTTCCTCAGCAACCTGTACTGCTCGCGTTGCATTAAGAGCAACGTCAGTTACTTCCCCTAGTAGGGAAGTCATTTCTCCTTTAGGCTCCGACTGGATGGAAGAGCTTGGCACGTCCTCCACCTTGTCCTTCGCCTGTATTTCTTCTTCGGTGACCGGAAAGGGTGCTGGTGCGAGTTCCGTTTCCGTTTCCGTTTCCTGGTCCTGCTCTCTTCTAGTTTCTAATTTCTAATAAAACTCACTCTGACCTACTCTGGACCTATCTATGCCGTTTCCGGACTTTTGGTTTCCGGTTTCCAGTTACTTCTGTTAATACTATTATCTATTCTAAAGTAACTCGATTCCGGTATCCGGTTCCTAACTACTTACGGTCTACTTTTCTAACGAAAAACAAAAAAAATAGGGAGTAAGAAGCTCTATTCCCCTTATTTCCCTTCTAAACCTAAAGACTGGATTCTCGTGCTTCTACAGAAGGTGTCTGTGAGTGTGTGAACTTCTGTGAATCTGTTTTCTTCTGCGAGGGTGATTGAGTTTCCTTTGCGCTGATAGTGGAGAGGAATTAGTTGCGTATCTTTGAGAGCGGTCGATTGAGGACGAGTGAGCGCCGTGAGAGTCTGTGTGAGGATTGGCACAGGAGATAATTCGGTTGAGACCGAGGAGTGAATTGTGAGAAAACAGGACGTGCGGCCAGGAGAGAAGTGAGGTAGTCATTTGGTGAGGAGACAGATGCCGCAGTTAAAGCGCACTAGGAATCAGGAACAAACGAGTGCACTCAAGATAGAAATGAGAGTGAAGAAGGTGGTGCCTTTGGAGCCCAATAACGAGTGGGAGAGAGCGGAGTTAATGAAAGACCTCTCCGCCATGGGATGTGCAGGTGTTACGGACGTGCCATATCGGACTTCATCCACACCCCACGTATTCCCGTAAGACCTAATACTGGTATAGTTTAGTCGTTAATTAGTTTAGAGTAACTTCTAGAAGGTCTACTAGTATCTAGAACCTTCTACTAGTTTCCGAAAGCTTCTACAAGCTTCCGTATAGTTCTAATAGTTTCCGGAAGCTTCCACAAACTTCCGAAAGCTTCCATACAAATCTAGATGCCTCCGAAAGGTTCCGCTTGACCTTCTTAGATTCCGAAGGCTTCCATAAGCTTCCGGAAGGTCCCATGGGTACTTCCCAAAGTCTCTAGGACCTTACTCTGGAAGTTTCCAAAAGTCTAGTATAAATAGTGAGTCGAGGGCCGTTGCTCCTCACTCTTTTCAACACCAGTTGTACCCTACTCTTGATTACATCAATCCAAGTCTATTTCTGCATCTCTGACTCTTCATCTAGCTCTTGTTGGAGGAATCCCCTCCATTCTAGTCTTGATCTAGCTCTTGTTTGAGATTTCCCCTCAATTTTGATCTTGGTTCCGTCCAAGAGTTGCGTCCGCAACAGTTTGAAGAGAGTCCTTCCGAATCTTGCTCTTCTTTTGTTCAGATCTTCTATACTTGAGAGTTTATTTTTCCCAGAGTTTTGATGTAAGTAGTGTATGGACTTGAATCGTCAGCGCTTTTCGTTGGGAATTACGAGACGACGTCAAGGACTTGTTGTTGAATCTTTCAGATTCAACTACACTTTCAGAAGCTGTTACACAAGCAGTGCGGTGTGACAATCGACTTTTTGAGCATCGTCAAGAGCGCCGATCATCGCCAGGACCGTTTCGAGTTGATGCTGCAACGTCAATACGTCAAAACAACGCATCATTTCCCGAGCCAATGCAAATTGACACTTCCAAGGTCTTGAAGCTTTCTCAAGAAGAGAAAGATCGCCGTCGTAAAGAAGACTTGTGTCTATATTGCGGCGAGAAAGGTCATAGAGCACAATTGCCACAAGAAGGTCTCTACTTCGAAGCCTCACAAATTCCGATATACTTCGACAGATCATTTGGTCGTGAAGGAGGTAGAAGACCAAGAAAACGACAACACCCAGCCACAATAGGGATCGTGCGGCTGGCGAGCGATACGTAGTCTACAGGTCCTATCCTATCTTCTGAATCTTCTCCTTGTTTCTTAGTACCTCTATTATTAAAGTTTGGCCTTTCTAGTATTAAAACAAAAGCCTTGTTAGACTCTAGAGCCTCAGTCTATTTTATAGAGAAAGACTTTGCGCAAAAGCATAATTTGCCCTTAATTACAAAAAAATCCCGGTTCATGTAGAAGTTATTGATGGTAGACCCCTTGTATCTGGTGATGTAACTAAAGAAACCAAACCACTAGATATCTTTGTAGAAAGTCACCAAAGTACTATAGTTTTTAATGTTATTAAATCCCCATCTAACCCTGTTGTATTAGGACTTTCCTGGTTAGATAGATACAATCCTGATATTGATTGGAACACTTGAGTATTGACATTTCAACAAAAAAGTAGTGATATCCCTTCTAGCATTAATACACCTATTGTTCAAAAATCCAAAAATATAGATCCTCGTCCAGTTAAGGCATTTAGAGCCTAAATTCCTCTATTTGTTGGCGCTAGAGCATTCATGAGAACTACAAAGACAGGAACCACGTTTGTTATCTATGCAACTCCTACATCTGAACCAGCCCAAGCTTCTAGTCAACTTTCGGCTCGGTACAAGGAATATGAAGACGTATTCGAAAAGAAAAATGCAGATATACTTCCTCAACATCGACCGTATGACTGTAGAATTGATCTTCAAGAAGGTACTCAACCACCTTTTAGACCAATCTATAGTCTTTCTCAAAATGAGCTCACAGCTTTGCGAGAATATATCAATGAGAACCTTGCCCAAAACTTCATCCGACATTCTAAGTCGCTTGCGGGAGCTCCCATCCTTTTTGTGAAGAAAAAAGATGGTTCACTTCGAATGTGCGTGGATTATCATGGACTAAACAAGATTACAATCAAGAATCGATATCCACTGTCCTTGATCTTTGGACTTCTTGATCAACTGGGTCGAGCTAAAGTATATACCAAAATCGACCTTCGTGGAGCTTACAATCTAGTACGCATTAAAGAAAGTGACGAATGGAAGACCGCATTTAAAACAAGGTATAAACACTTTAAATACAACGTCATGCCTTTTGGTCTTACAAATGCACCTACCATATTCCAACATCTAATGAACGATGTCTTCCGAGAATTATTGGATGACTTTGTCATTTGTTATCTTGATGACATTCTAATCTTTTCAAAGAATGAAGAAGATCATGAGAAACATGTTTGGTTGGTATTGGAGAAGCTACGCAATGCTTGTCTATACGCCAAGCTAGAAAAGTGCGTCTTTCACCGACCCCAAGTCGAATTTTTGGGTTTTATCATCTTTGGAGAGGGTTTATCTATGGACCTTAAGAAAATTCAAACAATTCTTAAATGGAAGAAACCGACAACAGTTCGAGATGTTCAATGTTTTCTTGGCTTTGCAAACTTCTACTTTAAGACTATTCTACTTCAATTATTATATCCTAAGGTTGACCTTTGAACTATTAAATAATTGCACCAACTTCTAAACAATAATTGACTTTTGATATCCTACAAGTCAATTATTATTCTATCTAAGTATTAATGGTTCTAAATGGATTTCAAGGATTTCCACCTAATCTTCTAAATCCCAATTTCTTCCCTTCATCTCCCAACTCTTCTAAGTGTCATTCCATACTTCAACCCCAATTGTCACTTCAAGCTTCTATTCTAAACTACAACTCCTCACTTCTTTTTCTATGAATTTTGTTGCAACTTGAACTAATTTGAGTGATTTGAAAGATGACAAGGTTCTAAGCCTATTCTATCTTTGTTTTTGTTTTTTCTATTGAGTTCATAGAGTGAAAAGTTGTGAGCAAGCTTCTAATGGTTCTAAACTTCCCTATTCTATTGTTTTCTAGCCTACTTCTCTTCTACCATTCTAGATTTACTTTGATCTTATTTTATTTTATTTTTTTATAAGGCTTGTTTACTCCAGACCAGCCCTTTCCAAGCCGCCAGACCGAACTGGTCCCAAGGCTTTGATTACGATCAAGGCAGCCACGCAATTATTGAAGGTTCCCGACTGCTGGTACCCGCCCCCAACTATTGGTACCCGTTTATCGGCTACTGGTACCTGTTTCTGACTACTGTACCCGTTTACCGGCTACTGGTACCCTTTCCCGACTGTTGTGCTCGGTTCCTGACTGCTGCACTGGCTGGTATGCTGGTCGTGTTGGCTGGCCAGTATACTAGTCCTCTCTGGCTACCGCTTGAAGTTTTAAAGGATACAATTTATCCTACTATGAAGCACGATTTTGAAATCTAAACACGGATGTTTTCTAGACTGATGTAATTTACTAAGGGAGGCACAATTTCCTATTGTAAATCTATGTTCACATTCAAAGGAAGAATTTGATATGTTGAAGCTAATTTGGTGGAAATGGCAAGATGACTAGTTTGGGAATTTTAAGGACCATCTAGGTTCAAAGCTTCGCCGTGCTTTGAGGAATCACTAAAATTGTGGAAAAAATAGTAGCACACAAAGTCAAAGCTTTGCCATACTTTCAAAAACCACAACAAATACTTAAAACAAGTACGTGTTAGTATAATCACGGTTACAACATATGTTAATGCAAAGTGTTAGTACATCTTTTGAAAACACAAGTTAGTATAATGGTGTTAGTTCACAAAATACTTCAAATCAAACACTAGAGGTCCCCATAAACGGCATCGCCAAGGTACGGAGGGAGATTTTCTCTAGGATTAGTACATTCAAGTGTTAGTAATTCAACAAAACGCCCACAAAACCCAAAATAACACTTCAAAAAATTAACAAAAACACGCAAACATATTAGCAAAACTTGAAGGGACCCCCAAAGTCCTTCAAAGCTTCAAAAACAACAAGTGGAGCTAAAATGCTCCAAAAACAAGGAAATTGGCAACGTGGCCTAAATGACCAAAATCCAATTAAATAGATCCAACTGAAAACAAGGCGGTTCAAAATGAACCTAAGGGGTGATTTGAGAGAAGAATGAACCCCCTTATATACTCTTCCAAGGTGGCTCACCCCCTCTCAATTCCTAAGCCGTAATCTTATCAACTAAGATTTTCATCCTAATCTTTAGTTTTTGACTTTCTACGCTGGTCCAAACTTCTAACTTTTGGAGAAATGCTCCAAATCACAACGGATTGCGCCATTGGCTTTAGAAGGTCATTTTTAGTCTAAAATAAACCCCTCCCCTTTTTCCTATGTCAAAATCACAAAGATTTCTAGTGCTAACTAGATGACCCAAAGTGGATAAAAACCCAACTTTTGGAGATCAACTTTTCTAGGAAAAGTAACTAGCCTAGGCTCTTTAGTAGGTATAAGGGAGTAAGAAAAGACCTTGCTTTGACTTCAATCCAATGCTGTATGCTCCTGATACGCCGGTCAACTCCACGATTAATCTTCAATTTTGCCAATTTTGGAGGATCTTGCCAGTTTTGCATCTTCTGACTATCGGAATGCTACAAAACTTGTTGGAGCTTGTTATTAACACAAAAGAAGCTACTCTAATTTTTAGTGAGATTTTACCGTAGTCTGAGTAATTCCTAAAAATTTCCCATCATTACTTCCAACGGTTGACTACTCAGAAAAAGATCTTTTGAAGATCAGAAAAAACCAAGAATTTTCATGGAAACTCTCATGGAATTCCACAAAGGATGTCCAAATTCATTTTCTCATTTTGCACATCTAAGGAAGGAGAATCAAATCCCGCTATCTCCTTTAACTTCCGATAATTAGGGAATCTTTCACATGGAAGGGAATCTTGGCGAGTCGATTGCTCCGTTGGACTCTTGGCATGCTTCCCACCTTAAATTACTATACTTAGGTTGTAGATGCCCTCTTCTAGTCTTCTATGCTTCACTTGCAGGCTAACAATTGGCGTTTTTACTATTTTGCCAATGGAATGGGAAAACTGAAATCTATCTTTGGAAATTTATACTAGAGTTCTCACCTAATTCCCTCGGACCAATTTGGTTAAGATTTGTCACTAAAAGGCAAGTTCAGACAAGTTGGGCAATTTCTATTAAACATAGTTATTTTGTACAATTTTTGGGTTTCTACCCTATGTATATGTAGGAGTTGGTTACAAATAGCAAGAAATGCCCCATCTAGGACCAATTGCTATATTGGTATGTGACATCTCCATTCTGGTTATTCACTCTTTTGGGAGCTTTTTGTATATAAAACTATTTTGAAAACTAACAAAATCCAAAAAAAAACAATTCGTGAATCATAAGTGACCAAAAGGGCACTCACAGCGGGTTCTTGAATTCGTATCATTCTAGTGTCGATAAGAAGAGAGAGGTGTAGAATCGTAACTGTCCACGTTCTATTCTATTTGACAGCAGGAATCCGGTCCTCCATGTTATTATGGAGGGACTTCAGAGGGCGTCATTCGTCCATTCAGGTCCAGGGTAGCGGACAAGTGGATCAATGTTGTCCTGGGCCTAAATGACATTTTATGTGTCTACAAAGATTAGAAGTCCAAGGGATTGTCGTACAAAAAATTGAGAGACTTCTCGTAGCCGCACTCCGCAATTGAGCCCGTGCTAGTCGGACCCAAGGCTGTATGGGTGTAGCCTCATTGCTCTAATTTCCTCACAGAGCTTCAAAAATTTGCAACAGTTTCAGTGTGGAGTTCTATGAAGAAGTCTACCACTGAACTGATTTCTGAATATCTTTTCCGAGACGGACTGCCACCTTCCCAAATACTTGGGCAGGTGACTCCTACCAAACACTAAAACAAAGAGAAAGATCGGGGAGGTTGACCTATTTCAAAGTACCACGAACGGACAAGGACTTATTTCTCAAAAATCTAGACAGGTTATTTAAAGATCAAAGAGTAAGCTTCTCGTCTGACAATATTGTCATTGTAGATGACAGTCTTGTGAAGCATATAATGAACAGGCCTTATAATATCATACTGCTTGATTCGTGGAGTTATAGAGGGAATGGTCCGCGGGACTCCTTTCTTTTTGATGTTTTGCTTCCTTGGTTTCAACGTTTACACATAGCTCGAGACCAAGGTTTGAAGGCATTTAAGGAAAATGGTCCTAGAAGAATTGGGCGACGAATGCTTTGCAACGAAAGGAATCGCAAGGAGTATAAAGTGCTAATGGAAGTAGTTTGCGCTTCTTCTAGTTTGAGTTAGGTCATGGTCTGCAGTTTCCTACGAAAGTGTAGTTAGAGTGCAAGACCAACGCATTTTAGCTCAGTTCACCTTAAATTTTATATACCTATTTTTTAATTGATACTTATAGAGTGGTGGATTGTATGACACCATTCAAAATGTTTAAGTGATATCAGTTTTGTCTATGATATGTTTGAACTGCTTTGTTCCAATATGTTGTGTGATCTAGTTCATTCGTTTCAACTTGTGCAGTTTAGGTCGGTCCGACCTAAACAGTACATACTTGGCTTATATACATGTCAGAGTTCTTTTGAGCTTTTTGCTGGGTGTTGTCTTTTGTTTTAGTTCTTATTTTGTTAGGTCTTTGTATTGCACTGCAATGTTTTCTGAATTTGAATTTGTTCTTCTATGCCTGTCTTTGGTTGTTAGATGATGAGTACTTCGGAGACCTATGTTTCGGAAGGTGGATTGGCTTGTACAGCTTCTGCTGACTCCATCTTAGACTATGGGCAATACATCATTCTCAACATTGGAAATTTATTGTATTCGACCGCTACTGCAAATTCCACCATGGATTTCTCGACGAAGCTAGCCGGAAGGGAGATTTCATGCGGGGGAAGTTCAAGGGAGCAACCAATTCCAAGGACGGATTCGCCATTGATGGGTGACACCGCCAACTACTAGAGTTCTTGGTGCCGATTCTACATCCAGAAAAATCCACGCAGGTTACTTCCACGATCGGGAATGCCATCTTCGGAGCCTTGAGCGGGGAGAAGAAGATGGACTGGGCGAGCTACATCTACGGGCTGGTGAACGTCTTGGTGGTCAACGTGGAAAAGAGTAGGGCTACTTTGGTATGCCCCTATCTTTTCCACCTATATAAGAACCAGAATCTCCTAACTACGGAGGAGAACAAGGAATGGAGAGCCCAGATGGCTCTCCGGAAGTTTGGAGGATCAAATGAAGAGGGATCCGAGACCGAACCGAATAACCTAGAGCCGGAGGACAAGGGTGAAAACCCAAGGAAAAGGGCCTGGGAGGAAGATGAGGAGGAAGAGGAAGTTCCCCCCCAATAGAAGAAGGATCAAGCGGACGCCGAACCTAAGGGGTTCCCCTTCCGGACCATGCAAGGACAAGGAACCGGAGTTGATGGTTGAGGCGGAACTGGCCATTCCGAAGAAGGTGGAGCCAATGGAGGTAATTAGGCCAAAGGCGGTTCCGTTGTCCCAATTAACGGACCTTACAGGTCCATTCAACAACCTGATCTGGATTCTCAGCGCAGTGAAAGCGGATTGGGAAGTTAAGACCACCACGCTCCATGAAGTGGTGGACTTGGTGGAAGGAAAGGTGAGCAGTTTGTTGTCGAAGGCAATAGCGAACTGCATCAGCAACCCGAATGTCATCCGAGAGTTGGAGGACCGGGTACTAAAGCAAAACATCCACCTACGAGAGATGGACGAGTTGGCGATCCGGTTGCGAGGGGAGATCCAAGTCTTTCGGAAGGACCTGGAGACCAACTGTGAGCAGGTGAGAATTGCCAAGTCTCTGTAGGAAGAGACCAGGGCAACGATCGAACGGATGACCCTAGTGGTGGGGGCGATGTGATGGCGAAGATCCTAGTGGTGGAGGCCGACGATGTGATGGCGAAGGCCAAGCTGTTTGATGAGGGGGTGCAGAAGGACCAGAAGCATTCTGGAACCCGGATTGCCTGCATTTTTGCCGAGGAATTCCGAAAAGATGCTAGGGGGATAGAGGAGAGCATCTGGAAGTTTCAGAATGAGTCAATCTCTTTATTGAAGATTTCAATCCCGGATGAATTTGATGACCTTGAAATCCTGGAGGGAAAGTTTGAGACTCTAGTCTCAAAGGAAAAAGAAGGAGGAAAAACTTCCACGTCCGGAGCTCCAAAGCCAATGACAGGGAAAACTTTCCCTATGGAACTGGAACGCGTTCCGGAAGGGGGAGACAAGAGTAAAAACCTTAGCGAATTATCACCAATGGCTACTCCAGATAGTGGTGGACCCCCATAGGATGAGTAGGTAGTTAGAGATTTAGAAGTAGGAAATTTTGTTTGACCGGACCTTATCCCAGAAAATTAGGAAAAGTTCAGATCCAAAAATCTCGGCCGGATCAGTGCCGAATTTCCAAGGACACTTTTTGTAAATTTTGTATATAATTCAAGTCTCAAAACTAAGATAGGGAGTTCTTTTTCTTGCATTTTCTGTCTTTTCTTGTATTTTCTATTGTTTTCCTTGTCTTCCCAAAGAGTGGCCGGGTGAGGAAATGAGGGATTGAGTATAGATGAGTGGATTGTGGGAGGAATTTCTCCCCTTGGTGTTTTCTTGTGATTGCATGTGCATGTGAACGGGTTGTAATCGTTGGGAGTGAGTCATTGCACCTTAGTAGATTTAGGGTTCATTATTCCGGATGAGATAGCTAGTATTAGACTAGGCAGTTAGGGAGGGAATTTTTAACTGTGCTAGAGCTACTAGATAGAATATCTGGATTAGCATCCGATCACTTGAGAGGTTTCACCATCTGAAATAATAAACGGAAGAACTCTGGGTTGCGTTGGTACGGGCGGATACACTTATAGCCACTTTAGTATCTGTGGGAATGTGATCCCACATGCTAGATCGAGAACACTAGCGTTTGACGGAAAATTTCAAAATTTATTCTTTTAAAAAAGAAGATTATGAGTTCCCATAGGAGATTAGAAAGATTCCAGGATTACCGGAACTCCGGATTTGGAAAAATTCCATTAGGTATAAAAACCTAATTCTAGAGCCCTAGAAAGTTCCGGAAATCGGATGACGGCGCCAACCCTAAAAACTGGAAACCGAATCCGTACTAGGGTTAGGCTTTTGCCGCCAAAACCTATCCCGTACTCTCATTTGACCGTCCATCTGTCTAGCTAGTATAAGAAGAGGACTGTAGCCGGCGGAAGGCACGATTGCCTTCTTACTTTCTTACATCTGCGTTTTCCGCCTTTCCAACTCTTAGAAATTTCCGGTAGACTAAGGGACTGTGTGAGTTGTGATCGTGTAGGGTGTTCCGAAGTGATCTTTTGTGAGCAAGAGGGATAGAGAGAGATTGTAAAAGGTTTCTTGTAAGCGTGATGTCTTTGAGGGCGAGTCGGCGTAAGCTAAGGGAAGAGCCAGAGGACTCAGACGATGCAATGCCAACACCACCACCCCGGCTGAGGGCAATTCCGGTAATGCGGGTGGTGCCGGAAATTCCAACCAATGAGGTCCGGATGGAGCGCCTGCGACAGAACCTCACCAACATGGGGTGTGAGGGTTTGATGGATGTCCCTTGGGGCATCCGTGAGGAGAGTCTGGTGGCACATTTGTTTCGTCCGGAAAGCAGTATTTTAGATACCACCCTCCGGGCGAAGCCAGAACTGTGGACGGTTAACGAGTGGAGAGCTGTCTACGGGTTCCGTATGGCGCCGGACAAGGTCATGGAAAAGAACCAGGATTGCATGCAGCATGAGTTCCGGGCGCCGGCAAACCCGAAGGATGGTCACTAGGTTTCAGACGTAGTGAAGCCGGAATATCGGGATGTGGTAGCGTTTCTCAACCCTATCTTTCACCCGACCAAGCCAAGGCGAGTAGGTGGCCAAGGTGGCTTCCACCATCCTAGGGAGCCTTCAAGGAAAACTGATGATGGATTGGGCGTTCGTTATCTTCGAATTGGTAGGGGATCTTGTGCATTCCCTCCGTTAGAGGAAGAACGGTGGGAGCCCTCTTCCGGATTATGTCTCCCACCTATATTTCCTCCACTTGTTACTCAAGTCAAACGAGGAGGACGCTTATCAAGAGTTGGTTCAGCTCCAAAAGTACAGAGGAGAAGAACCCTCTCCCTAGGAAGGACCGAATGACAAAGATGTGGGAGTCCTAAATAGGGCCTTAGAAGTTTTTAGGAGAAATTGAGGACATAGTGGGTTCATCTAGATAAAGTTTTTGTCTTTTTGCTATAAAAATAGAGCAGGGAGAGAGAAGAACCGGAACCGGAAAATCAGAAAACCTTAACTCCATAATAGAGTTAATGGGTACTTCTGAAATCCAGAACCGGAAAATCAATAATACGGAACGGGATTGATTTCAGTCGGTATTCCAAAAGATATGGCTCAATAGAAACCGAAAACCAGAAGTTAACGGTCATCCCTAGATAATGATGAGCAAAAAAGTAGTCCGAAGGATTTCACAGCGAAATTCCAACAACCATTTTAATGGTCCAATGACTGAAAACGTCAAAACCAACAGTGGGAAACGGGAAGTAGGAAGAATTCAATGTCAGACCTTTTTCTAGTTTCTCCGGCAAGTTATAACTTGGGAATTGTTTCTGTTAGGGTTCATAGTTGATTGGAGAGTTTCCGTTTTTTCTTAACAATTTGAGTTTCCGAGTAAACCAGTGCTGTAGTGCGAGCGACTACTGTGAGGATTAGTCTGAAAAGAGAAAGGGAGAGCACTGCAACCATGTTTGGGAGTGAGGCTGGAGGAAGAGACCCTCACCACGAAGATATCGCTTAGAAACATCATTCCGGTTATTCCGGAAGATGCGGAAGAGAGAGCAGACTTAGTGGAGGATCTTAGTCAGATGGGCTGTGTAGGGCTGATAGAAAGGCCCTGGAGTTTCAAAGACGAAGTGATGGTACGGGAAATATTGCATCCACAGTCGAACGAATGGAGGAAGACCATGAGGGCGCTTCCAGATAAGTGGACCGAAGGAGTATGGCGGGAGGCTTACGGTTTTGCTCGGGGTGGAGAAGGGATGGCCTCCCGGACAGACAAGACCACGATGGATAAGTTCCGGAACGCCCCTCATACAAAGGATGGATACACGGTGAGTGACTGCAAGGATGAGCGAGAGAAGAAGGTGCTAGAATTTCTAGTTCCAATTCTCAGTCCGGATAAAGGAAACCTAATGACCATCACTTTGGAAAATACAATCTTTGGTGCATTGTCCGAAGACTGGAAGGTAGATTGGGGGTTAGTCTTGAGAGATTATGTCGCCAAACTATGCAAGGGAGTGGGAAAGACTAAACCATCTAGCTTTTCCCCATTTCTTTTTCATTTGTATCATGCCCAAGATTGTATGAGGGCGCAAGAGAGGCAGGAATACACAGTTCAAGAGATCAAACTGGCCCATGGAATGAAACCTGACTTCAATGATGAGATGGAAGAGAGAGAAATTAAGAAAGAGGCTTCCGGTTCGTTTGGAAAATCGGAACTGAAAAAGAGGAAAGGAAAAGAGGTCCAGATAGAGGAAGAGAAGGATCCAATCTGGAACAGCGATCCCTTAAGGTCGATTATAGGAGAGCTCAAGAAAGTCTGGGAAGAACATGAAAAAAAGAGAAATACCTTGAAAAAGATATGTAAGATGTTGGGAGATATTCCTAGGACAGAGTGTGTAGAGCAAATCCAAAACTTGATAGAGGATGTTGAGGGAAAATCTGAAAAGGCGAAGTATCAGGATTTAGCGGATGTATTTGTCCCTGAAAGAAGAACTGAGTTGACAAAAACAAGAAAGTGAGCGTAACTGGAAGTATTCAGTTCAAACTGTAGAGACGATTGACCGGATTAGGGAGTTCATCACCCTTCCGGCAGAAACATTGAACAAGGCTAGGTTATTTGATGAGAAGGTTTTGGAAGGGGTAGGAAAGCTAGGGGACAAAGTCATTCATGTCGTAGTATCCTTCAACTCCAAGATGGAACAGCTACTTGTTCAATTGAGAGAGGTCATGGGGGAGGTCAGTCCACCTCCCCAACTGGAATCAAAACCAGAAATGGTTGGTACAACAGAGGCAACTCCATCCAAGCCACCGCGGTCGGAAACCAAGCAGACATCCCCAATGACACAGGAAAAATCCGGACATTCATTCGAAGACGTGATGATAGTCACTCCTACTAAGGAGACGGTCACCTCGAAAACCGGAACTACACACACCAACACCCGGATCAATATTGCGGGGAAAGGTAAAAGTGGAAGAGGTAGATTTGGGGACACCGTAGAGCAAGATTTCGAAGGCCTCTCCCACTCCTAGCCAAGCAAAGTTGAAGACTCCAAGGCCTCCATCAGCAAGGAAATCAACCCGGGTGAAGTCAGAGGAAGAAGAAGAAGATGAGGATTTAGAAGAAGAGGAAGAAGAAGAGGATTCCAGTTCTGAATCCGGAAAAAGGTCCAAACCATACTCTGATCCGGATCAGGAACTGACCGCACCGAAGAAGAAGAGAGCCAAGACCAAGGCCCAATCCTCTAAGGCCAAGAAACGGAAGACAATTTCCGGTTCCGTCCAGAAACAACCAGCGCGGAAGGGCACCCCGAAACCAAGTGCAATACCAGGGAAGCGGCAGAAAAGTTAGAATAGGACAGATAGGTAGGTTAGAATCTCGGTTGAAAACCGAAGTTTTTGGAAGAAAGTATTTTGTAAATCACTTTTAGCAGAAAAGATAGAATTGACTTCCTGGATCCGAATTTATCGGAATGGAAATTTTAACTGCTAGTTCCAGGATTATAGTAGTCAACGTCATTTTTTTTGTAGATAAGAAGGAGGGCACATGTTGATTCAGGAAAGGTAGATTTTGATTTCCGGGGACTGAGGAGTCCTACGGGTTGTTTAGTATTTAGTTAGCCGGTTATTGTTAATTCGGTGTGCATTTCCATACTTTGTTTTCCTAGCATTGTGCAATCCAAATCAGCTTTCTGGTTTACAATTTGAGGTGGCGGCATGTGCTTTGGTGGTGGATAACCATTGATGTATGTTCTGTAGAGATTGCAGGAATAGGTAAGGAGGGAGTGTACCCAGATATTAAGATTGTCCGGATTCTTGAAGAGAGACTGCGAGCGAGGGTGTTTTCCGGACCCAAGTGTGACCGGTTCGTGGTTCTAGTTAAGTTTTGATAGTCCCGGATGTGCGCGGAGTGTAACTGTTGACTGTTCCAGAGCAGCTCCTGTTTTCCCGGTCGATAGGTTCAGACTTAACCGGAATCCCGAAGGGGAAGTTAACAACTCCCTAACTCAGCCATCCCGGGTTTTGTTAGGAATCCAGATTAACTAATAGGCCGTCGTTGTAGTCCAAGTTAGTATTCTAGCCAACTATACCTTGCGTGACTTGTTGATCCCGATAGCTATCCGGTTCAGCTATGAAGGAGAGTTCGGCCGGAATTAGGCTTTGTTGTGTTGTGTTTTTTTCTTCTTCTTTTTACAATGGATCTCTTGTCACTCTAAAACTTAGAGGGTAGGTTTTAAGCTTCCTGCCTCAAGCCCAATACGCGGATCCCTCTTGATTGAGAGGTTAAACTCAATTCCGGTTACCAAGAACGGGAAAGTCGGACTAGCTACCTCCTTTTCAGTTTCGGTTTGATTGTAAATAGATTGTAGATAATGTGTGAATAGGAGAAGTTAAAGGGTGAGTATGGTAATAGAATAGAATAGTTAGAATTAGGACTTCACCAGATTAGAGTAGATGTTCTTAGGTTTGTTGTGACAAGGCAAGTCCCTCTCTTCCGGACAAACAAAGCTTCCTTCAATTAAATCTCTGTGGGAACGATAAACGGATCACTTTAGGATCATTTCCGGTCTTAGAGAAGCAACCTGACTTTCCTATGCTACGACAGAAGAGACGAAAGACAATGAGCCGGCCACTCCTCTGACGAAGAAGCCCCGACGGCAGGTGACTCCACCAGTAATGCCAACAGAGAATCCTCCCGCGCCAAAATAAGTGGAGAAGGGAGTTCTGGACTGGAAAGAAGAAGCCCGACCTTCTCCGCAAGAAGCCAAACCTTCTCAGCAGGAAGTTGGTCCCGCTCAGATCGAGGCCGGATCCTCCCGGACCAAACTTACGGAGGTAGAGGAGGAAGAGAGGACTGAGCTCCGACCAGGGGGGTCGCCCTTTGAGGACATTTCAGAACTAGCCCAGCATATCGTGTATCGGACAAAAGACATCATGAAGGTTCTCCAAAACTATGAGGAGACTCTCAAACGGGTGTGCCGGAAGATGGCACTGACTGACTGGAACGCCATCTTCTGGAGAACGGACGCTTTGGTGTCGACGGAGAAACAAACGCCCTCCTGATAGAGGAGCAAAAGAAGTTGGTGACGGAGGCGGGCGTTTTACAAGTGGAAAAACAGACTTTGTTGGAATGAGCCCAGGAGTCGAAGTCCAATTGTGTCAAGTTGGAGAGTGAGCTGCGAATAACCCAAGAAAAGACCAGAGTTGTGGAGGAAGAGCACCGCCGGCAGATAGAGGCACTGTACTTGGGTGTGACCATGCTCCGGAGTTCCTTAGAAGTTCCGGCGGACTACATCAACAAAGCTCGGTTGTTCGAAACCAACTTCGACGTTGCTACCAACTCGAGCCGGGTGCCCATTGTCAAGTATTTACTAGAACAAGCGAGACGAATGGACGCATCACGAGCCGAGATGCGGAACATGATGCAGTATTTGGCCCCCGTAGAGCCAAATCCGGTAACTCCTCATCCTTCCTCTCTCGTACATGCCTTGACGGTTCCGGAAGGTAATGTTCCGAAATCTGTTGTTACAGAAGTATTGCCAGTGGTACTGCCTGTTTCGGAACTTTCACCACCGCCGGGGAGACCAGAAGGAGTGGATTGGGGTGCTGTGGTACCTAAAGGTAGTGAGGACCTCCTCCTGGGGACCCCGATCATTGACCTTACAAGTACTCCTCCAGAGACTCGGAGGACTCGGTCGGTACAGTCTTCTCCCCACCACAAATAGACCCAGAAAGATTCCCGAGGAAGTCCGGAAGTTCTGATAGTCGGAACCCAGAGTGTAGACAGAAGAACCAATATCGTGGGAGGTCCAAGTTGGAGAGCAAGGGGCCCTGATTTGTTTTCTCTAGGGGGTAGCCGGAAGTAGATAAACCTTGACTCGTTAAAAGACCTTATTCCTCCCAAAGACAAGGATGTAGGGGAATAGGAAGCAGTTCTGATTGTACTTGTAAAATACCGGAGTCCGGCCGCTGAACAAGAAAAATAGGATCTAGTAGATTACCGGAAATCTAGCGGATCGGTAGGAATGTTTTGTGGAATTTTTGAGATCATGTTAGTTTTAGTATAAGTTAGGTTTTGATGGACCTTTGTGGTCATTCACATCTATCCCATTATTTTCAGCTTGTACCTTTTGAGCTTAATTCAAGTGTTTGGAGGCTTTCCATTCTCTTACTTCTTATATTCGGTGCATGCTTGTGGGGGTGGGGGTCCATTCGTGCCTTTTCCGGATGCTGAGAACTTACCTTGACTAACAAGAGTCGACTTTGTGAGTGGTTTTCAGACGTCATTGGATTGATGGGGAGATCGGCCGGATTGTTCCGACAGTAGTATTAGTGTACTATCTACCTGAATGCCGGTATAGCCTGAGGGTAAGATACGGCCTTAGGTGTAAGGGTATCTGAGAGGCTACTAGCAGCTTTCGTAGACGGGAGTTTGCAAGACGTGCCCGAATTCCGGATGCCGGAATTCCCCATAGATGGAGTCAAAGCCCCGGTGCAACGCCCAAAAGAGTGCGAGGATATCCACCCGGTCGATGGGAGACTCAGTGTCGGGTTGATGCTAGGATGTCGTTGTAGTCCTTAACCGTCCCTACGTGACCTGGTCCGGTAAGTATTCCGGATTTGTGAGGAGACGGAACAATAGGATACTCCCGGTCCTTGAAGAGTTAATTTAACATTAGTATTAGAGGTTGAGAGAGAGAGTGTGTGTGTTTCCGGACACGGTAAACATCCGGACGATGGATCTGGCCACTTGTTATCTAAACCCAGGGATCCCGGAAGGGGCAACTGAACGGTTTCTGAACTTTTCCGGAACCCATCCGGCACTAGTGGCCGGATCGGACCTCTGGTCCGGATTAGTAAGTAGGAGAGAAAGTGAAAACTTAGATCGAGTTAGCCTATGAATCCATGAGCCTCGAGTCCTCGTGGAAACGATTCCGGAGCGGTTACTCTAAGTGGGCCTTTAGTGAAAATTAAGGGTTAACTGGAAGAATACTGGTCTGACTAATTACTACAGTGTTGCACAAATCCGAGGAAGCACTAAGGTCATTGTAGTTGGAGGGAATCGTACGGGGGATCTTTGTTTGACTTGCAAGCCGGATTCATTCTTGGTCTATTGTGAAAAATCAAATTGGAGACTGTTAGAATAGGGAATTAGAATAGTTGAGTGAGTCTTCCGTCACTATAAGTTTTGGAAGGAGTGGTGGGCCTACCTCTCTAAAACCAAGTGGTGGATCCCTCTGAAGTACCAACAAAGGTTAAGCAAAACATAAACGGAAACCGAGGAAGAAGAGATCCTCGAGTGTAGTAGCGAGATCCGGACGAATGTGTTAGTTCCGGCTAGACTTGAGTTGATTGGATGACCGAATATTGGCCCGGATTGAGTAG
The DNA here is from genome assembly GCA_950106755.1 of Climacium dendroides. NCBI lineage: Eukaryota > Viridiplantae > Streptophyta > Bryopsida > Hypnales > Climaciaceae > Climacium > Climacium dendroides. The sequence continues at coordinate 49,382,255 of OX467082.1, forward strand.
AAGGATAGTCCGAATTAGTGAACATCAGTTGAAGGAGTTATCCGGTTTGGGGGGAAAGGAGAACCGGAGAGAAAGAAGAGCAATTGTATTGATATGTATCCCCAAACCACCTAGTAACATGAAACACTTCACAGAGTCTCTTAGGTTCGATCTTTAGAATCACTTTGTTATGCTTTAAAGTGGATTTTGTGAGCATAATAGGGAATTTCACTTATCCTGTGCTGCGACAAATAGTCTTCCAAATGGTAGAAAGCGTCTTCACCCTATGAGCTCTCCTTCTCCACTCAAATGCCATCCTCGGGCAACTTTGCCCCACAATTGCCAAGAGATAAATGCTGTAATTCAAAAAAAACTCTACTGTGAAGAATTGGTTGTACTAACTACCATTGAGGTACAAGGCTACATCCTTTTTTGTAGCATTTCAAATTTTTTACACAAATGTCTTCTAATTGTTTCTAAATATTTGTTTGATGTTGTATTTTATTTGTTGGTACAGGGTGATGACAAATTGGATAGATCTATTGCCATCTATGTCTATTGTCTACAAGAATTTATACCTCCGAATGGCAAACATCAAGAGCAACCCAAAACATCTGGCATCCTTCAACCTCCTCTACCCTGATGTAATTCACTAGGGTTGCGAGACGCCAATGCAAGATGCATGACGGGCAAGTTTGGATTTCTTCTAGTCGCCGAACATGGGATGCTTGGGAGCAGAGGTCTTTGAAGATGCAAGTGTGGGAGATTGTAAGCCAAAGGTCCTCTTCAAATATTGGATATAGTCGAGGGCCACAAATAATTGAGGCTTGGGAGAAGTTGAAGAGTAGGTCGCATTCATAGTACATGCACTTTAAATGAAAGGATAGATCTCTGTCTCTCCATTATAGTGGAGGTGGAGAAATCAAATATACAGAGTGACTAAAAATTTTGGATTCTTGATATCCCACTAGTAAGATTGTGACAATTTATGATTCCATTTTATTCAAAGAAAGTTTTATTATATACTATGTAAACATAATTTGTATATATTCCATGGTGGAAGTGTAGATTTTGAATATGAACTATCCTATGCTTTTAATGTATATGTCCAATACATATAAATGTAATAAATACTTTCTATAATGTTCTAAGTATTTTGAAATTACTACTTAGGATTAACAAATGTTCCATTTCTATATGCACTTTGCATTGCTTAGTTGGTATTTATTGATACTGAATTCTACTGAATTTATGATTTATGATTGTTTTAAAAACTCCCATCTCCATGGAAAACTTCCAAAATAATGAATATAATGTTTTATACATATTCCATCACATTTCATTCTTATACAATTGATGGCAGTCTCCACCACTTGTGAGTGTTTTGATCTCCACTCTTGAGACCTAACATGCACAACCAGGTTCTAAGTAAATTTGAGAAATTCTATAGGTGAATGGTTGTAGTAAACGAGCTACCTTCCAAGCAGTAGAGTTTTTTTTACCAAATCCTACTTTTAATCTTTCTAATTGTAAATGGTTGATAAGTTGGAGATCTAAAAGTCTAAGCTAATTTAAGAATATCTAAGTTCAAGTTGAAAATATTCTAATCAATTTAAAAGTTAAACTATCCTAAGTTGTAGAGCTATGTTCTTTCTTTTCCGAATGATTAGAATCTTCTAATTTGACCTTAATTTCTAAAAGAAACGTACGGATGAAGTTTGGCACTAGTTCTAACCTAAAAACTTCATTCACCGATTTCTCTCAAACCAATTATCGATTCTAACTTTAGATTTTTGGATAATTTTAATCTATCCTTCTATTTACTGAGTTCTGATTTCCACTTGGTTTGGTTAACTTTTGTTGACTTTCATCCGAACTTATCTTGTTTTTAATTAAAACTTCATTCTATTCTAATTTCTTCAATTTTAATCTATTTTTAAAAGCAAAAATAATTATAGTTTTCTAAAATTATCCTCTAAAAGTTTATGATACTAACTTCTTTTTTAAAATTATTTTAAATTATTTTTTTAATTTTCTATTGTTTTACTAATCATTTTTAATTTCTACTTTTACTTTGTGAATTTTTGACCTAAAAGTAATTTTAATTTGACTTATAAAATTTACTATATGAAATTGGTAAATTACTATAACTTTAACTTTTTGAATAAAAATTATTTATGGATGAAAGTTAATCGTCTTGTGGTAAATCAAAGTTCATCTGTCAATTACTTTTACTTGGACTTTTGCTATTTTTTCTTTTTTTTTTTTTTTTTTTTTACTTCTATCCTAAATTTTATTGTTCCTTTTCAACTTTCTTTTTCAACTACTTTCTATTGTTCATCTACTTTAAAGGTCAAACTTCATCCAAGCATAACTTCTAGAGTTTACACCGGATTTTTAAATTTAATACTTTTTTAGAAAGTTAAGGAAATTCTTTAATTGATTTTAACTTCAAATTCTAAATTCCTAATCAATCTATTAATCTAACTCTAACTTCTAGTTTCTATACTATTTCTAAACTAATCCTATAATTCTAAGCGTGATTAAATTGAGATTGAGGGGTTGGATTTAAGCACTAACCTCAACTTCAACGTCCTTATATCCTTCATTGTGCACTCCCATGATCTCGCCTTGTGTATATGCTTCCTCTATTCTTTGTGTATTTTTTTGTTTTTTGTTTGTATTTTAGTTGGATCAATTTTCCAATCTCCTTGTCACTTGTCCCAAGTTGATTTTAATTTGATTTTTTCCCAATTTCTTTCTAAATTTTTTCCTTTTCTTTTGAAGATCCTATTTTTTTCAAGTTAAACCTTTGGAAATCTAATTTTAAAAGTATTGCTAACCTATTTCAAAGTCAAATCTATTCCAACCAAGTTTTCCTAACCTTTCTTTGATTTAGCTAATCTCTAAAACTTCTATTAAGTCAAATGATTCTTTATCTCGTTTTTTATAGATTGACTTTGAATTCAATCCTAAACTATAGTGAGAAAGTCAATCTATGGTTTTATTTTGAATTTTCCACCACTATTGACAATTCTCTCTTCTTTCCAAACTACTAAAGAATCTCTCCAACTCTCCTAATTCAAGTTGGCTGTGGCATGTGAATCAAAGCCCCCCAACAAATGTAATCCACTCCCACGAAATGCGCCGTTCATTTCTTGGAAGGCTTTTGGGACGCAACAAGGCCGTAATGCCCAATTATGCAGACAAACCCGGCATTACGGATTTTCCATACAACTGTAATTTCTCATCCGACTGATTTCATCCAACTTCGACGTTTTTTTGGCCCTCGGTGAGCTGGATACTCGGATTCCGACTTGGACGAATGTTCGTCAGACGGATGAATGAAAGTTCGCATTGTTTGGTTCTCCGTTGTGTTCGAAAGAGCTTCGACATTTTGGTCTGTGCTGTATCAATGAACTAGCTAACTAGCTAACTAGCAATCGATCGATCGAGGCTGGGAAAATTTCGGTCGTTTTGTTACTGCGGATTGCCAGAGGAGCATTTCCTTCCGATGAAGTAGACCAACCGAACGGGGCTACCTTTGTGTTTTTCGTCGGCAGTGTGGTGGTGTTGCGAAGATGGAGGTGGATGGAGTAGCTGGCTGCGATGGCGGAACGGCAGCAGGAAGGCAGCAGCAGACTTTCAATTCAGCTTCGCCTATCGCGCAGGTTTTGTCGTTCTGGAAAGGTATCAAATGCTGCTCCCCACTTCCATGGATCTGGAATTAGGGTTTAGTGCTGGGTTGCTTCGCAATTTTATTTTGAGAATTAATTGACTCTCTTAGTGTTTTTTGCCTTTGAATTTCTTTGTCATTTGGGCTCGAGAATTTGATCTTTCGGTCGCTCCCCTGTAATTTATGCTGCATTGAAGTTTGGCTACAAGAGGTTTGTAGTCACGATTTAGGGTTTTTTGAGACTTTAGGATCTCCCTTTTGAACCATTCCTCAGTTGATTCTTTTGACCTTTCCTCCATTTGGAATTTGGGGTTGAAGTCTCTGAGTAGTGGATTTGCAGCTGAAGAATGTTTATCAGGTGTCTTTGTATATGATGATCAGGAGCCTCTTGCTTAGCATTAATGGGATCTAGCCCTTTTAAAGTTGGTGACATGGAAATTGGACGCTGCCGCAAAGGCTAGGTTAGGAATTTAGGATGAATTCTTTTAGGTTTAACTGATTTTTGCTTGGCAACCAGAGTTTGATCTGGAGAATTGGAGGACACAGTTGGACAAACAAGCTTTGGAGATTGATAAAAATCAAGAGAACAGTCTTAAGAACCGTCGGAAGCTTGCTGAGACCACTCGGGGTGAGTGCATCTGTTCTTTTTGCCTTGTTTTTCTACCATCTTTTGTTTAGAATTCTGTGGGTGCTTGTATGTAGACAATCATGTTGTGATAAGAAGTGAAGAATCTCTACTTTTCTTATTTACTGAAGGTTACTGTTTTGTTGATGAAATGCAGACTATAAAAAGGCTTCTGTTGAGGAAAAGATCAAAGCAGCTCCAGCACTCTTAAAGGGGTATCAAGAGGAAGTGGACAACCTCACAAAGAGAGCAAAATTTGGAGAGAATGCGTTTCTTAACATTTATCAGAAGCTCTATGAGGCTGCCGATCCTGTTCATGCTCTCACTGCTGGATCAGTAAGTTCGTTTACCTCTTTGAATGGTGAATCATTTACCGGTTCCTTCTGTCAACATGTGTTGTTTGCAACAGTATGGAAACTCCAAAACCATATTGTTGTAATAGACTGTAGGTCCAGCATAGATTTTTTCCAAGGAGTCTGTCTGCAATTTTTCTGAAGGTGATCTGGTGTTGTTCTCTTTACATGTTAAGGCTTCAGTAATTGCAGTCATGTCCTCAAGAGATGCTTTGATTCGAATTCAAAGTGATGTGCAGGAGTCAGCATCAAAAGTCGCTGAAATGGAATTGGAGAATCGGAAGATGAAGCAAGAATTGGAGGAGTTCCGCTCAGAGGCGGCTCATCTGAAGAATCAGCAAGCCACTTTGCGGCGTTTAGAAGAAAGAAATCGTTCTCTTGAACAACAGGTCTGGTTTCATCCCCTAAGTTATCCAATGATTGCATGGAGACTCATTTTTGGCTCTCTTGTAGTCGATTGCATTTATAGGTTCTTTTTTCCTGTTTGCTTCTTTTATTCTGTATATGTGCAGAATCTAATCACAGGCTTGGATCTATTTTGATGTGCAGCATGAACCCTTCCTTCTATTAGTTGACTTTGAACCAGGTGTCCAACTGTTTTAGCTACTGAGGCAAGTCACTTGAAGTATTTTAACAAGGTTTGCGAAATATGATGAGCAGATGGAAGAGAAAATTAAGGAAATTGTTGAGATGAAACAGCGCAGCTTGGCTGAGGAGAATCTGAAAAGCCTCGAAATATTAAGGGACAGGTGCGAAAGTGATTAGCAACTGGAATGACTGACGAAATCTTTCTGTCTATATCAACGTTTTGAACATGTTGCATGAATATTTCTGGTAACTTCATAAACTTCAGTACCACTATTGAAAGTATCGTTCCATCTTGGGGTTGCTCAGGGAGGAATTTTTGCAAGATCAGTTGCGAGCAGCTAAGGACAGTGTACAAAATATGCAAAGGCTTCATGAGTTTGGGCAGAGTCAGCTTTTTGATTTGCGTACTCAATCTGGTGTGATACTTGTTCCCTTATTCAACAGATATAACTTCCTTATTTATACCTACAATACAATTTCTTGTTCGTGAACTAAAAGAGACTAAGCCATTATCCAATATGTGTTTTGTGTAGAGGAGCTTAGTGCAAACAAGCAGTCAGAGTTGAATCTATTGACAGATGAAGTGGAGCGAGCACAGGCCCGGCTTTTGAGTCTCGAAAGAGAAAAGGTCTGTACAATTTTCCTGGGATGTTGAAGAATACGCTTATTAGCAGTTGTTAATATCTGAAGCAATTGATCATCTCTTCTCTTTTTCCGGTTGTCGACTTTCTCGAAAGAGTAGGTTGTCGACTTTCTCGAATTCGGTATCTGAACCGAACAACAGAGTTTCAGGCAACTTTGGGAGGTTTCTATTCTGCATACTGGATTTGATTTCCGACTCTAGTGGACTCAGGACTGAGTACTTACCTACCAAGCTCTAGAATTGTTGTAGTCTGTCGTCATACTTCCCTCATCTATCGTCGGCACTTCCCTTTTGAATAGTTTTGACTGTTATCTGGTTGTGATTGCAGGAGCAATTGCGGCAGCAATTACAGGCAGTGCACAATCAAGATACACAGTTGCAAGAGCGGTTAGTGCATTTCTCTGTGGCTGCTCGTCCAATAGCATTTTTTACTGACCTGATCTCTCTGAAAGCATAGACTTCGCAATTTGGGGGTTCTCCAGTCTAGATGTAATCTTTAGTCTTCATATCCACTCACTTAATTCAGCAAATATATATCTTTGAAGAGCTCAATTACAGTACTCGGCATCGTTGCATCCGCAACTGGAGGAGATGAACATTTTTATTGCAATTTATGCCAGCATATTATAGATTGCATTTCAAGTAACATTGGAGCAAAGAGTGAGTCATTTTATAAATGGAATTTCGAAGCAGCGAGTCATGCATTACAATATTTCTACAATACTATTTGATCATCAAGTGCTGCTAAATGAACTCAACTTATTCTTGACAAGTGTAGGCTAGACGAGGAGGCTAGCAGCAATCTGGAAGCATCGTTGACTGCGAAGGAGAAGATCATCTCTGAGCTCCACCATGAATTGCACCTTATGGAAACCACTTTGGCAAGTGAACGTGAGCAGCATGCTGCTGAATTGAAGAAACTGAAAGCGCTTCTGAGTGAGAAGGTACAGAAATCGTTTTTGAGCAGTTGCTACCGTATTTTCAGCCTACAGTCCTACAGCAGAGAATTAATCAAGTCGTTGACACATTTGCATTCATCAAGATCTGAACATGATGCAGGATGCCATCCTGAAAGAGCTCCAGCGGGAAATCACTGAAAGACCGACGACTAAGCAAGTGGAGGACTTGAGAAAGCAAGTCAAAATTTTGCAGGTCAGGGTTCATCTAATTTTACCTGAATTTTAACTTCCAATTTCATATGCTCTCACATTTGAGTTGGAAAATCAATTTTCTGATTTCATTTGGTTGGTCGGTTCGAAGTGTACAGTTATAAGTATTAGGATATGTATTCGTACAAATATACAGGTTATTCACTCGAGCTGTTGATTCGGTTCATATAAGCATTGGTTCAGTGATCGTCACTGTATTTGACCACTTTTACAATGGTTGCATCCTTATCAGTAGAAAGAAGAAATCATGTCCTACATTTTTGAACGACAGTAATTATGTTATGGCAGTTACTGTAATCGAATATTAGCTTTCCAAAGTGGACTTTTTAGTTTTAGTTTGGGCACTTAGGGTTAAAAAGAAAATACACTCAACGTACTGTACTGTCTTCGAACTGAACATCTCGTGGAAATGTTTTCAGTTCGATACTGCATGCTGAAGTAGAATATGTGGGTGCAGGCCGTGGGTTACAATTCTGTGGAGGCAGAAGACTGGGAAATAGCCACCCGTGGTGAAGACATTGGGAAACTGGAGACACTGTTGCTTGACAAGAATCGCAAGATGGAGCATGAACTTACGCAAGTCAAGGTGCTTAATTTATTCCCAATCTTTGGTATTCTAGGATTTAGTTACAAATTATAGGTTTTTCAATTCATCTTGAACAGGTTGTCTATCATTTATTACAGAGAACCTTTCTTTGCTGAATAAGCATGGAAAAGTTTTAACAGTTTAATTCATAAATGGGACAGGTACAATTGTTGGAGAAAACCCAGACAGCATTTGCTGCGGAACAGAAGGTTAATGATCTCGAGGCCAAGGTAGCAGAGCAAAAGATGCTGATTGTGAAGCTTGAAGAGGATATTCTAAAGGTTCTTTCTACGTGCTTATTAGTTCACTGTTTTGTTTTAATTTTTCTCTTCAAGTCTTAGATGGCAGAGCTCTTCCTAAATTAAACTAGCAATTTCTGGTATTGCCAATATTTAAATTATTTATATAAATACTGTATTAAAATTCTTTCATTCTTTACTAGTGTCCTTACCTATTGCTGGGAGTTTTGTATTTTTTGCCACGGCATGTGAGTTTCGCTTATCATCATATTGTAAATTCTGTGTACAGGGCTACGGACCTTCACATGACCACCGGCATGCTAAGCAATCGGATGACTGGGATCTGCCTGATTCAGGAGTAGCAGACTTACGGGAGGTACTTGATCCTCTTAGTGGGAAATTTTGTAGTGAATTATATGCTGTCATTTTTGTGCATGTGTACGTGGGAGGGATATTACTTTACCTACTGTATTTCATAACAGTGCTATCAGATTATTGGCCATGGAGATATTGTCTATATTCTATTGTCCTCTGTTTTACTTATAGATCTTCGACAGGCATGGTTCCCAGCATTTCTCATGTGCTGGTGTTTTGATTGCTGGATGCAGAATAATGTGGGCGGAAAGTCAGTGGACGATGAAGAGCAGAACTCAATGTTGACAGTTATTTGTAGTCAACGTGATCGCTTTAGGCAGCGTTTACGGGAGACCGAGGAAGTATACCTTCTATCTTGATATGGTTCTTTTACCTTAAGCAAATTGTGAACTTGAAATTAGATAGATGTAAGGAGTTGTGCTCATAGGTTCACAGATTTTCTGTATTAACAGTATATACTCTTTTGAGGGTGTGCAGGAGCTAAGGATGGCAAGGGATCGGTGTCAAACGTTAACGGCAGACCTTGAGCGAAGTAAAGCTGATAACGTGAAACTGTATGAGAAGATGCGTTTTGTACAGGACTACTCTCAAGACCGACCCAGTAAAGGACGATCAGGAAAGAAGGTACTCCTCGATGCAGGTTTTTTGTCAATGATATCTCGAAGGCATATATGTGACTCAGGCAGAGTCTAACGACGGTTTAGTACTCCATGAATGTGTTTGTAGCTTTACAAATTTTGTAGCACACCTAGCTAATATTCCTTGACTGTGATTTATAGCGAGGAGAGGATCTGGAGTCAGGCGTGAATGGAGACGTAGAGAGCAAATACAAGAAAATGTATGAAGATGACATAAATCCCTTCACTGCATTCTCAAAAAAGGTTCGTCTTTAATTTTCTTTGGATGTTATGAGCAGAAAAATCAGCTTGTACAGGACTTGCACTTGCTCTTCTATTCTTCTCAGGAAAGTACTGATGCTATTAGGGGGCTGGTATTTGAGGCGTTCTCTCCTGAATCTAGCAATTTAATCTTTAGTTTACCTGATCGTGAGCCATTGGAATTCACCAACTGCATCGTGATATGCCAGGAGTCCGTATTGTTCAAGTGCTCTGGATGACTAATGTTTAGTGCCAAATTTTAAGTTCTCATACGTGCGCTTATACATGATCTCACAGGAGAAAGAGCGGAGATACAAGGAACTTGGAATTCGTGACAAAATCACTTTGACAAGTGGCCGCTTCCTCCTCGGGAATAAGTGATGAATCTGACTGTTGCTATGGTCCCCGCAAATGTTTGAATTTGTCTAACTTTGAGCTTGTCTGCGGAAGTTTAGCATTGCTAGACGGAAAAGACTCATGGAACTGTGGACCTTTGTACAGGTATGCCCGGACGTTTATTTTCTTCTACTCCATTGGCCTCCACATGTTGGTGTTCGCAAGCATGTACAGATTTTCGAGCTTAAGTCACAGGTATTCCTGGGTTTCACTGTTTCTCACGTTACCTTTTATTCACTTTGACCAGAGTTTGATGACCTCCCCTGGTGCTCCAGGACAATGTCCAGTAGTGAATTGCTTACATGAGTTTGAAAGTAGAATGAATTCTGAATGGTCGCTTGTGCTCGGATGAACAGTGCAATCAAAGACCGAGAGATGGAATACAAGATGGCTGCGGCTGAAAATATCAGAGAGTATCTTCAATCCAATTTAACTAGCTCTACACTGTAGCTGCTGCACTATTTTCTCCCAAGGAGCGCAGATATCATCTGCAAGATGTTGTGGCCGACTCTCTAGTCTGCATACATGGGCTGCGTTACATTTTGGGACTGCTCAACTCAGGTCTATTAGTCCCTCTTTGTCATGATTCATTTGTATATTCAATTATGGTACCCTTAAACCCTAAATCCTAAATATAAAGGTGTTTTGAAGAGGCCGCTCGCTCTTTAGAGCAGACTACCTTATACGGGGAGCTTTTGGGGAGCTGCGTTGATATTCATTGTTTATGAACATTCCCCATGCTTTGAAAGTATCTGTATTTCAGCAAACTATGAATACCGTGTTACAATAGAAGTTGTTTTAAGGTTGTTTTAAGGTTGTTTTGAGTAGCTTGAAAAAATACCGTCTTGTGGCTAATTTTATTTAGGTTACAATGAACATATGTAGTATTCTTCTAGTGTTCTTCATTGATTCTAGTGATATTAAATTTGGAACGTTTCTTAACTATGTTTTCCACAATATGTTCAACAAAACTAACTCAAAAGAATACCAACAAAATAGATGACAATCATTTTGGAGGGAGTATATTGTTTGGGCTTTTGCATGTAGAACCCAAGTGAGATGGTTTTTATTGTGTTGGAATTGCCTCCAACCAAGGAATATAATCCATGTACCATACATCGAGGTCAAGTTTGTTTGACCTTGTACTAAATTTTTTTTGTATGTAGAATTTCCTTTCATTAACTAAGTTTAGAACTTTTAGAATTTTGTTTCAGGTTGGGAATATTTTTTAAATTTTAGGAGATGGTCCTCCTACTTTATTGCATCATAGTATAGACTCTACAAAATCTTGCATCATTCCAAAAGCAAGGTCTTCCAAGCTATCCCTTGAGCTATCTTCAAACTTTAGATCATGCTAAAATCAAGCAATTTTTTAGGCTTTACAATAGCAATACAAGTACTCATGGCTTTACTAGTGGCTTAGTATACTACATAGATATGGCATGTCACTACAGATATGGTATGTATATTACTTTTTATTTGTTCATTGAAACACAAGGATTATATTGTTTTTTATTTTTCATCTTTCATCAAGTATTTTTAGGATTCAAATTATTTTTATTAATATTTCTACACTATTCAAATACAACACATTATAATTCTTGAAAATTTCATTTTATGCCATATTTATTTATATTTTGAATTATTTTTTAATGAATCTAATCCTAGCGTAGGATATTAATTAGTATTGGAAATTGGCATATTCATTTTTTTTAATTAGAAAAAAGGGGCTAATCTAGGCCATGTCCCAAGTTCACTTTTGCACATTGAGACATCTCTTATGAAGCCTCAATTTTCTTGGCAAGTTGGTGTCATTTGGAATTTTAAGATTTCCATGTGAATTCTTTAAAAATTGACTTTTAATCCCTGAAGGATCATTAGTCCACTTGGGGGACAACATGGATTTTAGGTAGGTTCTTATGAGCTCAATTTTCAATGAAAATTTTTAAAACACTCTCATGAGATAGAAAAATCATTAGCTTGATTTCTAGGAATGTAATTTCTATTTCAATTGGTAACTAGGAGCAAAAGTTATACTATAGAAATTGAAGTTAAGCCTTGAATTGAACTTAATAGGTAGAAAAAAATCCACAAAAACTTGAAATAATTTTTTTTACATGAAAATCTTTGATTCATTCAATTTGGATTTGTGATGTAAAAGTTATGGAGCATCTTGTTTTGTTGGCAATCAATGAATCTCTTTAAAAAACAATATATAGGATTTTCTTTTGAATTCAGTTTCTTCATTTCTTCAAAGCAAAAGTTTCTTAAGATTAACTATGATTGTTAAAACAATTTCACTATTGGCATACTAGTTTGTCATATTTTCTTAAATGTGGTCAAATCTACATTTTTGGTGGATGTCCCACACTATGACCACTACTAAAGTCTTAGAGTTAAATTGCATAGTTTTGGGGGGGGGGGGGTTCAATGCAATCCAATACAAAAAATAGAGCTTTACATCTTGGTTGGTTTATATTGACAGGTGTGAAGGTTGGCTTGTTTTATTATTGTTAATACTCCATACTATTTACAAAACTTGAATATATTTTGTTTTCTATAATATTAGGTCATGGTTCTCTATTGGGTACAATGTTGTCCCTTTACACAATTTCTACTTCTAAACTTTGAAATACAATATCCCTACAATATTTGAATATTTTAACTTATGATGAATATAAAATCAAAGTAAATAGGATATGCTATCTTTTCCATTCTAAATTAAGATCTACAATTTTGAGTCCTTTATTAGAGCTTGAATTGAAAAAATTGTACATTATCTATTTGTAGTTTTGCACAAATAACTTCAAAATCAAACATTATCAAATAAATTTTGTTTGTTTTTAGAAATTTGAGATTTAGTTTTTATCCTATAATAGTTATGTCACCACATATTTTTACTTTTATTCTTTAACAATTAAAAAAACAAACTATCTCTGTCTTAAAAAGATTGTCCACTTTAAATGTTATGTTTTTTTAAGGTTGTTTTGAGTAAGTCATTTGGCTGCAATGAACATATGCAATGTTCTTCGTTGATTCTAGTGATATATAATTTGAAACCTTTCATGATTATGATTTTTACAATTTGATCAATGAAATTGGCTGAAAAATTAACCAACAAAATTGTGGACAATCATTTTGGGATGGAGGGTGTATATATTAATATTTTTTATTTGATTAATTATATCTTCATAAATAAAACTCTCATGCTAATTTCAATTTTTGAATGGAATTTTGTATGAGAATCTTTAAGTGGGCTTGACAATGAAAATCCAAATTTAAAATAAAAGTTGTGCCATATTCACCATCAAAGTATTGTCTTTATTTGGTCAAATTAATGTTAGATGAGAGGCTTTAAAATTCTAGATCTTTAAGAACATTTCTATTAGAAAACAAAATTTTTATCATTTGACTTAATATTTGTTCTGGATTAAGGCTAAAAATAACAATTGAATATGTTGTCCATTGTCTTGCCTTTGAGAGTTTCATCTCCTTTCAAGTGGACAACATTTATAGAAATGCAAAATATAAGAATGAACAATGTTGATTGATCCCTTTAGTCATTTTATTTGTCTTTTGATTGATGATTGTATGGATGGAGGAGGAACTACTACTTGGAGTTGTTTTGATGGTCCCAAATAGCAATCAAAAACAAAATTTGACCAATTTGCAATGTTACAAAGTGCAACATGAAGATCATTTGAAGACAAAAAATTAAGGCCAATAGGAAGATCATTTTTGGATGGAAGGAGTAATAATCACTCTCTAAAATTTTTAAAATTGTTTGAAAATTCAAATTATTGTCAATGTGTACTTGAGTGTACAAAAGCTAGGTCCGACAGGGGTTGAATAGTTGTAAACTCCCGCTAGGATATTTCTAGTACATTCTATAAGCAAGTTTTGTTGAGCAATTAGTTCATAATGGCCAATTATGCAGTTTTGCTCATATAATTGGGCATTACAACTATTTCATCCAACATCCAAAAGTTCATCATGTTCTACATGTATGAGACATTTTGTATCCGTGGTTTATGTTAGGCAACATCTCTTGTCGTCAAGCACTTTGCAAAATAAAAGACCTCCTTGTTAGGCTCTACCTTCCTTGTTGACCCTTTATTTTGTGAAATGCCCTCCTCTTTGGGCATTGTTCTATACAAAAAATGAATTTTGTGGACCTAAGAAGAAGTGCCAACGCCACTGTTCGGGATAAAAGTTGAGGTCTTATTTTGTTCAGCATAGCTAGCCAACCAAGGCTCAAAGAATGTCAGTAAATAGTGCTTTTAGTTTGACTTTAGCTTATAACATCATATTTATTGTTTTGGGAGATTGCGGATCTCCCAAAATTACATTGTCCATTTTTGTGCCCCCAAGATTGAAGTCAATTTAAAATGAATTTAAGTTGAAGAGAATTGAATTTTTGATTTCTTAGTTGCAACTTCCATTAAATTGGCAGTTCCATATAATTTGGGTGTCTCGAGGAAATTAATGGTTCGAGTGATGATAGTCAATTACTCATTTCCTACTTAAATGCGATGACTAGTCTCTACTGAACACCAAGTCATAAATTGAACGATTGGTTGTAAGAAGCTATTTATTTCGTATAGTTGGTCCTAGTTCGATTCTTGTGGAATTTGTATGAGTGACTACATGATTTGGTCTTGATTAGTGAGCTCTACAGGCAGGAAAGTTGTAACAACCAACAAGCCCTCTATCCAGAATTGTGACAATTGCTTGATATGTTAACAAAATAAAAAGTGATCTTATCCACTATCACTTCTTCCAACTCATACAATTGTATTTTTAAGGGACAACTAGTTACAAAGTAACGTAATAATGAGATGATACCAACATACACGATCTCACATAGATAATGTAATTGTGAATATATTAAATATTGTAAATAGGTGCATTTGCTACGCAAATAACTACATACAAAACATAGAAATTCTCAAAACACAAATCTATAAAATCCAATCATAATATTCCAATCCACACCATCTATTCTATACCAAACAATTCTAAATCATATAAAATCATCCATAGTTATGAATAACATTACTATAGAATACTAACTATGAAACTTAGCTTCAAATACTATAAAGTTCCTCCAAAATATTAGGGTTATGCTCAATCAGAAGTATACAAAGACAAACTCCCATTGATGACCTCTACTTGAGCCGCAAGGATTTTCAAGACACATTGTATTGTGTCCTTTTTGACCTTGGACCTCCATGCCGTGATGAGAGAATTTGTGTCCTTCCAAATAGATTCTTGAGTCTTATCCACTTTCCAACGCAATTCCTTCGTAGAGTCCTAACCAATGTAGAATTCTTGAATATCCCTCTCTCTTGCTGTTGGCCGAAAATACTGGATTAGGATACAATTTGGATGCTCTGGATTTGTGAAAGGGTCAGACAAAGCTCTAGCAATCCATATGGGCTCTGTGTCACCATCAGTCGGTCGAAGGGCGACAAAGAAGTCTTTCTGAATATCATGCCCCACTTGAAAAGATGGCAACGGACGATTGCGACATTGCCCTACAAAGACATCATCTTCAGCAAACTCTTCATGAACCTTGCCATCTTCATCGAGTTCATCCTCCGCAGTTGTTTCGATTCAGGTAGAAGGCCAGAAGCCTTCCATCAATGTGTCAAATGGTACTATTGGCTCTAACGAACATGCTTTTATCGCTCGCCAATAGAACATCAAATGCTCAAAACATCTTTTGTACTCTCCACTCTCATTGCATAATGCCTCCCAATAATTGATGAATCTAGATATCCCTTTAGAGAAATTGTCTACACTTTGCATTGGAAGGTGGTCAACAGGAACAGGCTCCCCACGAGGCCATAGACTTTGTTCTTCAAAGTCTTCTTGCCACAATTTGACCCCCCCTTCTTTAGGAAGCCAATCACTATCCATACAATACCTCTTGTATTTCATAATTGGGATACCCACAGAGTTGAGGTAAAACTTGAATTGTTGTGCCTTGGTATGTCCAACAAGTGCTTCATCTCCTTCCAATATCGAGCCTTCTATGAAGGCTTTGAAATCAGGTACCTCTTCAATCAAATGAGGAATTGTAGGCATAGAATCCACATCCATGAAGGACTTCATGAGGGCTAGGATGGTAGGAAAGTTTTCCTTCTTTAATTGCATGCTCCATCTACCAAACAATGCGTCGATGTTGTCATGAGTGTGATCCACCAACATGAAACTTACGTACACCTCTCGGAAGATCTTCTTTGCAACGAAAAGGGACCAAAATGCAAACACATACCAATTCTTGTTGTCCCCTGCAGCATTGTCCATTTGAATGTTTAGAACTGGAGGAAGGGGAGTCGTTGGAACGGGAACTTTAGGCAGTGGCCGAAGTGATGATGTGCACATTTTTGCTCCTTTAAGAACCGCTTCAAATAGAGGAGCAAAACCTGATTCAATAAACAATTCTTGAGAAGAGTATTTTGGAGGGAGTTCAAGGTCTTGCAAGAGCTTCACTAATGACCCTACCGTGTAATTCAAGTCATGCAAAAAGATATCAAGACCATAATGTGCGTAACATACATCACCATGCCCGTGAGCAATCATTTCAGTTACTGATATTGATAACTTTGTGAGTTCGTCTAGTTGCTTGGTCTTATGGGAGAAAACCGGAGACGCTATCTTTGCATGATCCATTTTGTCATGCATGATTGTTAAGCATTCATGAGGGTAGGTAGTTGACCTATACTGGTTTGCGTAATAATTGTCTCGGTGAGCTCGAGTACATACGTAATGTTTTTCCAATAGATGATCCCATTTTTGTCGTAATCCAATGGGGGCAATCCTTCTTTGTGCATAATATCTATCACAGTCAGCACATCGAACAAAGTTATCTCCAAGCTTTCTCACAGAGTATTCAGAAAAATTTAATTTCTTGATGTTGTTGATATTTGAAGGGGAGACTTCTTTCAACCCAAATACAACATTTGCTGCGTTGACCTCGGAAATTATCTCTTTTCATGTAAAGGTAGCTAGTAGAACCTTAGAAACAATTTTCTCTCCAGAAGAAAGAGTGTATGTTTGATGGGGCATATGGTCAGCTAATTTTTCAAGTCCACACTTCAATGGCGCCATGGCCTGCAGCGTATGCTTTCGAGCCTTTTGGATGCCCACATTTCCATGTGATTGAGCTTGTTCACTTCTAGCAGCATATCCTTGAAAACAATGAAATGTGGATTTTAAGACACCTGCAATATGCCGCCATGCCACCATGCATACATCAACTCCTTCCAAAGTGACCACCTTCTTGCCTCAAGCATCACGATAGACTTGTCGATGCACGTCCAACTTTATGTGGTAGCGGATTTCAAAGGTTGTTTTGTGGTACATATGTTTACGGAATGCTCAAATCTTTTCTTTAGAGAAAGGTTGAACACAATTGCTTACGTAGCACACCTTATTTGATACAGAGTTGATAGATTCCTGAGTGAGTAGATCCTTGGCTTTCACACAAGTTTGAGGAGGAGGAAGATTCCTCACAACACTTGTATATTGTCTCACACCTGATGAGCATGGCTGCAATAGTCTTGCTTGCCAACGATTATATTCGTCACGAATCTCGTGGTCTTTGAAGTTTGCCCCATTTAGAAACACTCGATCAATAGGTCACGCATGAAGTGAATACTTCAGTCCTCAGGAACCTCCACAGGTTGTAAGGATTTGGATATATGAACCGCAACAAGAGATTCTCTGAGGGAACCACAGCTGCCTCCTACGTGCCCATAATTCACACTGTGACATATGCCTTTAGCCACCGATTGCCCATTCACGTTATGTAGAATTATAATCTTGGTGCTCTAGAGAAATCTTGGGATATCCTCGCAATTTGGAATGTTGTTGACTGTCTTCTAACAGCATATTCTCCACCTCGCCTACATCAGATAGGTACTCCTTGATAGGATGTCTTAGAGCAACAACTATCATTTTTGTGTGTAACAATACATGATGTTAAACATATGCCACAATAGAAATGATCTACAGAAGTACTTGGCAAAGCAACAGAATATACACTACTAGAAACCTGTGACTAGAACAACAAAAATTCGACAGTTTTCTGTTGTTCTGGATAGTAGCGGACATGTTTTAACAAGTTCAACAAAATTCTGTGAAGACACTAACAAATTTCTGTTTATTGGGGCACTCCAAAAAAATTTGGGACCAAATCAACTAAAATTTAAAAAATTTATAAACAAACATCAAAGATTCAAAATTTTATTGTAAGTACTTCTGATTTTAAAAATTGCAATTGGTATGCCATTTACCTTTGAGATGGTGAAGAAGAGAAGCCAAACACTTTATATAAGTCGGGTGGTAGGAAGTTGGGCAACACATATGGGATATGTGAAGTAAGAACTCAACCACTCATAATTGTAGTTAAACTCCAATTTCAGACCTGATTTAAGCATAGTAAAATAACTTTTTCTTAAAGCTTTGAACTAAGTTAATGTAGACAATCAATCTATCTTTCATTTGCAAAAATCCGTTTGGGATTTAAAGCTTCCAATCAAAAGTTATCAACAATTTTAGAGAGGGTGGGTTTCGAAATTGTCAAAGAAATTGTACCTCCCAACCCCTCTCTAAATTTGTTGATAACTTTTGATAGGAAGCTTGAAATCCCAAACGGATTTTTGAAAATGAAAGATAAATTGATTGTCTACATTAACTTAGTTCAAAGTTTAAAAAAAAAATAGTTTACTATGCCTAAATTAGGTCTGAAATCTGAATTTAACTACAATTCCTACTTTTGATGAACTTACTACTATGAGCGGTTGTCTGAGTTCTTATTGTACATATCCCATATATGTTGCCCAACATCCTGCCACTCCACTTCTATAAAGTGTTTGGCTTCTCCGCCCTACCTTAACAGAGGTAAGTGTCCTTCAAACCACATAGGTTGATGACATTGAGTTCTTTAGAATAAATGAATGAAAAAGAATTTGGCCGTTTTTTAATTTTTTACTAAAATGTTTTTGTTGAGTTGGCAGTCCCAATTTTTGTTCAGTTGGCAGTTCAGTTTTTGCTGACGTGGCATTTAAAACTGCTGACATGGCAATTTTCTTTTTCTTTTGAAAGAATTCAGTGTCCAAATCAACAAGTTGGTATAACAGATTTTAGTTAAATTTTGACCGAAACAACGCGATCGAAACAACTGAAATGAACAATAGATTCGAGTTGGATTTCTATTATTTCGGTCATGCATTTTCTACTAGTGATACAAGTGCAGAGATAGAAATGGAGTAGTAGTAGAACGTTTAGTGATTTTACAGTATGAACTGAAATCACTAGGAATTATAAAATCCTAAAGATGTGGTTATGCCCACAGCAATGTTCACAATTCTACAAGAGTTCGTTGGTTGGTAATGGCTACCTCTACCACACACTACGCTAAAGTTATGCAGACAATATTTCGACAATCACATACTAGTGACAATAGTAATAAACATTTATAATCCGTACAGAACAGATCTCCATACAAATGAATATATATTGATCACATACCAAATGATTTAACTCGAGTCGAGTTAAACACATTGTACTCAACTAGGCCAACAAATAGGCATGATCAAAGTATCTGCCCACTAACTGACCGATATTTATTATACAAACGTGAAATGGATTCGACATAAAAGTCAAAAATCACAGAATGAAGTTTGGGAAACATAAACACGTCTCGAATGTCGTCACATTTCCGCGAACAAGTATTCATCCACTGAATCAACGGACTAGAATATTTAACTCAAATCAAGTTAAATTATACAGTTCATATATAATAATAAAGAAAGCAATTCATGCAGTTTCATTTCAAGGCCGTTGTAGGGAATATGTACTACTCCAATAAGGATTGCTTATAGAAAATTTAACTCAAGTCGAGTTAAACATCTTTGCGACAGGGGAGGGAATCCGTGACATGACATTTAATTCAAATCGAGTTAAAAGGGCAATCCGGATGGGGTACTAATATAAAACTACTATACTAGCCTTAATTCGGAACGACATCAGAAGGTGAATACCATATAACTTATTCTGTGATTCGTTATTCTAGATAAGAGAGGAATATACTCCTAACGATTATTGTTATAGGGACAATGAAATTTATCATTAGAATTCAATATTTTAACTTGAGTCAAGTTAAAATCAATGAGCGGTTGAAATCCTCCAATTCTGATTTCCAAGATTTTTAACTCGATTTGAGTAGAAATTAGTTTCTGCATTTAACGGAGCTCATACTCAAATCATTTTTTGCACGCATTCCGGAAAAAACAACACAATTATTGGGAGTACACTCCAACACACCCGACAATTAGTATTGTACGCAATCTGATGCAATCGTCCCGTACAGATAAATCAAAAATCACAAAAAAACCAACATAGAAGAATATTTATCTTATGATCACAAAAAATTCTCAATGAACACAGAATTCATAGAATTCAACATCGCAGGACTCCTTAACTCAAGAATGGTCATATAATGAAATCCTATCAGTACACACTACAAATAGGCGGAATGGCGACCACATTGGATGTAGGAGAAATGTAGACATGAATCTATTGAACATACGAAGCACCCCTACAGATTAGAAGAGAACAAGAACTAGAAGGCAAATGGAGTTTGATTGTGGTGTATTGAATGCATACCAAGGCACAACAAACCAAGACCTGACCTGAAACGTCAACAACAACTCTTACAAAATTGAAAATACAACCAAGATAATAGCTTGGAATGACCTCTGGAATTGAGCTATGAAAACACGAAAGTATGATACAATGCAAATCAAAATGTAGGAATGCGAATGCGGACAGCGGCAATGACAAAGGCAAGTCGTCCAAGTGGGAAACGAAATGAAACAACTTTGCCCGTTCAATGATGTTGGACCACATTATGCAAAATTGCGGGAAGGGGAGACGGGAAACAGTATGCGGGATTTTCAAACGGTCTAATCAACTCCGAATAGAAATATGTTTAGGCACTTTTCTTTGCCATCGACAACTGTAAACAACTAATTTTCGCGATCGGGAATCTTCCAATTTCAATTACTTGAGAATAAGTCTACAGCCTTTGAAGCTGCTAATTAGGTCCTTTATCTAGAATCTACTATTAGAAATAGATAAATCTATTGGCGGATCCATAAAAGGAAACAAAGGAATCCGAGGGTGTAGTAATAGTTAAAGGATTTTGGGTTTAGTGATAAAGTTTACTATTACTATTACAGTTTTCAATGCAAGGGCTAGAGTTTAGGGTTTAGGGCTTAGAGGTTTTTGAGGTCAAACGATAATTTTGTTTTCAATTTGTTAGCAATTGTGTAGAGGAATGGGGAGTGATAATCCCGGGGTCAATTTCTTTTTTATCATTGAATTGAATTCAAAATGAATTGATAATTGAAGCCCAAAAAAAAGGAATAAGTTAACCTCTAAAGTCCCAAGGCCATTTTTGTGTCAAAATCACTCTAAACTACCACTTCTACTACATTCACCTACAAAATAAATTTTTAAATTTAAAAAAAAATCTGACCATAGGATCTTGTTCTACACTTGTTTCAGATCATTTGATAATTTTTTTGTGATTTTTGACTATATAGATTGAAAGATATTAGTATTCAAAGTTAAAGCAATTCATTTCTTTCAAGAAGTTCCTATAATTGCTCGCAAAACAAGAAGCTCCATAACTTTTACATTTTTAATCCAAATGGAATGAATCAAAGCTTCTCACTTACAAAAAAAATACAATCTACAAGAAAGAAAATACTCAAATATTTATTTCAAATTTTTGTAGATATTTTTTGTTGCTTGGTCTCCCCCATTTTGAGGTTATTGTGGCATAAATTTTGCTCTCGGGCACCAATTGAAATAAAAATTATATTCCCAGAAAGCTCATAATTTTTTCTATCTTATGGAAAAGTTTCAAAATATTTAAGGTAAAAATTGAGATCATAGGAGTCTGCCCCAAATCCATTTTGTCCCCCGTAGGGACAATGGGACTTTAGGGGTTAACCAGGAGTCAAAGTATTTATCAATGAATTTGGATGCAAGTGGCTTGATACCTTAAGACCAAAAAAATGGATGGTGGTGAATTGTAAGCTAAAAGAATTTATTTCTAAATTCGGATGCAAATGTTTTGCTATATAAAAGCTAAAAACATTGAAATAAGAAGGTACTATTTATTTGTTTTACTACATGTAATACTTTGTTGGTTGGACTAGACTAAGGACTCCTTTATGTAATTTGAATGGTACAAATAATGTAAGATTCTAATGATTGTCCATGATCCTTTACTAAATCAAATGTATAAAATAACAATAATTAGAATAATATAGAATATTATTAAATTCTAATTGTAATTGTAAGATTTTTTGACAATTAGATATACATGAAGGAAGCACTATAGAATTGAGTTGGTATTCTATCACCATCAAGAATTTATTTTAATTCGTAATTTCATTTGTTAAATATTGCATGGTCTATCTTTAGTTATATCCTTATTGGGCATTGTTGTGAATTAGAAATGCGTATGTTTGACAAATAAATTGATTAGCTATGTGCATATGATTTTCGTAGATTGAATATAATGTAGGTCTTTACCAATTTTTGCCTTCAAGTTTTCTAAGTAGAAAATACAACCTAAAAGAATATTGTCGTGTAGAATTCCATCCAAATCAAAAGATATTGAGTCGTCAAACAATGTTCAATAGAATCAATCAACTTTTGTGTTTATACAAGACAAATAATTTTGAGATTTACAAAAATATTATAGATGATTTTTTTTTCCAATCATTTTATAAACATTTACTTAGATAGTTGGAAAATATTTATCTTCTATTGAATTCACCTCCAATGAATTCACAAAATTATTTTTATATTCTTACAAATACACTAAATTCTTTAAATATTATACATGTCTCATCATTATCAATCTTATTGAAGAAGTGCCTGACCCTGCATTCAATTGTAAAAACAAATTGTTTCTTATAATTTAAAGTTTTATAATTAATTCACATTGATTGCATTTATACTATCTTTAAATTATTATTTTTCAAACATAACGATGCCACATTAAGTGCTTTCTTGCAAAATAAAGTCTATAGGTAGCAAGTGTAATCAATCAAAATATACAAAAATTGTGGGAATCCGGAATCCGGAAACGGATCAATAATGTAAGAAATAAGGTGCGAAAAATAGAAAAAATAAAAATAAAATTATAGTTAGAGTGTGATTTTTGGACCAGATAACTTGAATTAGGAAATAAGCGTTCCGGCACCACCCGTAACCGGAACTTATCCGGATCCGGAATCCGGACTCATCCGGAACACAGGAACCTACCGTATAGGTCCCGTAGCTACGGAAGTAGGATATCGTTGAGACAACGGACCTGTAGCCGTTGTCCTTAAGACCGTAGAGAGACAATGTAGTATTTAAGCCGTCTTCCTAGGGTTTCCTCTTCCCTTTTCTGTTCTTTGTACCCGAGAGTGTTTATGTGAGTAGTTGAGAGAAAGAGTGGTGAGTTAGCGACTAAGGTAGAACTACTTTCCCTTCGTTCTCACTTAGATCTTATGGCATCCGGACCAGTACGGAAGATAGCGGTATCTGCCCGGGTTATCTCTCCGGCCATTCCGGATAGCCTAGAACTACACAAGCAATTAGAGGAGGACTTGACTAGGTTAGGATGTGTCGGTTTACTACACCGACCGTGGAATCTCAAGAGTGAGGAGATGATTCAAGAGCTACTTCACGGTGTTTCGAATCAGTATGAGCTTACTTTGAGAGGACGACCAGTCGCGTGGACCGAGGACATCTGGGCGGATGTTTATCAGTTCCGGAAGAGTGGGAACGGTTTAGCATCGAGGACGGACCGTTTTGTAGCCGGGAAGTTCACTGGGACTGCAAACCCTAAAGACGGCTTTGCTATCAGCGAGTGTAAGGACGAGAGACATAGGCGGATCCTAGAGTTTCTGATTCCGATCTTATATCCGGAAAAGCCAACGCGGGTTACCATTATGGTGGCCAATACTATCTTTGGGGCTATGGAGAACCGGATAGTGCATTGGGGTAGGATCATAGCCGGGATAGTGGCTAAATTAGCGGATCACGTGACACGAGCTAAGGCAAGTCCAGTTAGCACGTATTTGTTTCATCTGTACCATCAACAGGAACTTTTGAGTGCGGTGGAAATAATTCAGTATGACACCGGAAAGACGCTCTTGTCATACGGCCTTTCCGGGGAGGAAGCGGAGGATCCGGTCGAGTCTGAACCGGAGGAACTTCCCAAGGAACGTCTGACCGACCCAAGGACCAAGAAGAGGAAGTCAACCGATCCGGGGTCGAGAATCAAGCCACTAACAATGGAGAAGGGGGAATCCAGCAAGGGACCTGAGATGGAAACAGAATCCGCATTTTTCAATGCGGGGCTCGAGTGGATACGTGAAGCCAAGTTACTTCACCACGGATTGTCGGATTTGGTGATAGATACCGCGGAAGTATTGAAGGTGGATCCAGATCAGATCGTGGAAGCTGTCAAGCGACTGCCCAAGCCGGAGGACCTGAAGAAGAGGGATGAGCGGATCCAGGAATTGGAGGCGGAACGGAATCTACTCCATGCCCGGGTGAATTGGGCGGAAGGAGAAATGGTAGCTGCGAAGGAGAAAGAGAAGGAGGCTCTCGCACTGGTCAAGAATCTAACCGGGGCAGTCAACATCAAAGCCGACATCATCACGAAAGCTGCCTTGTTTGACTCAAAGATGATATCAGAAGGCCACATTACCGGAACCAAGGTAGTTACCATCCTCGTAGACTTCACCGCGAGAATAGAGCGAGTTTTCAAGGAGATCCAGAAGTTGCTGGCGGCCATCGACCCAAACCATGCGATGGATTTCTCCACCTTTCCGGAACTTCCTTTTGTCGCAGGTACCCCAGGGAAGCCAGTGGCGGATCAGGCAACCCGGATGGAGGGCCTGAGGGGGATACTCACACCAGCCGAGCCTTCCGCCAGTAAGATACGGATGACGGAGTTGAATTTGAGGCCAACCTCGGAACCGGAACCGGAGTCTAGCGCGAAAACGGTTCCAGTGCCATCTAAGTTCTCAACTCCGGAAGTTCCCAAGGCACAAACAATGCCAAATTTGATGACCAGATCATTCAAGGTTCCGGGACAGTAGGTTAGGGGAGATCTCATCAACCGGATCGGTGGGATGACCAATCCGGCTCGGACTAATCCGAAAGGATTTGTGCACATGCAAGAGACCACGCCGGAGAAAGGAAGCGAACCTGTGACATTGGAGGATACAACACCAGAGAAGGAGAAGGAAGTCCAAGTTATTGAAGATTCTGACGAGGAGAGTGCCCACTCCACTTCCGGAACCGAAGACGACAGCGATCTGTCTCCAGCAATGCGCCATATCCAGACTTGGGCCACAGCAAAAACTACGCCAGCCAAGAACACGAAGGGGACGCCTACCAGCCAAGCGGGGAGTCGTTTAAAGAAAGGATGGAAGCCAAGACATTAGGATTGGTAGGAGAAGAAGTATAGGATCCGGAATGGGGTTCCGAGCTTGGACCCGGTTTCCAGAATTTTAGGCGGATAGTAAGGAAATCCGGTTATCTCGGACGGCTGTTAGTAATCTGTCCGGATATTTTGGGAGGTTCAGGGATTGGTGGCCTGGATTTTCGGGTTTCCTTTTCAAGCTTTTAGGAGTTGACTTTGGGGTTTTGTGTTAGTATTTTAAGGGCAGGCAAGTTAGTTGTCTGGGATTCCATTCCATCCTACTCCATTGGATTTTAGTGCCTTCACGTATGTATTACAATTTTCTTTTCTTAATCTAAGTCAATCAGGATACCTTTAGCTACACTTTTGCTTAGACAGGGTCTTTTTGGGCTGGGTGTATGCATGGGTGTCTGATCTGGTACTGGAGAAAGAGAAGGGAGGGAAAAGAAGGAATCTGGATCTTGAGCTACGGATCGTCTGGAGGTGGATCTAGTGAGAAGGAATGCAAAGCTGAGTAAGGGAGTGCAAGTGCAACATGCTTTTAAACTGCCGGAACGGCAATCCGGAATAGAGGGTAGAGGTCCGTGCGAGTCCGGAACCAAGAGGGTTCTATGCGGAGTTAAGCAACCGCCAAAGGAAAGGATCTCCCGCTACTTCGGAAAGTCTGCCAACCTCCCCCTTGGTAAATTGTCTTCTCTTGGAGATTCTATTCTTTTGGGTCTATAAGTTCTGATCCATCGTTGTAGTAAGAGAGGTGTGAAAAGTGCTCTGTGTGACCTGATTCCGGATCGGCCAATCCGGAAACTGTGAGAGAATACTCCTCCCTCCTCCTACAACTGTGTTGTCTTGGGTGTGTTGTTTAGTAGATTTAGAGTACAGAGAGGATAATTGTACAAGTGGTGAGTCCCCACCCCTTTCTAGATCAAGGGCGGACCCTCTGAGGGTAAAACAGAGGCAACAAAAACCAGCGACGGAAGAGAGACGGAACTCAGATCCGGGTGTGTCCGGATCCGGAACGGAATCCGGAATGTACTAAGTTTCCGGAATAAGGTAGTGAAGTGAAACAAAGGAGATTAAGTGAGTAGTCACAATCCGGATACTTCTAACTCAATCAATATCTTCCTAGAAGTTCCCTGGAACGATAATTCGTGTCATCTTACAACCATTTGTCGTTGTAAGGATACTTACGACTAACTGCGCGTACGACAAAAATAAACAAAAATGATTTTAAATCAAAGTTTTTAATTAAACTGATCAAGTACCTCATATAAAAATGAGAGTATTTTCATTCAAAAAGATATATTAAATTTGACAAATTGGAAGTTGTAATACTGGTAGAGTTTTATGTTCATTAATACGTATATAAGATCTATTCTATTTTTTGTTGTATTAATGCTACTATAGACCAAATTAGATATCCAAATATCAAATATCTTAAAAACACTAAGCCAAATATGATGAGAGAATTTCCACCATATGGATTGCAAGATATTAGCATTTGAAACGACAAAAAAAAATTAGGGGGCCTTGCAGAAATCCAAGCAACTTTACTTTACAAGGTCACATTTATATGAAAAATGTCAAAAATGTTGATAACTCTTTCAATTCATTCTTCTAGATAAGTTGGCTACATGCTTGAAAATTTTCAAATGAAATGAAATTGTACACCATATAGGAAAAAAACAATAAGTGGAAAGAAGCAAAGAAGTAGTTAGTTATAATAGTAAATTTTCAAGAAATTAGTTATGGTTCTAAAAAATACCAATCTCGATGGTTTTAATGTTGTAATAAACAATCCACATCCATGTTTTTCTTTTTTTTCAAAAATATTGAAAATTGAATTACAAAAGGACTTCAAAGTTTTATTTGATAGTAGAGATTCCATAACCACCCATAAACTAAAACTCTTCAAGTAACTTTCATCTCATTAATCAAAATGGAATCATTCAAAACTTTCCATGTAACTATATAAATCTAGAAAACCAATTTCAAATTTTTATTTCTAAAAGAATTTTTTGAGCTCCCCGAAGATCAATGAAAATTATATATCATATAATAATTTTTTAACCATATAGTCAAAAGTTATAAAAATTGTTGGGCCTTCATGCTACTTCTTGAGCACATCCTGTATGAAAATTTGAAAGAAAAATTTGAAAGAAAAATTCCATATGTAGTGAACTGCCTAAATCACTATATTGCCAAAAAATGGTGTTTGGTCCTTTAGGAATTATTTCTTTATATATATATATACACACATATATACATATAAATTTTAAATTATTGATTCTCATCTTAACCATTGGTTGGATTATTAAAAAAATATTATTCCAACAAATGATAAAAAAAATCGATATAATTTTATATACACATTATACTTTAAAGTATCACAGTCAATAATTTTAATCTTTCAATAAAAAATTTGAAAAAATCAAAGATCTACACAAATAGTTTTTTCATACACCAAACCTGTAAAAAATTATCAATCAACTATCTTGAGCAAGCACGGTAAATTGAACAAGAATGCTCCTTAAATATGCAATTATCATATAAATTTTGGTCAAGACTATGAATTTATAGGCAAATGATTTTTCATTGAAATTTTCACACAACATGTGCCCAAGGAGTAGCTTTGAGGCCCAACAATTTAAATAACTTTTGACTACATGGTTAAAAAGTTATTGTATGATATGTAGTTTTTTTTTGTTTGGCGGGTAGTTTGGGTAGAAAAAAAACTTCTTCAAAAATCACTTTTAAAAAAAATAAATTTTGAAATTGGTTTTCTATATTTATTTATACATGGATATCTTTGAATCATTTTATTTTGATTAATGAGATGAAAGTTATGAGGAGTTTTAGTTATGGGTAGTTTGAAGGTAGTTATGGAATCCTTACTCTAAAATAAACTACAAAGTCCATTATTTAACTCAACTTTTAATATTTTTGAAAAAAATTACTGTCGATTGTTTATTACAACATTACAACCATTGGGATTGGCATTTTTCAATTTCAATAATAAATTGGTAACAATTTTGTATTTTGAATGATTTTCTACTTCTTTCTACTTTATATTTTCTCCTATATGTTGCGCAATTCCAAATGATTTGAAAATTTTCAAGAATGTAGCCAACTTGCCTTCAAGAATAAATACAAAGAGTAACCACCATTTTGGACATTTTTCCAAAATGATTTGACCTTATGAAGTGCAGCTATCCAATTTTTTGGGGGGACAAAAAAAAGAACTTTGTTACTTCAAACGCTAATATCTTGCAATCTACACGGTGAAATTTTTTGAAAGATTTTCTACATATTCTCAAACCAAAGTAATATAAGATCCTACGGTTATATGTATCAAAAATGATTAAAAAAAATTGATACTTGTACTAGATGTATTCTAAATCCACGATCATAGCATGGTGAATCCCATGGTTATAAGGTGGAGACCCCATGGTTATAGGCCAAAATCACGGAGAAGGGTTCTTCTCTCCCATTCGGAAATCCTAGAAATCCTAGTTTCTTTCTGAGTTTCTCGAGTTTGTAAGTTTCCTGACATTTTTAGTTTCTTGAGTTCGTGAGTTTCTGAGCTGATTGAATGTAAGTCTTGCGTTTGTGAGTTTCTGAGTTGCTTGAATGTGAGTTTAGAGTATTTGTGAGTTCCCGAGGTGTGGGATTCCGAAATCTTGGGACGGATTAGATTTGAGAGAAATAGGTGGAAAGAAGTAGAAAATTTCAAAAAGAATCTAGTTAGAACTTAAATTTAATTTAATAAAACCCGAATTAGAAAATAGACGTTCCGACAAAATCCGTAACCAGATCCTATCCAAGATTTTCATAGTGGGCAGACGTCTAGTTCGCCCGTCCGTCCGATTCACCCAACAGGGCGTGGACGCTGTACTCAAGGCGCGGACGGATTTGTTAGGGCGTGGACGGGATCGTTAGGGCGTGGACGAGATCGTCAGGGCGTGAATGTCAAGGCGCAGACGGGATCGTTAAGGCGTGGTTAGGGCACGGACGGGATCATCAAGGTGCAAAACTCTCAAAATTAAAGCCGTCCGGACCGTCCGTCCGTCCAGTTCGCTTGTCCGTCCGGTCCGGTTCACCCGTTATGACAACCCTGATCCTATTCGGATCCGGAATCCGGAAATTACTGGAACTTAGGAATCTATAGTATAGACCTCCGGGGCTCCGGGTATAGGATACCGTTCGTACAACGGTCTTGTAGCCGTTATCCCGATGACCGTAGGAAGACGAGCTAGTATTTAAGTTGACTACTCAAGGTTTCCTTCTTCACTTTCTTGTCTGTATGCTAGTCTTCCGAGTGGGTAGTTGAGAGAAAGAGTGGTGAAATAGTGACCGCCTTAGGTTTTCCTTTTCTCACCTCATTTCTACTTAGCTTTATGGCGACGGGACCTGTCCGGAAGTTAGTTGTGCCTGCCCGGATCATTTCTCCAGCCATTTCGGAAAACATGGAACAATACAAGCAGTTAGAAGAGGACCTGATTAGTCTAGGGTGTGTCGGGCTGTTGCGCTGACCATGAAATTTAAAGAGTGAGGCTATGATTCCGGAATTGATCCACGGGGTTCCGAACCAATATGACTTCACTCTAAGAGGACGGCCAATCACGTGGACGGAGGATATCTGGACGGACGTGTACCAGTTCTGGAAGAGCAAAGTCGGATTAGCATCAAGGATGGATTGTTTTGTAGCAGAAAAGTTCATAGGGTCCGCCAACCCTAAAGACGGGTTCGCTATTAGTGATTGCAAGGACAAGAGATACAGGAGAATCCTAGAATTTCTCATCCCGATCTTGTACCCGGAAAAACCTATACGGGTCACCGTTACGGTAGCCAACACGATCTTTGGGGATATGGAATGTAGAGCTGTCCACTGGGGTAGGATCATAGTGTGGCACTCTAGTTAGAAATAAGGATTACTTTATGACGAAAATCGAGTAAGGGGACCCATTACTAGTATATTTTTTTGGTTAGGATAAATTATTCCGTCGTTAAAATGCTAGATTTAGACTTAAGGACCTTCAAAATTCCTTAATATGATAAAGTAGTTAAAAAGGAAGATAGTCCATCCGGAATTGTAAACCGGATTATAGTCTTTTTCTAGGAAATTCAATTAAGACCGAAAATAGGAGTAATGGCGAAATAGACTTATGGACTAATCCTACCGGAAGCCTATGCTTAACGTTAATCTCCTAGCGGGAATGATGGGTTACCAGGGAAATCCTATCCATTAGAAAAGTACCAACGGTAGGAACCTTAACGGACAGAGGGACCAGAATTCGAGGAAAGGGAAAAAGGGAAATTTTTTTCTGTTCTGAATCATTCTGGGTTGTCAATTTTCCATAATTCCGGAAGATGAGAACGAGAAGGCGCAGTTGGAGGAGGATCTTATTCGTATCGGCTGCTTGGGACTACTCAAGGTGCCCTGGAACTTGCGGGATGAAGCGATGGTGCAGGAGCTACTCGAGGAGGCAACTGAGGAAATGACAAGCACAATCTGGGGGCAGCCAGGAAGGTGGACGGCGGAGCACTGGGAGAAGGCGTATGGCTTCACCGCATCCGGAGAAGGTTTGAATACGCAGCGGGACAAGTACAAAGGTAAGTATACCCGAACCATTCACGCAAAGAATAGGTACATGATTGCGCATTGTGGGGATGAGCGTGAGAGGAGAATTTTAGAATTTCTGGCTGTGATTATCAATCCGGACAGGCCAACCTGGCTTACAGTCACCCTGTCCAACTGCATCTTTGATGCACTAACCGGAGCAAGAGAGATAAGGTGGGGGTTAGTGATCAAGGAGACAGTGAGGAAGATGGTCACTACTGTAGGGAAAACTAAACCCTCCGGTTTAACACCCTTCTTCTACCACCTCTATGATTCCTTAGGATTCCTGAGTGAGAAGGAATATGAGACTTACTAATCTGCCTTAGTGATGTTAGAGTTTGATATTGAAGACGAGCAGAAAGGGAAAGAGAGAGATCCAACTCCGGAACCAGAATCCAAGGAACCGAAACCCAGTCGTAAGGATAAGGGTCCAGAGGTAGGAACTAAGAAAGATGAGCCAGCATGGGATTCAGTCCGGAAGGGAGACGCCTTAGGGCAGATCATTGAGGAGTTAACCAAGATCCGCCAACACATAGCCAAAGAATGGAAAACCATTCAAAAAGTCAACAAGGCGTTAGGAGTAGATCCCTTCTAGCTCACGAGGGAAGTAGATACTTTGTTACCCAAAAAGAGTGTTCGGAAGTTGGAGAGTAAAGTAGAAGAGTTGACCGGGACCATAGGAGAGCTCCAGAATCAGGTCAAGGAGAAAACAAATGAATTAGAGAGGAGTAAGAAACTCTCGGCTGAATCTGTGGACCTACTTGGGCGGATTGGGGAATTCCTTGGGAATACCGGAGATGTGGTGAATCCGGGCCGGTTGTTTGATGAGGGCGTTCATAGGGAAGGAACGCAACTGGGGCCAAAGTTGGTCTCAGTTCTGGTTAGTTATGGTGCAAAGATGGAGAAGACTTTGAGTGAGATGAGAGACTTGTTGGGATTAAACCAATCGGGAAAAGGAATGGGAGGAACCGGTGGTGCCACCCCCTCGAAGGCTCATTCTCCTTCTCCCATATCATCCAAGAAGGGGAAAGGGATTGAATTCACCCCTCCCCGAATCCCACCATATGGGAAGATGGGGTCTGAGGCTGGCAAAGATTCAACACCCGAATCGCACACCCGAAGTCACTCAAGGTTAGGCGAAAGTTTGGACTCTCCGGTCAGCAAGAAGCCGAGTCCGGTTCAACCTAGCGCTACCAAGAAGAAGCAAACAAACAAGAGGGCGAGGTTACCAGACGTTATTCCGGTTTCAGACGAAGAGGAGGAGGATTTGCCCGAGGTCAGTGACAAAAAAGGTAGCACAGTTGAGTCTTCAGAATCAGAGTCGCCTCCCAAAAAAGGTAAATTGAAAGGGGCCACTCCAGGGAAGGGCCAGACATCACGAGGAGGGAAGACTGCGACCGGAAAGAAGCAGCAAACCCGGAAAGGGGGGGCCAAGAATTTGGAAGACACCCCCAAGCAACCGAAGAAGTAAGGGCTAGGCATAAGAGTTAGTCAAAACCAGAGTTGTTAGTAGGAGTAGTTAGGAAGGTACTTTCCAGTGCAGATGTATCCGGACTTTTTGATCCGGACTCTTAGGATCTGGATTCCTTCTTTTTGTTTCCTGTCTTTTAGTGAAAGTCAAGGATATGCTTTGGGATGGCACGTGTCACTCCCTTGTGGTTAGTTAGGATTCTCAGCTGGGGACCGTTGTGTCCCCGGGTTTGTTATTTAGGAGGTGACGATCAATTGTTTCCTCGGACAGTTTCTGGTTGTGAGAATTCCGTCTTGATTTGAAGTAAAAATAAGTATTTCCACTTCACAAGTTGATGTGTCTATTGTATTGTACTTGTGTTGGTATGCCTAGTGGTGATTTATCACTGATCTGTGCGGGTAGTTGAGGTTGCTGTGGTTGAGAGAAAGGAAAGAGGGAACAGTCCCCGGATCCTAGCAGATCCGGTTCTATAAGTACGAGTTGTACACTGAAGTACTGAGAGTGCGAGGAAGATAGGGAAAGATTGTTTGGAAATCATTCTCCATATGCTTGAGTAGGGTGTGGGTATGAAAATTTAGTTAAGTGGTGGTAGTCGGGATACTAATCCGGATATCTCCCTTGAGGAAGTGAATAAATCTGAAACCATCCAGTGAGCATTATGGAGTATGTTGGAATGATTGAGTAACTGCTACTCCCTTTAAAGCTCTTGAGCATCTCCTTATAGAATGGAGTCGGTTTAGGATTTGTCATTGTAGTAAGTGAAGAGGGTAAGGCTTCTTGCGTGACCTACTGATTTAGTGAACAACCGGATTAGCTGTGAGGAAGTCATTACCCGGATATTTCTTTGGGTTGTGTAGAGTATAGGTGTGGGTGAATGAGCGTTTTCTTCGAGTCCCTAAATACTCGGAGGGTAGGATTTACGTGTCCTCCCTTAAATCTAAGCATGGAACCTTCTTTCCTAAGAGATTAAACTACTGTATATAACTGAACCGGAATACGGACTAGGCACAGGTCTTGGTTGTTCTTTCTTAGATTCTGGATAACAGTGGAGATATCTTGAAACTAAGATAAGAGAGAGATTCAGTAGATTAAAGAGGAAAGAATGATAACCGGAATACATTCCTAATCCGGATGTTTAAAGGAGTTACAAACTAAATCCCTATGGAATGATACACGAGTCACTTAGTGGTGTTTTTATGCCATTAGAAGTAATTGTGTTTTCTTGTACTACGACACATAGCCAGAACAGTCGCCAAATTATCTGTAGTGATTAGTCGGACCAATATTCCTCCAGTTAGCCTTTAATTCTCACTAAAGGTCCACTTAGAGTAAATCGCTCCGGAATTGTTTCCACAAGGACTTGAGGCATACAGATTCATAGGCTAACTCCGTCTAAGCTTTCACTTTCTCTTCTACTTACTAATCCGGACTACACATTTTGGTCTGGCCACTAGTGCCGGATGGATTCCGGAAAAGTCCGAAAACCATTCAGTTGCCCCTTCCGGGATCCCTGGGTTTAGGTGACGAGTGGCTAGATCCACCTTCCGGATATTTACCGTGTCCGGAAATACACTCTCTCTCTCCCTCTTTCAACTTCTAATACTAATGCTAAATTAACTCTTCAGGGACCGGAAGTATTCTACTGTTCCGTCTCCTTACAGATCCGGAATGCTTATCGGACCAGGTCACACAGGGACGGTTAAGGACTACAACACATCCTAGCATCAACCCGACACTGAGCCTCTCATCGACCGGATGGATATCCTCGCACTTTCTTGGGCGTTGCGTCGGGGCTTTGACTCTATCTATGGGGAATTCTGGCATCCAGAATTCGGACACGTCTTGCAAATTCCCATCCACGGAAGCTACTAGTAGCCTCTCAGATACCCTTATACCTAAGGTCGTATCCTACCCTCAGGCTATATCAACATCCATGCGGTATGTCGTGACCCAAATAACACCTAATAGCTTCCAACAGCTCCCTAGGTTCACCACAACCCACTTACAGCGTCACTTGGTCACCAACTGCCTAACACTGCACATGCCAAGCACACACAGAGTTAGTTCCCATTTCCAATTCATTTGCCAAGTCCCAGTCACCGAGACTACTAGCACACACACCCATCGTGACACCGGGCATGTCACTTAGTAACATGGGGCGGAACTTCCACCTTAATGTGCAAGAACCTATGGTGGCACTACTCACCATGGTCTTAACCGCCTTTGAATGTCACCCCACTCCATGCTAGCCTTTTTTGCATTTGCTACTCATCCACTAGAGGTAACCGGCGCTCACAACTCAGAACACATCGAAGGAGGCCTAGCAAGGAGCGGGACTCCACCCAACCGATGCCACGGGACACATACAAGTGTCCCATGGTGCCTTGAAGTGGTGGTGAAGTCACCACCACCGACCATGAGTCAACAGGACTCACCAAGGCTTCAAAAAGGAGTGAGGAGTGAGACCAACCCCTCCTATAGTACTCTTTGTGCTATTCGGCAGACCCCCCCGTTCTAGGTCGAAGGAAGTCCTTGGATAACTTTGGGTTGTGGAAGACCACCCACTTCCAACCCAAATCGCCAAGTTACGTCACCGTTTGGACTCCCGAACTTCCACCTGGCGTAACTTTGCGCTCAGAGCTCCGAATCCAACATGCAATCCCATTTTAGACATCTATGCGACAAGTAGATGCCTATGAATTGCTTACTCGTCCCATTTGGACAAGTTCTTACAAAGTTATGGCTCTCTAAAGATTCGGATATACCGGGGGAGGTGTCACGCCTTCACCACGGCTCTTCTTTTAGCCATAATTTTTGACTCATGTCTTAGAACCTCGTAATGCTTGTCATTCTAGGTTCCTTGTGTTCATAGATTTTCGATGATATGCCACATGCCATACTTTCTTGTAGGATTCATTGAGAACCCCTCACACCTAGCCCTCAAGTGTCCTAGCGCCCCCGGACGCAGTCAACTTTGAGCGGCCCTAACTTTTAGCTCACAACTCCAAATTGCGCGTTCTTTTCGCCATTAGAACCGTATTGTCAAGAGCTTTCCAAGAATGTATGACACTATCATGCCCACTTCAAAGCCAAGGCGCCATTGCGCCCTGTTTGATCGAGAATCTCTCCATTCTCCCTATGTAGTCTATTGCAAGGCTTAGGAAGTCACTACCAAGGTCCCCCCCCTTGTGCACTAAGGTTCATTGGGCACCCCAAGTAGATAGGGGCATGACACGGTAGTACACTAACACTATTGTCGGAACAATCCGGCCGATTTTTCCATCAATCCAATGGCGTCCGGTGTCGCAACCTAACTTTTTGATTTTTTCTCTCTATCGTGTTTTGAAACACGGAATCCGGATTAAGTATACCCGGATTGGTACAGAAAGGAAGGAAATGCTAGGGGTTAGGAAGACTATGACCATAAGCCTTGAATGAATTGGATTACGGAGCGGAACGGATATCGGAAACAAATCCGGTCTAGTCCCATAACCGGAGGAACGGATCCGGGATCTACGTCCGAGAAATCGGAAAAAAGTAATGATTAGGTTTCTAGGGTACAAAAGAGACTGCTTTAGGGTTTGTACTATCATTTGCACTTAGGAGCACCAGCGTAGTTGGCACGCTCTCAGTGCTTTGTGTTTGTGTTTGAGAATTGAGTGTGTCTGTGAGTTCTTGGCAGTTGTACAAGTTTCTGGGAGTTGTGCGAAGTTGTGTGTGAGTGTGTTTGTTCCCTGTACGCTGATAAGAAATTAGAGAAGAATTGGTTGCGTGTATCTGAGTGTGTCCGGTTGAGATTGGATGAGCGTCGCGAGAGTCTGTGTGAGATTGGTGCACTAAGCGACTCGGTTGAGACCGAGGAGTGAGTGTGAGGAAACGGGACGTGCGGCTAGGAGAAAAGTGAGGTAGTGATTTCAAGAAAAGACAGACGCCGCAGTTAAAGCGTGGACGAAATCAGGGACAAACAAGCGCACATAGGATAGAAATCAGGGTGAGGAAGGTGGCGCCTTTAGAGCCCAGTAGCAAGTGGGAGAGAGCATAGTTAATGGAAGACCTCCCCGCCATGGGGTGTGTGGGTTTTTTAGGAAAACCCTGGGGCTTCCGGAGTAAGGCCATAGTTAGGAAGCTCATAGGAGCCCCTAACCAGTTCAATAACTCCCTTCAACCGGCTCCGCCCATGTGGACACGAGAGATTTGGAGGAGAGTTTACGACTTAGAGGAAGGCGGTACAGAGCAGGCTAGCTAGAAGGGGGACTTCGTGCGCGGAAAGTTCAAGGGAGTGGCCAACCCCAAGGACGGATTCGCCATCGAAGACTGTGTTAATGCGCGACACCGGCGGTTGCTCAAATTTTTAGTACCTATCCTGCATCCGGAAAAACCCACCCGAATGACTTCCACAATCGAGAATGCTATTTTTGGAGCCCTGAGCGGAGAAAAGAGGATGGACTGGGCGGCCTACATTCACACGTTGGTGAATGTCTTGGTCTCGAATGTGGAAAAGAGTAGGGCTCCTCCGGTATGCCCAACTTTTCCCACCTGTACAAGTGTGGGAATGTGATCCCACATGCTAGGCCCAGAACACTAGCGTTTGACGGAAAATCTCGAAAACTGTTCCCTTAAAAAGGAAAGTTTTTGAGTTCTCATAGGAATATCGGATCTCCGGATTTCCAGGAATACCAGATCTCCGGATCCGGAAAAATTCCATTAGGTATAAAAACCTAATTTCGGAACTCTAGGAAGTTTCGGAAATCAGATGACGGCGCCAGCCCTAAGAGCCGGAAATCGAATCCGTACTAGGGTTAGGTTTTTTCCGCCAAAACCTGTCCTATACTTTCATCCAACCTTCCGTCCATCCGGCCAATATAAGAGGAGAACTGTAGCCGGCGGAAGACACAAGTGCTTTCTTTTTTCCTTACCTCTGAATTTTTCCCCCTTCTCCGCTCTTAGAGATTTCCGGTAGACTGAGGGACTGTGTGAGTTGCGATTGTATAGAGGGAACCGGAGTGACATTTTGTGAGCAAAAGAGGTAGGGAGAGATTGTGTGAGGTTTTCCTGTGAGTGTGATGGCTTCTAGGGCGAGCCGGTGCAAGTTGAAGGATCTGCCAGAAGACTTGGACGAAGAGATGCCGTCATCATCGCCTCGGCCGAGGACGATTCCGGTGATGAAGGTGGTGCCGGAAGTTCCCACCGGGAGGACCGGCTAGAGCACTTGCGACGGAACCTCACCAACATGGGGTGTGAGGGTTTCATGGAGGTTCCTTGGGGCATCCGAGAGGAGAGTTTTGTGTCTGATCTGCTTCGTTCGGAAAGCAATATCTTGGATACCACCCTCCGGGTGAAGCCAGAACTATAGACGATCAATGTGTGGAGAGCCATCTACAAGCTCCGGATGGTGCCAGACAAAGTTATGGAGAAGAATCAGGAGTGTATGGAGGGCAAATTTCGGGCGTCGACCAATCCAAACGAGGGTCACCAAGTTTCCGACCTAGTGAATCCGGAGTATCGGGATGTGATAGCGTTTCTCAACCCTATCCTTCACTCGACCAAGCCAAGGCCAATGGTAGCCAAGGTGGCTTCCGCCATCCTAGGGAGCCTTCAAGGTAAAACGATGATGGATTAGGCAGCCATCATCCACGAATTGATAGGAGACTTTGTGCGTTCCCTTTGGCTGGGGAAGAAAGGTGGGAGCCCTCTTTCGGCTTACATCTTCCACCTGTATGCCCAACACTCCCTGATCAAGGCGAACAAGGAGATTGCCTACCAAGAGCTAGTTCAGCTCCGACAGTGTAGAGGAGAAGAACCTTCTCCCCGAGACGGACCGGACGATGAAGAGACGGATGAAGAGGTGAGGCCACCGCAGAATAGGACTCCACCGGTAAGGCCAACAGAGGATCCTCCCGCGTCGGAGCCATTGGAGGAGGAAGTTCCGGAACGGAAGGAAGAAACCAGATCGGCTCCGCAGGAAGTTTGACCTTCTTCACAAGACGTTGGACCGGTGCAACCGCAGTTGGTCCCGCTCAGACCGAGGCTGGACCCTCCCGGACCAGACTTACGGAGGCAAAGAAGGGAGATAGAACCAAAATCCAACTAGGAGGAACACCGATGGAAGATATTGCGGAAATGGTCCAACACATCGTATGGCGGGTGGACGATCTTATGAAGGTTCTCTTCAATTATGAGGAGACCCTCAAACGGGTGTGCCGGAAGATGGCACTGACCGACCAGAACGCCATCTTCCGGAGGACGGATGTGTTGGTGGTGGCGGAGAAGCAAAACGCTCTCTTGATAGAGGAGCAGAAGCGGTTGGTGACGGAGTTGGGGGCTTTACGAGTGGAAAAACGGACATTGCTGGATCGAGTCCAGGAATCGGAATCCAAGTGCATCAGATTGGAGAACAATCTACGCACAGCCCAAGAGACGGCTAGTCATAGGAAAGGACCACCGCCGGTAGATAGCGGCACTGTGCCAGGGTGTGGTCCAGCTCCGGAGTTCCTTGGAAGTACCGGCAGACTGCATCAACAAAGTCCGACTGTTCGAGGCCAACTTCGATGCTACTGCCAACTTGAGCTGGGTCCCCATCATCAAGTGTTTACTAGAGCAGGCGAGACGGATGGAAGCCTCCCGGGCCGAGATGTAGGATATGATGGAGTATCTGGCTCCCGCAGAGTCAGATCTGGTAATTCCTTCTTCCCCTTCCGCTCAGACCTTGGTGGTTGTCGCAACCTAACTTTTTGATTTTTCTCTCTATCGTGTTCTGTAACACGAAATCCGGATTGAGTAGATCCGGATTGGCACGGAAGAGGAAAGAAAAGCCAAGAGTTAGAAAGACTAGAAACATAAGCCCTGAAGGAACCGGATTAGGGAGCGGAACGAATATCGGAAACAAATTCAGTTTAGTCTCCTAATCGGAGGAACAGATCCAAGATTCACGTCCGGAAAATCGGAAAAAAGTAATGATTAGGTTTTTGGGGTATAAAAGAGACTATTTTAGGGTTTGTCTATCATTTGCACCTGGAAGCACCAGCATACTTGGCGCGCTCTCAGTGCTTTGAGTTTGTGTTTGCAAATTGAGTGTTTTTGTGTGAATTGTGCAAAGTCTGAGAGTTGTGAGTGAGCGCATTTGTTTTCTTTATACGGGCGCAGAGATTAGAAAAGAATTGAGTACGTGAACAAGGCGGAAATTGAGAGAGAAAGAAAGAGAGGGAAAGGAAGCACCGCGATACTTGTGCATTGAGCGATTCGGTCGATGTCGAGGAGTGTGTGTGAGGAAACGGGACGTGCGGCTAGGAGAGAAGAGAGGTAGTGATCTAAAAGAAAGACGGATGCCGCAGTTAAAGCGCAGTCGAAATCTGGGACTAGCGAGCGTTTAGAGGGATAGAAATTAGAGTGAGGAAAGTAGCTCCTTTAGAGCCCAGTAGTGAGCGGGAGAGAGTCGAATTGATGGAGGACCTCTCTGCCATGGGTTGCGTAGGGTTCCTGGGGAAACCCTAGAGGTTTCGGAATGAGGCAATAGTGAGGGAGCTCATCGAAGGAGCCCTAACCAGTTCGACAACACTATCCGACCGGTTCCACCCATGTGGACGAGAGACATCTGGAGGAAAGTTTACGATCTGGAGGAAGGCGGCGCGGAATAGGCCAATTGGAAGGGAGACTGCGTACGTGGGAAGTTCCAGGGAGCA
This sequence comes from Climacium dendroides, assembly GCA_950106755.1. Lineage (NCBI taxonomy): Eukaryota > Viridiplantae > Streptophyta > Bryopsida > Hypnales > Climaciaceae > Climacium > Climacium dendroides. Next base: position 49,422,043 of record OX467082.1, read on the forward strand.
ACTAACCCCAAGGATGGGTACGCAATCAAAGACTGTATCAACGTGTGGCACAGGCGACTGTTGGAGTTCCTGGTCCCAATTCTACATCCGGAAAAACCTACTCGGGTAACTTCCACGCTCGGAAACGCGATTTTTGGAGCCCTGAGCGGAGAGAAGCGGATGGATTGGGCGACATTCATTCAAACGATGGTGAATGTCTTAGTCTCAAATGTGGAAAAGAATAGGGCTACTCCGGTAAGCCCCTACTTTTTCCACCTATACAAGAATCAGAGTCTCTTGACGTCGGAGGAGAACAAGGAGTGGAGGGCGTAGATGGCTCTCTGGACGTGCGGTGGATCGGATGAAGAATCCGAGACGGAACCGAATAGCTCGGAACCGGAGGAGAAGGGTGAGAACCCTAAGAAGAGGAATTGGAAAGAAGAGGAAGAGGAGGAAGATGACGTTCCTCTCAACCAAAGGATGAAGAGGACGCCCAGTCTAAGGGGGTCCCCTTCGGGGCTTCAAAAGGATAAGGGACCGGAAATAGTGGAACCGGTCATGCCAAAGAAGCAAGAGCCGGTGGAAGTGGTCAGGCCGAGACCCATTCCATCGTCCCAGTTGATGGACCTGACGGGTCCATACAACGACCTAATCCAGATTCTCAGTACAGTGAGAGCGGATTGGGAAGTGAAGACCACGACGCTTCGTGAGGTGGCGGATTTGGTAGGAAGCGCTCCGACCATTTCTCTACCGGAAGCCGTGGCAAATTGCATCAGCAATCCGGATGAAGTGAAGGAGTTGGAGGATAGGTTGCTAAAGTAGAATATTAACCAGCAGGAGACAGACGAGCAGGTGGTCCGATTGCGAGGAGAAATCCAAAGCTATCGGAAGGACTTGGATGCTAGTCGCGACCAAGTGAAGGCCGCAATGTCCCTGCAGGAAGAGACCAGGACTGCAATCAACCGGATGATGATAGTAATAGGGGCATCCGGTGAGGTAATGGCAAAGGCCAAATTGTTTGATGAGGGGATACATAAGGATCCGAAACCTTCGGGTACTCGCATCGCTCGCATCTTGGCTAACTTTGTCAGAGAATTAGAAGAGGCAATGAAGGAATTCCGGAAGGATGCAAAGGGATTAGAGGATACCATCCGGAAATTCCAGAGTGGGTTAGTCTCTTTTTCTGGGATTTCGATGCAAAAGGTAGTAAGGTTGTTGTAGTAAGTGAGGGTCGTACGGGGGATCTTTGTGTGACCTACAAGTTGAGATTACTTCCAGTTTGCTGTGAAAGATCAAACCGGATCCTGTTAGAATAGGAGAATAAATTAATTTAGTGAACTTTCCATCACTATAAAAATCGGAAAGAGAGGAGTGTCTACCTCTCTGAAAATAAGTGGCAGATCCCTCTGAGGTGCCAACAGAGGCTAAACAAAATCGGAATAGAAGTTGAGGAAAAGAAGTCCTCGGTTAAAGTAGTACGAGATCCGGTCGGAAGTGTGAATTCCGGATTGGTTCTTGTAGGTTGTCGATCGAGTGTGATTTGGGTCAGTGTTAGTCTAGACTAGATCAGTTTATGGGAGGATCAAGAAATCAACTGGTATTTGGGAAAAAGGGTGAGAGAGGTATAACCAAGAATAATGAAATTATGAAACTTTCCTCAAAACACCTAGTAACACGAAACACTTCACAGAGTCTCTTGGGTTTGATCTTTAGAGTCACTTTATTATGCTTTAAAGAGGTTTTTGTGAGCATAATAGGGAATTTCACTTATCCTATGCTGCGACATGGCAAAAATCTGGCGCCGTTGCTGGGGACTCTAAAGTTGTTAGTGTTACCTCAAACCGGAAACGAAGCGAAGTCAGTAATTAGTAAACTGTCTGTTGATTTTCTAGGAACCGGAGAAGTGAATTATTATAGTAACCGGAATCCTAACTAATGAAAAAGGCAGTAGTGTTGGGAAGGAAGTCAGAGCGAATCAGGAAGAATCAACAAGCCGAAGAATCGTCGAGATTGGATCTTAGTGATTAGGAAACATCGGATCGTGAAGATAATCCGGTGTTGGTGGGGAGACCTGACGAAGCAGATCCTAGGTCTGCTCTTACACCTCCAAATTCAGAGCCAAATCTAGGACCGGAAGGAGAAGAAAATCCGTTCCAGGAAAGGGAGTGCTATATGGCTCGCCTGAAGTATAAACGCTTTAAAGGGGACGGAGATCAAGATGCGGATGAGTGGATGTGCAAGTTCGAAGCAACCGCAGTGGCAAATCATGACAATGAAGCGGCCAAACGACGTATTTTTCAAGGCCTGTTGAAGGGAGAGGCGCTGCAGTGGTACCAAGATATTCCGAATCCTATCTGAAATAACTGGGACCAGCTTCAAACGGAATTTCTTCAAGCATTTCGAGAAACGGGAGGAGAAGCCAGAGCTCTCGGAAGGCTAAGCACGATGACTATGAGGTCATCCGAATCTGTACGGAAGTATGGGCACCGGGTAAAGGCTCTAATCCAAAAGTTAACCACGGAAATTGCTCCTAGTTTGCAGGTAGAATGGTATGTGGCTGGACTATCGGAATCTATGGGATTCCTAATCCGGCAGGCTAGACCAAGGACACTTCAAGAGGCGATTGATGCTGCCACCAATTATAAAAATTCGGCGCAATCGCTCCGGAAGTCTTTGAGGAGAAGTGAAAGGAGAGACAAGGAAAAAAAGAAGAAGCGTGATCGAAGGTCGAAGAACCGGAAGAGGATTCCTGATTCGGATAGTAGCTCCGAGAGCTTTGAATCCGAGGAGTCGGATTCCAGCTTGTGGGAGCATGGGAATCCAATCTTTAAGTTTAGAAGGGGAATAAAGCTTCTTACTCCCTATTTTTTTTCGTTTTTCGTTAGAAAAGTAGACCGTAAGTAGTTAGGAATCGGATACCGGAATAGGGTTACTTTAGAATAGATAATAGTGTTAACAGAAGTAACCGGAAATTGAAAACCGAAAGTCCGGAAACGGCATAGATAGGTCAGGAGTAGATCAAAGTGATTTTCATTAGAAATCGGAAGAAAATAGAAGACCGGAGACCGGAAACGGAAGATAGGCAATCCAGGTGTAACGGGTGCCTACCTAGTTCTAGACCATACTTGAGAGCGGGTCTATTTTGGGGAAAACGGTCACCTGTAACGGCCCGGGTGAGTGCAGTCCTAGAAATAGGAGGGGCAGGTGGCTCAGACCTCCTTTTGCGGGGAAGCTACCTTGAGAAGAGATTGGTGAAGGAGTATTCGAGGTGTACTTATATGTTAGCCAAAAAGAAGAAGTTACAGGCTTAGTTTATGGACCGGATTAAGGACAAACGAGACTCGAGAGGAGAGTTCACTTAGAAGTTCACGTATGAGTGTGGAGTAAGGAGTGTACTAGTGAGGCGACTTTTGAGGAGGGTCCTTGAGCGGAATAGGAAGACTAGAGTGCGAGTGATTGTGAGACTCGAAAGAGTGATTTCGGTCACTGAGAGGGTTTGAGAGAACAGCCCACGATGGTGAGAGAAGAGGTAGTTGTATCCTTGCGCATGGTGAAGCCGGTGGTACTAGCGGATCCACGAGAGAAAGCGGAGCTAGAAGAAGACCTCCGGCAGATGGGGTGTGAGGGATTTCTAGCCCGGCCATGGAATTTGAAAAACGAAGAGGTTGTGAGGGAGGTAATCGGCGCGCCACTAAGGAAGTGGAAGGGGACGTCGAGGCGCCGGCCCGAAGACTGGACTCCAACGCTGTGGAAGGAGACGGACGATTTCAAGAAGACGGACAAGGGACCGGCTTCCCGGACGAATCGCTTCTACGTGGGTAAGTTCTAGAATCCCTCAACGAAAAAGGATGGTTTCCCTGTGGCAGAGTCATAAATGATAGGGAGAAACGTTTAATGAAGTACCTAGCAGCCATCCTTAGTCCAGAGCGGCCAAACAGGATTACAGTCACCCTAGCAAACACTATTTTCGGTGCACTGTCGGGTGACCGGAAAGTAGATTGGGGCATAGTGATGAGAGATCAGATCAAGAGATTGGTAGGAGGTATAGGGAAGTCTAAACCTTCCCCTATAACCCCTTTTCTCTACCACTTGTATCAAGCACATGGCTGGCTTACAAATAAAGAGTTAGATTCATACGATACGGCCAAAGCCATGTCAAAATTCGAGATAGAAGACCCGGATCATGAGGAAGCCGGGCAGGAAGAGGAAGATTCAGAGGCAGACACTATACCGGTCGAGGAAGCTAAGTCTCAATGGAGGAGGTAGGACCGGAAGGAGAAAGACTCAGAAATAGGAGAAGGTAGTAAGGGAGTCGATCCGATCTAGAACCAGAATCCCCTAGGTCGAATTGTGAAGGAACTCAGTGAGTTCCGGATCCAGTACGGGAAGAGCCAAGAGACCATTCAAGAACTATGTCAGCTGCTGAAGATCAGTCAGCCGCAGCAACTCGTTTCCCAACTGGACCGGAAGATGAAAGAAGCGGTGAAGAAAGAGCTGAGCGAAGCCACAAGTAAGGTGGACCAGCTAATGAGGGAATTGGAGGAGAAGAGAGAAGAAATGGACCAGCAGAGGAAATTCTCCAAGACAACCGCAAAGAACCTTCAGGCAATCCGGGAGTTCATCGGCAATCCGGGCAAAATTATCAACAAAGCAATGTTGTTTGACGAGAAGGTGATGGAGACCGGAAAGCAAATTCCAGCCAACCTGATGATGGCGTTAGTGTCCTACCACCGCAAGATGGAGGCAATAGTAGAGCCAGTACGCGAGGTGATGAAGGAGGTAGAAGAATGAAGAGAGTGGGAGTAGGGACCGAAAACGGGACCGGAACTCGCACCAGCACCCCTTCCGGTTACCGAAGAAGAAGTTCAGGCGAAGGACAAGATGGAAGACGTGCCAAGCTCTTCCATCCGGTCAGAGCCTAAAGGAGAAAAGACTTCCCTACTGGGGGAAGTAACTGACGTTGCTCTTAATGCAGCGCGAGCAGTAGAGGCTGCTGAGGAAGAGAAGACCAGGGAAGTGGAGACAACAAGCAAGGTGACGGAAACATCGGAGGAGGTGAAGGCCGCAGTTGAAGAGAAGACGAGATCTAGACCGGAACCGTCCGAGAAGAAGAACGTGCCCAAACCAGGGTTGAGCAACAAGTTTATCGACCTGAGTGAGTTATCTCCAGTTTCTCCAACTCCTCCTGCAAATATACAAAAGGAATTTCCTTCTACCCTACTCAACTTAGCTTTGGAAAGCGAAACTGGGTCAATGGAGGAAAGGAAGACCGGATCACAGGGGCAAGGATCCGGGAAGGGTAGAACGATTGAGGAAACCACTCCTCAGAGTGCTAAGGCCAATGTTCCGCCCACACAAACCATGCAGAAGAAGAAGCCTCCAATTATGTCAACACAGAAGAAGAGGACGATGATGATGAGGAAGAAGAAGAGGACGAGGATGAAGAATCCGGTACTGAGGAAGATTCGGAGCCGTATTCTGACCCGGATCAAGCACTGGCAGAGACTCGGGCAACGAAGGCTGCAGCATCTAAGAAGAAGAAGCTCGCTGCTCGGGGTAAGGTACGCTAGGGACAAAAGACCGGAACCAGAAAGAAGCCGGCCGTGAAGAAGTTAAAAACTTAGAAAGTTATGTAGGGTAAATTTCTGAGGATAGGGTGGTGAAAATCTGAAGTTTTGGAATAGTTGTGCATAATTAGGAAGTTTACTTTTTGAGTGACACGGCCACTAGCAGTTGGAAAGTGACCGGGTTCGTAATTATAGGATCTGAGATTTACTTTTAGCGAAAGTAGTGGGAGTTTGAGTGAAAGTCAACAGGGCTAGAAAATAGTAAGGGAATGAAACGTATTGGGCCCTGATTGGCTGGAACGTTACTTTTAGGTTAGGATTTTGAAGGAGTAGTTTAGTATTTAAATCCGGGACTTCTTTGGTCCCGGTGTGCATCTTTATCTTACCTTCTTATATTCATGAGTACCTGGGAGTTCGCTCTTGGCATGATTGAAACAAATCATAGTTGTGTGTACTTGACACTTATCTGTGTTTTGGAAGTCCAAGCTGGAAAGTGAGTGTAAGTGGATACAAGGTGTACCCGGATGCTGAGTTTACTCGGTCCAGTATTGAATTAGTGCGTGTGGATGGAGGCAGAAGGGATCTCTAGTGTGGATTAGGAATAGACTCGGAAGGGAGTATGGATTGAGGACCACTCTCCGGAAAGAGTAAAGGGTTAGCATGCCTCCGCAGCGCTCGTTTCCCCTCTCTTCCCCGTTAGTTCAGACCGGATTTAGGACTAACTCAATAGGCTGTCGTTGTAGCATTGGTTAGGAGGAATTAGACCGGCTTGCGTGACCTGCTGGACACGACTGCGTTTCCTTTCCAATTGTGAGGACGGTTTGTTTTCTCATTTGTAGGATTTGAAAGTTTATTTTTGAAAGTTTGATCACATAGTGCAACTTCTGACACTTTAAAATCGGAGGGTAGGAATTAAGCTTCCTTCCTAAATTCCAATTAAGCGGATCCCTCTTCGAGAGGTTAAAATCGACATGGTTACGAGTAGAGATCTGGACCGGATGTGAATACTAGAGGTTAAGGTTAGATCTGTGGAAACGCGGATTCCAATTACGGTCTGTAAAACGTACATACATGTAACTACCAAAGGTATGTGAATAGAAGTGTTGGGGGAGTTACAGGGTAATGTAAAGCTGTGGGGAAGTAAACTAACCAATTAGAGAGTCTGTGTGATAAACAAGTGGGTGTTAAACCGGAATCAATCCGGTCAGTGTTGTTAGATCGGGAAGATCCGGTCTAACGTGTATTAGTAATTGTTGGACCGGAGGGATCCGGTCGTGTTTGTCCAAGAAATCAAGGAGACCAAGGGGAAGTTACGGTCTATTGTTTTGCTTGGGGTTTTGTGTTTGTGTGTTTCGTAACCATCACTCTACCATTTTCCGGTAATTGTGAACCTAGGAAATTCGATCTTCGTGGGAACGATACTCGAGTCACTTTAAGGCCTCTTTTAAGAAATATTGAGCCTTAGAAAAGGATTTTTGCTTTCCTGTGCTACGATACCTTCACTCTTACAAACACAGAAATTCACAACACACTCATGCACTATCACAGACAGAAATAACTGAGAGCGTGGCAAGTACGCAAGTGCTCCCAGGTGCAAATGATAGTCCAAACCCTAAAGCAATCTCTTTTATATTCTGGAAACCTAATCATTACTTTTTTCCGATTTTCCGGGCGCAGATCCCGGATCCGTTCCTCCGATCATGGAACTAGACCGGATTTGTTTCCGATATCTATTCCGCTCCATATTCCGGTTCGTTTAGGGCTTGTTTCTATAGTCTTCCTAACTTTTAGCTTTTCCTTTCTTTTTGTACTAATCCGGGTATACTTTTTCCGAATTCTGTGTTTCAAAACACGATAGAGAGAAAAAATCAAAAAGTTAGGTTGCGACAAGATGGCTATTAAATTGTTGAATGGATCTCACAGATCCAATTCTTCCTTAGCAACAGCCTTCTGTTTTCCTTCCAAAATTGACCTGTCGCGACTCGGTGGCGTCCCTCGCCCTTGGAGAGGTGTCGTTTTGTGTTACTTTATAGGCGGCAATAGACCCTCTTCTTCCTCTTCTTCTATTTCCGGATCCAATCCAAGAACAGATTCCGCTTCTTCGTTTGTTTCCGACTCTCCATATTTCAGGAGGACTTCCTAGGTTTTCCATTCCTTCTCCTCTGAACTAGTCAAGAATTGGTGGTTATGGTATAGTTGAAAGAGATAAGGGCATATTGGAGTAGCCCTACTCTTCCCTGTTCTCCTAATGAGCTGGGCAACCAGATCGAAAACAATCTAAGCCTAGTCAACATTCCGGATTCCGCATAGAGAACCGAAAATCGTGTTACCAAAGATGATCGTTACCCTGGTCGGCTTTTCTGATAGAGGATTGGAATCAGGAACTAAAAAAGGCGACGGTGCCGGTCGTCTATGCAATCTTCGACTGCATATCCATCCTTTGGATTGGGAGCACCTTGGAATTTGCCTTGGATGAATTCATTTTTCCGGTTCGCCATCCCTAGACCCCCTATCCGGAAGTCATACACTGCCCTCCACACTTCTTCAATCTAGAGGGACGGATTCCCTTGCAAGGTGTTGTCGAACTCATTGGACAGCTTGCCTAAGAGCTTTCTCACCATTCGTTCCTCTCGGATTTCCAAAGGTTTCTCCACAAACCCTTAGCACCCCATGGAAGTTAAACCTTCTATGAGTTGGACATTTTTCTATTTGTCGGAGGGAATAACCGGAACTACCTTCGGGAGCTTCACCTCAACTGGAATGGAGCTAACCAATCCCGCTCTCTTTCTACGCAACAGCGACATGGACTTAGGTTGTCTCTTCTGGATTCCTTACCGATTCTACCTTACCCTCTCCTAGCCACACGTCTTGTTCCTCACTTTCCCTTTCCGATTTCAACCGGAAGCAATGTCACGCACTATCAAATTCTACAAGTATGTTCTCATACGTCACTATACAACTACTACACGAAAACACGAGGTATTGGAAACAACACAAGGAGCGCCTAAACTGCAAGAGAATGAATAGGGGATAAGACTGGCAAGGTCAGTCCTTATATAGTCTCAAGCCTCCGTACTGGCCATTATGACCTTTTTCAGTTCTGACGGCTTGACATCCGGTCTAACCCTAATCCGGTTCGTAGGTCAATTTCGGATGGGTTTCCGGTTCCGACCAATTTGAACTTAGAACTGGACTAGATCCGCTCTATCTATTATTTCGTTTTTCGTATCTAATTCTGGTTTTTCCTACAGCACTTGTCGCAACCCGGCTTTTTGATTTTTCCTCTCTATCGTGTTTTGAAATACGAAATCCGGAAAAAACTATACCCGGATTGGTACAGGAAAAATGAAAAGACTAAAAGTTAGGATTACTAGGGAAACAAGCAATGATCAAACCGGAAAATGAAATAAAACGGATATTGGAAACGAATCCGGTCTAGATCTAAAGCCGGAGGATCGGATTCGGGACCTACGCCCGGAAAATTAGAAAAAAATAATGATTAGGTTTTCTAATGTACAAAAGGACTCCTTTAGGGTTTAGACCGTCCATTTGCACCTGAGAGTTCTTGCTTACCTACCACGCTCTTAGCTATTTTGGAGCTACTTCTATGTGAGTGTGTTTGTTTCCTTTACGTTGATCAGAGATTAGAAGAAGAGTTAGTTGTGTGTATCTGAGTGCGGCCGACTGAGATTGGGTGAGTACCGCGAGAGTCTGTGTGAGGATTGGCACAGGTGGTAACTTGGTTGAGATCAAGGAGATATCGTGAGGAAACGGGACGTGTGGCTAGGAGAGAAGTAAGGTAGTCATTCGGTGAGGAGACGGATGCCGCAACTAAAGCGTTTGAGAGCTCAGGGACAAGCAAGCGCATCAAAGGTAGAAATTAAAGTTAGAAAGGTGGCACCTTTAGAGCCTAGTAGCAATCAAGAGAAAGCGGAGTTGATAGAGGATCTCTCCGCCATAGGGTGTGCAGGGTTTTACGGGAAACCCTGGGCTTCCGGAATGAAGCCATAGTTAGGGAGCTCATAGAAGGAGCCCCTAACCAATTTGACAACTCCCTCCGGCTAGTTCCGCCCATGTGGACACGGGAGATCTGGAGAGGAGTATACGAGTTTGAAGAAGGCAACACGGCGCAAGCCAACCGAAAAGGAGATTTCGTGAGGGGAAAGTTCAAAGGCGCAGCCAACCCCAAAGACGGATTCGCCATTGAAGATTGTGTCAGCGCGCGACACCACCGATTGCTGGAATTCTTGGTGTTGATTCTGCATCCGGAAAAACCCACACGGGTTACTTCTACAATCGGGAACGCCATTTTCGGAGCCTTGAGCGGGGAGAAGAAAATGGACTAGGCAAACTACGTACAAAGGCTGGTGAACGTCCTAGTAGCCAATGTGGAAAAGAATAGGGCTACTCTAGTATGCCCCTACCATTTCCACTTATACAAGAACTAAAACCTCCTAACCACGGAGGAGATCAAGGAGTGGAGAGCCCAAATGGCTCTCCAGAAGTTCGGAGGATCGGATGAGGAGGGATCCGAGACCAAACCGGATAGCCTAGAGCCGAAGGACAAGGGTGAAAACCCGAGGAAGAGGGCCTGGAAGGACAAGGAGGAGGAAGAAGAAACTCCCCTTAGCAGAAGAAGGAGCAAGCGGACGCCCAATCTAAGGGGCTCCCCTTCCGGATCCAGCAAAGACAAGGAACTGGAACCGGTGGTTAGAGCGGAACCGGCCGTTCCAAGGAAGGTAGAGGTAGTGAAGGTGGTCAAGCCGAAGGCAGCTCTGTTGACACAATTGATAGACCTGATGGGTCCATTCAATGACCTTATCCGGATTCTCAGTGCAATGAGAGCGGATTGGAAAGTCAAAAACACCACGCTCCGCGAAGTGGCAAACTTGGTGGGTAGTACAGTGAATAGTGCGCTGCCGGAAGCGGTGGCAAACTACATTAACAACACAGATGTAATCCGAGAGTTAGAAGATCAAGTGCTAAACCATAACATCAATCTACGAGAGATGGACGAGTTGGCGATCCGGTTGCGAGGGGAGATTTAAGTCTTCCGGAAGGACCTAGAGACCAGCCGCGAGCAGGTGAGGATTGCCATGTTTCTGTAGGAGGAGACTAGGGCAGCAATAGAGCGGATGACCTTAGTGATGGAGGCATTCAGCGATGTAATGGTGAAGGCCAGGTTGTTTGACAAGGGAGTGCATAAAGACCAAAAGCTTTCCAGGACCCGGATTGTTCGCACCCTCGTTGACTTTGCTGCGGAGATAGAGGACACGATGAAGGAATTCCAGAAGGATGCTAGGTGGATAGAAGAGAGCATCCGGAAGTTTCAAAGTGATTTGATCTCTCTATTCGGGATTTCGATCCCGGATGAATTCGATGACCTAGAGATCTTGGAAGGGAAGTTTGAGACCCCAGTTTCAAAGGAAAAGATAGGAGGAATAGCTTCCACGTCAAGAGCTCCAAAGCCAATGACAAGGACAACTTTCCCTATAGAACCAGAACGCGTTCCGGAAGGGGGAGATAAGAGTAAGAATTTGAATGAACTATCACCGATGGCTACTTTAGATAGTGGTGGACCTCCATAGGATGAATAGGTAGTTAGGAATTTAGAAGTAGGAAATTTTGTTTGATCGGACCTTATCTCGGAAAAATAGGAAAAGTTCAGATCCAAAAATCTCGGCCAGATCAATGCCGGATTTCCGAGAACGCTTTATGTAAACCTTGTATATAATTTAAGTCTCAAGACTGAGACGAGGAGAGAGTCCTTTTACTTACATATGCTATCTCTTCTTGTATTTTCTATTGTTTTCCTTGTCTTCCCAAAGAGTGGCCGGGTGAGGAGATGAGAGATTGAGTGCAGACGAGCGGATTGTAGGAGGAATTTCTCCCCGTGGTGTTTTCTTGTGATTACATGTGCATGTGAACGGGTTGTAAGTGTTGGAAGTGAGTCATTGCACCTTAGTAGATTTAGAGTTCATTATTCCGGGTGAGATAACCAATGTTAGGCTAAACAGTTAGAGAGGGGATTCTCAACTGTGCTAGAGCTACTAGATGGGATATCTGGGTTAGTATTAGATCACTTGAGAGGTTTTGCCATCTGAAATAGTAAACGGAAGAACCCTGGATTACACTAGTACGAGCGGACACACTTGTAGCCACCTTAGTTTCGCACGGATTCGAGGGAGCATTAAGGTCGTTGTAGTTGGAGAGGATTGTATGGGGGATTTTTGTGTAACCTGCAGACCAAATTCACTCCTGGTCAATTGTAAAAGATCAAACTGGATCCTCTTAGAATAGGGAATTAGATTAGTCGAGTGAGTCTTTCGTCACTATAACTTCCGGAAGGAGTGGTGGGCCTACCTTTCTAAAACCAAGTGGCGGATCCTTCTGAAGTACCAACAGAGGTTAAGCAAAACAAGAACGGAAACCGAGGAAGAAGAGATCCTCGGGTGACATAGTAGTGATATCCAAACGGATTTGTTAGTTTTGGCAGGATTTTGAGTTTATTGGATGACCGGATCTTGGTTTGAATCAAGTAGAAGTATAGTCCGGATCAAGTAATCATTAGTTGAAAAAGTTGTCCGGTTGGGAGGAAAGGAGAACCAGAGAAAAAGAAGAGTATTTGTATTGATATTTACCTCCAAGCTACCTAATAACACAAAACACTTCACAGAGTCTCTTGAGTTCAATCTTTAGAGTCACTTTGTTATGCTTTAAAGTGGTTTTTGTGAACATAATAGGGAATTTCACTTACCCTGTGCTGCGATAGCACTTAATCAAATTCAATTCCTTTCCACTAGTTTTCATTCTAACTTTTAGATAAGCTAAACAAAACCAAAAATTCACGTTGCGACAGAAGGTGCACCTCGAAAATGAAAATCCTGTGGTATTGGCTTACAATGAGACTTGGAACAGAAGATGAAGCAAGAAGTAATAGAGTGAGGTACACAAATTGCATGGAATCTACATGGGAACCATCGAGTGAGAGGTTTTCTTGGATTGGAAAGGAAGCAGCTATATATTCATGGATGAATGTACCACATCAAGGGAGAAGTGCTCACGTAGTACGTGCAAACATTACAGTGCACGGTGTCCAAATAGAGGAGATAGTGATCATTCCGATGGAGGCTAAACCACATCTCCTCAAGTATATGGCGATGCAAATGGAGGACCTAGACGACCAACGTTTACAAAATGATTTGAATATGTATTAGAGGAGAATTATGTCATACAATGCACTTTTGACATTGTAGTTGTAGGCATTTCTATGTACTTCAGTGTGAAGTGCAAAGGAAAATTCATAATAAGTAGTGTGGATTGAAAAGTGTAAGATTTTCATAAAGTAATTGGAAAGCTTGGAGCAATTTGACATACATTGACCAAACTATTTCTCCTACAAAGAATGAATGATGTTTTTAGATATGTGCCCCCACCCCCCAGGTTTGAAAATGTTGTCTTTTGATGGCGTACAAGCCAAGTGCAAAAATGTCTAATTCGGTGTTGGCCGTATTGGATTGCGACGACTCAATATTTTAGAACGATAGATTCAATAGTTTTTTGCTATGAAATTTGTAAAATCTTTTGATATCCTTCCATAGATTTTTTCCCAATGGGTTTCGCCATGAGAAATGGATTGATGAAGATGTTGTACTCTTTTTCCTTCATCTGTGATTCTCTCCTTGACTTTAATCAAGGTTTTCTTAGATAAGGTTTTAATGAGGTAGCACCGTATGTTTTACAAGATTACAGAGAATGATTATCATATATGATGTTATGTCGAGCGAGGGGGAGTATTAAGATAAGTATTATCTTCATAGTTATGTTCTCCTCTCTAGTTAACTATAGTTTACTTTAAAGTATAAAGACAAACTAGAATTATATTAAAATCCCTTAAACCAATAGTAAAGGAGTAGAACTATTAATCTACTCTCTTCTTCTTCCTTGTTTATTATGTACGAGAACGAAGCCCGTTGCAATGCAACGGCAATGCAATACGATAAGGGTGCGATGAAAAAACAAGTTGAAAAAAGTGGAATGAAAGTGCGACCAGAGTGCAATTAGGGTTTTGTATAATGCTAGCAGAGTCACAATCATGCACTCATAGGAAAGTAAAGACATCAGAATGATGAAAACAATTGGATGAAATTATTGGATGAAAATGTGACCATTTTCGTGACAATAGGTCGTGACAGGCTTGTGACGGTTTGCACTTAATATAATAGATTAGACCTTCTTCCTAATGACACCTCTCTATTCTTTCGTACACACTTGGTGTGAGGTTTTGTATTTTGTTCTTTTGCTTTCATTCTCAACACTTTTCATGTGCAGTGCACACCAGTCCAGGGTTGGGTTGACACAGCGTTCGAGGAAGCGGCCTTGGCTCCCACGGCGTCTCCTTTCTTTCTCTCGTAACGTGAGTTCACTTAACTTAGCCCACGTCATGTCCGAACCTACCCATCGTTCCCAACTGAAATCCCTGGGGGACAGCGGACTGGCGCAGCTCAAGCATCCGTCGTCATCCGGATGATGGATGCTGCCGTTCATCCTCTCGCAGCGTTTCAGGGGCCAAAGCCAAAGAGAGAGAGACACACACACTCGCAGACTCACAGAAAGAGACTGTCGTCGGGAGGGGAGAACTGAACGTCGATGCAGCTGAGGAGCGGAGTGCGCATCCCATGCATCTGTCTGTTTTGTGCTTCTCGCCATCCTCGCCATCGTGGCCCGCGCTCGCTGGCCATCGCCATCGCTCATCGCACCTCGCTCTGGCGCTGCTCCTGTCGGGGTAGCCCTTTCGGGGATGCGTTTTGGATTTGAATTGCGCCCCGCGGCTTGATTGGAAGGGGTCGCTTGGCGCTTTTCGGGTCTGCTTGCTCCATGTTGGCCTTTCGGAGCGTTAGCGTGCGGCGGAGGATGTGGTGGAAGGTGGCGTGAGGCAGCGGCAGTGGCCTGGCGACATCGGGATTCGGAATTGTGGACAGGGAGACGCGCGCAGGGGTTAGGGTTAGGGGCGGGTCCGGGTTCGATCGAGATGTACTCTGCCCGGGTGGGAATTGGGATGTGTTTCGGCGGAGGAGGCGTCAATTGACGGCGTGAGGCATTGGACGGCATTGGGAAGGAGACCATCGATCGACACGGGTAAGCTGGCGTCGTCTCCCGAGTCTTCGGCGTCGCCGACGTCGCCGATGAGGGGGAAGTTGAGTCCGTTCGAGAAGCCGGCGCGGAGTCGTTCCAGTGTGATGTTTCGGGCGGCCCCGGACGAGGAAGACGAAGTGGAGGAGGAGCCGACGCATTTGAACACGAATACTTGCAGCTTGTATCTGGTGGTGTCCACGGACAAGCTGACGGCGCGCTACGCGGGCGACAGTCGCCACGGCAACGATGTGGGCGCCATTCAGGCGAACCGGCCTGCGCCGTGCCGGCGGCTGCTCTACTACTTCGAGATGACGGTCAAGGACCGCGGGCAGAAGGGGTGCACCACCATAGGGTTCACGGACGAGTTTTTCAAGAATTCACGGCAGCCGGGGTGGGAGGTGAACAGCTATGGCTACCACGGCGACGACGGCAAGCTGTACCATGGGCAGGGGCGGGGCGAGACCTACGCGCAGGGTTTTACCACGGGCGACACGGTGGGCGCCGGCATCAATTACGCCGCGCAGGAGATCTTCTTCACGCGCAATGGCAAGATTCTGCCCGGCATCTACAAGGATGTGAAGGCGCTGCTGTATCCGACCATCGGTCTGCACAGCCCCAACGAGAAAGTGGAGGTCAATTTCGGACAGCGCAAGTTCATGTTCGATGTGGAGACGATGGTGTTAGAAGAGCGGGGTCGCAGGCAACGTGCGGTGGAGGATTTGCAGCTTCCCCCTGCGGCCAGTCATAGCATTGTGCGGGCCTTTCTGCTCCACTACGGGTACAATGATACTCTGACTGCATTCGATGCTGCGTGTGGGGCTGCAAACGCGGACGGCAGCGTGGATTCCGTCCAATTCCTTCCCAAGCAGGAAGCGAATGGCGCCATGGCGTCGTGCGACAATGATGACACGTACGCATTGGAGCAACGGAATCTGTTGCGGCGGTTGATCCGGGAGGGCAATGTGGATCGCGTAATCACCAGCCTTCAGGAATGGTATCCACAGGTGAAGGAGGACCCGTTCTCTGCCGTCACGTTTCTGCTGCACTGCCAGAAATTCATCGAATTGGTGAGGACAGGGCAAGTGGAGGACGCGGTGACTCTCGCGCGCAAGAAGCTGGCATCGTTTTTCGGAAAGTGCCGAGATCAGGACCTTCTGCTACACGATTGTTTAGCATTACTGGCCTACGAGCGTCCGCAAGATTCTCCGATTGCTTATCTTCTGCAGTTTGCTCAGCGCGAGGTGGTGGCCGATGCAGTGAATGCTTTTGTGTTGGGCACCAATCCCTCCATTCCAGTCGCGAGTAAGAATGGTAAACCTCCTCAATCTGCTTTGGAAAAGCTCCTCCGACAGCTGACTGCTTGCCATGTCGAGAAGCGGTTCTTGAACGGGGGCCAAGGTGAGGTGTTCCGATTGCATCGCATATTGCAGGGAGGCAAAGACGGGGGTTGGTAACGTGGAGAACACTCAGATTGACTGTTGCCTGTGTCCGATTGTTTTCAGGTGTCTCTGTGAAATCCACCGTGTCCAATTCATAGTGGGGCTGCAGAGGTGAGGGTAGCACGGCCTGTAGATAGCATCGAGGTGATCTAGACCGGGAGCACCATTTAGTCTCTCAATTGATAAGATTCTCAGGTTGAATCCCTTGGAAGTCAGAACCGACTGTACTAGGAACCCTAAATCACTACTCGCCGCATATCACTCGCAAGCGTGAAGTGAATACTGCGACGTTTGATTGAACCACACTCTATGCACTGGCATTGTCTCCTGAACTGCTTTAAACGGACTGCGCACACTCCTGGTGACGTTGTAACCTCCGCGGTGTCTCTGTCAAGTTATTAGGGTTAGCGGTCGTGGAGCTTACTCGCTCACGCCTAGTGTCTGGTTGACTGCGGACTTACTTCAGGAACTCTGGACACTGAGATCTTAGTGCTTGTTACCCCCGATTGCATTGTTCGTTTGTCGTTCATCTTTACTCCGATTGAGCTGCAGAACTTTTGGTGGTGCCGTTTTTTGACACTGAAATCAGTAATCGGGATAAACTCTCCGCCGGAATAGAGAATTTGTTTTCGTTTTGGTGGACTGTTTTTAAACCTACAGTTCGTATCTTCCAATTTTATTCAAGGTCATCAGAAATTAGGGTTCGGATTTTTTGAGGGATTAACCCAGGCGTGGCTTATCTGAGCGGTCGTACATGCAGTGTTGGGGTTTGTGCGGGCTATATTGAATGTCATAAGCGGGCTTGCACTGTCATCGAAACCAAGCTGCTGTAGAACGGCTCACATCCAGGATTTGCATTTTGTGTGTTTTGGAAGATTTTATGGTGTTGCAGTTGATTTTATAAACGTATATCAGGGGAAGGTCTGATACGTAACATCCGTGTGTGTCCTGTAATTGTGTCCACGACATGAACCATTTAG
This sequence comes from Climacium dendroides, assembly GCA_950106755.1. NCBI lineage: Eukaryota > Viridiplantae > Streptophyta > Bryopsida > Hypnales > Climaciaceae > Climacium > Climacium dendroides. Next base: position 49,439,143 of record OX467082.1, read on the forward strand.
GTGTTGCAGACTGTGCTCATAGTCTCTGGCTATTCTCAGAGAGTTCACTACTGTTGTATTGTTGTATGGCTTCGATTATCGACTTTAGACCTTTCTTTGGTTGGAGCCGAGACTTTCTAGTGTGCCATGAGTGGCATACTTGCCTTTACTTGATGTAGGAATTTTGTTTTTTGGGGGTACGAAGTGGGATTTTTGGCTTCTTGAATGATTCCACGTCACTCTCCATTACGTGGAAACCAAATGGAATTGTATTCTATCTCTCGTTTAATACATTTGGCTTCATTTTCAAGTAAAATAAAGAAATTGTCGAGGCCAACATTACTTTGAAACCAAATGGAATTGTATTCTATCTCTTGTTTAATACATTTGGCTTCATTTTCAAGTAAAATAAAGGAACTGTCGAGGCCAACATTGACCTGCTAACAGTGAGTGAATTAGTTTAGGATTTTGCAAGTGGCCTTTGATACCCATGCAAACACTTCAACTCTTTTTCTAAAGTCAATACTGTCTTTACTATGTTACATGGGTGTACCGAAACGTCGACCTAACCTCTCATGAATAGGTTGTACATTCTATAGGAAGGATTGGTTTTAGAAATTTGTAATGAGGTGTAATTAGGTAAAAATTGCCCCTTATTTTGTGCCATATAAATTTTGTATGTCTTCACCCCCCCTACCTAATGTGGGTCCTTTCATAGCAAATATAAATTTAAAATTTGATGATGCCCCCGATTGACATCATGATCACCCTGATTTATGATGATGACTCTAAAACTCTGAGGGTCAAATCATCTAACAGACCTGTTAGTTCACCATTACAGGGGGCGGCGCCATCACACCCATTCTCTACCTGGCTCTCCCGTTGTTTGTCTTCCTTCCATTGCCTCGCGGGCCTGTATTCAACTCTTTCTCTTGTTGCTGTCATGCGCCTTCTTCTTCCATTTCTCCCGTTGCATCTCGTGAGTTCAGTTAGTTTTTTTGTGTTGCGTGGGAGTGAAGTCAGATTTGCGTGAAGTGGAGTAGCATGGGAGTTGTGACGCATAGTCCAATTCGCAAAAAGGCGTTGGGGAATTCAAAGCGCAAGATTTTGATGGTGCAAGGAGAGCCCTCGCAGGAAAAAAAAGGGTGCCCGCATTTCATTGTGAGTCCGCGTCAAACAGCGAGGGAGCTGTAGCGTGAAGGCACAGAGGAGGCATTTACAATTTAGAAGGTGAGAATGCATGGAGATTTGTGCAACACGTACGCCGCAGTTGATTGCGTAGAGAGAAATGCCCTCATTTGTTTGAAGTGTGCATTCTCTCTCTTTAGGTGGAGGAGTAGCACATTTTCAGTGATTTGTTTGTCACTCGTAGAGCAGGTTGTGACATTGGTGGGAGTTTCTTATGGAAATGGTTGAGTAGTAGCAGCTTCTCTCTCTGATTTCGCAAGGGACGCTGTAGCGCCCATGTGCGTTACATGATATTTTTTTTTATAATTGGTTTAGCACTGGATAGTCTAGCACACAGAGTGTAGGCAGAGAGGTCGGAGTCGAAAGGTGTTTATAATTTGATGAGGGCATGTTCTATCGATGCACTTAGAAAGGTCTAGAGTGATTTTCAATGAGTCCGTTCAAGTCAATATTGTCCCACTAAGAACCTTAGTGGGACAGTATCGACTTGAACGGACTCATTGAAAATCACTCTAAACTTTTCTAGACTTTTGCACGCAAAGTAATCTCTAAGTGTGTCATGAAACTAATTTTTATTGTGCAGGAACTAGCAGACAATCCAATTGTAGGGAAGCTATACGGAGGGACCGAGGGCAACGTACTTTGCGCATACATGGCTAGAGTCATGGCAACCAACTCATTACCAAAGTGGAATAACTTGTAAGAATTGATTCCTCTTCCTTAGAGTATTTGTGCTTCTTTGCAGTTGTAGAGGAAGTGAGTCACATTTATAGTGTGTGTTTCCTCCTTCCATGAACAATAAACTTGTAACCGACAGTGATAGAGAGACAATGGTGCTAGCTAGAAGTTGTGTATGCTACACAGTGGACTCGGAATGAAACCGCTCGAATGCCCAAATGCCCTGAAGCCGTGCAACTGGAAATTACAATCGGTGGTAGAAGTGGAAAAAATGACAGTTGCGGACCCGAAACCCTAAATTCGCCAAGACATATTCCGATGAAAAGCTACAGTAGAATGAGAGAGCACTGCCGCAGAAGTCTAGCGGGAGTTCTCTTGTTGGATTTACAGTTCACGAATGTATGAAGAAAGAGACAATCTACCGGAAACCCTAAACCAAAATCGTCAAAGAGAAGATAAGGAAGCCGGAACTAAACAGCGGGAGACCTCCCGTTGAAAATGAATAGTACGTCGACTTTAGGTCAAGTAGTCGTAGCCTCTGTCAGAAGATGAATGTGTCATGTCGTGAATGTAATGAACACCACATGAAATAGGCAACAAGAGATCTTCCGATGGTAGGTGAACTTTGGCTCAAATCAAGAAAGAAGTGATCATCAGGATATCTCCTGATATTTACGTTCGAAAATAATCGTGCTAGCAGGAGACAGAGAAGTGGGGAAATCCTAATCAAAATGGGAATACAACTGAAAGATGTCACGAATAATGTCGACAGGGTCATATTCCATGTGTACTAAAGACGGGTTGGTAGAAGAGGAAATCATCGGGAGATCTCTCGATGTCTACTACTAGTACAGTGTAGTATAGTACCAGAACTACAGAAGTTATTATAAGAACTCATGCCTATATGTCCACGGAAAGGACGAACTCATCGGAAGAACTCCCGATGAAACAGCTAGGACGATGCAGTTGAACAAAGATTTCCAGTTGGGTCTATTAGGAGATCAACGGGATAACTCCCGATGATAATTCAATAGAATGATGAAAAAGTGTACATCTGACATTCGTGTGTCACATTGCGTAGAGCCAATACCTTGGAGGAACTGTCTACCATTGTAGCACCTATAAGGCTGTATAAGTTCATTGACATAGTCGTGCATACGTTTCAATACACCGAAGATCACGTTCCGAGAGTTGTGTTCCAATGCGACAAGAAAGTGACAACGTAGGGCCTTGAGTGGATGGACCAGCCTGACTGTGGGAATGCGATCCCATATGCTAGACCCAGAATACTAGCATTTGACGGGAAATTTCGAAAATTGTTCCCTTAAAAAGGAAAGTTTTTTGAGTTCTCATAGGAAATTAGAAAAATTCAGGAATACCGAATTTCCAGATCCGGAAAAATTCCATTAGGTGTAAAAAACCTAATTCCAGAGCCCTAGAAAGTTCCGGGAATCGGATGACGGCGCTGGCCCTAAAAGTCGGAAACCGAATCCGTACTAGGGTTAGGTTTTTGCCGCCAAAACCTATCCCGTACTCTCGTCCGACTGTCCATCTGTTTGGCCAGTATAAGAAGAAAATTGTAGCCGGCGGAAGGCACGATTGCCTTCTTATTTTCTTGCATCTGCGTTTTTCGCCTTTCCAGCTCTTAGAGATTTCCGGTAGACTAAGGGACTGTGTGAGTTGCGATCGTGTAGGGGGTTCCGGAGTGATTCTTTGTGAGCAAGAGGGGTAGGGAAAGATTGTGTGAGGTTTTCTTGTGAGCGTAAATGTCTTCCAGAGCGAGTCGGCGTAAGCTGAGGGAGGAGCTAGAGGACTCAGACGATGCAATGCCACCGCCACTGCCACCGCCCCGGTCGAGGACAATTCCGATAATGCGGGTGGTGTCGAAAATTCCAACCGATGAGGTCTGGTTGGAGCGCTTGCGACAAAACCTCACCAACATGGGGTGTGAGGGTTTGATGGATGTTCTCTGGGGCATTCAAGAGGAGAGTTTAGTGTCAGACTTGCTTCGTCCGGAAAGCGGTATCTTGGATACCACCCTCTAGGCAAAGCTGGAACTGTAGACGATCAACGAGTGGAGGGTTGTCTACAAGTTCCTTATGGTGCTGGACAAGGTTATGGAGAAGAACCAGGAATGCATAGAGGGCGAGATCCGGGTGCTGGCCAACCTGAAGGATGGTCACTAGGTTTCAGACCTAGTGAATCCGGAATATCGGGATGTGGTAGCATTTCTCAACCCTATCCTACACTCGACCAAGCCAAAGCGAGTGGTGGCCAAGGTAGCTTCTGCCATCCTAAGGAGTCTTCAAGGAAAACTGATGATGGATTGGGCCTTTGTCATCCACGAATTGATAAGAGACCTTGTGCGTTCCTTCCGGCAGGGGAAGAAGGGTGGGAGCCCTCTTCCGGCTTATGTCTCCCACATGTATTCCTACCACTCTCTACTCAAGGCGAACAAGGAGATCGCTTATCAAGAGTTGGTTCAACTCTAGAAGTACATAGGAGAAGAACCTTCTCCCCGGGAAGGACCGGATGATGAGGAGACGGATGACGAGGAGCCGCCCACTCCTCTAGCGAAGATGCGCCGGCAGCAGAGGACTCCACCAGCAAGGCTAACAGAGGATTCTTTCACGCTAGAGCCACTGGAGGAGGAAGTTCTGGACCGGAAAGAAGAAGCCGGACCTCTTCCGCAAGAAGCTGGACCTTTTCCACAAGAGGTCGGACCTGTGCAGCCGGAAGTTGGTCCTGCTTAGACCGAGGCCGGACCCTTTGTGAGTGCCCATTTGGTCACTCATGATTCGGAATTGTTTTTTTTGGATTTTATAAAGTTTTGAGTGTAGTTTTATATACAAAAAGCCCAAAAAAGAGTGAATAACCAAAACGGAGATGTCACATACCAATATGACCATTGGTCCTAATTGAATCATTTCTTGTTATTTGTAACCAAATCCTGCATGTAGATAGGGTAGAAACCCAAAAATTGTACAAAATAACCATGTTTAGTAGAAATTGCCCAACTTGTCTAACCTTGCCTTTCAATGACAGATCCTAACCAAATTGATTCAAGGGAACTATGTAAAAACCTTAGTATAGATTCCCAAAAAAGAAGTTTCAGTTTTCCCATTCCATTGGCAAAATAGTAGAAACTCCAATTGTTAGTCTGCAGGTGAAGAAAACTCAAGACGAATCATAGGAGGCCATCTACAACTTAAGTACGGTAGTTCGAAGTGGAATCATGCCAGGAGTCTAACGGAGCAATCGGCTCACCAAGATTCCCTTCTATTTGGAAGATTCCCTTCTTACCGGAAGTTAAAGGAGATAGCAAGATTTGATTCTCCTTCCTTAGATGTGCAGAACGGGAATATGAGTTTGCACATCCCTTGTAGAACTCCATAAGAGGTTCCTTGAAAATTCTCGGTTTTTCTGATCTTCAAAAGATTTTTTTCCAGATAATCAACCGTTAGAAGTAATGATGGGAAATTCCTAGAAATTACCCAGGCAGCGATAAAATCTCACTAAAAATTAGGGTAGCTTCCTTTATGTTAATAATAAGCTCCAATAAGTTTCGTGGCATTCCGATAGTCAAAAGATGCAAAACCATCAAGATCCTCCAAAATTGGCAAATTTAAAAGATTAATCGTGGAATTGACCGGCGTACGGGGAGCATACGGAATCGGATTAAGGTCAAAGCGGGGTCTTTTTACTCCCTTACTCCTACTAAAGAGCCTAGGCTAGTTACTTTTCTTAGAAAAATTGATCTCCAAAAGTTGGATTTTTATCCAATTTTGGTCTTCCAGTTAGCGCTAGAAATCTTTGTGGTTTTGACGTAGGAAAAGGGGTGAGGGTTTCTTTAGATTAAAAATGGCCTTCTGAAGCCAATGGTGCAATCTGTTTGTGATTTGGAGCATTTCTCCAAAAGTTAGGAATTTGGACCAGCGTAGAAGTGAAAATTGGGCAAATTAGATGAAAATCTTAATTGATAAGATTACCTTGTAGGAAAAGAGAGGAGGGGGGTGCCCTTGGAAGAGTATATAAGGTCACCCATTCTCCTTTCAAAACACCCCTTAGGTTCATTTTGAACCACTTTGTTTTCATTTGGGTCCATTTAGTTGGATTTTGGCCATGTAGGCCACGTTGCCAAATTTTGCGTGTTTTTGAGCATTTCAAGCTCCTTTGTTGTTGTTTTTGGAGCTCTCTTGAAGGACTTGGGGTCCCTTCAAGCTTAGCTATCTTCTTGTGGCATTTCTTGTGGGTTATTTGAAGCTTGGGTGATGTTTTGTGGAATTCTTGTATTTTGTTGACGTTTTGTAGGTGTTTTGAATTAACTTTGTACTAATCCTTGAGTCTCCTTCCCCTATGACTGGCGATGCCGCTTGGGGAAACTCTCTAGCGTCGTTTAAGTTATTTTAGCACTAACATTTGGTAGCTTATTGTTTACTATCAAATCATTTCCCTTGTGGTCGTCCGTATTCTCCTTGTTTCTTGTATCACGGTGAAGCTTTGACTTTGGTTGTTTAGAAGTTAGGAGAGTTCTATAGTATTTTCAAAACATACGGTGAAGCTATAGTTTTTTATGTTTAGAATTTTGGGTGTTAGAAAAAATACGGCAAAGCTATAGCTCTTAGTCTTAGAATTTAGGTGTATTTCAAAATCTCGGCAAAGCTTTGACTTCGTGGGATTTGAATTCTTAGTTATTTTCATTTTGACGGCGAAGCTTTGAACCTCTCCTTTCTTTTGATCATTTCTATGTAGTTAGGCCTTTTGGCCTTAGTTTGGTCAAGTTGTCATTTTTAATATTAGTCTTTCTTTAGGGTCGAGACCAAGGGTATAGTCAGGCCGCTAAGAAGAAGGGTCAGTACAAATTGAAGTTCAAAATCTTATAGTAGAGGTCAAGAGCTTTCCAGAAACATAGAATACAAAGAAATCCAAGCTAAAACGAGTAAGATATAAGCGGATGAAGTTTCAAACACTAATTAGGACTCAAAACTTCATCCATGCATAACTTCTACTAGAAAAGTCTGATTTGCAAGTTCCACATCAACTTAGAAAGCTAGTTTTAGCCTCTACAAGGAAAACATATTAGAAGTCTAAAAATAGTAAGCTGTCAAAAGTTAGACTGAGAGCTAAGGCATTTGATAAGGAAATTAGAAAATAGATTAGAAGGGAAGAAGGATAGATTAGGGAGGTGTGATTAGCAAAAAAGAATGCAAAACAAAGTTCTATCTCACCACTCTTTCAATTCTTCTAGCTTAGACTAAGTTTGAGTTCAAAAACTCAATAGGAATGATAGTTGTGAATTGAAAACCAAATTGTTAGATTGTTATAGTTGAAGTTGAAGGAGAAATCTCAAGTATCTAGAACAACCAATAGGATTGAGACACGAGGACCATGTGAAATGTTGCAAAGTGTCATTAGGCAAGCGAAAAATGGAAAAGTAGTGGTTAGGAGGTCAAGAGTTTTCTAAGCCAACCATTAGAAAAGTATAGTATAAAATCCCAAATAGAAGAAAGGAGGAATAGTAGCTAGAATAGTTGCAAATTTGTATTAAAAGTCTACTTTCAAGCGGTGAGCATAAATTACCGAGCGACGGAACCATGGAGGAAAATGGAGATCCTAAAAGACTCATCTACAACGTCCAAAAAGACTCATCTACAACGTCCAAGACGACTCACAGTGAGGTAAGATTCTAAATACCCAAATTACTATCAAATTGCAAAGTAGATGGTTTTAAATACCTTAGCCGCACTAACCTTTCAAGTCAGAATATTAAAACTAGATTTTCTCCAAGTTTTAGATTCAGATTGTGATACCTTTAGTTTAGAGGTTTCCAAAAGTGTCTCACACTTAGAAATCCAACGAAAAATGAGAAAGATAGAGACAGATGAAGTTTAAGGGTCAAAATGAATGAAAGTTAGATAAATCATCCAAAGTCAACCATATTAGAAAGTCAAATAGTAAATAGAGTTCAGAGATCAAAAGTAAAATCTCAAGTAAAATGATAAGGTAGATTAGTAGAAATCAATGGATGAAGTTTGATGAACCAATTAGCGGTCAAACTTCATCCTTCCATAACTATTGTTAGAAAGCTTGGATGAGGACGAGTTTTATATTTTTTTAAATGGCATAACATGTTCTATCACTTAAAAATGATAAATCTAGACTGAATTCATTTTGAATAAAAATCACATTGGCTTAGTTAGTTGAGATAAAAGGATAAAACTTATAGTTATTTAGAATTTCTTGTTGTTTTGTTTATTTTTCACATGTAGGAGTTAGAAAAAATCCATTGCTTGGAAGGCACAATGGATTGACGCTAGGCACCCTTAGGACAAAACTTACAAAACAATACTAAGAACCTAGTTGTGCAACGCTAGTTTACCATGGGTGGGTAAAAAATTGCTCACACCCTCCCGGACCAGACTTACGGAGGCAGAGGAGGAAGAGAGAACTGAACTCCAATTAGGAGGATCGCCTATGGGGGATATTTCGAAAATGGCCCGGCACATCGTATGGTGGGTTGACGATCTCATGAAGGTTCTCCACAACTACGAGGAGATCCTCAAGCGGGTGTGCCGGAAGATGGTACTAACTGATCAAAACGCCATCTTCTGGAGGACGGACGTGTTGGTGGCGGCGGAGAAACAAAACGCCCTCTTGATAGAGGAGCAAAAGCGGTTGGTGACGGAGTTGGGAGCTTTATGAGTAGAAAAACGGACTTTGCTGGAACGAGTCCAGAAGTCGGAGTCCAAGTACGTCAGATTGGAGAGCGATTTACGAACAGCCTAAAAGACAGCCAGAGTCATAGAAGAAGATCATCGCTGGTAGATAGAGGCACTGTGCCAGGGTGTGATCCGGCTCCGGAGTTCCTTGGAAGTGCCAGCGAACTACCTCAACAAAGCCCAACTGTTCGAAGCCAACTTCGACGTGGCCGCAAGCTCGAGCCGGGTGCCCATTATCAAGTGTTTACTAGAGCAGGCGAAACGGATGGACGCTTCTCGGGCCGAGATGCGGAATATGATGGAGTATTTGGCCCCCGCAGAGTCAGATCCGGTAACTCCTCCTTCCTCTTCCACGCAAACCTTGACGGTTCCGGAAGTTAATGTTCTGGAACCTATTGTTACGGAAGTATTACCGGTGGTACCATTTGTTCTGGAACATTCACCACCGCCGGAGAGACCAGGAGGAGTGGATTGGGGTGCCGTGGTACCCAAAGGCAGTGAGGACCTTCTCCCGGAAACTCCGACCATTGACCTTACAATTACTCCTCCAGAGACTCGAGGGATCTGATCGGTACAGTCTTCTCCCCGTCACAAACAAATTCAAAAGGATTCTCGAAGAAGTCCGGAAGTTCCGATAGTCGGAACTCGGAGTGTAGACAGGGACACCAATATTGTGAAAGTCCCAAAATGGGGAGCAAGGGGCCCGGATTTGTTTTCTCCAGGGAGTATTCGGAAGCAGATAAACCTTGACTCGTTGAAGGACCTTACTCCTTCCACGGATAAGGATGCAGAGGAATGGTGGTTAGTATTGTATATACTTATGATAGTACCGGAGTCCGGCCATCAAAGTTGGAAAAATAGGATCTAAGAGATTACCGGAAATCTAACGGACCAGTAAGAATGTTTTGTGGGATTTTTGAGATCATGTTAGTTTTAGTATAAGTTAGGTTTTAATAGACTTTTGTGGTCATTCACATCCGTCCCATTATTTTCAGCTTGTACCTTTTGAGCTTAATTCAAGTGTTTGGAGGCTTTCCATTCCCTTACTTCTTGTATTCGATGCATGCTTGTGGGGGTGGGGGTCCATTCGTGTCTTTTCCGGATGCTGAGAACTTACCTTGGTTAGCAAGAGTCGACTTTGTGAGTGGTTATGGACGTCACTGGATTGATGGAGAGATCGGCCGGATTGTTCCGACAGTAGTGTTAGTGTACTACCTGCTTGGATGCCGGTATAGCCTGAGGGTAGGATACGGCCTTAGATGTGAGGGTATTTGAGAGGCTGCTAGCAGCTTCCGTGGACGGGAGTTTGCAAAACGTGCCTGAATTCCGGATGCCGGAATTCCTCATAGACGGAGTCAAAGCTCCGGCGCAACACCCAAGAGAGTGCGAGGATATCCACCCAGTCGATGGAAGGCTCAGTGTCGGGTTAATGCTAAGATGTCGTTGTAGTCCTTGATCGTCCCTGCGTGACCTGGTCCGGTAAGCATTCCGGATCTATGAGGAGACGAAACAATAAGATACTTCCGGTCCCTGAGAGTTAATTTAGCATTAGTATTAGAAGTTGAGAGAGAGAAAGTATGTGTTTCCGGACACAATAAATATCCGGACGGTGGATCTGGCCACTCGTCACCTAAACCCAGGGATCCCGGAAGGGGCAATTGAATGGTTTCCGGACTTTTCCGAAATCCATCCGGCACTAGTGGCCGGACTGGACCTATAGTCCGGATTAGTAAGTAGGAGAGAAAGTGAAAGCGTAGGTCGAGTTAGCCTATGAATCTATAAACCTTAAGTCCTCGTGGGAACGATTCCGGAGTGGTTTACTCTAAATAGGCCTTTGGTGAGAATTAAGGGTTAACTGGAGGAATATTGGTCCGACTAATCACTACACTGACGGGTCCGAGGCTAGCCTTCAAGAACTTGGGTCACAGTAAGGTGGGCCTAGACGTGTTGCTACTTCAGAGACTAGATAATTCCATTGGCCTCGTCATTGTTCATGAGACAGCTCCTACTTCCCAGGAAACAAGAACATACGGGTTGATCCTGGACTATGCCAAGATGGATCTGAATTTATATAAGACCATGACGAGGAAGGGGATGCTAGACAAGCCTAGAGGCTACCACTCCTAGACGTATGAGGAAATGAAGAATGAGTGGGACATTATTGATGAGAGCCGTCGCCAAGCAAAGCCCTCCACTGCAGTTGGGGCGGAAACAACTGTATCGCCATCTCCTAGGAAGAAGCCTACAAAGCAAAAAGCCATTGCGGGAGCGCTAGGCAATGAAGTTCAAGAAGAAGAGGAGGGCAAAGACAAGGGCAAGGGCAAGAAGAGGATCAAACTTGTCCCACTGACCATTCACCTCGCTGTGAACATGACGGACGCAGAGGTGAAGAAGCTCTAGTCCATGGAATTCAAAGAAATACACAAGTTGTACGACCAGGTGTTCAAGCCACTGTATAAGTGGGAGAAGAAGCCTTTTGGCAATGCCAGAGGTGAACTCTTCCGAGTTCACTACAAGTTCCTACACCAAGCGCCTGCTGGTGTACTTGTGTATAGAGGGATTGAGCCCACGCGGCTGAGCAGAATCAAGAATCGCATTTTCGTTGATTACGACTATCATTTGGAGAACCGGTACATTACCGTTCTTTCCTTGAAGCGAGGACCGTACGGGATGGACAACACCGTGACGTTCTAGGACTCGTGTCCGAAGAGAGAGAGTCTAACCGCCAAAACACACTACTACATCATTGGCGGTCAGCAACCTGTGCAAGCACATATGGAGTTGATTGAGAAAGGAGACATCTCGAAGGCCGACAAGGCAGAGGCATCCACCTTCAACATCATTCCCCTATGGGCACTGTATGATACCAAGAAGAATGAAATCATACACCTCTCCAAAGCTCTGAACCAAAATGTTGTTGGTGAGCAGAAGGAGGAGAGCTTCACTCAACAGCTTGCGCACGCTCGAATCAAATGGAGGGATATGGGCTGCTTGATACCATCATACAGAGGACAAGCACACTCCGCTGCATACATTGTAAGTTCAACTCATCGACATTGGGATTGTTTCTCATACTCTAATTTTCAGTGCACAATGCCAGCGGGAGATCTCCCGATGATCACACCATCGGGAGATCTTTTGATGTCCAGACTTGTAAAGCAATTTCTACTTGTTGGGGGGTATGCTGAAGTTTACGAAGCGGACATGCTTAAGAAGAACGGGAGATCGCCCGATGGCTTGAAGTTCGAAATCAGAATGTCGGTCACTGGGAAGTATATTGTTGGTGAATACATGGCCCTGAAATAGACGAACAACGAGACATGGTCATTCATGTCTATAGCTAGTGCTCTCGCGTGAACCTTCACAATTAACGGTGCCGCTGTTATTGCGCAAGATTTCTACCTAGTCATGTTCTCTATCTTCATTGGGTTCAAGAATCCTCACAACCCGGATTTGTAGATTCCGCTCTTCTTCATGGAGAAGGACGAGGATGTCCAACGTTGGATCCAGATTGACAGGGACTTCCTCAACTTCAAGCTTCCCGACGGTAATGGACCCCACTTGAAGGGCAAGCGCAAACCGCTAGGATACACCGACTTTAAGCCTTTGTATGGACTGCACGATGAGGACTTAAACTACTTGGCAGGCCAAGTAGAGAAGGAAGTTGTGTACATGAAGAAAACAGCTCTGAACATCAACTTCTTCAAGAAGCCGGTCATTCTACTCGTCGTGGCAGCAAGGAGGGAAAAAAGATTCGCGCCATGAAGAACGAACTTATGTGCCACTACAGGTAGCACCTGCTCCCTAGTAAGAAGCCAGAATACATCTCCTACACAGCAACACAGTGGAATGAATTCGCTGCATTAAAGAAAATCACTCGGGAGTAAGTTAAATTCTAGGCGGATAAGAGCATGGACACGGAGCTAGGGAAGGAGTGGTTGGAGGGTCAAACTAAGGCCCTCAATAAGATTCACGATCTGGACGAGTGTCCAGACGCAGTGAAGCAAATGTGGGAGTCGTTCTTCAATGCTCGTACAGGACAAGTGGAGGCTGAGCTCTCAAAGGATTTTGTGAATGACTACCTCTGCAAGGTCATGGACGAGATATGTTAGGACATCAGCCAGATTCTGACGGATGCTTCCGTGAAGTCATGGCGGGGTGAAGCAGAGACCCACATGTACTTCTGGTTCCTGTTTGAAGTGTCAAGTGCTAGCCCTTGTGCTCAGTACGGTGAGAGCGGATTGGAAGGTGAAGACCACTACGCTCCGCAAAGTGGCGGACTTGGTGGGAAGTACCCCAAATAGTGCACTTCCGGAAGCAGTGGCAAATTGCATCAGCAACCCAGACGTGATCCGAGAGTTAGAAGATCGGGTGCTGATGCAGAATATACACCTGTGGGAAATGGACGAGTTGACAATCCAGTTGTGAGGGGAGATACAAGTCTTCCGGAAGGATCTAGAGACCAGCTGTGAGTAGGTAAAGATTGTCATGTCCCTATAGGAAGAGACTAGGGCGGCAATTGAGTGGATGACCACGGTGATGGAGACATCCGGTGAGGTGATGGCGAAGGCCAGATTATTTGACAAGGGAGTGCACAAGGACCAAAAGCCATCCGGAACCCAGATTGCCCACATCCTTGCCAACTTCGCTGGGGAGATAGAAGACACCATGAAGGAGTTCCGGAAGGATGCTAGGGGAATAGAGGAGAGCATCTAGAAATTCCAGAGTGAGCAGATCTCCCTATCTGGGATTTCAATCCTGGATGATATGGATGACATGGAAATCCTGGAGGGGAAGTTTGAGACCCCAGTCTCAAAAGAGAAGGTAGGAGGGATAGCTTCCGCGTCAGGAGTTCTAGAGCCAATAACAGGGACAACCTTCCATGTGGAACCGGAACGCATTCCGGAAGGGGGAGACAAGAGTAAGAACTTGAGTGAACTCTCACCCATGGCTACTTCAGACAGTGGTGGACCCCCATAGGAGGAGTAGGTAGTTAGGAATTTAGAAGTAGGAAATTTTGTTAGACCGGACCTTATCCCGAAAAAGTAAGAAAAGTTCAAATCCAAAAATCTCGGCCGGATCAGTGCCGGATTTCCGGGGACACTTTTTGTAAATTTTTGTATATAATTCAAGTCTCAAGACTGAGACGGGGAGAATCCTTTCTTTTGCATATGCTGTCTCTTCTTATATTTTCTATCGTTCATTTGTCTTCCCCAAGAATGGCCAGGTGAGGAGATGAGAGATTGAGTACAGACAAGCGGATTGTGAAAGGAGTTCCTCCCCTTAGCGTCTTCTTGTGATTACATGTGCATGTGAACGGGTTGTAAGCGTTGGGAGTGAGTCATTGTACCTCAATAGGTTTAAAGTCCATTATTCCGAGTGAGATAGCTAGTGTTAGGCTAGGCAGTTAGGAAGGGGATTCTCAACTGTGCTAGAGCTACCAGATGGAATATCTGGATTAGCGTCCGATCACTTGAGAGGTCTCGCCATCTAAAATAGTAAATGGAAGGACTCTGGATTGTGCTGGTACGGGCGCAAGTGTACGGGTCCAAGGAAACATTAAGGTCGTTGTAGTTGAAGAGGATTGTACGGGGGATTTTTGTGTGACCTGCAAACCGGATTCATTCCTGGTCTGTTGTGAAAGATAAAACCGGATCTTGTTAGAATAGGAAATTAGAGTTAATCGAGTGATACTTCCGTCATTATAAGTTCCGGATGGAGTGGTGGGCCTACCTCTCTAAAACCAAGTGGCGGATCCCTCTGAAGTGCCAATAGAGGTTAAGTAAAACGGGAACAAAAACTGAGGAAGAAGAGATCCTCAGATGTGGTAGTGAAATCTAGACGGATTTATTAATTCCGGCAAGATTTGAGTTTATTGGATGACCGGATCTTGGTTTGACTTGAATAGAAGTACAACCCGGATCAGTGATTAATGGTCAAATGAGTTGTCTGGTTTTGGGGGAAAGGAGAGCCGGAGAGAAAGAGAAGTATTTGTATTGATATTTACCCCCAAATCACCTAGTAACACGAAACACTTCAGAGAGTCTCTTGGGTTCGATCTTTAAAGTCACTTTGTTATGCTTTAAAGTGGTTTTTGTGAGCATAATAGGGAATTTCACTTACCTTGTACTGCGACACGAAGACATTGAAAAAGGTAGCTCACCGCAAGTACTCAGTGGTACTTGACCTCAATGGAATTCTTCTTTACAAGTTCTATAGCCGTAATCAAGTCCATATTGAGCGTCGCCCGAGGGTTGCCACATTTCTAAATTGGCTGTGTGGTAGAGCGGAAGTTGCATTCTGGAATAATGTCATGCCAAAAAATATGGACTACTTGTTGGACGTTCTCCTTCAGAATTGCTCCTTCGGCCATTGGGATGTCATCTGTCTAGCTCAGGGGGCATGCAGGAAGTCCATGTACAAGGACCCAAGTGCACTAGATAAACCATTCTTCCTGAAAGAGCTATTGAAATTTGTGCGCATTGCTGGTTTATCTTCTTGGGACAATGTTCTTCTAATTGACGACAGTCCAGAAAAGAAACTCCTAAATGCTCCATATAGCGTTGTTTCCCCTAAGACCTTCTATGGGGAAACGCATGACAACTTCCTCCACATGTAGTTGATGCCGTGGCTTGATGGCCTCCTACTGTCTAATGAGCCAGTGCCGCTGTATGTGAGGAATAATCTGCTTCCTGGCAGGTAGGATCTAGTGGATCCCTTATCCAGTTTGGGCTTCAATATCATGGCGAGAATTCAGAGTTGTTGATTCTAGTTTTCGTGGGGCTTCATCGGGAGATCTCCTGTTACTGGATACGGTGTTCCATGTAAGTGACATTGCATGTACACCGAAGTACGAGTTGTAATTTAAATTATAAATGCACTTGTAAATGTCTAATAGCCTAAACATTATCAAATACGGATCATTAGTGAAGTGTTACTTCTTGGGAAATCATTGTAAATGCAAACTCCACATCTTTGTAAATGGTTTCACATGTACACCCGCTGCGAATGGTATGTCAGTTTCTGTCCTTGGATTTTAGTGCCTTTTTGTTTCCAAGCTGAGGTCTCGTGCGTGTAAGTCGTTCATCAACTGCTCTGTACATTTGTTTTACATATTAGTAAATAGTGGCCACGACGTACATGTCTTTGATAGTTTACGTGAAACATATTACAATTCCAAAATGCTAAGTGTGGACTGTTTTCCTTTACAACTTTGGGAATGCATTGGCTGCCTTCAATGTCTTTCATATCCAATTTCTGGTAATATGTGATTGTTTTTCTACTGTATTGGGAGATCTCCTGTTGGCCGGGGGTTCTCCGTTACATTGACTGCGTATGTCAACGTCATTGGGAGATCTCCCGTTGTATGGAGGTTCTCCATGGAGTTGACTGTCCATTTTAACATCGGGGGAGTACGCATTGTTTAACGGTTTTCCATTAAACAGATTGTTTATTTTGACGTCATCGAGAGATCTCCCATTGTTTAGAGGTTCTTTCTAAAGTGAGTGCCCTTTTCAAGCTCATCGCAAGATCTTACCCTTTTCCTGGTTCCCATTCTACATTCATCGGGAGATCTCTTGCTGTTCTGAGGTTCTTAGTGGAGTCAGTGTCCTTCGGAAAAACATTGAGACATCTCCAACTGTTCAAAGATTGTCCATTGTTTGATGAATTCACTTCCTCACTGTGTTCTTTGTGCAGAAGGCGGTTCTCGTTGCCCTCACAGGTGCTTTATGCGTGGAAGGAGGTGTTTCGGATCTTCCTCAAATAGTCGACATTCCTTCTGGTTTTTGTCACTTCCTTAGATAGTTGGTTGAACAAACTGACTATGGGTTGTGTTCCTCCATGGATATGTCTACTTTGGGGGATCTTGTACGGCGTCTACTACTACGAAAAACTTTGAAGGGGTTCCTCTACTTAACCGGTTTGTGTAACCCTAGTCAGAGTAATCCTTATCCAAACCGTTACTACATCAACAAATCTCCCGATGATTCATCTCAATGTATTCAATTAAATGTTTAAATGTCTTTATTAGTTGTTAATATCTTCCTTTGTTATTTCCCAATGTCTTGGATGTATACTACATTGACAAATCTCCCGATGATTCATCTCAATGTGTACAAATAAATGTTTAAATGTCTTACTTGTTATCATTCTTTGTTCTTTTCTTCCCACTTTCATAGGCATTGTGGTCTCCAAAACCAAAACAACAAGAGGTCTCCCAATGAAGTCTCCCTAGACAAAGTCTATAATTCTTCACAAAGTCCAAAAGTAGTTAAATATGGCATCTAGGTTTCTATCCTATCTACATGCAAGATTTGGTTATAATTAAAGAAAAATGTTCTGTTTAGGACCAAATGCTATATTAGTATCTGACATCTCTATTTTGGTTATTCACTCTTTTGGGGGCTTTTTGTTTATAAAACTATAATCAAAACTAATAAAATCCAAAAAAATAATTTACGAGTCCCAAGTGACTAAATGGACACTCACGTTGGACCTACCAAATTGCCAAAAATATTATGTTGAAACAAAAGGAGATTTGGAAGATCTACTACAAAAAGTACTATATGAACATGAAGGAACAAGTGATAAAAACAATGAAGCTAATGATGTACATGAAGATAGATAGCCCAAAGGATTCAATGAACTTTTGCAATTGCCTCACATTTAGTTGCTCCTCATTTTGAAATGTGCTATAGAACCTAAGATTGACTACCACAAATCACTACTTCTCCCTGAAGAATAACATGTCAAACAATTGGAGTACTTAGACACCCAAAGAAGGAAAATAATGAATAAGAAAAACAAAGGCAATAGTTAGAAAAAAGGCAATTA
Source organism: Climacium dendroides (assembly GCA_950106755.1). Lineage (NCBI taxonomy): Eukaryota > Viridiplantae > Streptophyta > Bryopsida > Hypnales > Climaciaceae > Climacium > Climacium dendroides. The sequence goes on from OX467082.1 coordinate 49,456,542, forward strand.
AAGACATGAAGGTGCAACAAAGGGAACAGAAGTAGTAGGTGAAGTTAACTAGGATAAAGTTAGCAACAACAAATAAGAAAACACAAATAGATGTGGAGTGCCCAAAGTGTTAGTACTATGGGAGATTGGAAGAGATTCTTCATATTTCAATAAAGGCTAATGTTCTTGTAATGGACTATAAGCACTACTAGAAAATTTCGTTTTTCTGTTGTTTTGGTCGCGTTGATCCGGTCAAAATCTGACAGAAATCTGTTGATTTCAACAGATTTCTGTCAGATTTTGACCGGATCAACGCGACCAAAACAACAGAAAAACGAAATTTTCTAGTAGTGAAGGCTCCAAGCAAATGTGGAGTGCCCAAAATGTTGGTACTATGGGAGATTGAGAAAGAAACCTCATATTTTAATAAAAACTAATGCTCTTGTAATGGACTACAAGGCTCCATATAGTGTCAACGCCCTTCAAATCTATAGAGACAACCAAAAGCTAGCAATAAAAAGGAGAGTTGCCAAAAAAATGGAAACGACACAAGTCATTTACCACCTTTATGAGAAGTACATCCTCCCAAGATGATTGCAATTTTCTTTGTTTAGCAACACATGTACACTCCTCCCATGTTGTAATACTTGTTGCCCTCTTTCTGAATGTTGGGACTAGTATCTAGACCAACACATGTGGTTGGCTTGTGTTATTATCACTATTAGAAATTTGTATTTTAGATGACGAGCCTAATTTTTTTAAATGGATTTTAGGTGATGTTTAATGCAATAAACCCATGTTTTTATGTCAACATTGATGTTACATTGGATGTTTTTTTGACATAAAAACATGGATTTGTTGCATTGGATATCACCTAAAATCCGTTTAAAAAAATTAGGCTCGTCACCTAAAACATGGGTTTCTTATAGTGTACACATTACAGCAATGACTATCAACCATGCAAGGATAGGTGCATTGCATTGATGAACATAACAACAAGCATAAGAAACACAAAAGCAAATGGAAACTTATCTATAGAGGCCGATGGTGGGAGAGTAGAGGCCAACATTGGAGCAGAAAGAACGGGAGAAGAAGGTTGACAACTCGCAGCACAGGACTTGCACACACAACACAAAGTTTGAGCATCATCACTACAACTTCACAGAAACAAACGACCTTCAAAGCAACAGCTAAAGGATGCAAAGTAGTTTTGCAAGACAAGGAGGACATGCAACTCACCAACAATGGAGAAAGTGACAGTATCAAACGTTGTGGGAGAAATCGGTAGTTGAAGGTGCCATTTTGAATGCATTGTGCAGTGATGTAGGGCAATAACGGGCACATGAAAGAAAGAGATGGATGAGCGGAAAGGTGTAGGCGCAAAGGCTGATTTTCAAATCAAAGGGGCTAGTAGCAACCGCACAAGACTGGCCACATCTTTGAGGCTTGACAAGTGATGCTATTTAATAGACTGCCCAACGGTCCACTAACAAAAAAGTAGCTTGGGCTTGGCAGAGGAAGCCAGGGAGAAGACCACATAACATGGAGTTCCGTCACTATTATCAGTCTCGACAACGCTTTTTTTTTCAATTTTTTTTCATAGTGATCCTCGTTTACAACAACTTTTGGTGCAAGTTTTGTTCTTTTTATGCCCGTCATTATGCCCGTCAGGAGACGCTTACGCTCCCTGACGGGGGAACTTCGGGGCGCCGCCGGGGGACGGCGGGGGACGGCGGGGAACGTCAGGAAATTGGTAATTGAATTTTGGACGTCGAGGGACGTCGGGATTGTAATGTATAAGTACGGTTGTAAACAAGCTGAAGGCAGGTAACTGATCGAAGCTCTTAAGCAAGATGCTGGATTGGGACTAGCAGTGGACATAACATATTTGACATTACATATCTGAGTCAATAATCTTGGTTTGGGGAAACATTTATTATGGAAGTACTGCTGATACAAAGATCATATGTGCTATGGGTGGGAAGGTCCGGTAGTCAACTAATCCACATAGTTGAAGAAGTAGAGTAGAGTTTTTGCTTTCTTTTTCTCAGTAATAGTACTTTTGTTGCCGTTCGGATCCACCTGTTTGAATCATCTTCGACTCTGAAATCAGATGAGTACATGTTCCTAGAGTAATTCTCTTATGCCCTGTTATCTCCAATACAATTTTGATGCTGAACGTATTTGACCGCAACACTCACAGCATTTGAATTGAGGGTGCGGCTTCTTTGATTGATTTAGGAAGATGGACATGGTATACCACTTGCTAACATATCTTTGACAGGATGGTGCAGACAGCGCTGTAGTATCTAGCCAATGGTGGCGCTCTAGTGCACATTGTGAAGATCGGCGAATCCGCTGCCATGAAGGTCCACGCAGGTTCCGGCTCTCCGTTCGTGATTGAGAGTAGAGGCTTGGTGTACTCGACATCTATCCTTGCCCTAGTGGTCGTAATTCTGGGGCTGTTCTTCCCTGCTGAAGTCGGTGCGCAGCCAAACAAGGATGACTTGGCGTGCTTGCATGGCTTCCATACCATGGTGCTAGGAAGCTCAGACGCGGCGCTCTTTTCTAACTGGACAGACGTGGCATTCCCCTGCAACACAACTCAAGATGGGCAGGGGGCGACGTTCATCGGCGTCACATGCAGTAGCAGCAGGGTGTGTCGCTGGTGCTCAGCAACAAGGATCTCACGGGCACCATCTCCTCCAACCTGTCGCTGTGCAGGAACCTGGGTATTCTGGACTTATCTCTGAACACCCTGACGGAGAATTGCCTTCCACACTGGGCCAGCTCTCGTATCTCATGACTTTGAAAGTGAGCCACAACCAAATCGACGGGCCCATTCCCGCTGAAATCACCAACTGCTCCTACCTCCACGAGCTCGACTAGGAACACAACGGATTCACCGGGGAACTACCCGCTGCTCTGGCCACCCTGCAGAAGCTGCAGACCTTCGATGTCTCCAATAACACCTGGAAGGGCCCATTCCCTCCGGCCTCTCCAACACCTCGGATGGTCGCCCCCGCTTCAATGCTTCCTCCTTCGAGGGCAACCCCGGGATGTACGGCTTCCCCCTCCCTTACCCCAAGGGTCACTCCCTGTCCATCCTCGCCATTGCGGGGCATTGGCCTTGGCAGCGGCTTTCTCAGCCTGATTGTCAGCTTCACTGCTGTGTGTATCTGGTTGCGCGTCACAGAGCAGCGTCTCGCTGCCGAGGAGGGGAAGATCTCTCAGCTTGTTCTGGAGTACGATTGATTGAATTGATGATGCGGCCTCTTGAATTTCCAATTCATTCTCCAAACATGCTTCTTCTGAAGTGCTTTTGCGTGCAATTCCATCAGTCTTGAAGATGATGCTTTTATGAACGAGGAGTTGAATGGGCCATCCTCAAGAATGTCTCAGATCGTATATATATTTAGAGGTGGATCCTCATAACAAGGCACGCACGTACGGCTGAGGTGGATTCTCATACAAGGCTCGTGTGTTTGGAACTCAATCTGGAATTGACGTGTGTTAAGTTATGTGGTTCTGAACATTTCAGGAGGTGGCATGTTTTCTCCCCTTTTACCATACCCACTCCGATTTTTTGCCCTTCACTTGTGATCGTGAAAGACAAACAGCTTTCTGTACTTGTTTTGTGTCAGATCAATTTTTATGACTTCTAAATCCAGTAGAGGGTCTCGAAGCGTGCTGGTGGTTTCTGGAGGTTGAACTAGTTTGAAGGTGGCGTGTGACTTCTCCAACTACTACAGGTCAAGTACCTTCTGAAGCCTGTTTCCACCCCTCCGGGTGTCATGATTTCTGACGAAGTCTTTAGACTGTGGGCTCAACTTGGAAATTCTGAAACACGAACAATTAACTTTTCATCTCAGAAAAGTAATTCAGGTTCAAAATGAAGTCGATATCCAACCATCAGCACATGTGCTCTTTGGGGCTCTAGGAGTGTTTGCCCATCTCACAGTAATTTGCCAACCTCAGAAAACCACCTCAGAATGTGTACCGATAATCATGTCTCAAGATTGTCATTCTCTTTCCTTCGATGCAACGGATGTGATCGAGTAACATGTCATTGTAGCTGATGAATTTCCTTTACGATTTCCTTGCTCAATTTCTAGATTATTTTTTCCTGCTGGATTTCATGTTATCCCCATCTGCTAAACTTTATTTCTTATGAACTTGAAATATTTCGTCTTGTATTCATTTGTAAAATTTCTTTTTACTTTTCTTCATTTCGTGTTTTATTTTCCTTTCTGAAGTTTGATTTCCCTTACCGGGTTTTCATTTCATGTTCATTTGTTAACCCCGAGTCTCCTTCAGAATTGACGATGTGGGAATAGATTCCATCTGCATGGTTAGATTCACCAATGTTATCACCAATATTTTTTTTTAATGAATTTTGAAAGAGAAATTTTAAAATTCCTTCAAATTTCAATTACAAGCAAGATATTATCATTTTTGGAGTAAAACTTGTTGGATTGGATTTGAAAGGAGGTTCTCTTGGCATGGTGATTTTCTGAGTTTTTTTGTGTTCTTTTACTTCTTTACATCTATGACCTCATGTCCTCATTTTTTGCAAATCTAGTTTTGAATTAGAGTCAATGTAGTTTTGGTTTGGTCAACAACTTGACATCCTTTCACATTTGTAATTTTGAAAAAATATATACTCTAGTAACATTGAACTCAATTAATAAATAGGACAAGAACTTGATAAAGTATCTCCACAAATTAGAATGATTTTCATTTGAGCATCACTAAGAAAGAAATAAGAATATAAATCTATTCATTGTTCATAAATTGAATGTTGGAGCACTTAAGGGTCAAGTTTTTTTTAATTTCAAATCCATTCCAATAAATTTTGGTCTAAAATTTTAGTATCTAGGAATCTAGGATGTAATTCATCTTAGAAAGAATCTCCAAGATTAAGTTTCAAATTGCATTAATAAATACTAGTGTGATCGCTAATATTGAAATTAAATTATTAATATTAGCAATTGTGAATTCAAATATATAATAATTCATACTTTAAAATGTATAATTTTTTATTTCAAGTCTAACAAATTATTTGTTTAAGTTGTTTGTGTACATCTTTGTAGTACATCAAATTGCAACATTTAGATGTTCATCACAAATGAGGCTTAATATACACATGCACAATGCAAATAATGTATAATTTTAAATTACTTTGATTTGCACCAAATACTACCCTAGAAGTACTAAAATAACATCTAAAATATATAAATATATATGAGAGTTGTTAAAAGCAAAATACAAGAGATGGTTTGTTTTCACTAATAATAAAAAATGGAATAAAAATAAATTTTTAAAATTTTTAAAAAAATTATATAGTCCATAAATAATATTGCACAATGTCATATATGCAAATATAAGAGAACAAGTTCTATACATTGGAACTACATCTCCAACTTTGTAAAATTAAAGGGATTTTATTTATTTTTATAAAGATTTGCATTATTTCTGCAATGAATTTATAGATAATAAAATTATCACTTGTAACAATCGTATAATAGATTCTTGTGCATGTATTATGATAGGATATGCTTGTTGTTGTCCCCTTTTTTTGTTAAACATATTTCAACTTATAAAATTTTCAATTTTTTTAATAGGTTCTGTCAAGAGACGTTTACACTCCCCTAACAGGGGAAATTTGGGGCGCCGCCAGGGGACGTTGGGGAATATCAGGAAATTGGTGATTGAATTTTCATTCAAGCTGCAACTTCTACTTGCTTGGTATTCATCTTGATATTTGTTTGTATTTGATACGGTAACTTGCAAGGCTTTCTATTGTGAGCTCTGTCAATGGAATAGAGAATTGTGAAAGTGAAATTTAGTGGTTCTTCCATGTAAAATGTTTCAATATCCATTGAGGTAATAAGGTTGCCTAAATTCTTTCCATTGTTGGATTCACATACGTGGAGATTTGGATGTTGTTTCTTGAAAATGGTGGTTTTCAAATAATCAACTTCACATTGACATGTGGGATGGTAAAACATCGGGTGAAACCTTAATGTGGTGGATTCATTGTACAAGTCAAAATTCAACCCGAACTCACTTGTCCTCCTTGCTTGCTTTGTTGGAAGTCTATTGCAATCATAATTTTTTCCTTTCCTAAGATTGATGAGAGACTTGAATGAACTCCAGTTATATAGTAGATCATCTAGCCAACTTCTGGATGTTTAGGTTGTGTGTGAATTACATAGTAGCGACAAGAGAGGTCTTGCCAGTTGAATTTGAAGATGCTCCAAGTTCCCAGGAGAAGTATCACTACACACTAAACAAATTCTTCAAATCTTTCTCAATATTTGTCAAACCATCCTGATTGTCTCACTTTGTTCCTATCCACCTTGTAAGTTCAGATTTCCAAATAGGCATTTTGGAAATCTTTTTGAAAGAGAGCAATGAAACTACACAAGATTCAATCGTTAGATGGAAGCCGTTTAGAAATAAAATTGGGTCCTAGCTTTCATCTTGGTGAAAACTTGTTTATGAGGAAATTTTCAAACCCCACATGACCACATCTATATAACATTGTAACACATTGCACATCTTGGTCCCCCAAGGTTGTGATTGTTTTTTATACAACTAATTGTTGTTGGAGTCTAATGGTTGATTCAGATCTTAGGCTTGAATGCCAAGTTTGTTGTTTTTCTAACTTCTACTTGAGGTGGCAATCACAACTACAAGGTTTTTGATAGAGTATGTTTCCATTTAGAGCATCATTAGGTTATGTTTCATCATTTACCAAGCTCGTCTTGCATACATTGAAGGCATTGTGCAGTACGCATTGGTTGCTGCATCACCATCCCTTGACTCGGTCTTGGCAGGTAGTTCCAATTCAGCACATTGGACCGGATTGGGATTGCAATCCCCTTCCCTCTTACATAAGTGGGCTAAACCTAGTACACCTCAGGTTCTTCTTCCTCATTTGCCATGGTGTAGTAGATCTCCTCTTCCGGGTACACAAAGTGAACTTGTTTCTGAACACCTCTTTGACATTCACTTGGGTAGTGACCCGGTTCTCCACACCTTCTGCACCAGACGTTAGATCGAGAAGTCGGAACAATCTGTCTTGGTTTCCAATTTTCTGCGAGATTGACCTTAATCGCCTCCAAAGATTCTTGGATACTCTTCATCATCTTTTTCGAATTCATGTCCTCTGTCTTGACTTTCACAATGGTCTTCTCTCGCGGACCTCTTGATCTGGATGAGCGGCAGGGTGGTGACACACTTTCTTCTTCCTTCGAGCTAGATGAGTTTGAATCGGAAATTTCCGTTCCGGAGCTATCGGAGTTGTTTTCCGAATTTGAAACCATCTTTCAATGCTTTGTCTTCCAGTCACTCTTCTTGCCTTTCCCTTTATCTTGCTTCTCACTTCTCCTCGAAGACTTCCGGAGTGACTGCGCCAAATTCTCATAATTGGTCACAACATCCATCGTATCTCTAAGTGTCCTTAGTCGTGCTTGTCAAATCAAGAATCCCATGGATTTGGATAATCCGGCAACGTACCACTTCACCTGTAGACTAGGAGCAATTTTCGTGGTTAGCTATTGAATAAGTGCCTTCACCCTGTGTCCATACTTTCGCACGAGTTCGGGTGACTTCATCGTTAGTGTACTTAACCGCCCCAAAGCCCTAACTTCTCCGCCTACCTTCCGGAATGCTTGTAGGAATTCCGTTCTCAACTGTTCCCAGTCATTCCGGATCGGGTCTGGAACATCTTGGTACCATTTGAGAGCTTCTCCCTTCAATAAGCCTTGGAAGATTCTTCGTTGGGCCGCTTCATTCTCCTGATTGGTGAGTGCAGTTGACTCGAACTCATACAACCAATCATCCGCATCTTGACTTTTGTCACCTTTGAAACGTTTGTACCTCAACCGGGTCATGACGCCTTCCTCTCCTTTTGTCCGCAAGTTCTCTCCTTGTTCCGATTCATAGTCAGAAGATAGGGGTGTCCGACCAGTTCTGGCCGAATCGTTTTCTCCATCAGGTGCAGGTACAAAAATGGGTTGGTCTTCTGGATCAGTAATATCCGGATTGCTAAGACCTAGTACAGACGGTTCTCCCAATTGTTGATTCTTCCTTATATATTCGGACTTTCTCCCACTTCCTATTCTTTTTCTCATGAGTAAGAATTCCAATTTCTCTCAAAAGAACAGAATCACTCAAAACAAGAACAATCCGGAAACTAAAACTACTACTGACCCAGCTCTTATGTTTCACACTAAAGCCAATAGCTTTAGGATCCCCGGCAGCAGCACCAGATTTTTGTTCATGTCGTAGTACAAGGTAAGTAAATTTCCTGTTATACTCCCAACTCATGGAAGATTTAACTTTCATGGATTGCCAAGGGTTTGTGGAGAAACCCTGGGGATTCCGAAAGAAACGGATGGTGAAGGAACTCTTGGGCAAGCTGTCCAATGAATTCGACCACACTTTGCGAGGAAATCCGTCCCTTTGGACTGAAGAGGTGTGGAGGGTAGTGTATGACTTCTGGGTCGAGGGCCTAGGGATGGCGAGTCAGAAAGATGAATTCATCCGAGGTAAATTCCAAGATGCCCCCAATCCAAAGGACAGATATGCAATCAAAGATTGTATAGACGACCAGCATCGTCGCCTTCTTTAGTTCCTGATTCCGGTCCTCCATCCGGAAAAGCCGACAAGGGTAACGATCATCCTCGGTAACACAATTTTTGGATCCTTATATGGAATCTGGAATGTCGACTGGGCTCGGATTGTTTTCGATCTGGTTGCCTAGCTCATTGGAAGAATGGGTAAGAGTAGGGCTACCTTGATATGCCCTTACTTCTTCCACCTGTACCATAACCACCAGCTTCTGACTAGTTCGGAAGATAAGGAGTGGAAGACCCAAGAAGTCCTCCTGAAATATGAGAGTCGGAGACAAATGACGAAAAGGAATCTGTTCCTGGATCAAATCCGGAAACAGAAGAAGAGGAAGAGAAGGATATGTTGCCGCCTATAAAGCGACAGAAGACAACACCTCCCCACGGGCGAGGGACGCCACCAAGTCACGACAGGTCAACTCTGGAAGGAAAATGGAAGGTTGTTGCTGAGGAAGAATTGGATCCGCAGGATCCATTCATCAATTTAATAGCCATCCTCTGTAGTGTCCAAGCGGATTGGGAAGTCAAGTACCGGACCCTGGAAGTGATCGGAAAGTTGGTGGGTGCGCCACCGGACAACAAGTTGCTGGAGAAGGTAGCAAACTGCATCATTGACCCGGTCGAGTTCCAGAAGCCAGAGGAAGAGATAATTTGTCTGCATAAGGAGGTGGATATCTTGAAGGCAGAAAAACTTCGTCTTAAAGGAGGATGCGACCGCCACTACGGAAATGGCGGAGGAGACTTGGAAGGTAGCTGAGCAGGTGAAGGACACCCTAGAAGTATCCGGGATGGCGCCACCAAGGCTAAGCTATTCGACAAAGAGGTGTAGAAGAAGAAGAAACTGTCCGGTTCCAAAATAGTAAGGATTCTTACGGATTATGCCGAACGAGTTGAGACAGTAATAATGGAGGCACGGATATCAGCAGTCCAGATTGAGGAGAGTATCCGGAAGTTGACGGGGGCTACATGCTCCAAGGGGATCAAACTCTCGGACCTTTCCCTACCAAAATCATTTCCGGATGAGTTAGTTGCCGAGGAGGGAAAGGATAGGACTTCTAAGTCCAAAAAATTCGAGCAAGCATTCAAACCGGTCAACACCCGAGAGTCCGCCATTGATATGAAGTCTACACCCGATTCCGGCCAAGGCAATCCAGTTCTTAAACCTACAGATGGATAATGGAATTGGAACCTGACTGAAGTTTTTGAACAGATGGAAGCCGATCCGAAGAGCCCCACCTTAGGTTGAGGATTGTGAAATAACTAAATTGTACATACTAGGGAGATTTAAAACAGAACCGGATCCTATTCCAATCCGGTAGAATAGTAGGTAGGAACGGAAGTCCAACCTGAAAATGCGGTAGGATTCCGTGGCACTTTTTGCCTTTTTGTACTTTAGGATTTTGTATATAAACCAGTCCCTAGGAAAGGGAAGGGAGAGAAAGTCTTCTTTTGCAAATTTCCTTGTGTTTTCTATTCGCTTCTTTGTATGCCGCTTCCATCTGTGTGTTAGTATCATACGATAGGAAGTAAGGAGGGCAGAAGTGGAATTGCAAGTGATTTTCTTCCCTTAGTATTTCTGTTCTTGTTTGAAGTGTATGTGAGTGGATAGTAAGGAGTTGGAAGTGCACTTTAGTTCCTCAGCACGTCTAGAGTTTGAGATTCCGGGTGAGAAAACCGTTGTTAGGCTAGGCAAATAGGGAGGGATTCTTTAGCTGCGCTAGAACTCCCGGGTGGGAAATCTGATTGAGTGTCCAATCTCTTGCAAGGTCTCACTACCCCAATTGATAAACGGAATAGCTCTAGTAGATGTTGGAACGGACGGGTTTACTTGTGACCCCCCCTAACTTCGCACGGATAGGAACGGGTACCCAAGGTCGTTGTAGTATAAGAGGATCGTACATGGGGTCTTTGTATGACCTGCAATCCGGATTAATATCTAGGTTGTTGTGAAGGACCAAACCGGATCTGTAGTAGTTAGGAGATTTAGAGATAGGATAGTGGGTCTTCAGCTACTATAAATTACAGAAGGAGTGGTGGACCTACCACTCTTAAAATCAAGCGACGCCTCCTCTGATGGTAAAACAGAGGCTAAATTAAACTGAATAGGATTAAGGATACATGTAGATAGACCAAAATAGATTGGTCTACAGAGGTACCCGGGATTGGAATTTGAAGGATTCAGGGATGGTGGCAGTATATGGGCCGGATAGTTGATAGGATTAGAAAGGTGGGAGAAATCCGTTCCTCAAACTTTCTGGGTGTTGTAGTATTTCTGGTTTTAGACATAGGACCGGAAAGTAGTTTTGGGCATTAACTCAGCTTAATCACTTAATAAGGCTAGATACTTCATAAGATCTCGCAGATTCAATCTTTAAAGTCACTTAGTTATGCTCTAAAGTTATTTTGGGAGTATAATAGGGAATTTACTTACCTTGTACTATGACATTGGAACATGAGTCCCAATGACTTCATAAGTTTCCCAAAAGCATGCAAGGTAGCAAAAATTTCTATTGCACACAAACATCCATCTATTCAATGGATGCCATGCACAATATTTGGACTGTTTGTAGGGGCTATTCAAAAGCCCTAGGCGGAATACTAGACTTATATCACTTACTTTATTAATCCCATCTTGCCACCATGACAAAAATTGCCCCCTCTCAGAAAGTAGTAAACCTTAACAAAAACTCTTGGCAATACTAACTTTATAAAATAGTAAGATAGAAAGCTCAAGAATGGCACATCTAAGGAGAAAAACAAATGTATGGAAAAAAATAGTTGGTCAATGATTTCCAATTTTATTGAATAGATAGAAAAATGGAAAAAAAATACAGCTGAAATTGAAATTTTCTAATTTAGAATGAATTAGATACGTTTTTCTGAAGTGAAGAGTCTAGGTTGCTATTGATGGTTGTAGACTTCAATAATAATGTATTAATATATGTATCTAAAAAGAACTAAATAGTCCCTAAAAAGATGAATAGTGTGCTAAATATGTTCAAGAAAGTTTCATAATATGTAAATACAATGTCTTCAATTGAGCAAGAGAAATGCATACCATAAAATTAATATTTATCATTCTTTTCTTGCTGTCATTTTGAATTTTGAATTTTGTATTCACAATTAAATGATGCATTCATGATCCATACGTAACACATAATATAGGACCAAAAGCAATATTCATAACCCTAAAATCACTAATTTATAGTAACATTTTCTTACTTCAAAAATTGAATCCATTTAAGCAACTATATGCAGTCATTATGAACCTATACCAAAGACGATTGTAAATGTCTGTTTTATTTATGAACATCATCTAAACAAAGTTAGAAGAAATGAGCACAGTCTAAACACCTTGTCTAAGCAATTTCCATGTCATGAATACAATTATAAAACATCCACATATATTACATATCACATCATCCCTTGATAAACAAATATAAGACTAACTATAGCATTATAAAATCATTCAAAACATTGTCAAATACAACTAAAAATATGAGAAATCTCAAAATTCTTCAATGGATCTAATTCCCTCCTAATGTAGATCTATTCTTTATTTAGGTATGCAAGCATTTTTTGAGGGGGAATTTGTTACTTGGATCAATTAGTTGGAATTAGATCCAAAACAAAAGAATAAAAAAAATATCCAAAATGTTTTATATAAAAATAGAATAAAACATTCTTTCAACTTCTTTTTATTATATTGTGATCATTTATAAATTCCTTTACCTTACTATTGGAGGTGAAATTGAAATTGGTGAGTATGTCAAACTAATTATAGACATTCTAATTATTCTCTTTGAGAATTCATGTTTATTATTTTTGTTTTTAGTTTCCAGAAAATATTAAAAATTCCTCATAGTAGATGTACATTACTTACAAAATTGAAATAGATATTTGTTGTTACCAAAGATTGATGACTTATTAAAGTATAGCAATCTATAAAATACTTCCAATAGACTTTTTATTCATGTTTTTTTGGTATGAGAGTTGATTGTATTCTCTAGAAAAATTGAATAATAATATACATGAATTTAAAATATATATTCTTTGAAGTCTATACATTTGCGCAAAGGGGCCTACTTACAATAACATTGAAAACAAAGGAACCTTATTATTGGTTGCCCAATTTGATGAAACTAATTACACCTCATTACAAATTTCTAAAACCAATCCTTCCTATAGAATGTACAACCTATTCATGAGAGGTTAGGTCGACATTTCGGTACACCCATGTAACATAGTAAAGACAGTATTGACTTTAGAAAAAGAGTTGAAGTGTTTGCATGGGTATCAAAGGCCACTTGCAAAATCCTAAACTAATTCACTCACTGTTAGCAGGTCAATGTTGGCCTCGACAGTTCCTTTATTTTACTTGAAAATGAAGCCAAATGTATTAAACAAGAGATAGAATACAATTCCATTTGGTTTCAAAGTAATGTTGGCCTCGACAATTTCTTTATTTTACTTGAAAATGAAGCCAAATGTATTAAACGAGAGATAGAATACAATTCCATTTGGTTTCCACGTAATGGAGAGTGACGTGGAATCATTCAAGAAGCCAAAAATCCCACTTCGTACCCCCAAAAAACAAAATTCCTACATCAAGTAAAGGCAAGTATGCCACTCATGGCACACTAGAAAGTCTCGGCTCCAACCAAAGAAAGGTCTAAAGTCGATAATCGAAGCCATACAACAATACAACAGTAGTGAACTCTCTGAGAATAGCCAGAGACTATGAGCACAGTCTGCAACACCTAAATGGTTCATGTCGTGGACACAATTACAGGACACACACGGATGTTACGTATCAGACCTTCCCCTGATATACGTTTATAAAATCAACTGCAACACCATAAAATCTTCCAAAACACACAAAATGCAAATCCTGGATGTGAGCCGTTCTACAGCAGCTTGGTTTCGATGACAGTGCAAGCCCGCTTATGACATTCAATATAGCCCGCACAAACCCCAACACTGCATGTACGACCGCTCAGATAAGCCACGCCTGGGTTAATCCCTCAAAAAATCCGAACCCTAATTTCTGATGACCTTGAATAAAATTGGAAGATACGAACTGTAGGTTTAAAAACAGTCCACCAAAACGAAAACAAATTCTCTATTCCGGCGGAGAGTTTATCCCGATTACTGATTTCAGTGTCAAAAAACGGCACCACCAAAAGTTCTGCAGCTCAATCGGAGTAAAGATGAACGACAAACGAACAATGCAATCGGGGGTAACAAGCACTAAGATCTCAGTGTCCAGAGTTCCTGAAGTAAGTCCGCAGTCAACCAGACACTAGGCGTGAGCGAGTAAGCTCCACGACCGCTAACCCTAATAACTTGACAGAGACACCGCGGAGGTTACAACGTCACCAGGAGTGTGCGCAGTCCGTTTAAAGCAGTTCAGGAGACAATGCCAGTGCATAGAGTGTGGTTCAATCAAACGTCGCAGTATTCACTTCACGCTTGCGAGTGATATGCGGCGAGTAGTGATTTAGGGTTCCTAGTACAGTCGGTTCTGACTTCCAAGGGATTCAACCTGAGAATCTTATCAATTGAGAGACTAAATGGTGCTCCCGGTCTAGATCACCTCGATGCTATCTACAGGCCGTGCTACCCTCACCTCTGCAGCCCCACTATGAATTGGACACGGTGGATTTCACAGAGACACCTGAAAACAATCGGACACAGGCAACAGTCAATCTGAGTGTTCTCCACGTTACCAACCCCCGTCTTTGCCTCCCTGCAATATGCGATGCAATCGGAACACCTCACCTTGGCCCCCGTTCAAGAACCGCTTCTCGACATGGCAAGCAGTCAGCTGTCGGAGGAGCTTTTCCAAAGCAGATTGAGGAGGTTTACCATTCTTACTCGCGACTGGAATGGAGGGATTGGTGCCCAACACAAAAGCATTCACTGCATCGGCCACCACCTCGCGCTGAGCAAACTGCAGAAGATAAGCAATCGGAGAATCTTGCGGACGCTCGTAGGCCAGTAATGCTAAACAATCGTGTAGCAGAAGGTCCTGATCTCGGCACTTTCCGAAAAACGATGCCAGCTTCTTGCGCGCGAGAGTCACCGCGTCCTCCACTTGCCCTGTCCTCACCAATTCGATGAATTTCTGGCAGTGCAGCAGAAACGTGACGGCAGAGAACGGGTCCTCCTTCACCTGTGGATACCATTCCTGAAGGCTGGTGATTACGCGATCCACATTGCCCTCCCGGATCAACCGCCGCAACAGATTCCGTTGCTCCAATGCGTACGTGTCATCATTGTCGCACGACGCCATGGCGCCATTCGCTTCCTGCTTGGGAAGGAATTGGACGGAATCCACGCTGCCGTCCGCGTTTGCAGCCCCACACGCAGCATCGAATGCAGTCAGAGTATCATTGTACCCGTAGTGGAGCAGAAAGGCCCGCACAATGCTATGACTGGCCGCAGGGGGAAGCTGCAAATCCTCCACCGCACGTTGCCTGCGACCCCGCTCTTCTAACACCATCGTCTCCACATCGAACATGAACTTGCGCTGTCCGAAATTGACCTCCACTTTCTCGTTGGGGCTGTGCAGACCGATGGTCGGATACAGCAGCGCCTTCACATCCTTGTAGATGCCGGGCAGAATCTTGCCATTGCGCGTGAAGAAGATCTCCTGCGCGGCGTAATTGATGCCGGCGCCCACCGTGTCGCCCGTGGTAAAACCCTGCGCGTAGGTCTCGCCCCGCCCCTGCCCATGGTACAGCTTGCCGTCGTCGCCGTGGTAGCCATAGCTGTTCACCTCCCACCCCGGCTGCCGTGAATTCTTGAAAAACTCGTCCGTGAACCCTATGGTGGTGCACCCCTTCTGCCCGCGGTCCTTGACCGTCATCTCGAAGTAGTAGAGCAGCCGCCGGCACGGCGCAGGCCGGTTCGCCTGAATGGCGCCCACATCGTTGCCGTGGCGACTGTCGCCCGCGTAGCGCGCCGTCAGCTTGTCCGTGGACACCACCAGATACAAGCTGCAAGTATTCGTGTTCAAATGCGTCGGCTCCTCCTCCACTTCGTCTTCCTCGTCCGGGGCCGCCCGAAACATCACACTGGAACGACTCCGCGCCGGCTTCTCGAACGGACTCAACTTCCCCCTCATCGGCGACGTCGGCGACGCCGAAGACTCGGGAGACGACGCCAGCTTACCCGTGTCGATCGATGGTCTCCTTCCCAATGCCGTCCAATGCCTCACGCCGTCAATTGACGCCTCCTCCGCCGAAACACATCCCAATTCCCACCCGGGCAGAGTACATCTCGATCGAACCCGGACCCGCCCCTAACCCTAACCCCTGCGCGCGTCTCCCTGTCCACAATTCCGAATCCCGATGTCGCCAGGCCACTGCCGCTGCCTCACGCCACCTTCCACCACATCCTCCGCCGCACGCTAACGCTCCGAAAGGCCAACATGGAGCAAGCAGACCCGAAAAGCGCCAAGCGACCCCTTCCAATCAAGCCGCGGGGCGCAATTCAAATCCAAAACGCATCCCCGAAAGGGCTACCCCGACAGGAGCAGCGCCAGAGCGAGGTGCGATGAGCGATGGCGATGGCCAGCGAGCGCGGGCCACGATGGCGAGGATGGCGAGAAGCACAAAACAGACAGATGCATGGGATGCGCACTCCGCTCCTCAGCTGCATCGACGTTCAGTTCTCCCCTCCCGACGACAGTCTCTTTCTGTGAGTCTGCGAGTGTGTGTGTCTCTCTCTCTTTGGCTTTGGCCCCTGAAACGCTGCGAGAGGATGAACGGCAGCATCCATCATCCGGATGACGACGGATGCTTGAGCTGCGCCAGTCCGCTGTCCCCCAGGGATTTCAGTTGGGAACGATGGGTAGGTTCGGACATGACGTGGGCTAAGTTAAGTGAACTCACGTTACGAGAGAAAGAAAGGAGACGCCGTGGGAGCCAAGGCCGCTTCCTCGAACGCTGTGTCAACCCAACCCTGGACTGGTGTGCACTGCACATGAAAAGTGTTGAGAATGAAAGCAAAAGAACAAAATACAAAACCTCACACCAAGTGTGTACGAAAGAATAGAGAGGTGTCATTAGGAAGAAGGTCTAATCTATTATATTAAGTGCAAACCGTCACAAGCCTGTCACGACCTATTGTCACGAAAATGGTCACATTTTCATCCAATAATTTCATCCAATTGTTTTCATCATTCTGATGTCTTTACTTTCCTATGAGTGCATGATTGTGACTCTGCTAGCATTATACAAAACCCTAATCGCACTCTGGTCGCACTTTCATTCCACTTTTTTCAACTTGTTTTTTCATCGCACCCTTATCGTATTGCATTGCCGTTGCATTGCAACGGGCTTCGTTCTCGTACATAATAAACAAGGAAGAAGAAGAGAGTAGATTAATAGTTCTACTCCTTTACTATTGGTTTAAGGGATTTTAATATAATTCTAGTTTGTCTTTATACTTTAAAGTAAACTATAGTTAACTAGAGAGGAGAACATAACTATGAAGATAATACTTATCTTAATACTCCCCCTCGCTCGACATAACATCATATATGATAATCATTCTCTGTAATCTTGTAAAACATACGGTGCTACCTCATTAAAACCTTATCTAAGAAAACCTTGATTAAAGTCAAGGAGAGAATCACAGATGAAGGAAAAAGAGTACAACATCTTCATCAATCCATTTCTCATGGCGAAACCCATTGGGAAAAAATCTATGGAAGGATATCAAAAGATTTTACAAATTTCATAGCAAAAAACTATTGAATCTATCGTTCTAAAATATTGAGTCGTCGCAATCCAATACGGCCAACACCGAATTAGACATTTTTGCACTTGGCTTGTACGCCATCAAAAGACAACATTTTCAAACCTGGGGGGTGGGGGCACATATCTAAAAACATCATTCATTCTTTGTAGGAGAAATAGTTTGGTCAATGTATGTCAAATTGCTCCAAGCTTTCCAATTACTTTATAAAAATCTTACACTTTTCAATCCACACTACTTATTATGAATTTTCCTTTGCACTTCACACTGAAGTACATAGAAATGCCTACAACTACAATGTCAAAAGTGCATTGTATGACATAATTCTCCTCTAATACATATTCAAATCATTTTGTAAACGTTGGTCGTCTAGGTCCTCCATTTGCATCGCCATATACTTGAGGAGATGTGGTTTAGCCTCCATCGGAATGATCACTATCTCCTCTATTTGGACACCGTGCACTGTAATGTTTGCACGTACTACGTGAGCACTTCTCCCTTGACGTGGTACATTCATCCATGAATATATAGCTGCTTCCTTTCCAATCCAAGAAAACCTCTCACTCGATGGTTCCCATGTAGATTCCATGCAATTTGTGTACCTCACTCTATTACTTCCTGTTTCATCTTCTATTTCAAGTCTCATTGTAGGCCAATACCACATGATTTTCATTTTAAATCTTTGATCAATGTCCTTGTAGATGTGCCCCACAATTAAAAAACAGAGATGGATTTCTTTGAAGAAACCAAGCCCTACTAGTGCAGTACACATGACAAACATATAGATGTTCTTATTCTCCCTCATGGTATTATCTGCTTGAATCCTCAATGTCAGTGGCAATAATCCTTTTTTACGCTTCACATCGTATATTACGTTCATTACCGACGTTATGACTTGATTGCTATCATGCTTGTAGTGAACATCTATCCACACACCTACATAAAGGCCAATTCCATGCACTAGTACACTACAGAGATGAGTCTTTACGAATTAAGATTCAATGTTCTTCATAGACTGCTTCATCTTTGATATCATAGTTTTATTTTGATCCATACCATCCACATCAAATACATAAAAATATCTGAAGTAATCATCACTGATCTCTTAAACAACCAATAATCTTGCTTCTTTTCCATTTGAATTTGGATGTGGAATTGTGGATGATGTACAACTTTTTTATTTTTTCTTTAGTTGCTGTATTTGTCGTGGATTCCATTCCACACTTGTATTCCTAACAATGATAGCACTTGGAGAACTTGGAGAATGGTGGGATTTGCACATGTGGAAACTCCTTCCGCCAAAGCCTACAAAACAAACTAATAGACAATTCAAAACCATCTACAAGCTTCTTCACTTCTTCATTCACATATCAAAATACATACATCTTAGTTATATTCATAGGTAATAAAATCAGTGGTAACATTGCACTGTCGATTTTTCTTCGAACCGATCGATGGGGTTGTTGACATCCAACTTCATTCATAAAAACACTAAGGCTTTCTCTAGTAGCCAACATTTTCGCACTTTCCCTTTTTTGACATGTATTTCCATGAACTACAGCTACTCGGCCGTAAACGGCATGTGATGTCTTCAACTACTTTTTGGCTTGCTGACTCTTCCCTTGCCCTCTGATTTGCATTGAATACTTTCTCTTTGAGCACCTACTGGCATTTCTTCCACTCTTATTATATCGGGAGTACTACCTTTAGAGCCTTGTGTCATAGGAGAACTTCTTTCATTGGGGTTTCTTTCACTCTAACTTAGAGGTGTCATATTGGAATTGCTAGAGCTCTCCTCTATATTCTGGAAATCAAATTGTGGTGCATGGACCAGAGGAATCATGAAATTTTGCACTTGTCTTGGAGTACTATTTGTTGTCCTCACTTTTGAAAGACATGCCCAACGCACTATAGATCAATGCCATCGTATGACTTTCTTTTTACAATTACTAAGATATTTCCCCACCACTTCTACAACCCATTTGGTTTCATCTACAACATGTGTAACATGAACTGCAAATTCAAATGGGCGTACCTTCACTTGGTGAAGTTTGACACCACATGTAAAACTACCATCTACCTCAACAACTCCTACAATAACACCATTGTCTCCAAGCAGTTGCACCATCCTATTTGTCGTTTCAGGGACAAAGTTGGTAGGTTGATGATCCTCTTCTTTGAAAAGTCTTCCTCGTACTACACGCGCTGGTCTTTCTCCTATTGTCGCAACCCAACTTTTTGAATTTTTCTCTCTATTGTGTTTTAAAACATGGAATCTGAAAATAGTATGCCCAGATCAGTACAAGAAGAAGAGAAAAATTAAAAGTTAGAATGATTAGAAAGACAAGCAATCACCAACTGGAATAGAGATGGAACGGATATCCACTAGAAGAAAAACGTGTCTGCTACAACCCACTGGAATGCAACTATGTGTCCTATACAACTATCGTACAACTGTTGCCCTCCATATTTGCACCAAATTGGTCGTGTACTTTGTTCTAATTGCAAAGTAGTTGTAGAATGATGTGTAACTTTACGAGAGAGTAACAAAAGAGTAGATGTGAAGCATTTTAAATGTAATCATAGACAATGTTTATTAACTATTGGATATGACTTCTTTGTAAAATAAATTTTAATGTTACACATTATTTCTTAAAATTTGTATGGAATAAAATAGAACCTTAAATATTTAAATGAAAGGGTGGCAAACAATACAATAATTGCAAAACACTTGAAATTTAGAATGGATGTGGAGGAAATCCACAAAACGGTACTAGGAACATAACACCAAGTAGTACTTGTAGTGTATTGAACTAACGCTTTGATATCTAGTTTTTTCATATAATGATGAACATGCGAAGGGATTACAATTCACACTAGTATTCCATGGAAGGATTTTACACAATAATATGACAACAAAAAAGAATGGACAAGGAACTACCCTATAAAGTGGGAAATGTAGTTTGTTGAATGCATGTGAGATGCCACAAAGTGTGCATGAAGAGGGAATAAACCACTACATGATTTAGCAAAAGAGTTTACATAATTTTTTATTTCAAAGACTTGTTGCATGAAAATCATGTGGATCTTCAATTTTCAATACTTTGTAACTATCTCCAATGTGTGGAAATTGATGAACACTTCAATTCTCTTTGGGTATTATTATTTGTTTTCCTTTTTTGTAAATTCACGTACTTTAATTAAATTTTCTATTACAATTTATTGTAATAGTCTTTATGAATATAATTTTGAAAGTTATAATACTGTGAATTTTGACAACTTTATAGGTCTCTTCAATACATTCATTAGGAGGATAATAATGTTGAAGATATTGATATTGCATGAGGCTTTGACTTATCTTTGAAGAAGAGTATTTGAAAGAGCTAGTTTTTAGAGACAACCCTTTCTACGATTCCTCTTATTGTGTGCCAATTTATAAGTTCGAGAGCACTAAGAGATTGTACAAAAGGTACCTTTTGCAAATGAACACTATAGTTTGTTTTTTTAAATTGTAAGGTAAGTAACTTGTGAATTTTTATCATAAAACCATATGTAAATTTATGATGTCGCTTTGGATTAGTAGGAAATAGGGTGGGATGAATTTTCAAAATGTAGATTGTGAACATTAGAAAAATATTAGCATTAAAGGCTTTTTTTTAGGTTGCACTACACCTCTCGGGTTTTTTACATTAATGTCAACCAAGTAATTTGGTATTGTAGATTGTTTTGTTAGAAGTTTCAAATTCTAAAAGGCTTTATGATTAACTAATTGTGAAGTAGCTCATTAAAGCTTAGTCTTCTAACATTGTATATCAATTGTTGCATCCAACATCGCAATACTTTCATGCTTGGAAAAATTTAGAAGTAAAACATGTTTGCCTATGAGTTGTTCAAACTACCTTGAGAATTTTAATTTGTGCATCTAGTTGAGTGAAATTACATTTCCGATAATAAAATGCACATCATGACTTTGCATCAAACTTTATTAAAGATTCATTAAGAATTTTGCTAGGAACATGTCAACATTTTGAATTCGTTATCTTACAAGTAGTTGCTCTTGTAAGGGCTATGCATTTGAAGTTTAGAAAAAAAATCATTTTTGAAGAATAGTTTGCAATTTTGGATTACTTTAACTATCATTTGTGAAGAAAATTTATAGTGAATACTTTTAATTTCTTTTTTTTTTTTAGTATTATAGAATGAAGTCAAAAATGTTGGGAAAAATTTCTAAAGAAAAGGGCTCCTATTGAAATATAAATCATAATTCCACAAAATTTAATAATTTTCCTATGTTAACAAAAAGTTTCAATAAATTGATGATAAATATTAGGATTGTAAGGACTTGCCCAAAATGCATATTGTCCTATAAAGAGGCAATGAGACTTCATGGGTTCATAAATTTTTTTAAATGGAGGTTATATGTATAGTGTAGCAATTGACTTATGGAAAAAACATTGCAGTGCTTAGGAATTTGAAGTGTCAAGATGTTCTTGATTTTTCATTCAATCCTATAAGCAATAGTTTCAATCTAAACAATAGAGTTCTGTATGATTTAGAAAACTCAATAGGCAGTTGGAATAATGTGTTCGAAGAAAGTACTCTTACTATCCATTCTTTAAAGTGTTATATTTAATAATTTTTTTAATAAGAACACCAAAATTAAATCGTCAACTGTGAAATTTGTTTTTTGGAATATTGCAAGGAATATTTTAAAAGATAGATTACTTAGTAGTATAGGAAGCTATTGTAACCTCCAAATGAATTCAAAATTTATGGAATTTGTTAGACATGGAGATGTACTGAAAGACCTATATGCTGTATGCACCTAGTATTTCTTTCAATAACACTTTGAAAGTATGTTAAAGCTAAAGAACTTCATATTTTGCATATTAGTTGAAAAATTTAGAGAGTTGTTTGAGAAGTCAAATTTTGGCATGAACAATCCATTTTAAAAAAGGATTGAATTTGTTTTTTCATTTCAAGATGTGGTCCAATTTTGTCCATATAGAATATGGTAGTCTTTACTAGGACTCTTGAAAAGGACCCTCAAAAACACTACACTAAATAGTGAAATTAGGTTGCCCCTCACTAATTTTTCGACATTTCACACTATATAAATATTTACTTTTTACAGTGGTAGTTTTCAAAATTAATTAATTCAATAAAACAATTATTAATAAAATTACCAAATGCTAATTTCAATTAATTTGAATCATTTCAATAGCTTTACCAAGCATGAACTACACATATTTGTATGCACCTCAATACATAAAAAATCGTAGCAAACAACACACATTCTCGTATGCACTTTGAATGGTAAACAAGTGACAAAAAATGTATAGCAATGCATTAAAAACCTTAGCAAATAACAATAGTATGAGACAACAAAAATTTCTTTATTTCAAGTAAAACCCTCTATTTTGATCAAACTTTACTAGCAAATCACACCAAATTAATCAAATTGAAAAACTTATGAAATTACAAACCTGGAGGCATTTTCAATAGCAAACAATGTTGTATTTTTCTTGAAAATGAAACCATTAAAGAGAATAGAAAAAGACACTCCTTGGAAGATAAAACCATCAAAGAAGAATAGGAATTGACGCTCCTCTAAAATGATCAGGATACGTTGCAATGATGTTTTGAAGTTCCATAGTCAGTTGTTTGACATGCCAACCTCCAAGAATATTACGTGCTAGGCCTGTACGAATCATGGCCTTCCGAGCAAAATTAATTCCTCTTGCATCTCTTTGTTCATTGACATCCTTCACAGCAGCCACTGCCAATTCCATGAAAAAACGTTTTCCAGGGTTTTTTAACATTCCCGATGCCCTACCATCCACACGCACTTCGTCTTGCCAATTTCCAGTTTGAACACAATGTAACTTGTAGGCTTCCCAACGCAAAGACCATGCATCCTTGATTTTTGAAATGACAAAAGAATCAGCCGGCTGGCACAAATCTGTTGCATTTGCAGGAAGTTTTCTAATTTCTATGTTCAACCTATCAGTTGTCAAAAGTGCTTGTGTAGTATCATTGTGCGATGCACAATTATCTACGTACATCAATTTTCTTTGCCCCAAGGAATCCGGTTGAATGGCTCTTGGCTCATTCAAATAGTCATTCCATACTACTCCTGTCATAAAACCCTTTGTAGCAGTTCGATAGCTCACACCAACCACATCATCTGGACAACCTCAAATAGGATATGTGCATCCTTGATTCTGAAATATCAAGAAGGGATCATGTATCACACCGTTCTGACCCCCTAATATTCGTACCACCATTGTAATTCCAACTCCACCTAATACTACATCTGCATACTTCACAATGTCATTTCTTCTAAATCCCAAGGTTCTGTCATTATCCACGTTGATGATGAAGTGAGTCTCATCAACATTTTCTATAAGGTCCTCATTCAAATCACCACTCTCAAAGTCCCTACTCAACTCACCCATACGAAAAGCTACTATTTGTTCAATATAGGTTTGTTTGATAGGACTCACTAAAAGCTTACCTGTTTGAGTCCTACCAACAATGTTGAAATGCACCATAAATGCTTGGATCCAAGAGGGATTCACCAAATCCAACAAACATTTTCTTGCTCTTGGTTCTCTATGATGTGGTGAGAATAGAGGATGATGAGATGTTGACAAAATGTCTTTTGCCAAAGAGAGCAATAATTTGGCAGAAAACTTGACACCAACAGCTCTTAGTCTCGAAAATTCACCTTTGAGTTCTTCATGCAACCATAAGACCCAAGGTACTTGCTTCCTTCCTCGACCAGGTAGGGCTTTGATATCCATCCTCCGTCGGATTGCAGTACTACAACGTACCATTGAAAGGTGATTTCCTTCATCCTCCAGTTGTTGAAAAAAATCAGCTTATCCTTTCCACCATTTACTGGCCTTTGTAATGTTAGCATGGTAGTTTTTATGCTGGAAATGTTGAGGGAATTCCTTCAAACATTTTCCCATAAGACCAACTACACCATTTCTTTCTGATGTACTTATCATCCACTTAATAACACGCTTACGAGTTGCTTTTGTTGAAACATGTTGAGTTGACTCTCCATTTGGCATAGCTGAAATATACAAATAAAACAAGCTTGTTGGTTACAAGCTGCAGGTGTACACATTCTTGTGAATTGACATCAAGTAGGCAAGATTAAGCTCAACCTACACCCTTTGGCAAGCACTACTAGAAAATTTAGTTTTTCTGTTGTTTTGGTTGCGTTGATTTGGTCAAAATTTGACAGAAATTTGTTAAAATCAATAGATTTCTGTCAGATTTTGACCGGATCAACACGACCAAAACAACAGAAAAACTAAATTTTCTAGTAGTGAAGGATGGTCTAAAATTCAAGGAAAATGAGAGGAACTAACTCTTAGGAAATATTAAGGTAGGAGGTTCTAAAAGCGCTCATATTCTAAAATTGCCCACCTCTTAAAATGCACACTACTAATACACGTTGCTTTTTCATAGACTTGAACAATGTACAAAAAATGTACATTTGAGGAGGTGGGCGATTTGAAAGACCTATGCCATTTCAACTTCAGAATTTCATAACTAATTCCACAAAGTTCCAAAAAATATGAAACGACTTGGATTAGATGCCAATGCCACTTGTCTTTCAAGGAAAATTTACAAGAAAAATAATTCAAAACATGTTTCACCTCTCCGAAATTTAGTTCAAGCTCTTACTCTCCAAATTTTAGGTTTAACTCTTAACGATTGATGGACCTCTTACCTTGTGAGGACCAAATAATCAATGAACTGGAGCTAAGAATAACAAACAATTCAAACCATTTCAAAGAAAAACAACTTCCGTGACACACCTTATGAATTTTCAATTCGTTCCCGTCGTTGTGATTGAAAAATGCGTTGTGGATTTGTGCAGAGTGTGGGGTATGTGAATCAGGTTAATTTGACTGTGGATATACCTTTGACTTTTGTTGAATTTTGTTGCTACAGAAAGCCGGTGCAATAGGTAAGTCAAGCCCTTTACCTCAATTGGGATAATTAGCAAGTCGAGCAACAACAACAGAAAACCGATGCCGCTTCTGTAGGAAGAAACAAATTTCAGTCGAATTAGGGCCACAAAACACAAAATTTTCATTGAGAGCGGATTCCCACGAGAAATCCAGAATGAAAATTGGACAAATGGTTGTCCTTTTGTATCCAAATTCCATTCCTGGTAGATCCCAATGTATCCTCTTCTATCATCACTGGATACAGACAATGAAACTCCTCAAAGATGTCCATCTGGAGTTTCTCCTGTGTCCAACCCCGGGACATGCAATAGATAAGCCAAGCCATCCGCCATCTCAATTGGGATCAGCAAGTCCAGCAACAACAGAAAATTGCATCCAGTTCAGCATGAAGAAACAAATTCCACCCAGTTTCTGGCCACAAAACACAAGACTGTCAATGGGAGCAGATTCCCACTCGAGAAATCCATTATGAAAAATAAATAATGCCCCTCATTGTCTCAATTCCATTCCTCGTGTCTCCTATTCTATCATCACTAGACATCAATTGACTATATATGAAACTCTTCAAAAATTCCACAGATGGACATATTGGATGGCTCGGGATTGCTTTGCTTATCTGCGTGCTGTCCCACAAACGAGCCGCTCAAATCGATATCACTATCCAAACATGCGGACAATGCCGACGCTCCTTCACGGAAACAAGCGACACAAGCCCCCCACTTGCAACAGAGGCAAGGCACGCAACCCTCTCGAGATTGAATGACGCCCCGCAATGCAAGCTGACGAGAAAATGGCGCTCGTCACAAGAGCCTTACTGCATCACCAATTCATCAATGATGATGACTCCATATATGTAAGTTGTATCTATCTGTTAACCAATCGATTTCAACTGAGAATGGACAAGGAAAGGGCTGGATCTTGAAGTAATCTACGTCCCAATTGATTAGTTTCGCCCAAGAGTTGCTCTAGGATCGACTGGTATGAAGCTAGGAACTATACAGAGAGCTTCTTATCCTTTGGGGTGCGAGTGGTCGGGAAGCTTGCGGCCGAGACTGCTGTGAGCTGCAAACTGAGGGCATGCGGGGTGTTGATGTATGGTAACTAGAATACAGTTGGGAGCTGTGGCACTCCCCACGCGGCGTCATGTTGGGTCTGTTACTATTTTTGCTTTCGTCATGGAGTCTGTTGCCATGCAGGATGATAAACCCGTGAAGCTTACTTCATAGCTCTTTTTGAACATCCCTTTGAGATTCTGATGATATTACACTTGGCAGAAGACACATTGCCTGCAACCTGAAGGATGCACTGGAAGCCTCTGTGCTCAAATACAGCTCCCAAGCCAGGCCGGCTTTGTCTGTTGCAATGTAACAATAGCAAAGTCATGCTTGGTAATAGTAGTCGCTATGAAAATTCTCATTGCTGATCTGCAGCAATGCCTCCTCCAGCTCTGTAATTTTGCGGATGTTTCCCTTCAATTGGAGCCCCCACCTGTCCGAAATCGGACCTGCAGGCGGGTAATGGAGACTGCCTGTAATAGATGAGAGTATACCCCAGGCACAGGTAAACAAACTTGTATTGTACTGTACGTAGAGAAACTGCTTACCTTGCTTAAGAATGCAAACTTGTGACCATCGATGTAGTTGAGAAGATAGCGAAGGCAGGGGTTCAATCTCTGGGGTGAAGTAACTTAGATGGGCGACAACTTGCTTTGATAGGAACTCAGAGTCACACACCTTGTTTGTTTCATAATTCCAAACTCAACTCTCCTCTTCCAACCAACACTTGGTATGCCTTGATTTAGCAAGCATGACTTGGCTACTAATGTCTGTTGCCCACTGATCTTCAAATGTACGAGCACCCAGAATCACCACACCTAAATGTACACAGAAAATTCATTTCAAGTGTCGATTCCCGGTGCACATACACTCCAGAAAAATTCTCTTGTCGAGTGAACTATGCTCACCGCAATTGCAGGGTCACAGCGTGTGAAAACAGGGCGGGGAGGGGGAAGAGGATTCAAGCACTTCGCTCTTGATTTACTGACTTTTGAACACCCCAAAGCAAGGATTCAAGAAACTCGCTCTTTTGAACTCACTCTTTTGAACTCACTCTTGATTTAAAAAAATCTAAGCCTGCATAAAAAATCCCACATAAAACAGCAAGTTAGCACCTCGAAAATCCAAGATCAAGCCTTAGCAAACTTGAGTCAGGTCTTCAATGCGTGTAATCCAGCATGATCCAATAGCCGAATTTTGAAGAGGAATCTAAATCAAGCTTCATCAAACTTGAATCAAGCCTTCAGTGAGCGCAATTTGGCAGCTAAAATTTGAAGAGGAATTTGATCAAGCCTCACTGAACTTGAAAGGCCTTCAGTACGGCGGAGTCTTCATTTTCCCTGCTACAAGATTCGACCCTCAACCCCGGACACAACTGGTGGCACCACTGACAAACAGATTAGCGGCGCAAACTACCAAAACAGGCCCTAAACCAGTGAAACCCTAATACCAAAATTGACTTGCATGTTCCTCCACGTGGACACAGTGAGTCAGAAGGTAACTTCACAAGGTAAGGCAACCTAATTGAAAAGGCAACCTAATTTCACTATTTAGTGTAGAAGTAGTAGAAAAAAGATCAACAAAAATTCATTTACATGAATTGGAGTTTCTAAATTAATATGTCATAAATTGATTAGAGTTATATAGATGAGGCTCTTGGATTTCATACGTTTTTTGCCAAAAATTTATAATATTTGGCAATTGAAAATAAAATTAAAGGACTTCAAATTTTTTCTATGGTATCAACAACTTTGGAATAGATATTTATAATCTTTTAATGCTTAAGTGATGTAATTGGTGTGTATTCTTTTCATGTGTGACCTTTAACATGTTTACTAAAATATTAATTATTAGCCAAACTTTTAAAAATGTATACAACTTATAGAAAAGTTTGGTTCTCTTCAAGTTTATTGAGAATTCCAAGGAGTGAAGGAAATACTTTGAGCACTTGGAAGTTAACATATACAGGAACGAGACTTTCATAAATAGTTCATTACTAATCAAGTTGTAGATATAATGAAGTCTTTGTTAATGAAGTCACCATATGTTAATATTTTCAATTTTCCATAAACTGAGTGTGGGGTTGTATTTTAGGTTTGCGTAAAACAACAAAAAACTTGAACTCATTGACATCTTTCTTAAATGCCTTCAAACAATAATTTTTGAAATGCACATTTTTAACAATTATTTGAGAAATAAGTGGTCAAAGTTCATATGTTGTAAAACATGTGAACTGGACATTTTTTGGAAGGATACTTTGCTACATTTTCTACCTTGATTTGCGTGTCTCTCATCATGTCATTTGCCACTTGCCATTTTTTTATTGTTCAATGTAAGCTTAGTATTGCAAAGTTTGAGATTAATCATTTTCCACAAAGAAGTGACACTCTATAGTTTGTTTGTTGAAATTGTTTTTCTTCTATAAAGGTAGTGCAATGTAAACCTTTCATTTTTGAGGAAATATCTTGGAAGGGAAAGGAAGGTGGAAATGTTGATTGTGCATGTGGTTGTGGAAGGTGCACCAAGGGAAAAGAACTCACATATTGCTCTATGTGAATGTTGAAGCTGCAAAATCAATTGTAGTGAGAACACTTTCATCAAGTAATTCGTAGAACTCCTTCTGTTTCCTTGCCAAGTTCAGTTTTTTTATTGTTGTGAACATCAATAGAGGTGTAGGAAAAAACTTGTGTTAAAATGTCTATGAACTTGTAATGGAATAGGATCATCTGAACTTTTTTTTAAATGTGTAGATTTAAAAAATTTGTTTAGTGATATGATAAATTTGATATACAATTGCATATGTTGTTTCCCATTTGTTTTTTTTTCAAATTATTTAAAAAAAAACACTATAATGACATTTGATGTTTTACAAATTCTAATCTTTATTCATGTGAATAATTTCTACTAAAATTTGTCTGTACAATCAATGAAGGACATGAAGAGGAAATGAAAAGGCAATTGTTGGAAGTATGAGTATAATGATCATCTTAAAGAAGTAGAGGATGAAGAAATGGATAACGCTTCTATAAATGTGTTATAGGTTCGTTAAGTACTAAAAAGGACGTGCTAAGTAAAGGACCACATGTAACCACAAAGCACTATGGATCTGCTTCCACACTCGTTACACAAAGAACTGTGAAGCACTAAAAAGGACCAAAGCATCAAACATTGCTTACTTCATTACATTATTTATGATTAAAGACATGAAAGTACCAAAAAAGCAGGCATTGCTTAGGTACTAAGGGAGAGAAGAGGAGAGGACCACATTCGCAACTACAAAGCACTGGATGCTTAGTTCAAAGCAAAAGAGTCTTCTTCACTTAAAACTAGTCCTTGCAATACTCTCAAAAGGAGTGAGGATTCCTTACCTACTGGAAGTAAAGGACCCTACAAGACTCAAGACTCCAAAGCAGCACCCATTTCATAACATGTTGGGTAGCCAAGCTTATCTGCTTAGATTTACCAACTGCAAGCAATTCTGCAGACTTTGAGGCTTTGAAAGCCATGAGGTAGCGGCAAGACCCTAGACTAAGGCACAACCAGAGCGCGGTAAATGAACCAACATACATGCACAAACCTGTGCCCAAGGTATAATGAGACAATATTCATGCATACAAATGTCTGTGCAGCACAATGATTGAGGACCAAGCATCTTGGGCGAAGCCTGCCGATCTAAATTGAATGATTGAAGCTACAAATGCTTGAATCTCGATGAAGTGAAGAATGAAATGAAGCTTGAAATTATGAAAGTTATTTGGGATAGCTGCAGATAGTGAGTTGCGTGCTCAATGTACACCTTAGGAGCGATCCACTTCCTAATGATGTCTTTGCGATTAGAAGAAACAGTGGTCTCCTCTTCCCACCACTTCGTAATAGTTCTCTTGTTTGAATCAGAAATTGCACCCGACCAAACTCTTCTCAGATCCCAAAGCTAGAAAGCATCTTGTGAATTGTCAAGGAGAACTCTTCTAGCCAGTGCCTTCTTGATGTTCCTCCGATCCACTCCGAGTAAGTCTGCCACACCCCTCTCACTTCCCAATCCTGGTGCAATTGCTAGAGTGGTCACAATGTTTTTGGCCAGAAGTGCTTTTGCTTTATGGAGCCCCACTAGGTGAGTTTGCAAACCATCTTTGAAGCTACCCATAACCTCATGCCTTTGTTTCACAGCAACATGATCGCTCAAAAAAGGCAGAACGATGTGATTTAGTACTAGCTATCTGTCGTAGCACATGGTAGGTGAAATTCCCTATTATGCTCACAAAAAACCCTTTAAAGCATAACAAAGTGACTCTAAAGATTGAACCCAAGAGACTCTGTAAAGTGTTTCGTGTTACTAGGTGGCTTGAGGAAAATTCTCAATTCAAATACTCTTCTTTATCACTCTTAATCCTTTTCTCCAAATACCGGACAATTCCTTTCTATTTCTATAGACGGATTTGGTTCAGACTAATACTAATACTAATCAAAATCAAATTACAACCAACAAGAACCAAACCGGAACTCACACTCCCGACCGGATCTTTTACCACTTATCCAAGGATTCGCTTCCCTGGGTTTATATTCCGGTTTTGCTTAACCTCTGTTGGCACTTCAGAGGGATCTGCCGCTTGTTCTCACAGAGGTAGGCGCTCCTCTCCTTCCGATCTTTATAGTGATGGAAGGTTCACTCAGCTAATCTATCATCTTATTCTAATAGGATCCGGTTTGATCTTTCACAGCAAACTAGAAGTAATCCCAGTCTGTAGGTCACGCAAAAATCCCCCGTACGATCCTCACCTACTACAACGACCTTACTATCTTCTGAAATCCGTGCGAAACTAAGGTGGCTACAAGTGTGTCTGCCCGTACCAGCATGACCTAGAGCTCTTCCGTTTACTTCTTCAGATGGTGAGACCTCTCAAGTGTTCAGAGGCTAACCCAGACATCCCATCTGGTAGCTCTAGCACAGTTTGAGAATCCTCTCTCTTATTATCTAGCCTAGCACTGGTTATCTCACCCGGAATAATGAACTCTAAACCTACTGAGGTGTCTTGACTCACTCCCAACACTTACAACTTGTCCACATACACCTGCAATCACAAGAAGACACCAAGGGGAGAAGCTCCTCCCTCCCTCTGCTCCTCTATACTCAATCTCTCTCTCCCTTATCCAGCCAATCTTTGGGAAGACAAGGAAAACAATAGAAAATACACAAGAGACAGCATATGCAAGAAGGAAAAACTTTCCGTCTCAGTCTTGAGACTCAAATTATATACAGAATTTACTCAAAAGCGTTCCTGGAAATTCGACATTGATCCGGCCGAGATTTTCGGATCTGAACTTTTCCTATTTTTCTGGGATAAGGTTTGGTCTAATAAAATTTCCTATCTTCTAAATTCCTAACTATCTATTCATCCTAAGGGGGTCCACCACTATTTGGAGTAGCTATGGGGGAGAGTTCACTCAAGTTCCTACTCTTATCCCCCCCCTTCCGGAACTTATTCCGGTTCTACAAGGGAAGTCACCCTTGTCATTGTCCGCGGAGCCGCTGAAGTGGAAGTTCTCCCTCCCTCCTTCTCCTTCGATATTGGGGTTTCAAACTTCCCATCCAGGATCTCCACCTCATCGAGCTCATCTGGAATCAAAATCCCGGATAGGGAGACCAATCCACTCTGGAACTTTCGGACGTTGTCCTCCAACCCCTTTGCGTCCTTCCGAAATTCCTTCATGGCCTCCTCTACTTCCCCAGCAAAGTCAGCTAAGATGCGAGCAATGCGGGTACCTGAAGGTTTCTAATCCTTATACACCCCCTCATCAAAAAGCTTGGCCTTTGCTGTTACATCACCGGATGCCCCTACCACTGTTGTCATCCAGTCAATCGCTGCTCTGGTCTCCTCTTGCAAAGACATTGCGGCCTTCACTTGATCACGACTAGCATCCAAGTCCTTCCGGAAGTTTTGGATCTCTCCTCGCAATCGGATCACCAGCTCATCTGTCTCCCACTGGTTGATGTTCTATTTCAGCAATTTGTCTTCCAACTCCCAAACCTCGTCCGGATTGCTAATGCAGTTCGCCACGGTAGAGAACAAGGAGTAGAGAGCTCAAATGGAGTAGAGAGCTCTCTTGCTAATGCAGTTCGCCCCAAGGTTTTCCCAAGAACCCCGCGCACCCCATGGCGGAAAGGTCTTCCATCAATTCCACTCTCTCCTGCTCGCTACTGGGCTCTAAAAGAGCCACTTTTTTCACTCTGATTTCTATCCTGTGTGCGCTCGCCTGTACTTGATTTCGTCCACGCTTTAACTACGGCATCTGTCTTTCCTTCAAATCGCTACCTCACTTTTCTCCCAGTTGCACGTCCCGTTTCCTCACACTCACTCCTCAGTCTCAACCAAGTCGCTTAATGCGCCAATTTCTCACAAACTCTCGCGACACTCTCTCAATCTCAACCAGCCATGCTTACGCAACCAGTTCTTCCCTAATCTCTGCGCCCGTATACAAGGGACAAACGCACTCACACAACTTTGCACAACTCTCAGAAACTTGCACAAATACACTCAATTCTCAATCACAAACACAAAGCACTGAGAGCGCGCCAAGTACCCTGGTGCTCCCAGGTGCAAATGACAGTCCAAACTCTAAAGCAATCTCTTTTATGCCCTGAAAACCTAATCATTACTTTTTTCCGATTTTCCGGACGTAAATCCCGGATCCGTTCCTCCGGTTATGGGACTAGACCGGA
This sequence comes from Climacium dendroides, assembly GCA_950106755.1. Classification (NCBI taxonomy): domain Eukaryota; kingdom Viridiplantae; phylum Streptophyta; class Bryopsida; order Hypnales; family Climaciaceae; genus Climacium; species Climacium dendroides. Next base: position 49,489,693 of record OX467082.1, read on the forward strand.
TTCGTTTCCGATATCTGTTCTAGTTCATAATCTGGTTCATTCAGGGCCTATGGTCATAGTCTTCCTATCTCTTAGCTTTTCCTTTCCTTTCTGTACCAATCCGGGTCTACATAATCCGGATTCTGTGTTTCAAAACACGATAGAGAGAAAAATCAAAAAGTTAGGTTGCGACACTATCCTAAGAACTTCATGATAGTCAGATGTTGAACATCTGTGCCATGGTTCTTCAATTTCTTAGCAGCGTATACGCCAATCTCTCGAGTAAGACTGGCACTAGTCCTTGCAATTTTTTTCGGGTCCAAACTAGAAAACTTTGGGTCTACACTTTCGCTTCTCACAACACTAGATTCTAGTGCAGCTCTCGACTCATTCTTTCGTGCACAGCATCTGCGGGTCCTCGCTTTGTTGACAACTTTGTGCTTCTCAACGTACTAAGCACGGTAATCGGAAGGTGACCCTAAGAAGTTTGCACTTTCTACTGTGGATTCGAAATTCGCAGATGTAGTAGTCGCCCCTTCCATTGGGACGACATCGATTAGTTTTCAGTACTCCACAAAATGTAGCTATGAAAACCATAGACCACCCTAAGAGAATTTGAAACCAACAATTCAAATCAAAGGCACTTAACTATGAAAGTTGATCCTAAACCGTGATCCAAAAGGCTAACCTGCAAATCCTACAATTCCGATTTATGAGCCGAGCTCAAACTATCTAGATTCACGTTTTGTTACGGGAGGATCATTCACTGTAATCTCATGTCAGCAACACTTACGCATTGGAAGTGGAGCTCTAGATGGAAATATGGTCTGATCCTACAAAAGTTGCTCAACAATTCTATCGTGTATAGTAAGAAGACAGATTGATTTCTGCAAGGACATGGACTTTTTGCATGAATCTACAAACAATGCTACTGAACTTAAGTGTCGGGGGCTTTAAGGCAGTGTCCAAAAAATGTCCTCACAAACTGCTTCTTCTTCATGAAGAGAAATTTGCTTCAAAACATTCCACACTACCATGCTCACTAGCTTCCATTTAGCATCTGGTTGCCTAGAATTAGGGTCACGGAAAGCAATGGAGCTAGTGCTCTTCATCTCTCGCAACTCAACTCAAACTCAATTGAACTCAAACTGAAGCCGACTAAACTAAACTCTACCAGTTGCAAAACAAAGAAATCCTAAATCATGCGCGACTAATCCTATGTGTAGCATTCACCCTCAACTCAACTCAATCTCAACTCGACTGAACTCAACTCTGCCAATTGCAAAACAAAGAAAGAGTAAACTATGCGCGGCTGATCCTTGCGCCAGTGTATGCAGCATTCACAACCGAGTAATGAAAATTCCAATGCTCAGAATCGAAAGTGTCAGCATGCAGTAGGTGTAGAACGTTGCAATGTTCACCACGTCTCACGTCGTCGCACGCCATGGCTGATTTCCAAACCCTAGGCCCCAACTCGGCAGCAACTTTCAAAACACACAAGCCCACCCACAATCAAAACGAAAACTTGGTGGTTGGATCCGCTCTGAAGAGCTGTAATGATCGGATCTGCACGTTCACTAGAATCTAGCAGTACTCCGTCATGGAGATGCTCCCTTACTAATTCCCAATGTCACAGTACAACACTCATTCACTAGATGTCGCATCTTTCATTCACTTTCATCCAATTTTTGGTAGCAACCAAGGGCCAAAAGGATTGGTTACACGTTGTATTTTGTCCTTAATCCACTTAAGAAAATTCTTGAATACCACCATTTTTTAGAATAAGACACATAGACTATATTTGCTTATATCTATTCAAAAAATTTAAGAGAATTCCAAAATGGCTCACTTTAAAGTAGAAAAAATCCCTCCAAAAAGGAGTGGTTACAGTCAACTTGGCTCTTATTAGCTTGCTTTCACCTTGGTGCAAAAATGTCAAGCTGAAAAGATTCAAAGCCTTAAAATCTAATCACACAAGGTGCGAAAAATCAAATGTATTCACTTCAAATGCAATAGGGCTTGTAATCCAAGCAAAAAAAGTTTCTAAAATTTCTCCCACACATTTTTATACTTCTTCCATTCACAATGATCTTCTTGTTGGCCTTTATTTTTTATCCCAAAATGATTGTTGTATTGTACTTTTTGACGTTGGAATAAGTCAAATTTGGCTTTGGGGGATCAAGGGGAGGTCACTCTATACATTTATACAACCCACGTGAGGCAAAGATTTTGGACCCCTTACTTACTTCATAAAATTTAATTTAAAGAAAATGAAAAAAATTTGAATAGGTTTTTCTACTTTAAAATTTTGTATTTTGAATTATTGATATTTTTAAATTGATAATAATTAGTTACAAATTTTTGAAGAAGAAAGATACACTATAGAGGTGAAAATCACTATGGACCCCTTACTTTATAAAAAATTGTCTAAAAAATGAACAAAAAAATCCTAAAAATAACTCTCTATTGAAAGTTTATTTCTCTTGAATATTGATGCAATGGTCATCCAAATATATTCTCTATAAATGTTTGAGTTGAAAAACATGTCATTTCAGTTCATTTTTCAACCTATTATAATAGTCATTTTAAATGTCATTTGAGTTGGGAATTTTTGGCAATAGAAACCTATAGTCATTATTAATCAAAGTTCAAAATTATAGGTTGAAATTATAGTATATTCCAAAGTAAATAGGGGGTCAAAAAATCACTTTGCTGCACGTGGTACACAAAATCCCCATAGAGTGACCTCCCCTCGTTGGGGATTAATAAAACAATTCTAAATAGTAGTCCCCCTCCATCCATACAATTGTCATTCAAAAGACAAATGAAATAAATGGAGGGATCAATCATCATGGTTTGTTCTTATTTTTTGTTGAGTATTTCCCAATTAAATAAGACAAAGCTTTGGGAGGCAAAATAGAGGTCCAAACATAGTCTTGGACATGTATTAAATGCCCATAAAATGAAAACCTCACACTCAATAATTAAATGTTTATTGGTGTTCTTTGAAGATGCCCCACATGTTCTACTTTTCAATACTCCACAACTACACTTTCAAGGTTCAAAATTAGGAGTTCAACCACATGTTGTTGTTGAATTTTTCAATTTTTTTTCCACATATAGGCAAGTGTGAGAAATAATGAGAGTAATTGAAATTGTATTTTTTGAACAAAGTATGAATTTGTTATGAATTTTTGAAGTGTTCAGCCCAAAAGAGTTTGTAGATCATTCCATCACCAACCAAATCTGACTCCACGATGCTCATGTCATTCACCCAAAGCAGTTATAAATATTTTCTAAAAAGGAAGGACTAAAAAGTCATTTTTGACATTGAATTCCCTCTAAAAAGTTGAAACCTCCTAATGAAGTCACTAATCAATCCATGACTATCATTTCTTACATGCATTAAGGCCAAAATTTCACATAATGAAAAAATAGCACTCCCTAATTGACCACAATGGGTTGGTTTAGCTTGGTGTTAGTCTAGTGCAAGACACTATAGTTAAGTATGAAGAAAACACAATTTACAAAGTTCATGCACTTTGCAATAGAAATGGCAGTTTGAGCATTTTTTCATGAAAAAATACCTTGGTAATGTCAGGGTTAATGCATTCTTGATAGAGGACCTAAAACCATTCACCTAGATGGCCACCAAAAAAAAAAAAAAAAAAAAACACTCTGACTTGTACATGTCTTTCCTTGAGTAGAAGAGTTCGTATTGTAGACCTCTACAAGAGAACTGCACTGAAATGGTCAAACTGCACACACAACTTACCTGAGCAGGAAAATCGTTCAAATGAACTCAGCCTGGTGAAAATCTCTGAAAATTCTCTTGTAACGCAGCTGCCACCACCACCACCACAATGGTCAATGATGCAAAACTTTCCGCAAAAGACACCCGCAACCAGACATTTGGAGCCCTCTGGAATTGCGGTTGAACTTCTCATCCGGCTTCAGAGCTTTTATCACTTTCTTGAGGAGGTGGTTTCTAGTTCAGTCTAGTATCTAGTTTCTAGCGGGTGGAGATGCTGCATCTCCACCTGGTCAGCCTGCTTCCAGCGTACACTTCCATTTTGACGGACAAATCGTCAACAACCCAACCATGCAAGGATATCTATAGTACATTTGCTAACGTGCGCTGCACTGCACCCCGTACGTGACGGACCAGCAATGAGGTCCGCACCTCCTGCCTCCTGGTGAATTCAGAGTTCAGCTGCTCTACATAATTAAAGTAATCCACTGTACTTTGTAACATACTCCGTCAATTATGAGCTTGACCGGTTCACTATGATTTCATTTTTTCCACGAAGGTACGGTAGATGATTAAAATATAAAAGACGATATCACCATCCAAGGAACAATTACCTCCCCAAGCTGGAGAATCGAACTCTGCTTCAAACACCTTTCAAAGAAAGCACAAAGAAATGGAAGCACCAGCAAAGGGGAGGAGGCATTCCATCAACACAGGCTAAGCTACATCGACGGTGAATGTTACAGTGCATGGGAGGGAGGAGGAGGAAGGCCCACGCTGGAAAATGGAGCCAGTGATACAGAGCCAGAGACATTCGCAAAGGGATCCAACTTGCATCTTTTCAATAGGATGTTTTTCTACCCCTCAAGTGAACTGTCTCGAACAATCAAAGGCAACACGGGACGCTGCCAATTCCAAAGGACTAGGAAGCTTTCTGACATTTTCTCACAGATTTTCAAATGACCAGAGGTATGCTCAAAAGTTAGACACTTGGTTTCGCTTCCATCATATCGGACGACTTCAACTTCCCTCGTGGAAGTCGGTCAGATTCCTCGCATTGCAGAGATGCCATTGTAAAACTAACGAGATGAAGGAAGGCAAACGACTGCATGATGGACCATAAAACCGCATTTCCGACCATATAGTACGTATGCATACAGGGAACGAATTGAAGTAACCTTCGATTCTGCACAATGAAAACTTTGAACACAAGTCAGCCCTTTCATTGACTCCTCAAAGGCCAACGAATGCTTGCGATAAAGTTCTCGTGCCAAGTCGCATCGGAGACAATTACAAAGCTTTAGGCAGAGATGGAGGCTTCAATATTGGATCCTAACTCTACTTGGATATAGACGACGACCACGGTCTTCAGTGGGCCACCAAAGATAGTGACAGACCCTCTAAAATGGGAGCTGCGCAACAGCCGTAGCTGAATTTCAGAACTCCGTCTCTAGCAAACCGTCAATTAATCCAAAATCCATTGCCTGCATTCATCAGAAAACCACTTCTATTTCAGTAAGTTCTTGGAATAGCGATAGAAATGCAATCCAAGCATCCCAAATATCAGGTGAAGTGCACACATTCATCTGAAGGCAAAAGAGTTGATTGAAGTCTGAATCGTAAGAGTTGAGATTAGATACCTCAGCTGCAGAGAAGAAATAATCTCGCTCTGTGAATTTTCGCACTCTCTCCAAAGGTTGATTGCAAAATATGGAATACATCTGGTCTATTTTCTGCGCACGTTTCGTTTACGAGAAGTACTTTTCAACTCTCCAGAAGCAGTACTTACAAGGGGATGGATCAGGAATTGTCAAAGAAACTGCAGGCTAGATTCTATGCAGGTCGGGTTGCGAAACAAAGTGGACGTGTTATGTGTCGCGTACAGGAAGGAAAAAAGTGGTCATCAATCAAGCAGGTCCGTTTATAACGATACAAGACCCTTGGCTTACAGCATTCCTTATTCAAGCCCACAACAGAGAGAATCGTAATGGAGTGAGGTTACTTACATCCCGAGAGGACATTACTTCGTTCACTTGCCTTCTAACATCATCATCAGTTCCCTTTCAAACAGTGCAGGACAATAGGCGGGGTGAGTTCCCAGTAAAGACGACACCCCAAATGGCCAGTGTTTGCAGAAACAGTATCCAGATCATGCAAGGGTAACCATCCAATAGACAAAGAAACCAGCTAGTTAGTGGGATTCAGGGGGAATGCAAAATCAAACAGCCAACACAGAGAACAAAGTAGCCATAAGGAATGTAAACAGAAAAAAAAGCTCGACGGATGGAGTTAATAGTTGGCAAGCATCGGAAAAATAAACTGGTAAGAAGCACACCCCACATCCTCCTTGAGGTTGGTGAACCATGACACGAGCATTTGGCATAGCGAAGCGCTTGCCTTTGTTGCCACCCGCAAGGAGCAATGCACCCTGGCTAGCAGCTATGCCAAAGCACACAGTGCTGACATCTGGCTTAATCTGAATTTACAACAACCAAATGCACTCCTCAGGTTTGATGGCAATATTTTGTTGCAATTCTAAGTTCCATTTTGAAGGGGTTTCTTGACAAATGTCTGCATAAGTTGTACTGAAACCTAGCGAGTACGGTGTCAAAAATGGAGCGCCTTCACAAGCCTGGCGAATTCATTCCAGAACTCAGTGGCTTCGGATTGATTCTTGTGATCTGTCTTGCACTGAAAAAGGGCTGTCACAGTGTCACACCCTTACCCTGGATTCAAGACTACTAGAGCTAAATCTATTAAGACCTCAGTGGTATAATCTTCTGCCTTCGGAGCTCACGTCACGAAACAGACCAGCTCAATAGTCACAATACGCACGACAAACGAGATACTTACCCATTGCATGGCATCGTAAATGGCCATAATTGAATAAGTACTTCCACCTGGGCAATTGATATACATCTGCAAGGTGCAAGAAAAATCGCAACTCTGGTCAACACAAGCACAACTCATTTGTCTAAGACGAGCAACAGAAACCTGAGCACAGAGAACAACGAAAAAAACAACTGGTCTCGCTAGACTTCCCAAGCCAAGTGCGCACAAACGTACATATGTCCTTAATTTCGAACCTTAATTTCCTCCTCGTCATTAACAGCCGCTAGAGTCAGCAGCTTCGAAATCACGGACTGCGCCACCTGCCGCGTCCAAATCCCACATACAAGGCGCAAGTCAAATTTCAGCCATTTCATTGCACCTGCTCGGTCCAATCCCCAGAAACAAACTCTCACTCCCACACACCTCAGAATTCACAGGGGATCCGACGAAGATAATTCGATTGCGGAGCATCAGCGTATTCAAGTCCACAGGTCCCGAAGGCGTGAGGACGGCGGGCATCATCTTAACTTGCGATATCTTCCCGATTCTCTTAAATTTTCGGATAAACACACACAGGGCATGGGACATGAGATGCATGTTTTTACACCCTGTTGTTCCGAAGCCATTTCTTGCTCAAAATCCATTCAAAATTCTCATTTCTTGTGCTGCATTGAGCCACAATTAGTTGTAGACATAGAATGTTGTTTTTGGATATTGAACCATAGTGGATGAGAAGATTTTGGCATCCATGACAAGACACCTGTTTTATGTAATTTTTTATTACAAACTCCAATTCTAGTAAGAACATTGCGAAGCATACACCTCAGAGACTAGTATATAAATTTGTCCAAGCATGATGGATGGCGTGTTCCTAGATTATGAGAAAACACTGAAATTTTTTAATTGCCACTCTTGATAAAATTTCCAGATTCAGAATTCATATTTGCAATCAGAAGCCCCAACTTATTTAGAAGGGGTGAAGAAATGCAAGATTGAAGAGGCACATAATCCGGGGCAATTTGAACATTTATCCTTGGTTGGGGGCATTAAGGGGCCAATCCTCCTTGGCCAGTTTTCTTGGCAGTTGAGAGGGCTTGTGACTTAAGGTAGAACTACCCATTACCATACAGATTTGCAATGTAGGTACTTGGGAGAAGCTGTTTATGAGCTCTCATATTTTTGAGAGATTGAATTGTTTGAGAGAAGTCAATTGCAAAAAGAATGAAGACATTCCAACAAGAATTGAATTTTTTGTGATTTTTCAAAGCTGAAATGTAAAACTGTGAGTAGACCCTTGTTGAAGCATGATCAGACCATTGGTGGAGCGTGGGCTGATGTGTCCGCTCCCCAGTGCATTGCCATCATGATAATGGATTAGCAAGATTGTGGTAATAAGATGGGTCAGTGAAGGTGGCAAAATTGGATACATGATGGTTATGGGTAGTTCTACCTTACCTCCTGCCATGAACATGGGTTTTCTAGGGGGTGAAATTTTGCTCACTTGGACAGGTTCGAGTCTGTGAGAGTCCCTCCCTCCAAATTTGTGCTAATGTTGTGAAGGCTGGTGAAATATTCAGCCTGGAGAACTGCAAATTAGTTCATTGTTGACCGGTGGAATAGGGCAAAAATTGAAAACATTGGATAAAAAACAGTGAAAAAAACTATAGAATTTCTATTTGGAATAAAATATAGAGAAGAAAAGGGGTTCAGTACTTGAAAAAACTGTTGAACACAGGAATTGAAGGAAAATAGCTGGTAAAACTCAGAAATTATCCCAACGTTGGGCTAGTGACAGTTACAGGAGTTGCAAGAAAAAAATGTCGGCCATGAACTCGCAGCCTTTCTGAGCGTGGCTAAGCCGCAAGGCTTGAGCCCTTGCCCAACGCCCCAACCTGCCACTCCACCTAATCATTTGAACTCATAATCAGCCTCTAACTGACATCTGAAGTGTAACTCTGTTTTTTGTAAAATACAATAAAATGCACAGAAACCTCTTGCAACTCTGCAGGATTGGAATTCATTTCATGGAATGGCCGGAAAAATTGTGACCACAGGAGCCTAAATGAAAACCAACTTTGCCCCCGAAGGGACCATGGAACTTTAGAAGTTGACAGTATCAACCTCAACCAACAACCCAAACACTCAATGCTGATCCTGATGCTAACGAAGTGATTATTAAATTGGAAATACCAATAATAAACAAGACCATGCATTGTTGTTATTACATTCAATGTAATTAAATTTACATTGCAAAAACTATTCAATTATTACTAGTGTCATTTAAAGCCCACCTTTGAAAGCCTAAGGAACTACCTTTTGTATTCATTGCTATTGTCATGTGGGTCTTGGTGTAGGATCTTGAACAAACAAAATTTGGGGACTTTTCAAACAAGAGAACCCACCTTATGATGAGTTGGAATCTGGCTCTCCCTAAGATGGGTGCTTTCAATTGAAGTGGCAACCATCTCAAGGGTCTTAGGGTTGCAAGCCTCATGTTGACTACCATGTTCTTTGACGTTTTGCCAATTTGCTTGGTGGCTTGGCATTTGGCTTGCTCTTGGTTGTTGGCGACTAGCCCTAGTTTTCTTGTTTGTTGCTGGTTTGAATTGTTTGCTTTTTAGATTTTGAAAAAATTAAATATTTTTGCCAAGGATTTGTTCCTCTGGTTCTGTGTACTTTTTTCTATATCAATGAAAATTGTCTCTGGGTTTTAAAAGAAACAAAAAAAAATAGACTTTGTATTCACGTTGGTCATTTTTAAAGGAGTAGTATTTGGCTTCTATCTTTGTTTGTGTAGTTGACGTTTATTTCACTTACAAATAAAACTTAAGGTAACAACAACGAACCATGTGCCTAACACTAGTACAAAAGAGGTCTTAGAGCTTGACACTAAATAAGCTTAGTAACTTAGTGTTTAATTCCATCCGCCAGGAAAAGCTTGCCAAAGCACGGGAGCTTGGAGTATGGGACATAGTTGTACTGTATAGTCAAGTCCAATTGAATTATGAATTTTTCAGTCAGTTTTCACTACAAAATTCAACAACTTTAAAAAGTTCTAGCATGCTTGAAAATGAATTGATTTTGAAACTGCAAATTGCATTGGAATTGCAATGAAGTGCACTTCAACTTCATAACAAGTGAAAAATGAATAATTTAAAATTATACAGCAATTTGGATTCCTTTTATACACTGTAAATCTATCATTTTATAAAGAACCTTTAGAGGATAGTCAAAGATTTTTTGCATTTGGGTGAAGAACAAGTAAGAAATTATACAAGCAATTCAAATAGTATGGGAACAAGTATCTCTAAAGCAATTGTGAGGGTTCATTTCTTATATGTACCATTGAATACAAATTGTAATTTTCACAAATGTTGGCAACACTAGATAGTACATAGTGTATAGAAAACATCAAACTCTTTGTATGATTTTCAATTACATATGTGTGTATGTAATGATGATAAAGTAAACTTCAATGTGATTCCAACACAATTCAAAATTCAAAATTTTGTTCATTTTTTAGCACACATGGACATCCCAAAATTCTCCTAATCTAATCTAACGAGGATCCCAAAATTCGTGAATGAACTGTACCCCACTGTACAGTGCAATTGTACTCAAATGTACAGCGGTTACACAAAATTAGAGTACACCCCTGCTTTCATATACTGGTACTCCGTATTCCATTTCTGCTGTACATAGACCTATATCTGCAAACTTAATACTGGACAGATGAGTGCAGAACTTGAATGCAAGCTTGCCTGCTCTTGAGAAGAGATCTGTCATGTTTCAACCCCGAACCATTTCACGAAGAATCTAGCGCGGATAAATTGTGCGATTCCGGAGTAGTAGTTGTTCATGAAACCATGCATGAATTCTCTCCGATCCTGCGTATGAAAAAAAATGTCTGCGGTGTCACAGTAAACTTGATCGACCCACGTTACACATGGTGAGCATTGGCATTTGCAAATCTCTGCGGAACAAGGCAAGCTCGTTCAGAACTTTTGGTTCCTCTTTCAGAACTGGAAACAGCTAGGCAAACTCTTACGTTCGGAGAGGGCTGAGCGTCGGTCTGTTTGCGAAACAAAAAATTTCCATCAAAAACTTAGATCCGTCGAAAGCATTGCAAGATGGGAAAGAAAAAAACATATCCCAGTGACCAGAGAAATGCGAGAACGAAGTTTGAGAGGTGCAAAAACAATTTATAATTTCATTGCAGCGTCGGAACCAAATTTCACACAGCGGTGATGACAAGACTGAGCCCTTGCACCGATCTTCCAACCTCGCGGATCTTCCACAACTAAGGCACGCGATGGGTCAAAACACGAACGAAATTTACAGAAATTACAGAGTCCTTGCACGACGCTTCTCGAATCCTAACGTGTTGGAAGGGAAATTCCCAAAACTGTCTAGAACCAGCTGTTCTTCTTCTCCTTCTCTTCCTCGTCCTCTCCGTAGCCGCTCTTCTTCTTGCCGTAGCCTGACGACTCGTCATTGTCCTCACTATAGTTACTCTTCTTCCTGCCATAGCCTGATGATTCATCTTCGTCCTCACCATAGCTTGCTTTCTTCTTGTAGCCTGAGGACTCGTCATCGCCCTGACCATAGCTTGATTTCTTTCCGTAGCCTTCTTCATCTTCGCCATAGTCGGTCTTCTTCTTGTAACCTGAGGTCTCATCTTCGTCCTGACCGTAGCCGCTTTTCTTGTGTCCTGAAGTCTCGTCATCGTCATTGTTCTTCTTCTTGCGACCAAAGAAACCGGTCTTCTCCTCACCTTCTTCGCCGGTGTTCTCCTCGTCATCATTCTTGTTGAAGTGCTTGTATGCCGCGTATCCGGCAACTCCCAGTACTCCAGCTCCGACCACACCCCCTGCCACTTCGGCCATCAAAACCTTGCGGCGATGCTCCCTCTCGTCATCGTCAATGTCAGTGCGATTCTTTAAATCCTCGACCTACACATTGCAGCATGAACCAAAGTATTGTCATGAACAGGATCTAGAATCAAACCAATTCATCCAACCGCTCGCAACTACCGATGCAGATCTCTAACACTACTCCATGTGTTCGCAACAAAGCTCCAGGCAACACATTGAATTCGACCAGTCACCGACATTTCTAAATTTGTCAAAAAAAGCAAACAGAGTCAGACGGAAGCAACAATGTAGGACGGCAAAGCTCACATCTTCCTTATTGTACTGGCTCTTCTCGAACTCATCGGGAATCCCATCGCCATCGGAATCCTTCTTCTTGGATCCATAGCCGGAAGACGCCTTCTGCCCGTAGCCACTAGTCTCCTCCTCCTCATTCCTGGATCCGTAGCCCGAGGTTTTCTTCTGCCCGTAGCCTCCAGTCTCCTCCTCCTCGTTCCTGGATCCGTAGCCCGAGGTTTTCTTCTGCCCGTAGCCTTCATCCTCGTCGTTCTTACTCGATCCATAACCGGAAGCCTTCTGGGCGCCATATTCTTGATTGTCCCCGTAGCCAGCACCCGACTTCTTGTACGCCGACTCCTCCACGGTGGTGTCATCCCCGTAGCCGCCGTAGTCAGATTTCTTCTGGCCGTAAGACCTGGCAGACTCTGTATCCTCCCCGTAAGTGCCGGTGGCCTTGTATCCGCCTTCGTTGTCATCATCGCCATAGGTGGCCTTCCTGGATCCGTACCCCGACTCATCTCCGTAAGACATGGTGAAGGATAGTGATGATCGGCACAATGGGAAGGAATGCCAATTCAGCAAGAAGTAGAATGCCAATTCAGCAGACAGAGCAAGCGAAGAGTGGACTGCAAGTTCAGCTGGAGGACGAAGAGCTTCAAGCACTGTGAAAATCGAAGGAACCAGGGAGACATATATATGTTCTTCTTGCTGCAGCCAGCGATCAATGGCCGATCAGAGGACGCTCGCTGCAAGGAAGGGAGGGGGGAGCTACCTACCTGGCCACCTGGGAGGGGAAGCGCGGGCGGGCGGGCGAGCGGGCGGGCCACTCCAGTGCTGCTGAGTGCGCAGCGATGCGGTTCTTCGCCACGTCGACGCTGGAGCAGCACAATCATCCGTCGTCTGGGTCAACTGCGGTAAGTCCGGGGCGCCAATTGCGCTCCCTGCTCAATCCTTCGGTTCAGTCGCCCCCACTGGCTCCCCAGTCCCCACTTCCTAGGAGCAACGGACGGTGGATCTGTGGGATAAGCTCGAGAACTCAAACACGGTAACTTAACTTATTATTGATATCGGTACATGCTGAAGGCATAATCGCAATCACTTTCTGGCTCACGTCTAAGCTTAGGCTAGAGTCATTGGCGCCACGACACCACTTTCGGGTTTCATTTCAGACTAGTATTCTATTGAGCGAGCGAGCGAGCGAGCTAGAGCTGTCAGTGGTGGCAGGCAGTATTGATGGAACCCGGATCCTGAAATTGCAAATACGGAAAAGCTACAGGTGGCCGAACAGCCTTGCGAAAAATCTCCCAGCCTGCAGGTTCTTCACTGCGCTCGCTCGGGCTCTTGATTTGAATGTCCAACAGGTCTAATCTCCATAATTCCATTTGGGGGTGATCCAATCGTGAAGCAAGAAAAGCGTAGGAAACGTAGTGTGCAAGCAGAAACGGACGGGAAAGTGAGAAATGGGTTTGAGGGCCAGTCGAGAGTAGGAATAAACGGCGGTGATCTCTGTTGGTATGTAAGGTAGCACTGGGGACTGAGATTTTCAATTCAAACTCTCACCTTGCTCCAGGGAATTCCATCGAGGTTATTCCATTTCTTCATAATTTCACATTATTTCCCTCACAATCATACACATGAGTTCACACCTCCTGGTAATACAACCCAATTGATCCCGTAGTAAAGCCTGAAGAGCTTCATTTCGTCAAAACAAACTCTCAAAACTGCCAAAATTTTCTAGTGCACAAATTTTGAAAATGACAATTTTTTTGCATATCTAAGTATTGGCAATGAGAATGTGTGGAAGAAATTTCACAAGCTGTGACTACATAGATTGCAAGAGAAATGTGTTCAAATTGAAGAAAACATTAACACCATGGCAAATTAATAATTTATGAGACTTTGAATCCTCTTTACTTAAAATTATTTGCACAACATATTTTGAAATAAATATTTTTTTATCATGAAGAATTGAGTTTGAGAGTCTAAGAAAAAGAACCAAAAAAATTCATGATAATTTCCATTCTTTAAAAAGTTATTAAGTAGAAGCCAATAAGAGATAGAAGGAAAAATTAAATCATTAATAGTTACATGTGAGATAGAATTAGAATTGTACACTAACCTCAATGGTGAGATTGTTCTAAAAATCAAAGTTAACCTTCTAGAATTTTTTTGTTTTCAAGAAATATGAAAATTGAGCTCAAAAACGAATCCTAAAAGTTATTTTTCAAGAAGATATTTTGATTGCTTGCAAAACAAGATCATGCTCCATAACTTTCACAACACAAGCCCCAACGGAATGAATCAAAGATTTGACTGTTGACAAAAATACAATCTATGAGAAACAAAAATTTTAAATTTCCATTCCACATTATTAGGATGTATTGTGGCATAACTTTTGCTCCCATCCCACGCAGTGATTGTTCAGATGAAAACTATATTCCCGCAAACCCAACAAGTTTTTCTATTTGGCAAAAAAGTTTCAAAAAGTGTTGCCAAAAATTGCACTATTAGCCTATTAGGAACTTGCCCGGAATCCATCTTGTCCCTCTGATAGAGATATTGGGACTTTACGGGTTAAACGCGGAATGATTCAGGGCTCATCCAAAGTTCTCAGTTGTCCATGTTCCTGCAACACTGAACGTGGTCCAGTACGGGCTTGCTGGTGGCCCCGAACATGACCGTGTTCATTGCATCTCGTGCAAAAGCACTATCTTACAAAGGTTTCTTATTACATTCCCAAATCCCAGAGAGATATTACCCAATGTCCAGTATAGTACTCTGGGGCTCCGTCCACACTGGAAGTAGGACTGATTTCCTCCTTTATTTCACCCACACTAGAGTGCCCTGTGGCGTTGCCACAATCAAAACAAAAGTAAAAGTAATTTTCTAATTTTTTAGAACCAAAAACAACTGAAAAATGCATAACTTTCTAACCATGAGTTGGAATGCCATGAAACCAAGCCCCATTGTCGCACAAATACTGTACAGCACTGTAGTCCTACGTACAGTCAAAACGAGGGAAACGAACAACTTAGTATTCCATGGACGGAAACCATGATCCCATCCTAACGTTCAGGACTTCATGATCGAATACGAGTGCTAGCTTTTGTTGTATTCTCGTATTATTCGTCCCACAGTTTTTTTGTTTATTCTTTTGGGGCACAAACGGATTCATTGCAGTGCAGGGAAAAAGAGGGACCACCAGCGCCACAGCCAGACGAACTTATCGCATCATTTATCAACCACCCAATCCGCGCACTGACTGCACTGGTGGTTCCGCCAGGTGAGCAATCAGCACTTCAGCCGCGGACGCCGGAGCCCGACCGCCCCTCGGATGCTCCGGGTACCGACGGAAGCGGCCCGGCAGTTCTGCGGTCCACCCCTCACCGACCAATCTCGCCCTCCCCCAGCCCCAGTGCCCCACTGACCCTCCCCTCGTCTTTTTGACCAGTTCAGTTATCGTTCTCGGATTCCCACGTCCTCACCGTCATCCCTGTGTTCCGTACGCTCCCATTAAAGTTCCCATCCTCCGCAGTTGCTCACGGGGTGCAAAGCATCTGAAAAGAGAATATTCCTACCCAAAGCAGAACATGCTTGGGGCTAGGTTCCTGATTTTTCCTGGAATGCTGATGAGGACTAAATTCGGGAGATTTGAACTTTTCTAGAAAGTCGGAGATCTGGACCATTTCGTCGAACATCGAGTCGACTAAAAGTTACGGAGTATGAAGCTTATCTTACTGAGTCCACTCCACCTGATCACGCATGTCCTCCATTGTTTGACAAATCAGTTCTGTCAAACTGATTTGTGTCAACACTTGGCTTGCAATCGCTTGCTTGTTGGAGGTTTTATTCAATGACTCACATTCTGGATCCCCGCAAATTTAGGAAATCAGTCTCAAAACCAGCGTTTCTTTTTAGAGCAATAGATGGCTCCAGCTGACAGGTTTGAGCCTGTCCTGGTAAGTCCCTCCGAATTTGAGCCAATGCCATTAGTTCACTTGATAGTTACTGTTTCACTCGCTGTTTCAAAAAAACTGTTGTTGCAAACTACAGTGGAAGTAAACCACTTCAACCCAGAAACTAAGATCTAGCGTCTTCTTCCTTTTACACTATGGAATCAATTGGACCAAGATCAAATTTTGGTTCATTGACAACAGGATTTGTTTAAGCGATATTTTGCTCAAAAGCGATACAAATTTGGTTGGAGGGAATATTAGGTGATATATTCCTTCATTTTTAGTGGATAAATGGGCTGATTTGCTATACATTCTAAAGACAATATTACTCTTTTTGGATGATTGTACACCTTTGGATGAATAATTTAAGTGACATCCGCATTTTGCACGCTCCATCCATTTATATAGATGTAAACGACTGCACCCTGGAGTGCCCAAAATAAATGGAAAAAAAAGTACTGTTCACAGTGCCAGCGTCCCAGCTCGCCACTCGCCAGACTCTACACGTCGTGCTGCGAAAGAGAAAGTAATAATCATATGGAATTCTGTTACGTTGTGATAATGAAGTGTTGAATGTTAAATGGACTTTGTGAACTTGCATGCTGCAGAAATCAGCCAAACAAATTACATGAGACAAAATTATGGAATTCTGTATAGAAGTGCAGAAATTCTGAACACTAGAATTAGAATTAATTTTGGATGGCCATTTCAGACACAACTCATGAAAAAGTAGGGAGGTGCACAAGTTTCCAGTTTCCGAAAACTATTTTTAACCTCTAAAGTCCCGAGGGTGTTTTTTTGTCAAAAACCACTGAGAACTACCACTTTTGCTGCGTTCACCAAAAAAAAACAAAAAAAAACGTTTTTTCAACATCTAACCATAGGATCTTGTACTTAACTTGTTTGAGAATATGTGGTAAAAATTTCATCAAACTTGAAGAAAACAAGTTTTTTTGCAACTTGCTTGAGATTTTTTGGCTTTGAATCTTTTTAACTGAAAATTTTTGCACTATTAATTTTGATTTTGCAAGTTTTTATATTGAATAGTTGATTTGAGAATCTAAGGAAAAAAATTTAACAAAAAAACACTTAATTTTCACTCATTAAAAAATTGTTGAGTAGAAGTAGGTTAAAGATTAAAGGAAAAACTAAATCATTAATAACTTTAAAATAGGATCGACAAATAATAATCCCAATGGTGAGATTGTTTTAGAAAGCAAACCTAACCTTGTCTAACAATTTTTTTTGGAAAATTGTAAAAATTGCATATCCTGTAAGTTATTTTTTCAAGAAGATGCTTAGACTAAGATTGTCCATAACTTTCTCATCACTAGTCCAAATAGAATGAATCAAAGCTTCAAATGTAAACAAAAATATAAGATTTTAGGAAAAAAAAAAATTTACTATATTTTGACTTTTTCTGATTTTTTTGTGTTGTCCATTGACTTTTGTTTTGGACTTATTGTGCCATAACTTTTTCTCCCGGGTACCAATTGAAACAAAAATTACATATTCACAAAGTTCTCGGCAAACTCCACAACCTCAAAAATTCTCAAAAACGTTCACTACAAATTGAGACAATTCCTACTTGGCCCCCATTGTCCCCCGATTGAGACCTACCTGGACCCCATTTGAGACCTGGACCCCAATTGTCCCGCAAGGGAACAAACGGTCCTTCCGGGGTTAATCCTGGACTTTCCTTTTCCGGTACCACTTGTGGATTTTCATTCACTGGTCTAGCTCGTGTGTTGAAATGCAATCCTTTACATCATTGGGAATGTAGCCTATTGCTTTCCAAAACGAACAGCTCTAAGTTCCTCCGAGGTGCTCTCTCTCTCTCTCTCTTCATGCAGCCCCGCAATTCCTCTCCCCCAGCTGTGGTCGGTGGATGCAGCGCCTCCTCCCCTCTGGTAAAATCAGCCACCAATCCAATCCAATAACTTACTTACAGTACTACTGACTGCACACCATACCAGTGACCAATTAAGGGCCGCATGACCAATTGGTGGGGGTGATGGATGAGCAATTGGTGGAAAGTGAGAAACATGCACTCCACTTGGAGGCTGAAGGGATCATAGGATTGCACTTCGGTGCAGATGAGCCCATCCCCGCCATGGGAGCCCATTCTATGTCATTCATGCATTGGGAAGTCTACCCTCAGGAGGCCACCCAAGGGGATCTTGGGGGCAGAGAAGACCGCGGGAGGGGAGGGGAGGGGAGGGGAGGGGAGGGGGCTCTGTCAGTTTTCCCAGATCCAAACAATGGAAGGTAGGAAGAAATGAAATAAAAAAGTAGACGCACCCATTCCCGTCTCCTTTAACCCTGGAAGGACGCATGATTTGGTGAATGTGTGAATCAGTGGGTTTTAAAAATCCAAAAGAACTCGCTGGGAAGTCAAAGCACTTTAGAAGGCCTCTCCTTTCCACGCAAAACGGGGAGGATGAATAGTTGCACTTGTGTCCCACATGGAAAGATTCTTTCTCATTCATCGGTGGAAAAGGGGCCGCAACGTCCTTTATGGATCAAGAACTCCTCCCTCATGTACCATGGGTGCACATTTTCTTTTTAGAATGTACTCCACTGGTACATGATGATGGAATGGGGTGCAAGGTGGGAATGTGTGTGTTTACCTTAACCCTTAATAATCCAAGCGACCATTTTTGATCATTGCCCTTCTTTTTTGAGCTTCCCATTCTCAAATTTTTAATATATATCATGTTTAGAAAACAGATTGCATTATGAACCTAATGGCAAAAGTTTGATCAAATTGTGAGTTAAACTTTGCCTTGAGGAATTCTTTGAAGTTAAGTGGTGTAGTGTAGTTTATAGCTCATTTAGAGGGGGGGGGGCATGGACTAAAAAGTTTGCCAACCAATTTAATTCTTGTCCACCTCAAAAAGGCACACCCACATGAAAATGAGAGATTCAAGGAGAAGACAAGTATCCCATTCTTGTTTTTCTTACAATCAAACACTACTCTCATTTCAATGTCCACCATGCATTGCAAGCCTGTATGAATTGAAAAATGTTTGGAATGTTGTGAAATTTTACATGTATATTTTCAACTCTCTTATCTTTCACTAAGCACAAAAGGCATCATTTCAAAATATTCTCACAAAGATATGCTTCTTCAAAATGCACTCCCCCATTAGATGAAATTTGAGGGCAATAAAAGAGTGTGGATTCCTATAAATTCCCAAACTATGGGGAACTTTGGGAACTTTGCCAAATCAACAGTTTGAGATGATTCATGATTGAGACCTTGTCACGTTAGATAATTTTAATTAATTAATTAGTAATTTTTTAAAAAACTATTTTTAAAATTTTTAAATATTATTTTATTATTTTTATTATTTTTATATTTTGATGCGTTCTTAGCCTTGAAAACAAGCCTGAAACATCCCTCTTGAGGCTTCAAATTTCTTCTATTGTATATTTCCATTGACCCAAATAAAACTTCAAACATAAATATTTCCTAAACCGTGTAGTCAAATATTCTAAATTCTTTTGAGGTGCTCACTTTCAATGTGAACTTCAAGATGCTACAATTATATTCTATCCAAGCAAAAAAAATGCTCAAATTCTTGGCAGTTTTGACCTAGCTTGAAAGTACACTCCCCTTGGGTCATTAGTGGGTAACATTCTACTTCTTTAACCCCTAAAGGCTCCCCTAGTCATTGTGGAAATCATATTTTTTTTGTACCGTATGAGTCATTTGCTTAATAAAATCTAATAGCATTCATTAGAGGTCAAACTACTATGCAATACTGTTCCTTTTCCCATAAAATTCCGAGGATGAATATGTACACTTTTGTCTTATATATAGGGATTCTTTGTCATTTATCGGACAACATCCATGGACCATGGTGTTGTTCAAAGATTAATTGCCCTTTGATTAAGAGAGTCACCAAAATGCTTTAACCCTTTACGTACTAAGAATTCATGATTTTAAGTTGTATACACTTTGATTGATTATATTGTAGAAAGTATAATGGAAATGAAATTTTTTATTATATCATTAACTTGAATTAAGAGCATTGCATGCATTGGTTTAAATAAATAATTTTTAAAATAAAATTTTAAATTCCATATAAACTCCTCAAAATTGCTTAAAAAACATGAAGCGCAATTTGGGCTTCTTAATCATTAAAGGATTAATTATTGAGCCAATATGTAGATAATTTGTTTCTACAATGAACAATAAAGTAATCTATCAATCCTTAGCATCATTCTAAGATTAATGTCACAACCTACATGAATATCTAAAGTGCAAAATGAAGGTGATAATATGGAATTATATAACTTTGTGACAATATAGTGTTGAATATAAGAATGACATGAAGAAGGCCCAAAGACTATAGATCTAAAATGTCCTTCTCATATGTGTACTTCATTATATTTTTGTATATAACTTTTGGTAATATAATAGAATGTGATAGTCAATATTCTAAAAAATTTAAACTCAATACATATATTCTTTTACATTACCTCCTCTAATACATATTGTATTAGTTATTTAAATATATTAAGCACTTAGGTTCTAACTTGCTTATCCAATTCATATTAAATTTATCCCACACATTGAATGTATAATTTTCATATGTAAAATCATTCTTCATGGTTCCATACCAAATTCATCACCAATCTCATTATGTTCTTTTAGCTAGTTACTAGCGGTTGGCGCTTGCTATGCTACACATTCACCATTAGAATTTCATTAGAATTTTTATGTATTAGATAGAATGTAGAGCAAGAATTTCAATAAATCTTTAGATAAAAATTACTAAAATCTTCATATCATTTTTTTATAAATAAGCATATATTGAAATAAATAATAGAAATTTAATGAATGATGAATGAAATACATGCAATGATGAATACGGTAAAAGATACACATACATTAAAATGCATTAGAAATTGGACTCAATTATTACAAACAATGGCAACCCAAATTATAGAAGAATTTAAAGGAAAAACTTGTAAATCTCAAAAGCTTTGTGAATAATCTAACTCAAAGCTCATAAAAGCACAAAATCATAGAAATGCAAAAGAAGTATAAAGCCAAAAAAAGCAATGGAATTGCTACCTTTATAATATCACCATATCGATCCTCTTTAATATCACCTCAATTGCAATGACTATATTATTTCTATAATATCACCCTTTGTAAAAAGTGATATTACAGAGGTGATTGTGAATTGCTACTTTATTTCAGTAATATCACATTGTGTAAAAATATGATTTCTATATTCGCATGATTGAAAATATTTTTATAAAATAATTAAAATAGTTATTTTAAAGACTTATCAAAATCATTATTGTGCATTCTATTCAAATATATCAAATTTTTACTAATATGTGATACAATGAATGCGTAGCATAGCAAGCATGAGCCCCTAGTATTAATGATAGCATTTGTAATATTACAGAGGAACTTATGATTTTAGTAGTATGATTATTGGTTCTAAGCCATAGGTTGAGGAGGGTTTGCATCAATAGAAGCTATATGTGAAGAAGCTTCAACAAGGACCTTACTTAAAAAGTGTGTCAATGCTACAAAGTCATAGCCAATCGAAGCGTAGCTACTTGTTTCTTTTGCAACTACAAAAGTGGTTGCGTGGTCATCAAAGGATTAAAAGAAGTTTGATTGCTATGAAAATGAAATTAACATTATAAACATTGGTTAACCCCTAAAGGAACAAATTGTATTTTTTGGAAACATAGCAATTTGGGGTAGCTCACTACAGGCAGAATTTATTTTTTTGAAATTTTCACACAATATGGAGACAAAGAGTAGCTTTTAGGCCCAATAATTTTCATAACTTTTAACTACATGGTTAAAAAGTTATTATATGATATATATTTTCTTTTGAATTGTGAGTAGCCTGGGTAGTTCAATTATATATATATAAAGCTTTGAACCATTCTATTTTGATTAATGAGATGAAAGCTATGAGGAGTTTTAGTTTGCGGGTAGTTATGGGATCTCTACTCTAAAACAAACTTTGAAGTCTTTTATTTAACTTAAGTTCCAATATTTTTCAAAAAAAATAAAAACAAAAGATGTAGGTTGTTTATTACAACATTACGGCCATTCGAATTGGCATTTTTCAAGTCCATAACTAAATTCTTATCTATTCAGTATTTTGAATCATGCTTTATTTTTCTCTACATACTATTTTTTCTATATGTTGTACAATTCCAAATGATCTGAAATTTTCAAACATGTAGCCAACTTGACTTGAACAATGAATCCAAAGAAGTACCAACAACACATACATTTTTTCGTACAAATGTGACCTTGTAAAGTGTAGATGCCCAATTTTTTGTAAGGCCCAACAAAGAATTTTCGTCACTTCAAATGCTAATACCTTTCAATCTACATTGTGAAAATTTCTGGAAATTTTTCTACATTTTCTCAAACCATTTCTCTAAAAGATCCAATGGTTACATGTGTCCAAAAATGATATCTCTCTAAACTTGGTACTTGTATTAGAAATGGCAATTTTGGAGCATTTTTGGTGAAAAAATAGTCAAAAAACTTTGGGGGTTAAATATCTTTTTGTTATCTCACATTCTCATCAATCATGTGGCTAAAAGATGTGAAGTGATAATATAAGTGTTTATTATTTAGATCAAAGAATGAAAAGAAGAGTTGTTCTTATAAAAAATTACATAAGATAGTATGCTTGTAAAGTGTCCATTTAAGAGTTGATTGCCTTTTCTAGGAAGCTAAACTCCTAGAATCCTAAAAACAATTTTGAGTACATTTTCGTAGGAAGATAAATGGAATTGGCATCTAACCCAAGTTTGTTTCAGATTTTTTGGACCTTTGTGGAGTTAGTTGTGAATTTTCGAAGTTGAAACGCAGCGGTCACTAAAGCCAACTACCACGTGAAATGTACATTGTTGGTAGTGTGATACATTGAAGAAAGCAAAGTGTACCTCTTTTAAAGCATGGGCTCTTCTAGAGCATACTGCCTCGTAAGGCCGGTTTATAGCTGGGGCCGGATTGAGGGCCGGTCGGAACTCTCCAAGTCTGAACCCTATAGGATTGCTCAATTAGTTCCGTGAACCTGGGACGGAGTACTCCATAGGTCAAATTGCACTGAAGTAAATAATGTACAGCCAGTATCTTATTGTTTCCTTCAGTATCATTCTGCTGCATACCTTATTATTAATAATAAGCTTCTACTTACTTGGAATTGAACTTTTCCTGTGATGACAGATGGCAAGACACTTTTGTGCCTCGCATTTACCGTGCAGGAAGATCATGGCCTCACTCGCTCCCAAAGATAAATCTAACTTACAGAAAAGAGAGACTGAGAAAGCAGAGACTGATGCAGCAGTACTGTACTTCCCAAAGTTAGAAACGGTAGCTTTTTCGTGCTCACGGCAACTGACTGAGACAAACAACAAACAATGGACGGAAGAAAGAAAGGGCAGTGGATCTCCCTTCTGAGTGAGTTCTGTCTGACAGGCAGGCACCCAAACGGAAATCCAAATCGGCATCGAAAGGGCCTCACGAAGGGGTGCCGCACGTAGTGTTGGGAATAATAAGTCCCACATCCGTCCACAGCTAAGCTGCTACCAGGGCCCTTTCACTTGGCTTCGCTTCGCTTCCCTGGACTACTCCACTCAATCGGCAGGAACGTCGGACGGGACGGAACGGAAAGAAGACGGACGGACTGCTCGACGTTCATCGCGGAACCTTCAGGTCATCCCAGTGCCAAACAAATTGTCGGTTGCTCCGTCATTCACGAACGACTGACTGACGGAACTTCCATGGACCAGTGGGATACAACCGTCCGTCCACATCGATACAATAGCATCTGAGCGACGGACGGACGGAGCCACGGAGCCACTGGTAACTTAAGATACTGGACATCCATTAGTTCTCGACCGACCTGCATTCCAACGAAGCCAGAAAAATTCCCCCCGTGCACGTACCTATACCCACGGACCGGACCCTATTGCCGCCGATCACCTTCTCGCCCGCTCGCTCGCACTATAAATCAAGTTCGACTGCCTCTCTGCCTCTCACATCAGTCACCTCACCAATCTTGAATATTCAGTTACAATTGCAGGCAGTTCTTTCCGTTTCTTACCAAATTGGCGTGCCAGTCTCCAATTCATTTACATTCCATCATGTCTTACGGCGACGACTCCGGCTACGGTGGCCGCAAGCAATCGGGCTACGGGGATGACTCCACCTTGGGAGACAACACTGAGGGAGGATATGGCCAGAAGACTAGCAGCTATGGAGACGACACTACTCAGGGAGGCTACGGTCAGCAAACCGGCGGCTACGGAGACGATGCTGGTCAGGGAGGCTATGGGCAGAAAACCAGCACCGGCTATGGAGACGATGCTGGTCAGGGAGGCTATGGGCAGAAAACCAGTACCGGATATGGAGACGACACTACTGACGCAGGCTATGGTCAAAAATCCACCACCGGCTATGGATCGCAACAGAAGGATTCCGATGGCGATGGCACTCCCGATGAATTCCAGAACAGCCAGTTCAACAAGGAGGATGTGAGATTTTATATATCTGGCTCATTCGAATCAATCTTTTTTTTTTATCATCTTTCCTCGCACTTGCCTTGATTCTGATTGCTTGAATAATGTTTGAGTGATTGTACGTTTCAAAGGCTTGGAAAACTACGTTCACAGTTAAAACAACGACGTGCATGATGCACATCCTCATTTTGTGGAATCTTTGTTTCTTTACTTTCATGTTTGTGTTGGTACGATACGATGACTTGACGGATTTAGAATGTTCATTTATTGAAAGGCAATAGATGGGTCCTGCGTTGAGCCTTCGGTTATGTGTAATCATTGTGCAGGTCGAGAATTTGAAGGATCGCACAGACATTGATGACGATGAGCGAGAGCATCGTCGCAAGAAGTTGATGGCAGAGGTGGCAGGAGGCGTGGTTGGCGCAGGAGTGCTGGGAGTCGCCGGGTACGAGGCTTACCAACACTTTGGCAAGGACGACGACGACCAGAAGACAACGGGAGATGACGGTCAGCCTATCCAACAGACCGGTGACGGAGAGCAGCCTGAGAAGAAGAGCTCGTGGTTCTAAACCATCAATGCATTAATCAATTAGTCGCTTGCGAGGGTAGCCTTGTGTCTGCAAGGTTCATATGTGTAATTGATGTAAATCCCTGTTCTGTATTGGTACCGTCCGATCCAGTAGTTCAGTTGTGGATTTGCTAACTTCAAGTCTCCACAACTAGGCTGCTCTAGTGAACTCCGGTTGTGCAAAGCTTAATTTGGTGAATTGAAACGTTCATCCGAGAATGCTTAATCGTTCTTAACTAATGCGTATATGTGCTGTTCTTCAATCAATATACTGATCGATCAATGTCTTGCAAAACACACTTAATTAATACTTCCTGGTTTTGTGTGAACCTCGTCTTCCAGTCCTGGCCTCCACTTTTGAGTGGACGTTGTCTACTGGTACGTGAACAGATTTTCGATTCCTGAATTGAAACCGATTTCGCAGTGAGTGCACCTAAATGCATGCAATCCTGCATATGGTTTCAAGACCTGGAATCTGTGTCTTGTGATCCCATATTTCCTACCAACAGTTGAGGTGATCTCAGCCGGTCTCTGTCGGTGCATTGGCTCTAGCTCGTTTGTATTTTTATGTTGTGCCAGCGGCCTTCACTTCTTCGGAAATTCCACCATCCACGTACCTACCTTCCTATTCGCAGAGGACAATTCCAGAACGGAAATGGACAAATGTATGCCCTTTTATGCCCCAATTCCATTCTTAGTGTATCCCAGTTGATCCTATTTGATCATCACTGGAGTTTTCCTGTGCCCTTGCACGGACCTTGACAGTACGTTCGATCTGTCGATCAATATTCCTGCCAGCGATCGACTCGCTCGTCCATTTCGGGTTCAGCATACATTTAAACCACATCGATCTGCAGGAAGTGTCTCGATCAGTGGGCGATGGCACCCAGTTCCTGAAAGCCCGAGGGAGTACCGCGCGAACGGCAGCCACTCCAGCGCGCAACCTCGCTAGCCGGGGATGAAGATCAGTTACTCCTCCATGCCATTATTTATTATTCTCGAGTGAAAGGGATCGGGAAAAGGTGCTAAAGGCAGGTGCTGAAACGCATCCCTGGTCCGATATATCGTTCGATCGTTCGATCGTTCGAAAAGTGAAGTTAGCCGGGGACTGCAGGTGATCAGGAGCTGCTGCTGGAGTGCAATCTCGATCGACGACGTCTGATCGAGCTCCGAGCATATCCGCAATCGTCGACGTCCGTCGGCACTGCGCATCGTCAGGACCATCAAGCGCGTCTGGACACGAGGCAGCCTCTCTTGGTGCGCAAGTGGGATTCCAAGTGGATATGTTTGCTGCTCATGGGGAGGGATGGCCTCATTGGACAGGACTCACAGTGCCCGCCCCAAAAGTCTGTTCCCCTCCCCCGTTTTTGTGTGGGAAAAGGCGGAGGGGAGAAAAAAAATCTAACGTAGAAACAACAAGGGTTCTTAGAAGTGGTTCAAATGTGCCCACTAGCATGATTTTAGGATGTAAATGCATGTTCATTGTGTATGCCTTAAATTTATTTATTTTTAAATGACATAAAACATGTACCTGAGGTATGCATAATCATCTTATTTACATTTGAACCGTTTAAAAAACCTTGTTGGTTTTACATGCCTCTATCTTAGTTGGGAGGACTTTAGACAATGTCATCCTTCCCCAAATTGCCATCCTTCCTTTCTTTCTCAAAAAATAGAAGGATACTAGACATTACATTACATCCAAAACTCTAGGCTCATGGGAGTCAATAAAGGACTTTAGATTGATTTCAAGAGAACATTATTTAATTAGGTAATTTTCATCTAATTTGACAATTTGATTTTTAGAAGAATAGGTCTTCTTTAAAAAAAGATCACAACAGATGTGTTTTTTAGAGTGTATTTTGGAAACCTATACCTCTTTGTTCTAAATTTAAATTTTTTGTTAAATCTAACACAATTGTGTTGGAAGAAATGCAAATTTATAAATCTATGACTAAAATAATGTTGAAACGGGGTTATTTCCAACACAATTATGCTAAATTTAACAAAAAACATCAGTTAGAACAACATATATTTTTTTCTAATGAGGCTAGTTTCTACTCCAATTTATAATTTTTTTGAATACTCCTATAAAAACAATTTATTGCAATTTGAACTTTGGACATATAACCAAGTACAATCTTTTGATTTCTTAATTATGGAATCACAAAAAATTCTTTAAAATATAATATATAGTTATAGTTATATAGTTGGTAAAAAAATTAGATGTTAGAGCATCCTTCCTATTTGTTATGAATTTTCTTCACTTTTTCTTCCAAAATTCATAGTATTTTCAAATTATCACAATAAAATCTAAAACTTTTATGATATATAAAAGATATGTGATTTCATCTCAAAATTTTAAAAAATTCATTACATATGAATGTGGAGTATAAATATGGAGCATATGGTGTGAAGAAATTTGAAGAAATTTGTTCCTTTAAGTTAGGAATGCCCAATTTTTATTTTATGGAATTGAATTATTTCACTATTTTTCAAAAATCAAACATCAAAGTATCCATTTTCTTGGTATTTTTCATCACTCTTTTTTATGCATAATTTTTAAGGATAAATTTTTTTAGGCCTGAATTTTTATAAATTTACTATTTATAATTTTTTATAAATTATCCATATTTCATTTTATTTTTAAAAAGAATTGTTTCCAAAGTCATAGTATTCACTAAAATAGGGTCATTTGAGACACAAAAGACAATTATTTTTTGCAATCACACAACTCTTTAACCCCTAAAAACCCAAGGGGTTTGGACAAAATACAAATGTGTTATAAAATAAGAGTTCTATAACTTTTTTGAAGTTTGCATCAACAAAGATAATGTGAAGTATAAAAAGTAGAAAGAATTTGTACAATTGAAATTATAAAACTAGTTTTAGATTCCCTTCAAATGAATTTTGAAGATATAGCTTCAAAATTCACCAAAAACATAATTTCTCTCTTTAGCATTTGAATTTTTTTTTATTGGTAAAAATCATGGTTTCTATTGATTTGTGAACAAATTCATAAGATTTAGTAATGAAAACACCAATACTTTATTGAAATAGTAAGTTTTTCAACACTAGGCAAATCTAAATTCTTTGTGCTATATATAGGGTTGTCTTTTAGTATTTATATTCAAAACTAAAATCACTACAATCAGTAAAAAATTATAAGAAAAATATATCTCTCTCTATATATCCCTATATATATTTATTTATTTACATAAATTGAAGAAAAAAAATTCTGCCCACAAAATGTTGCCCGAAGTTGGGCAGCAACCAAAAATGGTTGCTTGAGCGCTTAGGGGTTAAGGACAAAGGATAGTCAATTTCCAAAATTGTAAGATGTATTATAAAATGCAACTTAGAAGAAAAATTATGTGATGACTCTCAAATAATAGTTGTAAATATAATCCATAGATCATATCAGTATAGATGAATCAACTACTATAATTATATGGCAGGGTCAATACATTGATGCCAAATATTTAATTAGAGTTCTCAAAGAATTCAACAATATACTGAAGGGAATCCCATATATTTGGCTAAGTCTTTAATTGTCTCTCACTTATGTGAATGTAAAGTTGAAGAAATCAACGCATAATACAAATTGGATGGTAGGAGGTAAAACAACCCATGTGGGATATGTAAATGGTTAGGATTAGTAGGAGCTCAATCTTTAAATTATTCCATATCCTTCAAAGGTTCATGATGGACAATAGATTTCATTAGAAAACTGACCTCTCTATCCTCTATTCTCACTAAATGTCAATGTAGAATTTCCTTTATTTTAAAAGTTTATTTGATGGTACATGGTCTTTGAACATTCTAACTTATATCGGAATTTTTTTAACAGTAACTTGGTCATTCAATTCTTGCAAAATTCAGCAGTTTTTTTTTTAATTAAATTTTTTTTTAGCATTTTAAAAAATAATAATTTTCTTCCAATCCTGCCCTATGGATAAGGTAGTATATAAACCAATATTTTGAATAAAATTTGAAGCCATAAGTTAAAATTTCCTTCAATTTAAAAAAACATACACCTGAAATTGACCCAAAAGTTATGACTTGAAACATTTTAGTAAATTCTGACTTTTTGGAGGAAAACATGGTTTTTGTAGATTTTTTTTTTTCAAGTTGTTTTTGAAGAAATATTTTTTGATTGAAAATTTTACTTCTCGAAGCTAGGCCTACTAATGCATTATGAATTATTGAATATTTTCAAAGCAAAGTCTTCAAGATCTATACCATAAAAATATTAAAGAATTAACCTTAGAATCTTCAAAAAAATCAATGGATAAGAATCATATTTTGTATATTAGAATGTAGTGTATTCATCTCTTATTCAAAAATTGAATGTGTGGCCATCAAGAACTTAATAGATTTAAAGCCTAGAAATATGTAAACATCTTCAACTTCTTTCTCTTTGTATGCTCTATGTTGTCACTATGAATTTGATTTATCCTATATTTTTAGAGATGAAATTATATGTCTACTATAAGTTCTAAAATTTTCATATTTGTTTGTGAAAATTTAAAATAACCATTAATTTTGAAATGAACGTGAAAAAAACTCACATCAAGTACAATCTTTGCTTAAAATTTCTAAAAATTCATCATATGTGTACATTTAGGGTTTGCAAGATTATGGCATAAACCAAATTTCTATATTTTTTATAACCAGAAAATTTTTATATCAAAATTTTGGATCCAAATTTTAAATTGCAATAAATATTATAATTTTAGGTTTTTGATCATTTTAAAATAAAAAATATTAAAAATACATTTCATTAATTGAACCAATTTTTTTAAAAAATCGTATATATGAATACAAAAGTTCAAATCTACAAACTACCAATGCATACTAGGAAAGCATTTCTTGTGATCCGTCTTTTTGAAATCTTTTTATGTAAAAAAGTCAATATTATTTTTCATAAGATAAATCTTTGTCTACATCTATTGTAAACACATTCAAATAACTCTATAAAAAATGGATGAAAAATCATAGTTCTTTTTTATGTACCAATCATTTAAAAGTATCCAAGTGCCACTCTAGGTATCTAGGTGCTACTATGGATATTCAAAAGTTATCCCCTATAGGTCTTTGGATCTCAGGGAGATCAATCTTTTTAATTTAAGGTATACACATGAGTTAAGAGTGTATTTGATGTAGGGCAATTTACCTTCATTATTGTATTTAAGATGATCGTATTTTTACATGAAAAACTATCAAGGGCATATTTTCAATATCCTATGATTTTTAATAAATTCATTCATGCAATTTTATAGTTGGTCTATTTTACATATAAAACTTATTTGTCCAATTTTTTTATACACATATTTGATATGCACTATAAAACCAATGTTTTACGTTTATACTTAATTTTTAATATATGCAATATAATATTGTGGAACAATTTTAGATGACAACAAATAAGAATGTACAATTCAACCCTAGTTTTGGGTATTTCTAAATTCTATGCCATGTATTCTAATTAAACAATATAGTGTGGAGAAGAACAAGCAACATCATAGAAACATCAAACATGGTCATGATGTTGAAACTATAAAAAAAAAAATTATTTAATATCAATAGTATAACATGAACAACATAAAAAATTGGAATTCAAAAATACTACAGATTCATATGAGAATATGAATATATGACCTTTACTATAACATGGAGAGCATATATTCAATCCACACATATGCAGTTGCAATGATTTACAAGTATATGTATGAGTATCACCATATTTGCATGTCTACAAGGCAAGCCACACCTTCAATGTTACCCATACAACTCTAATGTTGGTCAACTCACAATAGCTCATCTCTTTTCTAAGATTAGCTACCTACATAGCTTCATCAAGCTATCATTGCCTCTATTCCCTAGTGAAGTGACCACTTGTAATTTGTACCTTGATAATCATAACAACATAGCCAACACATGTACACAACGAACTAAATACATGCCAATTCATCATATTTTTCCCCTAATTCTAACAATATTATGAATTCTCAACACATTTTATTTAACACTAATTAACAATGAGCACCCTAGAACTCCAAATTGAAATTTTTGCTAACCATATGATAACTTATTTTAAAATTATAGCTTAACACAATTTTATATCCTAAGCAATATACCTATCCTAGATAAAACATTCTATAATGTTTACTAGGTGGTGTGTACTGTAGGCAAGTCTCTAAACTTTTATCCCTCAAGAAAAGGACTAGGAGTTGTAATGTGAGACACAAAAATACAAAAGCATTTGTGATAGGTGGCTAAGTTGCCAAGTCCTAAACCGCCACACTTCATGCAATCGTCAATAGTGGGCGCAAGGACAAGACAAGCTACGAACCCTTAGTTGCAAGCAATCACTTGATGCTAGCCGAAACTTTGTAGGGTTGGTGCAGGGCAATGGGACTAGCACATAAGCTTGTGTTGTTCATGACTCTGTACTAGCATGGTAGCGACTGTCCATGAATAAGAGTTTGTCAACCATTTTGTATCTTGCCACATGCAACAATAGGGTGGTTGCAAAAAAGACCGAATGATTTAGGGAGCATTCTACCAAAACTATAGTTTTTGTGTTTAGTACTATGAGTACTATGAAACAAAACAGTATCAACCACGGATTTGAAAAATTGAAGGCTACTAGTATTCTTCACTACTTGCAAATATTGAAAAAAAACTATTTGAAAAAAAAGACAATTTGTTACAGAAAATAGATATAACTAGGTATAAATCAATAATAATTAGAAAATCATGAACCAAAGAAAATTAAAAATTGGCCATTTGTAAAGACTTGATAGTGATCACATTTCACCAAAATGAAAGTTGAAACCATCTTCAATTTTAAAAAATGCACGCACAAGGGAGCCCTATTTGTACGAATATGAAGGCTATAAAATAATGTATTTTTATATTTCCTTTGGTAGGCCCATGTCTCCCTATTGTAGGAATAGACTATGGAAATTTCATCTCTAGATCATTAATTTTGGATACTCTCCAACACTAAAAAACCCTAAACCTCAAAGTGTGACAAATTAGCTAAATTGAAATTGAAATATAAAATGATTTTTGAATTTTTTTGAAAAGTAAAGGATCTGAATACTATCAAGTTAGCCATCTCCAATAAAAATTTCAAGTTAATTAGCTTCATGCTTCAAAAATTATTGTGGATGATAAAAGAGACACTCTCATTGTGACAAAAGATAGTACCAATCTTTCTTGCAATCACCAACTAGCAAAGCATTGGTACCAAGCAAGAACAAAATCCTATGACTAATGCTAAACCCCAAGTATTTGCCTTGCAATCCTAAACTCAAAATTGCATTGGAAAATTGAAAAAATTGTAGGAACCCCTATCCACCATGCAAAGGAGCAAGACAACAAGTTCAAAGTTTGAACTCACCCTATGTGCATGGGAGTAATCTAAATCCTACAACAATTCCTTAATGAGGCTTTCAAGTGAATATAAATCCCCTTCATACCCCAGGGGGTGCATGTAGTTCTACTACAACAAACCACGTGCAAACAAGTGGTTTCTAATAAACTATAATTTTAACTTCAAATTTTAAGCATTGTTTACTAATGACTATAGAATTCTACTCCCAAAATTTCAAACTCAAATAAAATATGGAATGATTTCTAGAAGAGGTTAAAAATGCACTAAAATGGCATGTTTTTTTAACTCAAATATTTTTAAAGAACACATTTATATGACTATTGCATCAATATTCAACTCAAAATGAGCTTTCAATAGAGAGTTATTTTTAAGAATTTTTTGTTCATTTTTTAGACAATTTTTTCTTATATAATATAGGGGTGTGAAAGTTATTTTTCAGTTCTACAGTGTATCTTTTTACTTCAAAAATTTGTAACTAATTATTATTAACAAATAAAAATATCTAAAATTTTAAACATAAACTTTTAAAGTAGGAAAATCTATTCATATTTTTTTCATTTAATTTTATTTAAAATTCAAAAAGTATATAGGGGTCCAAAGTTTTGTTCACACACTAACATGAAAAAAAGGGGGAGTGCACCATGATTTTTACATGCCATCATTTTGTTTCTATTCCATTTTAAAATCTTGGAAAAATCCAAAAATTCAATGGATTTTGTAGCAACAAGTTCTATAGACAAAAATCCAAATTATACAATAATGCATGGTTTTTATTTAATTCTTTAAAGGTGATTTTATTCTAAACTAACAAGTATTATTTTTCATTCTAATTTTTTTTGGTATAAATCCTAGATTATTCTATTATTTATTCTATTAAGTGCAAAGTACTACAATTTCTTCTCTCATACAAAGTGATACGTTTTCATCCACATTGTTCTTCATCCATTTGTTCTTATGAAATCTCATGAAGAAAATGTCATAACAATTATTAGAATGATCCTTTAGGGAGCCCTACCTATTACCACAAAAGGTTATAATTCTAAATAAATGTACATTTAACATGTATTGTGGTTCAAACTGCATTGATATTGTGCATTATAATTATGGAATTATTAAGTGTCAATTTGTGGATATGGCTACGATAATGGGTTTTGAATTATATACCATCATTGTGATTTAATTTTATTGTAAATGGAATGAAAAACTTAACTCAAATACAACTCGAGGTAAGATCTTTAATTGAGACTAGAGACATATATAAAAATTCAATCCAATCATATGAGGTTACAATTCATTTTTGTTTTTAATTCAACTATTAGCATGCCAAGCCTAAATTAAAGGGAGCATTTTCAATTCAATTGTCTATATATGCTAGGTTTTTTAGAATTCTATAACATTTGGATAATATTGTATTGCATGTAATAGTGCAACTATCCTCTAAGTAAGTATTTATGACAATATTTAAAAACAAATTAAATCCAAATATTTTAGAAACTAGTATTCTTATCTTTAATATTCAAAACACACTTATTTTATTCAAACTATGGAACACGTTTCTTCTTCTATTGGTAAATTTAATCTCCTTCTTTTAAAGGTCTTTGTAATTAAATTATTTAATCCAATTATTGTAGATATGAAAGTGCCTTATTTGATCATGTAGATGTTTAAAAGGTACAAATAGTAATAAGGATTGTAGGAGTGCAAAAGTAAAATAGAATATTTTTATAGTAGTTGGATTTTTACTACTTCTTATGTATTCAACTTCATCTAACTTAATAAAGTGATATGGTGAAAATGTAGAGTGAATTTTGAATTAGTCATATCCATACTCTAAGTTTGGATCAAAGCAAGATAATGTGATATTAATTCCTAAAGGACTATAGACCATTTTAAGTCTTTAATCAATTTTAGATAGGCAATTGCAATGACAATTTGTTAATCACACATTTGAAAATTTGAAAATAAATGCTCAAAAGGACTATTTTAATTGCAAGCCAAATTTCATAGAATTTGGATAAATGGTTGCAAAGTTATGTCCAAACTTGTCTTTTTGTTCTAAACTACTTTTGTTTCTCCTATAAACTACTCCAATGTATTAAGCTACTATGCAAGGTTTGGTATGATGAATGGATTATCATTGTAGTGATATTAAGTGAAGGTTTTAGGGTTTAGGATGAATTTAAATGACCCTATAAGAATTGATCCAAATATTTGGAGGTGTTGTACACTTCAATACATAATTTGTCATATTTTTTAGCACACATGAATTAACATAAGTTTTTAGCTAGAATGTATAATACTTTGGAATTGTCCCCATTCTAAAATGTTACTAATGATGTATCATCCCTTAACCATGAAAAGATGAGACCTATCACCGAGACCTATTACTAAAGTATTTTGTAAAAAATGATCCAATTGTTGAACCAATAGTTATATTTTTTTATTTCTATAGTTATTTTGAAAGTTATTCAATGGTCACTTTTGATCTCAATGTCCTTCCAAAGTTAAAAATTTGATGAACAAAAATAGTTCTTAGCATTGTCAAGCAAGTGCCTATGAAAGCAATTTTTGATATTATTGTCTAAGAAGTTAATGTAGAATTGAGGCATTCTTCTAGCTTTCCAACAAGCAAATTTGCAAAGAGACAAGTTTATATATAGTATCATCTTTTCAATTTCACTAAACTCTTGGGCAACTAAAAAAATGCATTTTTAAAAAGTTAAAAAAATTTGAGTTCCTAAGGAATAGATCCATCCATACAAGGAGAGATTTTATTTATTGAATTCTAATTGGTGATATAAAAATCATGAGGATTTTTTTTTTACACAAAATCATAGAATATTTAAGAAAAAAAATATCATAAGTGGTTCATTTTCAACTCAATTTTCACAATTTTGAAAACTATTTGTTTTGGAAACTAAAAAATGTTTAGAATTTAAATGGTTTGCTACAACATTTTAACTCTCAGGATTGGCATATTTTAGGTGCATATTAAATTTAGCATTTTATTTTTCTATCATCTTGTACATCTAGCCACATAATGATTCTTTAAAGGATAAGAATTTAGTTTAATAATATTTGATTTTTTGCAATACAATAAGATTTATATTTTCTAACACTACATCAAATTCCTTAAGTTGTAGAAGATACATGTATTTTTTCCAAAAAATTCTAGAGTTAAACCTTCTCCATTGGGGAATTTTGAAAAGTTTGTTGCATGATTTTGACCATTTTAATCTTACAAATATGTAAGAAGTATGCACTAAAAATTAGTGTAAAAATAGACATACAAGTTTAGTACAAGATCCTATAGTCAAAAGATGCAAAAGAAACTAAAAATCTATCCACTCCACCTTCTCAAAATGTATTTGTGTCAATTTTCTCCAGAAATGATTTAGAGGATCATAATTCCAATATTTACTCTTATAGCAAAAGATGTTTTAAAGCAAGGAATTTTAATAGCTAGAAGTGGTCAAGGATTTCTCCAAGAAAATAGACTTTTATATTTACAATAAAGAATATGCTACTTTATTGAAAGTTGTAAGAGGTGGCAAAGGATTTATTGAAGAAACTAGAATTTTAGAGTCTTTAAACCATGATAAGTAATAGACTACACTTTCTTGAGAGCTTGTGGGTTTAAAATCATAACAAATATGGTAGAACTATCCATTTCTAACTAGGGACCTATACCCAATCAAGATTAGAACAATTTTCCAACTAAAGCTTGGAATGTGTTTTTATACTACTTTTCAAGATTGGATTTGACAAGGTTCTAATACATATCCTAAAGTAGTCGGCAAAAAAATAGGAAGTAGTCAACAGGAAAGTAGTTCTTGAATGATCAAAATTGAAAGACTATACATTGGATATGGGTTTAAACCAACTTTTTGCTTCCAAAATTCATAATAACTTCAATTGAAGGCATTGAATTACCCCAAAATTACAATCTCTATAATTACTACTCCCTCCATCCTAAAATGATTGTCCATAATTCCAATATTGTCCAAAAATGATTGTCCATTGCCTTATGATACCCTAAAACATAGGTGGGATTGCTCAAGTGATTGGCTATGAGTGGTTCTACCATATTCCCTCTATTATCGAAGAATACTAGTGTTTCTTTTCTATTTCACAAAAGAAACACCAATATAATTTAAAAACAAAGGAAGTAATACACTACACTTTCCTGAGAGCTAGTGAAGGTGGCAAAGGATTTCTCCAAGAATCTAAACATTTAGAGGCAAGATAAAGGTATGTTCACACTTGGTGTTAGAGGCATTGTTTGGAATGTGAATCTGGTCCAAAATAGATCTAAATTCATTCCCAAGACCCTCAGTAACAACACTTTTAACACCAAGTGCGAACATACCATAAGTGTTTGGCAAGATAAGTGTTTTTCCTATTATGGATAAACTAGAGAACCTGATTTTTTCAGGAATATGGAGCCTCAGACAAACTTGTGTGGCTGCCAGCAGTTGAATGCTTCCGGCTGCAACAGAGAACGTGAGAAAGCAGGTCCACTGTTCCCATTTTCTAATTGGTGTTTGGATGCACAACAAAATGTGTACACAAATAACTGACCAAATTTACGGTGAAGAAGGGATTCCAGGAGGTCTTCGCAAGTTCTCAAGGTCCTAGCGGTTCACACAGCATAAATACCATGTAGATTTGAGATTTGAGGCTTGCGTAAAATATCAAATAAAATATGGTACAGTGAATGCATTGCATACAAGAATGTTTGGACAATTGCCTCTAAACGTACCATATGCCAATGAGGCACCTCATAATTTTCTCAGTGCCTAATAAATTTCAATATAGGATACACAAGTACCATCTTTCTATTCCTGAAGGCGGTAATAGAACAAGTTTTCTCACCAGCTCCATAGTTTACAGTACGACATTTCATCAGTTGAGAATGTCCCCAACGCAAAGAATATCTTAGTCACAATCATGTTCTTTACATTGTACAAATGGGAGGCTGAAGGTTGAGGAGAAACAGATTGAACCGGATGCTGGCTGGCTGGCTGGATGGCTATGAAGCCCGCGAAGGAATGCTGGAACTCTTCTGGGGCATGGTTGGCGTGTCCGCAGGACGAGCGCAGCGAACCTCGCCAAAGCGACGGATGTGCTGAAGAAGACGCTGCAGATACATATTCCGACTGACGGTCGTACTGTCGCAGACTATAGTGACATGCTTTCGGGCTCTGGTGACTGCCACATTCATTCTCCTGTTGTCCCCCAGAAAGCCCACCACTCCAATATTGTTTGACCTCACCTACAAGCAGCAGCAACAACCATGCACCGAGTCATAAAAATACGTGGCCAACCAAAAGTAATAAGACCTAGACAGGTGCTAGAAAATGAACATAATTAATCCTAGGTCGTTCTACTCACTCCACAACGTCCAAGGGCTTGGGACATAAAGAGTTATTCGTTATAATCCTCTTAGACTAGTGAATGGTGGGACGGTGATATCAGTGTTAAGGCTTGGCGTTACGGTACGAAAAAGTATAACCCCAAAGTCCCCAACCGCAAGACCATATGAATGTGCTAGATAAATCCACACTAGTGTTCATGGAGTACCATAGAGATAACAACTGCATCAGCTTCCCGTCCTTGAAAACTGTCCACACTGGCAACTTGGACACCTTCAGCACCTGGAATTTCCTCGATACGGTCACAAAGCAATTGTACCTGGGCCATGTACGGTGATTGCACTGCAATTGACGAGGGAGGAACACCTGGGCATCATAGCCAACCCACCTCAGAGAATTTCTTACAGCACATCGATATCGGCACAGAATATAAGTCTGCTCACATGGGAGAAACTTCAACTCATAGTCAAATCTGAAATGGACCAAGCATGGATTCCACTAAATTCTTTGTGTCACAAATTAAAGCAAGTGACTTTAGGTTATAGCTATTGACTGGAGCACAGTTTTCTATGAGCTAAGTACGTCGTAGCACAACATGACTAGTAACACTGTAATGTCAGCAGGTGAAAAAATACAACTCCAGCCTAAAGAGACTTTGTTTAGGCTGTGACCCTAATTGTGCAGCTCTGAGTTTAATGTTACCTGTCGCAAGGAGGGCACGAATGTGATCGACCACGATGTCTGCCTCGCCTTCGTTGTAGAAGGATCCAGTTCCTGCTGGGTCCAAACGCTCTTCGCAACCGGGTATCAGACTTCCGAATGGTAGTCGCGTATCTAATAGCAACATGGGTACCTTCGTGATCGGAGAGTTCTAGAAACAGACGTTCAAACAGACATAGGTCAGTGAGTGTCCAGCCCTGACCATCTTTCACAAATTCGAGTTCAATAAACGAATACACGTGGCACCTCGCAGTCAAGTATCACATGCTTTTTCACAATCGTGTTTTTTTTCTCCCCCACTACCATAAGCAGGGGTTACCTACATAATAAGCAGATAACTTTTGCATTTGGTAACCAATAGGAAAACCAGATGACGTCAGGGACCACAAGATGAGAAAGCACAAAACCAACCAACACTGGAGCATAATTGATAGTCCAGAGTATTGAATTAAATCCATACAACAAGGACCCTACCGTAACACTGGGGGAGTCACGGAGAAGGTGTGATGCTACTGCAGGAGCCGAACGCAATCGACCTCCGTACATTTCGTATGATGCCCACAGTGCGATGGCATGATGCATGCGGTACTGGATGTTCAACATGGTACTCAGGAGACCGTCATGCAAGGCTCCTGCTCGCTCCATGAGAGAGACGCCGAGGCCACCGTCGAGGGCCTCTCGCGACATAATTGTGGGGGCCAGTTGACAGGCATCCCCAGCCAAGACACAGCGTCTGCCCTGCAACAGAGGAATCCAGCAGGACGGCTCTATTGCCTGTGCCGCTTCATCTACCACCACCAGATCAAACGCCTCCAATTTGCGAATCAGTGGGTCACCGGCTCCCGTGTTTGTGCAGAGGACCACCTGGATCCAGCAATTCGTATAAATTATCCTCCAACGGTCAGTATAAGAACACAGAGAAACATCCGTTTCTTGTCGTTACACAACGGAGAGGGACGAAGCCATGGTCCAAAAATCTAGGAAGTAATGGTGACCAATGAGAAAGAGGCAAGGGTTCTAAGTAATAGTAGCCCAGTTTGGGGCGCAGATTGAGGTTCAACATTCCAAGGGATAGATTCCTTATGTCTAGAATAATTGCAATATGTGGCAAAAGGACAACTGGCACTCTAAGATCGTCAAATACGAAATTTCAATTTTCAATCAATGAGATTGATACAGAGGATTGTACTGAGTATCAAATACTGAGGAATCTATGGAAAGACACATTTATATTTGGAGTAGACACTCGCAATTTATCACTTGTACTTACAATCCTTCAATGAGTCGAAAGCTTGCCATGTCTATCTATATAATGCAGGCAGCTGGCGACCAAAACATTCATAAAAGTGCGTTAGATCTACATGGTGCACATCTATCTATTCAGGACAAATTCCAAGACTTTGCAGCAACATCCTAGCCAAGAAATACGAAGCAGCAACCCAGTTGGTTGGCTACAAGAAACGCACCTGTGCAGATGTCAAAGCATCATTGATTGTCTCCTTTTCTCGTTGTTTTAAGGTCTTGCCCAGCTGCTTCAACACCTGCCTAATGCCAGCAGCTACTGAATCGTCGTCCAGACATTGGCGCAGATCACTACGTAAGTCGGCCCGCCTCCTCGCCAAATCTCTTCGAAAAGCTGTCAGCCCCTTGTCGACGATGAAACTTAGCGACCTCGCAGAAACGGCGGGGGCTACCCTGGCGGGGTTCCCAACCCGGACTACGTTCAGACCTGCGTTTGCCAGCCTTTCCACCATGTTGTCCACGGCTGCGTTGGTGGGTGCAGTTGCAAGCACCCGCTCCCCGCGTAGCACTGCCCTCTCTATGAGCTCTGTGACGACGCTCGTCTTCCCAGTTCCTGGAGGCCCTTGGATAACCACCACGGGCCTTTTCCTGTCTAACCCCATTTGAATGGCTTGCTTCTGAGAATCATCAAATCGAATCTCTGTCAAAGAGGACTTTTCGAACTTGGGAATTGGCAACAGGGGTCCATTCTGCGCTAGCCAACAGATGTCTGGGCCTTGCCCGAAGAGGGTGGCCACTACGGAGGATGCCGGATTCTTCTTCTGTAGCCCACGCTTTTGAAGTCGCACAAGCGCTTCACAGTCACGCTGACAAAATTGCGAAGTCCATAGTCAGAAGAAGGCATCATGCTCGCAACAATAACAAGCAAGCAGCGACGTGAGTGATCAAGAATGAAATGACCGTTTTAAAAAAAATCTGATTCGGAGGATCAAATTCAATCCCTTCCAAGCTACTCTCTGAGATTCCCTACAGTGCAAGCCCACTTGCAGACATGTAACACCACGTAGCAACATGTTTCCTGTGACAGCACTTCAGTGCGAAGATCCTTCCAAGGCTAGCGAAAACACACTTCTAGAAAACCTACCAAAGAGGTATTCAAGAAAACGTAGCCGACCTTTTAAGGGGCCGAGTCTCAAATGGCATTTCAGATTGGCCGCGTTAACGTTACTAGAGTTTTCAGAGCTCCTCTGCAGGGGATTTTCTACTAGTGACTGAGAATTTGACTGCTGGTGTGATTTCAAAAAATGTACCACAAAGCTGGTCAACGATTCCAACATGATATACATCCTGTCAAATGCAAGTGAAAGGAGAGAAAACCTGATATGTGGTCGCATCAGCAAGTGCGCTGATGCGGTCTAGGCGCAGTGACTTTCCAAACAGGCGAGAGAACGTGGGATCGCCGTATCGAGCCTCAATAGCAATGGCGATGCTGTTATTGTCTTCAGCCAAACTGTAAACTGAGCCTCGCATACATTCCATAGTTGACCCTACTCGCTTCTTGTCAGATATGCGAACACAGACCATGTCACCCGGGGATATTGTTGTAGGAGGCAGATGGCCTCCCCCTTCTACTGACAGAGTGACCAAGTGCATTCCTCCCAAACCTGTGGCAAGATCATGATACATGTCCACTGAAATAAGTTCCATTTCTAAAATTGGATACTTTGTCATTCCACCAAAACAAACTTCAATATCACATTCATTGCTACATGAAGTTGAAGCTCGGGGGGGGCTAGCCATACAGTCATCCGTTTCCCAATATCTTTGATGACCATTTCTGTGAAAAAACTGCTTGATTTCTTACGCTTAATTTGAACATTTCTAAGGTGATGAGCACTTTTAATGATTTTGGCATTAAATTCGATGCCACAGCATACCTGTGGTGGAACCAGTGGCAATCAAATGGGTGATGGAATCGCAATTCTCAAGAGCCTGCTCGTCTTTATTGTCTTTCGGCATTGTGGAAGGAGGGTCGCCGATGGCAGATGCGGCCCCCTCGAGGGACTGATGCGTGGCTTCCAGTTCAGCATCTCTCTCAATTTGCAAAAGTTGCAGACCTCTGGTCACGAACGTGTCCACCTGTAACTGGATCTCAGCAATCCGTTCTCGAGATAATCCTAGTACGTCATGAACCTGCTTGGGCTCTTTCGCCCTCCTAGCAACCGCACGGTGCCCACCTGTGTAAAAAAGACATCCAATGTCAACTCTCAGCTCTAGAACCACCTTCGAATTAAGTAACCTAGAATACATTCGTCATGAGGCAAGAACTCTTGAAAGTTGGAAACACCACACCAGATTTCGCGAACTTCTTCAGCAGCTTCCAGGCCTCGGTGACCTGCCAGTTCTCCACTTTTCCTTTCGCCTGCAGTCACAACATCCAACCCACTCCCTCCCGTGAGTTGAAAAAGAATAAATACAACTGCAAAACACATGAGAGTTAACAGCAAAATCAAATATCAACCCTTGGGCCCAAGATAAACAAAAAAAGTCGAAAGCCCCCTATGGAAGCCAAGAGTCAATGAAAGTAACTTTCAGAACGTATTCTTATCATTCAAAATTGTAGGATGCATTTTTTTCTTTCTATTACCGGTATTACATGTTATTACCAGGATGGACGCTTCCTAAATGGCTTATTTTAAACCAACCAAAGATCAACTCGGTTCGTTCCGTGCATCCCATGACCATCTGCAGTGAAGCTAAAGGAAGCTGCAGACAGACAAGCTGGAGTGGGTGGAACCCAAACCCGACCGACCGACCGACCGATCCCATGGCTGGCAGGTCGACCTGCCCCCCGAGAGGAGAGCCATCCATCCATGTCTGTACCCACCTGGGAGTCTTGCAGAGCGACACGCAGCTCCCGCTGGTAATGATCAAAGAGCGTAGGGTAATGCAGGCTCGCTCGCAGGCAGAGCGGTTCCAGGCCCTGAGGCATGGGTCTGGCCAGCAGGAACGGCTGTGCGAGCGCCACCAGGTTGTGGCCCGTTCCCATGCGCTCCTTCGCTTCCTTCACCTCCCCTCTCTCCTGCGCGCAGGCCACCTCTCTCACCATGGCCGCAATGCCGTCCTTAATCCAGCTCACCACGGCCTTGCCCAGCACTCGCCTCCCCAGTGGGTTGCCAGGACCCCCGTCATCTGCAAACACACCGTCAGCGGCTCAGGATTCTTCCCCAGTAGAAGCATACGATGATGGACGCCCAGGACAGGAATTAGAGAAGGCACTGAAGACCAGGAAGGAGTTAGTGATGCGGGTCCTCGGATGTCAAAATCGAAGAAAGACTTTCACAATTCGTATTCATCGCGAAGGCCCACTTTACATTGCAAGGAGAAAAAAAAAAAAAGAACGAACGAGCTCACAAATGTGAGCTACAGTTGTTAGTCCCGCCAACAAATCATGATTACAACACAGGATTGGTGCAGAATCATCATTATTTCGTCGATTCTCTCATGTGTGTCAATGTCAACTATACACTAGTCCAAATAAAAAGAATGGGCATGACGAGGTTGCACTTACGTGGCTCCTCCGTGACATGCTAAAGTGCAAAGTTTCAAGCTACCTCTTTGAGGCAGGTTGGGAACTTTTTATCTCAAATGAGACATAAGATCGTAAGAGTAATGAACGGATTATTAACGATTGTTATCCCATCCCTAGCTGCAAGTGCTATTGGTTCAGCTCTTGTTGATTCAAACCCTCTCTTGTTGGTTCCAGCTCTGCAATGTAAAATCCCTGAGTTAAACTGTAAGAATTCTTGTAAAGCCATTAACCCCTAAAGAACCAAGATTTCAAACTTTCAAAATGATCGGTTAGATCGAATTACGATCAATAGAATTCTGACAGAATCAAATTTTATATCCTCAGAATCAGTGCAAGTTTCGATCAAGAGGTACGTGCAATCTAAAACAAAGAAGGTCCTCATACAACTCGCTAAGAAAAGTCATTTGACTCGATTTGGGCCGTTTAGGGGTTCCTTGTGTCTCTTGTACAGTGGCCTTCGAATTTAAGCTGCCGTTATGACTTCCGACATGATTAGTGAACAGATTTCATCTCTATCCCTTCTCACACAGCAAACGTACCCGACTCGTCTTCATCCTCCACCAACAGTTTCGCCACCTCGGGGTTCTCCGACAACTCAGTCCCTTCAGAAAACACAGGAACAGCCGAGTTGGAGATGAGAGCTCGAAGGTCGCTCTTCACCTCTTCAACTACGGCCCCATTCTTTTTACTCTTTCCACTCCGTCGTCTCTTGAAATAAGGTTTCTTTTTCGTCCCCTCACTGGAACTCTGCCCCTCTCCTTGTCGCCCCGCAAAAGCAACGACACACAGGAACGCGGCGGAGCGGCTGGCTATGGTGATGCCCGGGGAGGTCAAACTCACGAAAGCAGATTTCTGCTTGGAAGACAGATGGTCTCCGACTCGAGACGACAGAAACTCCGTGCCGAGAACTCCAGTATTCGCCAATGCCGTCACCATGGTCGAATTGGGGCAAGGCCAGGCAAGTGTGCGGAGGTTTTTTAACTAGAAATAGGAAGAAACCTAGAGTCGCATCATGAATTCGAATCTACCCATAGCCTTGGCAATTTGGAAGACGCCCCTCTCTTCGAACTCAAATTCGAATTCGAA
Source organism: Climacium dendroides (assembly GCA_950106755.1). Lineage (NCBI taxonomy): Eukaryota > Viridiplantae > Streptophyta > Bryopsida > Hypnales > Climaciaceae > Climacium > Climacium dendroides. The sequence continues at coordinate 49,533,872 of OX467082.1, forward strand.
TCAGCTCAGTCGTTCACATCTGAAGAAGACGAAGAAGAGCACAGCTACCATCAGCACAGCTGGCTCAAATTCCGCCCTTTCAGAACCTCATCTTATAATTCATGCAGACCTTCGAAACTCTTCCGATTCAGCCCTCCCAATAATCCCGTCCTAGTCAGTCCCATTTCGATTCCCATCCAATGACCACATGGACCCACAACACTCACCCTCGTTCGCAGGCGAGTCCCCAAGGTGACGCCATCCTAGCCCAGAAAATGGGCAGGTGGGGAGCTCCGCTTCCGAATGTACCAGCAAAAGAGTACTCTAACGACAAAAGCACCACGCAGCGCGTCGGTTCTTACCTGGAAGCTCCGAGGAGGCCTTGAGCAACCCACCCACGAAGAAAGGGCAGTTTCGCGCCAAGCTCCACTGGAAGCCACAATCCGGAGCTGGCGAAGAAGCGAGGGACGAACGAGCGAGCAATGGAGGGGGTACAAGCAGCAAGCAGCAGCACGAAGTTCCGTTTCGTGAGTGTGGCCCAGCAGTCAGGCAGTCAAGTCGGCGCAAGTGGTGTACTGGTGTGGGATGGGCAACGCCAGCGCCGCCACTCCCTCTCCCGCCGAGATCCAACACACAATCACACACACACACGCTTGCTTTTGCATCTTTCGTTCTTCCCCTGCACGCAGACAGGCAGGCAGGCATTTAAACCAGGCCACATCCCAGGGCCACGCAAGGCCACAACAGGAAGACCCTGACGATATGAACGCCCGGGAGACAGCACGCTGCGCATCCATGGAACCCCAAGATGCCAGGAGAGGCAGAAATGTTGCACGGTGGTAGAGAGGAGCGACGGGCTAAATATCGGGGAGTGACTGCTGTGGCACTCCATCGGCGCCACACAAGCAGCAGGGCTAGGGGGCACGGGGCCCGCGGGAGCAAATGGCCGCAGGGAGGCCACGGACCCCGCAGCCAGCCCAACCAGCGATCCTTCCTTGGCGTTGAGATGAAGCTCCCACTTCCGTCACTCACTCAGTTCCCAAGGGGACGGAGCCTGACGAAAGAGGCTTGACTTCCGTGCGGAGGAGGGGGTATAGCTACACTAAAATTGGTAAATAGTGTTGCATCTCAAACTTAAGGACAAACAGATTATTAATAAATATTGTATTGATTCAGTGCCTTCATCACTATGTACTATAATTGTATCGATTATATGCATTTTTACGCACTAAATCAGTGCAAAAACAATGAATATCAATAGTGTACAGTTTATGTACTTTAACTATATGATTGTTGTGTCAAAAATCGTATAGCAATCATATAGTTAAAGTACATAAACTGTACACTATTGATATTCATTGTTTTTGCACTGATTTAGTGAGTAAAAATGCACATAATCAATACAATTATAGTACGTAGCAATGAAGGCACTAAATTAGTACAATATTTGTTAATAATCCGTCTATCCATAAGTTGAAGGCACTAAATTAGTACAATATTTGTTAATAATCCATCTATCCTTAAGTTGAAGGCACTAAATTAGTACAATATTTGTTAATAATCCGTCTATCCTTAAGTTTGAGATGTGGGTGATAATTAGTGTTGTAGTGAACTGGATCATAGCCTTAACTTATTATTTTACCATTCTAACTTTTAAAATTTGTTCCCATCTAGCACTAAATGCACTTTCATAGAAATGTTGAAATGACAAAATTTTACTATAGAGCTAAAATAGTGTTAGAATGGATAAATAATGGTTTAACACTAACCTTGCAAATCACAATTAGTGTTATTGTTGACAATTAATGTAGCCAACACTATTTACCAATTTTAGTGTACCTACAGCCAAACCGGAATATTGAGATACAAGGGGAAACTCATCGATAGTTATCTTTGGGTACTCCCACAAAAAAATTAAAGGGACTCATTGTGAAAAATTGCAGATGTTGAAAACATGATGCAGAGCCCCTAGTCACTTCAGTAACTATTGATGTATAGAAAAGTCAGATATTTATATATAGTGTGTACCCCGAGCACTTTAGTACTCTTCTAATTTTTTAGTTTATAAAAACTTCAAAATTCAATAATTTTCACACCATGCATCCAAATGCCACAAAACTAAGCCTTATGCACCTCCTCACCCTCCTCACCAAGGGCTTTTTGATGGTACCAAGCATGTGACCAAAGGATGCACCCTTCTTCACCAAGGGGTACCAAACACGCAATTGAGGGACGCATCTTTCTTCACCAAGGTTTTTCTAATGGTACCAAGCACACGACTAGGGACGCATTTTTCCTCACCAAGGGGTACCAAGCACGTGACTAGAGACGCACTTCTTTTCACCAAGGGCTTTCTGATAGTACCAAGCACGCGACTAGGGAACAGTACCAAGCACGTGATTGGGGACGCATGATCTAGGAGATCTCAATGTGACAAACTAAACCAAACCAACAACCCAAGCACGTGATTGGAGGTGCACAATCCAAGAGATCTCAACGTGACAAACAAAACAAACAACCCAATTTAAGTGACAAACAAAACAAACAACCCAAGGTATAGATTGGTTATCCTTTTGTAGCCTTGTGTTAATTGCAAATGGATAATGGTTAATTTCCACTTTGGAGTATAGATTGGTTATTCATTTAAGGTATAGATTGATTATCCTTTTGTACCCTTGTGTTAATTGCAAATGGATAATGGTTAATTTCCACTTTGGAGGGAGGGGAGATAATTGTCAAAGTTACTTTTAGTTAGATAGACAATATTGGTTAATGCCATGGCATGACAAATATGGTAGAAGTATACAAGTCATAGCTTTTTAGGGTTACTTTTAGTTAGATAGACAATATTGGTTAATGCCATGGCATGACAAATATGGTAGAAGTATACAAGTCATAGCTTTTTAGGCTCATCTATTATGGACAATGCTTGGATGCATTATTCATTGAGAAAGATTCTTTGTGTGGACAATGCTTGAATGCATTATTCATTGAGAAAAATTCTTTGTTTGTACTTCTTATTCACTCATCTCTCTTCCTTTCTAAATGATTCTTTGTTTGCACCTTCTTGATTCACTCATCTCTCTTCCTTATTTAGAGAGAAGTATCAAAAAGAGAAGTGCCAAAGCTAACCACAATACATCTCTCTTCCTTATTTAGAGAGAAGTGTCAAAAAGAGAAGTGCCAAAGCTAACCACAATACGTGAATCTATGAGAGTGGAATGGATCCCAATGAAAAATTCACATTTATATTGAATAAAATATTCATTATTAGAAAAAGATGATTTTTTTTTATACTTCATCATTTTTATGTTTGCACACATTGAACTCAATTTGTCTAACAAATTTTCCTCATACTAAAAAATGATAAAGTAGGTTAGGTCGTCATCATATTTGGCCTAAAGATCACAGTGCCAGCAAAAAAGCATCGTCTTGAAAACAACAATACATTTCATGAGCTGCAGCATAAGACCAAGTACCCTCGCTGGATCTGGGTATTAAACAGCACTCGTTTTACTCTACTTTTGAGAACGCTACCAAGTTATGCATTCCAATGAGGCTGGCATAAAGCACTCGTTTTACTTGCAAAAATTTCCAGCGTCCCTGGGTTGAGAACCACTTTATTCATATTAATCAAGTAGGCGCTTTAGCAAGTAAACAGAACAATGCACATCGAAGGCAACTTGCAAGAAAATCTAATTTCTCGTATAAATGCTGAGGGAGGAGAGATAAAGAACAATTTTTCAATTTTACCTAGGTGTGGATACACACTCAGCAGTAACATTACGATAATTCCCATCCAATTATTACATCATGATACAGCGCCCTTCGGGTTGATCTGTCTCCGGCAATCTGCAAAAGAGGAGGGACCGTCATTCATTTATGATCCTAAATGGAAGGCAAACCTGCAAAAAGATGGAACCAAAGAAAGAAAAAGAAAATACCAGAACTATATTGCGGTACTGAAACATTGAATTGGCAGCTACAGTAAGTTGGACGCTGCTGGCAACGGATTAAATCTAAGCAGCAACTGCATCTGTCTAATTTGTGGGTCAGGACAACAATAAGACACTAACCCAGACGTGTTTGTCTATAATATTCTTAAAGGATAGGCACGCATACCTCGATGGAGAAAATCCCCTCGACTGCCGCAATTGAGGCACTCTAGATGCTTGCCTATGCACAAGCGCCCCTTGAATTTCTGATCAAGGCTACTCCGCAATAAAGAGAAGAAAATGCAGTCTGCTCCAAATTCAACTCTAATATTTTCATGTCCATGCCAATACCAGATATCCTCTACGGTACCCGATAAGTTTCTCTAGGAACCTGCTTCAAGCGTATGGGCTCCCGGCACATGCAGAAAAAAGTAGTCCGCATTTACAGGAGCAGAGAGAGCTGGAGGATTTTCACCAAAGACTAACAACTTTCTAGAGGAGAAAATCAGGAATCGGGCCTGTATTCTGGGGCGCGGAAACAGGGCTTTTGTCCTGACGTCGGTTGTGCCGATGAGAAGATCGATGTTTGTGTTTCTTTCTGTGTGTCTTTTCGCTGAGTTGGAATGTACCTTCCTTGTCATTTTCACTACTAGACCCGTCCTTGTTCGGTAAAACCAGTATCTCGTGCTTTGAGGGTCTATGTCTGCTCCTCCTGTGCTCCTTATGACCGATATCTGATGTTTGCCTGCCAACTTCGTTACCCAAACCATCACCCGTATCACCTCCCCCTTCATCAGCCTCCCTGGGACCAGTCTTTTCTCTGTTCTTCACAGACCGATGGCTATGCCAAGACTTCCTTGAAGAGGACGCAGCAAGAGAACTCTCTAAACCGTCAGCAGGATTGTGACCCTTGTTCCCGTCTGCAGAAAGTGCATCTCGTATTGCAGTAAACACCAACTCATCCTTCAACCCTTTTTTGCTCACAGATACTGAAACTCCAGGCAAATCATCTTCGTCATCCAACGCAACAACTACTGGCCTGCGTGCCTTCCCTTGTCGGGGCTTAGCCCGCAACAGGGAACTATCATTGAAAATAGATGAATCAGATGGTACGTGAGACGCAGCTTCCGTGGATGCTGTAAGCTGAGGGGGCGGATAATCCACAGAGGGTGCATCACTTGGCAAATAAAAACTCTCATGTCTATGACGATGCTGCTGTAACAACGCAGCACTTGAATCTACAGCAGAAGAATTTTCTTTACTTGGTGGTTGGAAGTTGAACTCAGCTTCCCATTCCCGATAAGTAGTGCTAGATCTTGCCTCTCCAGCGTGCAGGAACACATCATCATTGCTGTCAACAGGACCTAGAGCATCAAGATTCTCTTCGGTTGAAAGACCGTTAGGTAAAGAAACTCTCCCCTGCGCATGCACAGAAACCGGTCCCAATTCTAATGAAAACACCTCGCTCAGGGCAGTTAACGTTTCAAAACCTTCCTTCATTCTCACTGCATTTTGGGGATCCTCAAACGGTTGAATCAATCCCAGTACATTACACGCCCTCTCCTGCACTTCCATGTCCACGCTACTCACCAAAGGAGACACATTCTCTTTTATCAACTCCACCGCCGCATGCAATGACCCTCCATCACCAGGCCCACCAGATTCCTCTTGCTCAGGGACTTGTGACTTTCCAAGAGATTTGCTGTTGGCATATGATACAAAAACCTTCAAGACCCCTTGAAGATAGACCGCATGTACCGAGAAAGGCAGAAGACGAGTGCGAGGTTGGAGAAGAGCCTCCAAGATTTCATAAGGTCCAAGAGGTGCTCGTTCAATGTATTCTCCAACTATCCAAGCTGCCGCACAAAGCACACTTCGCAATGCAGGTCTCCCAAGGAAGGCAGGGTCGACAAGAAGGCCACGTGAAACTCTCACCACATCTGTCCGTACAGATTCCACCCGGAGTGCAATGTCTACAAGCTGGCGACCTACTTCATCTCCATGTTCACTGTGGGGAATGCGAGCGATGTCCGCCAAAACTGATACGTACCAGCCAAAATCAGACACGAGCTCATACCGAACCCGGCTACATGTCTGAAGTATTGACGACACTAGTTCGTTGCAGAAGTCCGCGTCTGCTGACTGCGCATAGCGAAGTAAAACCTGCAGAGCAAAGTCGAAATTGGTGTTAATACACACTTGAGGCGTTTGAGAATCTGGAGCCTGTGAACCTGGCCACCCAATTCGCATTGCGAACAAAACTATGCATACTACCAGCATAACAACACTGGTCAATAATGCGAAACCCCCAAAGCGATGCAAATTTTGATCCAAACCTCTATTATTTATTGATTCGCACCTGCACTGTCTCCTCAACATTGCTTTCAGAAACCATTCCCATAATCAGAACGAGAGCGCTCCTCTGTATGCTTAGATCCCCGTCGTTCAGACACTTGATAATGACTTCCTTACTTGATTCCAGAGCCCATGGATGTGAATTCATCAAGGCAGCAAGCGCTTTCAGTCCCAAGTACTTCAAATTCGGATCCCCAAGCGCCATGTTTTCCCTCAGTTTCTCCACGCATAGCTTAACAGCTCCCTCATGCTCAATCAACCCAAGCGTCACTGTGCGGATGCATTCAAACAGCAGTGATTTCGCATGCGTCTTCCTCATGTGATCACACAAAGGCCCTGCTATTTTGCGACCCAAGCGGGGTTCCAGGGGAGTCAAAGCGCCAAAGATTTTCACCAGCTTAATTGAGAGCCAATTGTTGATGGAGTTTTCGAATAGTCTATAAAACTCGGGTGCAAGAGGAAGATACGCCCGAGGATCTCTTAAAGTAAGTTCACACAAAACGCTTACTGCAGCACACACTACCTGTGGATCCGCGTCCTCCATCTTCTCCACAAGCCGTTTAAAAGCGACCCTGATGGCATCAGGGAACCTCACAAAAACCCTTAATAACACTAGGGTAGCCTTCTTACGTAGAAAACTCCGGCTACTGGCCATCAAGGTGAATACTTCCGGGGTCAGGGCAGCCGCCAGATCCGCATTCAAAATCCGCGACAGGCATTCGATGGCCATGCTTGTCTCATACTCGTTCTTACTTCCCATGTCCTTTCTAAGTAAGTTTGTAGTGAGGACCAAAACATCAGTTCCTTCATGAAAGCTCTGTGCCGCCGCGAGGTAGCCCACTTTTTTGTGCGCAAATTTGGGCATGGTCATAACTTCCACTACGTGAAACGATGCCCACGACATGTCGGCTCCGCAGGCCATCTGCAAGTATGTAAGTTTCTGAAGAGCAGTCACCTTGATAACAGGGTCCGTGGACTTCATCTCCTTCCGAACCTCCTCCAACGCTTTCGCCAAGTATCGCGACTCGCCTATCATTTGCAGCCGCAAGCCTTTCACCAGATCGTCCAATGTCCTTTGAAACAAGGACTCCATCATTGCCGACGCCGCCATAGCCATCCCAATTTCCCCGAACCCTAAATAACTGATGGCCACCTGTTCCTCCGACGCGCAGCACGGAATCGATACTAAACAGACGGTATATCATCTGAAGATCACATGCTGATTAAAACACTCGCTCTGCCCTGCTTCCACCAACGTAAAAACATCGCAGCATTCGATGACCTGCGCGTCACCACGAAATGTAAGCGAAGATAAAAGACGAAAGGCAAATAGAAACATTGCAATTCAGAAACTCTACACTGAACCCTAGAAACCTCAATCAGGTAAACTCTCATGACCAAAAAAAGAGAACATAAAATCAACCCTAGCAGAGGATCGCACACTCCAATGAAAACATCGCCCTACGCTAGGAAACTCACCAAGACCTCCAATATGACCAAGACACTCTCACAAAGGAGCTTCAAAGGACCTTGCCCAAAAAAGGGCTGTGAAACCAATAATAAACTAAGATGGCTCAAGACGTCCGCAGGAATAGCGCTCAACACTACCAGTTTCGTGATTGCATCTGATCAACTCTGAACTTCAGCGATTCCCAACACAACCCGCAGTCCCAGACAGAAAATCGAGTTCTCGAGCTAGCCGACGAAGGAATCCAGCGTACCACCCCGAAAGACCCTCCAGGAACCTAAACCGACCGCCTGAAGACCGTGGAATGAAGCAATTGGAGATTCCACTTTTCACTTCCAAAAAACTGAAAGAGGACTGAAGATTCATCAAAACCAGATGGCAGTGCAGGCGGACGCACGCGCCCAGCCAGCATCAGTGCACTTCAGAGTTGATCTACCGGTATTCACCTCGACGGATGGCAAGCTGCGTCGCGATTCCAGAGCTGAAGAAACGGTGAGCGCTTGGGTGCTCGGTGAGCGCGGCGATAGGTGAAGACCGCGGTCCGGGAGAGGTACTATGATGAGAACTGAAGAAACGCAGAATTATTAAATAATCTCTTCTATTAAGACAGGTGTTTTGTTTTGTTTTGTTTTGTTATGTTTTGTTATGTTTTGTTATGTTTTGTTTTGTTTTGTTTTGTTTTGTTTTGTTTTGTTTTGTTTTGTTTTGTTTGTCATGTTGAGATCTCCCGTCCCGGACCATGCATCCCCCAGTCGCGTGCTTGGTACCATCGGAAAGCTCTTGGCGAAGAGGGGTGCACAGGCTTGGTTTCATGGCATTCCGACTCATGGTGTGAAAGTTATTGAATTTTGAAGTATTTTTATGAACTAAAAAATTACAAAATTACTTTTACTTTTGTTTTGACTGTGGCAACAGCATAGGGTACACATACTTGGTATCGTCAGAAAGCCCTCGGCGAGGAGGGGTGCACAAGCTTGGTTTCATGGCATTCCAACTCACGATGAGAAAGTTATGCATTTTTGAGTTGTTTTTGCTTCTAAAAAAATTAAAAAAATTACTTATACTTTTGTTTTGATTGTGGCAACGCCATAGGGCACCCTAGTTAACACTGAAAGCACGGGTCTCCAGTATGACTCTATTTCAACAAAATTCTGCTTCATTTGTTTAAAAAAAAGCCCTTCAAAGTTCATGTCTTTGTATCCTCCCATTTAGGAACTATTTATGCTTGGAATTTTATTTATTTACTAGCGGTTGGCACTTGCTTTGCTACGCATTAACAATATTGACATCTTCATACAATATCCTTTAAAAATACATATATTGTACAATAGAAAGTAATTAAAGAAAATCTTTATATCATTATTTTCACAAAAAAATCTTTGCAAACATGAAAACATTGCAAGGACACCACCACTTGATAAATTTCTTCACTCACAAACAATATTGACCAAAATTGAAGAATTGAAATGCAAATTTGTCAAATTGCAAAGACTTTGTGAATACTTTGTTGTAGAATCCAAAATTGCTTCAATCTAACAAAGCTTCAAATCATTTGGTAGTAAGAAAAGAACATTAAAATTGAGAACATTCAAAGCTTAGAAAATTATAGAATTGTGGAAGTAAAATGAAGTGTGAAGCCAAGAAATATGAAACCTCTGTAATATCACTATACCTCTGCAATATTATATTTTTACACTGTGATATTACAGAGGTGAAATGGACGTTGAAACTATATAATATCACACAATGTAAAATGTGATATAACGGAAGACCTTATGATTTTAGTAGTATGATGATAGTTATCCAGAGATGTCATGACATGTCTTCTAGAAGTCTTGAAAAAAATTCAATTTTTTCCGTGAGAATTGAAAGTACCATCAATTTTTGATTAAAAAGCAAAAAAAAATTCATATCTAATACATACAATTATGCTAAAAAACTTTGAATATTTCTCCCGCGGGTGTATATTATATTGTTTAACAACATGGTGAAAGAAAAATTTTACCTTGTCATATGTATTAAAATTTTTAAAATCAATACTCCATGGCAATAGGTCCCAAGTTCAAATTGCAATAAAAAGTTGAATTTTACAAATTTACAAATTTTCAACTTAGAGTAGAAACTAAAATTCATAAGCTTCAAAAGTTGCCAAAATACACACTACTTAGGAAAGTCAAAAAATATCACAAGAAGAGAGCATACATCATCTTTCATAAAATCGGGTTCAAGCAATTTCTATAAAACATTGGATAAAAATGCATTTGCGGAAATTGGGTTCAAACAATTTCCGTAAAACATTGGATAAAAATGCATTTGATATAAACATCTATGAGACATCACAAAGTTTAAATCCTATGGTTTGTCAAGAGTTATTATGTGGTTATTGTTGTTTCATGAGTTTGCACGTTAATTACAATTTATCACATCATTACGATGCATTACTTCGTATCTTTACGATGCAGTTGCAAGTAATGTATAGTAATGATGCAATAAATTGTAATTAACTGTAATTAACATACGAACAACATGAAACATGATATTTGTTAACAAACTATAGGGTCTAAACTTTGTGATGAACCTCCATTAGATCATCTAAAGGACATAAGACATCTTTTAAGACATTTCAAGGTTAAATTACAACACATTTTCATTGTTCCAAATGGACCCTTGGCTTTCCCTTCAACTAGTAAAAAATAAATAGAATAATGATAATAATGTTGGTCTTAAGACCATTGTGATCCAAGTACTCCACTAGCAGTTATTTTAAATATTTGGAAGTAAGACCTATTACAAGGTACATTTTAAATGTTTGGAACTAATAATTTAAAAAATATTCAAGTTACTATACCATAACATATTTGAAGTATACTATATTAAAACTATTATATAATGTATTAAAATGATCCACAATATATAATTTATAAATCTATACAAGGGTACCTAGTCTAAATGGAAGGGGAAAAATATGTATAAGGAATTTCTATTTTCCATTTGCAAATAGGCAAAATGATTAACATCTCATTTTGGATTGGACATGTATATAGTCAATTTATTTTTTCTAAATAGGAACTATCATTGTTCTATATTCTAAATTCTAAACTTTGAAACTAGTCTATTTGATAGTACCATTTGTCAATTTTGGGACCCTAAACCACTACAATCATAAATGCATAATTCATGCTTAGCCAATATAATACTACTTATAGGATATTCAATTTTTGTGGATTTTTTTCCTATTGTATATGTATAATTTATTTGAATGAATTTTTTGATATATGATGTTTGTGTGTGTGATGTTCATGTGGGTTGTGGTCAACAGTAATTGTGTTTAATAGTACATGTATTGATCAACTCTAAGACCATGTATATATTTTTGAATTATAACTAGCGGTTGGTGCTTGCTATGCTACGCATTCACCATTAGAATTTCTTTAGGATTTTTTATGTATTAGATAGAATGCAGAGTAAGAATTTCAATAAATGTTTAGATAAAAATAATTAAAATCTTCATATAATTTTTTTTATAAATAAGCATATACTAAAATAAATAATAGAAATTTAATGAATGATGAATGAAATACATGCAATGATGAATACGGTAAAAGATACACATACATTAGAATGCATTAGAAATTTGACTCAATTGTTACAAACAATGGCAAACCAAATAGAAGAATTTAAAGGAAAAAATTATAAATCTCAAAAGCTTCGTGAACAATTCAATTGTTGTGAAATCCAAAATCGGTTCAATCTAATAAATTTCTCAAATCATTTGGTAGTAGCAATAGAAAATTGAAATTAGAAGCTCAAAGCTCACAAAATAAATATATAGCCAAGAAAAACAATGGAATTGCTACCTTTATAATATCACCATATTGATCCTCTTTAATATCACCTCAATTGCAACGACTATATTATTTCTATAATATCAGTCTTTGTAAAAAATGATATTACAAATGTGATTGTGAATTGCTACTCTATTTTATTAATATCACATTGTGTGAAAATATAATTTCTATGTATGCATGATTGGAAATATTTTTATAAAATAATTAAAATAATTATTTTAAAGACTTACTGAAATCATTATCATACATTTTATTCAAATATATCAAATTTTTACTAATATGTGATATAATGAATGCGTAGCATAGTAAGCCCCTAGTATTAATGGTAGCATTTGTGATATTCAGAGGGACTTATGATTTTAGTAGTATGATAGGGACATATTGGAATTCTTTAAATTTCAATTTTAACTATTATAGGAGGTAGGAAAATAGGTAAAATAGAAGTAGAAAAAAATAGGATTTGTCTATTGTGCAATAATAACTAAATAGTCCCCCACAATAAAAAGTTTCAATGCACATATATACGAATGAAAAGGTATAGTAATGTATCCATGTGTGATTTCTTTTGTGATGCCTATTGACGCCATTTTAGGCTTAGGCACTAGAAGAAAAACGTGTCCGCCACAACCGGCCGTTTTGCGACTAGTGTCCTATGCAACTATCCTGCGACTGAAATCCTCTCTATTTGTACCAAATTTAATTTAATTGTTTTATATTATTGTTTTTATCGCAAAGTAGTCAATCTATAGTTGTAAAAATGACTAGGAAACAACTAGAGAAAAATTGCAACTATAAAATGACCAAAGTTATTTCTTAGTCATTTTCTAGTTGTTTCCTAGTTGCTTTCTAGTTGTTTCCTAGTTGCTTTCTAGTTGTTTCCTAGTTGTTTTCTAGTTGTACTTTAGTTGTATGGCAAATTTCATTAAAATGGTAGCATTCTATATTTCTCTGTGCAATTTTTCAATCTGCGGGGTTTCAATTGCAAAATGACATCTAAGACTAATATAGATTATGTACATCTAGAACATTTATAGATTTCAAAAATCTAGGATTCATAGAGATTTTAGACTACGGGATTTTAAAAAATTAGTAAAAATCTAGATTTTAGATATCTAGGACTTTTATAGATTTTAGAAATCTAGGATGGATATAGATTTTAGATTGCACAATCTAAACTGTTAAAAGTGCCAAATAATGGAATGTCTCCATTTTAATGAAATTGCCCATTTGGTTTTTAGTCATTTTACACTCTTAGAAAATTTAGCTATTTTGTTGATTTGACTGTATAGATTTGTTTCACTTATCTACTAAAAATTGAGTTTTGTAGTAGTAAAACTAGTTGTTTCCTAGTCACTTTTAAGTCATACATTAGTTGTCTTAGTTGCTTCCTAGTCATTGTTAAGTCATACATTAGTTGTTTCTTAGTTGTTTTTCAATATCTTAGTTGCTTCTTAGTCATTTTTTAGTATCTCAGTTGTCCCATATCTATTGTCAAGAGTACCTTAAAGTTGGACATATAAGAGTTGTAAGCTATTGTTGTCTTATGCAATGAATTGTGTTGGTAGAATTCTAAGATTTCTACAGTTTGTAGATTTCTATGATATTTAGAATTCTATAGAATACAAAATTCTACAACCAATAGAAATTTTTTAAAAATTGAAAATTAAGAAATTTTAAAATCTATAAAATTGTAAAGTTTCCTAAACTAATGAAATCTATTAAATACCAATTTTTGAATTTTTGAAATCTAGGAAGAAGGTAGTTCAAAAGTTCTGAAATCTAGAAAAAGGTAGATTTGAAATTCTAAAATCTTGAAAAAAGTAGATCTGAAATTTAGAAATCTAGAAAAAAAAAAGTAGATTTAAAATCCTAAAATCTAGAAAAAGGTAGATTTGGAATTTTGAAATCTACAAATCATCAAGACTAGTGTTTTAATAATCTACAAATTTACAAGTTGCAAACAAGTTGCAAATGAGTCACAGACAAGGTGTATTGCTACAAACGTTTCCTAGATTCTAGAGTGTCCACTGCGACTACAAAATTCCAAATTATCACTAGTTGCAATCCAGTCGCAAATGTCCGATGCAACTGAAAAACCAGTTGCGTAGCGTAGTCGCAGAACCCCCTTTTTTCTTCTAGTGAGGGTGGCATAACTTTTGCTAGCTTTCAAGCACCGATTAAACTAAATATTATATTCCCAAAATGTTGAAGTGTTTTCCTATTTTCAAAAAAAGTTTCAAAAAATTGTGATGAAAATTGAGACCATAGGAGGTACCTATGATCCATTTTGTCTTTAAGGGGACAATAGGACTTTAGGGATTAAGGTGAATGTTATATTGAGTAGAGTTTTAGATACATACTTAAGAGGCTTGTTGAGCATTATTTAACTTGGAAGAGTTAAAGGATATTTTTTTCTTACTCCAAATCTCAAAGATTGATTCTACAAAAAATTTATTCCATTCTTCACCATTTCATTGTCTTTGCAAGTTTACCAATGTTCTTTCATTAAAGGACTATGATGTAGCTACATTGGCAAACACCATTTGCAAACACTTTGGATTTTAAAAAGATAAGTCATGCACCCTCCACTAATAAAAGTTTGAATTTCATTACACTTTCAAACTTTGGGTTTTTAGTTTTGAATTTTTTTAAAAATTGTTGTTAATTTGTAATGTTTGAAATATGTACAATATAAAATTTTGAAAACCATGTGTCTTACAAAACTTTTGAACTTTCATCAGTTGCTCTTAAAATTTGTAGCGGTTTTTTATGGTGTAAGTGACTTTTCAAGGTCAAAATGCAAATTAAAAAATAAACAAAAATGACTCCTAAGCATTATTTTTCCCTAACATACACCATGTTTAGATCAAGGATAGAAAAACTAAATTCATAAAAATTAGGTACACAAAAATGAATGACAATGTTTAATTTTCTTTAAAATTGAAATTGAAGTGCATTTTTTGAGTATAGTCATGTTTTCAAAACATACTTCAATTTGCTCTTCAAAAAATATTGCCCAATTATTGCCACATGTGCAAGTTGATTAATTTATATGATTTTGATTCTTTTTCTTTATAGTGACAACACAAAAAATTTATCCATGTAAAACATATGAAAAATTGTTATTTCTAGTTGAAGATGAGACATGCACATTTATGGTTTAGGAAGCTTCCACTTTCCTATTGTATGAAGAAACTCCTTACAACCTTCAAAGTCTCTTTAATAATACTTTTACCATTATCAATCCTTTTTAAAAGATACCTCAAGTGTTATTCAAAATATGCAATACAATAATAAAACCACATAGACTCTTAGGATTCAATATTCATTCATTCAAATCATGGATGAATGCTAATTTTGTGTATGATTTATAGATGATATATTTAGAGTTACTACTAATGAAGATTGAAGAAGACAAAAGACAATTCTTCTAGGGTTTGTTTTGCATGAAACTTTGAACAAATAGATAAACCTAAAAAATGATCACATAATTTGTTTTTTTAAATTGCATGGAAGGCAACATTGGTGAAACTTTAAAAATTGCATGTATCCTCAAGACGCATGTAAGGAGGCATTTACATAGTCAAGAATCTTAATTAATCTTCTTGATTGACTTTGAATTAGTTTAAAGCATTTATAAATTTATGATATTTGTATAAAATAGATTCTTCTTTTATACATTGCTTAATGAGCTAGTATTCAAGTTTCTAATTGATTTTCACAACACCATTTGAATTGACCAAGGTCCATTAGTCAATAAAATCAATTGTTGGCTATAATGTCCATTCATTAAATTGTTTCTTTTTGGATGATACAATTTCAAAAATCAAAGAGATTTTGATCCAAAAACTATGCTCTTTTATTGAAAAAATAGATTGTGAAAATTGTTTGGCAAGTTTTGAGATATCTAATTCATAGTTTGAGTGGCATGTGATTTTGTTGTATTGCATAGGTCAATAATTCAATCAATTCTACACTATTGTATGTATTTTTTTACTTTGCTATGTTTGGCAAATACAATTATATAATCAAGAGGATTTTTAATTAAAGAATTACAAAAAGGTCCCCAATAAGAAGATATACTTTGATTGTAAGATGCAAAATTGGAAGTCTTGTTGAAAAAGCCATTTTAAAGAAATAAGTTGTAGCGGGAAAAGAGATACATCATGGGACCAAAGAAGGGAGGCAAAAAGGGAAAAGGAAAGGGAAAGAATAAGGATGAAGGACCTTTAGGTCCCACACCCGAAGAATTGTTGGCACAAATTGCAACACTCAATGCTGCTAAAGATAAAGAGACACAAGAGCGCAATCTTATGATGCTTGAACGAGTAGGAAATTTTCTTCTCTTTATTCAACCTTCTTTTAATTGTTGAAACAACAATTATCAAAATTTTATCATTTACAATGAATTTTATTATTCTAATTGTTTATTAAAAATATATTTTCAATCAAATACATACCTAATGAATTTTATATATGTTCTCAACAAAATTGATAAAGAGGCATGAATAACTTGTTAGCAATAAATCATTGATTTGAGAAGTGAGGTTGCATACTCACATATAGTAAATTGGGTTATTTTGGTGTAAGTGCTTTCAAATGCAGTAACTCAAGGAATATGAAATTCTTGATGAAATTGTGATTAATCTTGTTGATGAAATAATTTAGCAAGAATAATCAAGTTGAAAACATTTGTAGTGTGAATGATCTTTTCCTAGTCTTGTGTTTCACTAAAGTAAGGGAGGGGTTCCAAATGAAGGCTAGAAATATTCAGAAAATGATCATCTCACCCAAATTACAACTTTTGACAAATGACAATGCACCTATATCTATAAATATTCTCGATGCTTTTGTGTTGTGAATATAGATTTAGAAAATTCCACTAATGCCCATGAGCCTCAAACATTGTTCAGGACAAGATCTCATCCTTTTGGGAAGTCAAAAAAGAAGAATATGATAAGCTACGCGCTGAATTTCGTAACAAAGACCGAGCTATGGAGGAGCTTGAAGAAGCACATCAGCTTGAGCTCAAGGTTAATTTGTTCCTCCTGATTGAATGTCAGGAGGAGTTTCACTAGGAACTCAGATACTTTGTTTCCCAACTTTCGGAACTTGTAACTAAGGTAGAAACACCAATGCATGTTGAAACAACTTGGATGCATCCTCGATTAAATTCTTCGTTTTGGTTGAAATGAGACTCCGACATGGAGTAACTTACTGATTCAGTTTTCAAACAGGAAACTCTCATTTCAATTCCGTCTTCAACCCAATTCTTGTTATTCTGTGGTGAAATTATGATCAGGTGTACAATCAGAAGATGAAACATTTGTTGTATGAACAACAAAATATGATTGCTACTATTAAAGCTGACAATGAGCAAGCTCTGAAATTACAACGGGAACAATTTAGCAAGCGCGAAGGAGAACTTGTGTAAGTGCCCTATCAAAAGTCTCTGTATTCACTTAGTTACTCATGTCATGTCTCCTTCATTTTATGGTCAAGGCATACTTTAATTCATTACTTCACAAGCTCTTTGGATTCATAGTAGTTATTTGTTGACTATTTTATTCTACGTTATTCTCATATGCTAGACAGGCACGTCACGCCAATTGTGTGAGGTAACTTAGATTGTGAGATAGATTGAAGATTTTGAAACAGAAACTAATTCATGGTTTGTTTCTTTGTTGTTCTGAAGCAGTTAAGTTCTGGGCACAAATTGCAGGAATGATAAGCGTGCTCTTAAAGATCGAGTGAAAGAGATGGAATTGTCCTATGAAGACACAATTCGCGCTTTTAAACTAGTATGAGATTAATTCATCTTGTGCCTAACGGATTGACTTATATTGTCTGTTTTCTCATGCGCTTATTTTATAAGCCTATTAATTCTATTTGATTGTAGAAAACAACGTCCGAATCAACACGTTTTGGTGATTCATTCGGCTAGATTTGGATTTTTTTTTAATCAGCGTGTCCAGTGTTGCTCCGGAGAGCTTGATTCTAGCAAACTTTTCTGCTAGTGATATAGAGTATAAAATCACACAAAATAGTTTTGCTGATGATGAAATGTAATTATTTTTCCACTCAATTTGTGTCAACCTTGCTTAAAATAAATCTATGCTTCAGGAACATGCAAAAGAAGCCACAAAGATGCGCCAAGAGTTCGATCAGAATGCTAAAGAACTTCAGCAGAAGTCTGATCGGAAGGTAACTAAAGTCCTTCCTTATAATACAAACATGTTTTTCATCTACTACTCATCAACAACTCATATTTTTCTTCACATAACGGTAATTTAGATCAAAGACCGTTGTGTTAATATAGCAATTGATCTAATTCTTTGACAAATGGCTTCATCTACAGATCAAGACTTTGAGAGAAGAAATGGACTTGCGTCGGAAAGTAGAAATTCAGGAAATTGAAGAACGGAAGAATGTGCACGTTAGTGAATTGATGAAGAAACATGAGAAAGCATTCACTGAAATCAAATGCTACTACAACGATATCACTCACAACAATCTTGATTTGATCAAAACTTTGAAGGTCGACAATGCAATCTAAAACCTCCCTCCCTCCCTCCCTCCCTCCCTCTGCCTTGAATGTCATTATTTTTATCTTTTTGTTTATTTATTCTTGATGCATTGATGCCTGTTAATTAAACTGCCACTTGAATTTGACTCTCAGCTAAGCTTAGTTGGTATGAGCACTGTATGTAGGAAGATGTGACAGACATGAAAAAGAAGGAGGCTGCGAATGAAAAGCTCATCTTTGAGATTGCACAAGAAAACAAGAGGCTCACTGAGCCATTAGCAAAAGCTCTCAAGGAAGTCGAGGGACTGCGAAAGGATCTCACAAACTACGAAAAAGTCGGTCATCACCTGTTGTTGGAAAAGCATATCGAAGAAGAAATGGATCCTGATTATTCATTCCATGAAGCCACATAATTATATCCTGATTTCAATTTCGAAGAGCCGGTTCACATTCCGTATTTACTTTTCAGAGATTTTCGTGCAGGACAAACACTTACTTGCCCAAGCAAGCTCAGGACTAAAAGAAAAGACAAAACAATTCAAACAACTGGAGTGGGACTTCCAGGTCCTTCAAAAACGATGTGAACAGGTAAGTATTCGATGTTGTACTACCGTATTCAATTTGCTGGGTTTCCTAAACCTTCTTGTCAAGATGTCACCAGCAAAACTTTATCTAAATGTTTGCTCAGAACGCAACTTTCATCATTCTACGGTGAATGGCTTTCTGGCAATTTCGGATTACAGATAGTAACTTGCATCAATGCCATCCATTCAGTAGCATAATTATGTTTTCTACAGAATGTATGGCTCGAGGAAGGTAAAGCAGCCCATTGCGGTCACCTAGGAAATGACCCATTGTGGGTCTTTTTCAGTACGTGAGATGTGAGCCACAGTGCATGTCTTACATGACAATAATTAACGGGGAGCACAGTGATCTCATTAGGAACTTCTAACTTTCCAGTGTGTAAAAATTGACTTTCTAGGCCTTTTCATGATTGAAAATATTGTGACTGCATTAGGTAGTAAGATGAGCATTACAGATTCAGATTTTGTTGATTATGAGGTAGTCTACCGACTCTTTTGGGCTGAACACTTCAAAAATTCCTAGCAAATTCATACTTAGTCAAAAAAATATAATTTCAAATGCACTTGCTGTTTCTCACACTTGTACTATTGTGTGAAAAAAATTGAAAAATTTCAGCAACAAGATGATGTCAAACTCATCATTTTGACCACAATGGGCTGGATTACCTTAGTGCAATTTAGCATAGTTGAAGACTTAATTTCACAAATTTTATTTAATCCCTCCCAAGAGTTTGGAGTTTGGAGTTTGAAGTTGGAATTGGAGTTGGAGTTGGAGTTGAAATCTACGCTTAAAGTTGTTAAACCTATATGGGTTTCTTTTACTATTTTTTATTAAAATAAAAAAAAGATCCAAAATTGCATTAGTGATTGTATATTGTATGGATGGGATCTAAAATTCAAAATCTATTGACAACTTTTATCTATATATGAATTCCAAAATATTCTTCCAAATAGTACTTTATGATGGATTTTTCCAAATCATCAATTCTAAAGAAGACTTTAGAAATTTAGGGATTAAATCAAGTAAAAGAAATAAAATTTTAAAATCTCACAAATTTATACTAGAATTTTTACTAATGGTTCTAAACTTGCTCATAAACTTGTAATTTTTAGTGAATTGAGTGAAAATTGGAGAAAAGAAAAAGGAGAGATTTTTCATTTTCAACCATATATTACTCAATTTGACTTCATAGATTGCAAGATGTAAGCATTCAAAATTAATGAAAAAAAATTCAAAATTTACCTAATTGCTTGTTTGGCTACTTGCCTTTTCTCTTAGCATAATGCCCAAATTGTTCCAAAACTTTCAAGATCCATAACTTTTGATTTGGATATCCAATTGGAAAAAAAATTATATTTTGGGGAAGCTTATAGAAATGTACGTCTTTGGTAAGAATTTCACATTTATCTACTCAAAATATGAACCTACCCAAACTTTCAACAAACTCCATAGGAGCTTAAAGAACTTTAGGTAGTTTAGCAACATTTGGATAATCAATAATGGTTCAATGTATTCTAATCTTAACAAGGATGGAGATTAGAATTTTGCAAAGTGGTTTAGGACACACAAATTTGGTTGATATTAAACATATTGAACATGTTAATTAGTTTCATTGTCTTAATTGTTTAATTTGAGATTTAGCATTATTTTCTTGCAAGTTTATTAATTTTTTAAATTCTTGCTAATTTCTTTTTATCAGCTACAAAATGAACGAGATGAGGTATTTGCAAAATTTGAGAGTAGTATTTATGACATTCAACAAAAATGTGGACTCAAGAGTATGCTCCTTCAAAGGAAGGTGCAAGTTTTGGGAGAAAAGCTAGAAAAGAAGGTTGAAAATTCTAACCATATTCTTATATTATCAATTTTTACTTCAGACTTTACAACTATTGGGCATTTCCAAGTCTTGGTGGAGTATTTGGGTCATTATAGTACATTGTGGTAAATGTAGTGGTTGCAAAAACAAATGTAAAAAAAAAGTGAAAAACATCAATAATGATTTTTTTTAAATATCCAAGTTCACTTGGTAGAATGACTTTTTATTTCAAAATTTAAAGTAAAGTAAAGCAAAGCAAACAAGGTCATAATTTTACATATTAAAAAAATAAATAATTTTTTTTTACTATGAAGGAATTAACAACAAAGACTTTCTATTGTCTTGTTGAGTCCTAAATACTAAAACATGGATGCTTTTTAGACTTTAATCATTATAAACATAGTTAGTTTGTTGACTCAAAAGCAGTGTAGCATGCTCTAAATTCAATCAAACAATGAAAAAGAATACTCTAAAGAAGTAACAATTTTTTTCTCAAGGCCATACATTTGTATATAAAAAAAATTGATTGTAATGCAACAATATATAAGGATATCATTAGAATATTGTAAGAATGTGCAAATGAAAATGTAACGAATGAAATTGTGGAATACTTTGAATTTAATATAGTAGATATAGCCATCTTGAATTCATTGAAAAATGAAAATGATTTGTTTTGAGGCAAAAGTTTTATAATCATAGAAGTTAAAAAATGGACAAAATTGTGATTGAGTTGTAACAACAAAATTATAATTATGTAGCTTAAAATCAACCCATTGAAATAATTATAACATGACTAATATTGTGAAGTTTTGGTTCTCAAAAAATGCTTTCAAATCTAAAAATGTAATTCAATCTATTGCCTATAAACTATGTTGTTTGGTCAACCCCATAGGAAGCTCAACTTGGAGAAGCAGGAATTAAATTGGATCCAAATTCTGGTATAGATAATGTTCTTGAAACAAAGAACAACCTAATCAAGTCCTTAAGATATGACCTTGGAAAAGTTACTAAGGTTATTATCCAACCAAGATGCTTGATAATAAACCTAATATATATGTAT
Source organism: Climacium dendroides (assembly GCA_950106755.1). Taxonomy (NCBI): domain Eukaryota; kingdom Viridiplantae; phylum Streptophyta; class Bryopsida; order Hypnales; family Climaciaceae; genus Climacium; species Climacium dendroides. The sequence goes on from OX467082.1 coordinate 49,555,444, forward strand.
TCATGTATTTATCAATAACTTGAAAAAATTGTATTTGTACAATTAATTAAATTATAACTTGATGAATTGTGTGCTCAATAGGCACATAATGATGTTATTAAAGCATTTGAAGCAAAAATGGTTGAATATGGAATTCCACTTGAAGAGATGGGTTTGCCACATTATATCTCCAATTCTATGATGCCATAGGTTGCAATCATTTTGTGCAAACCCCTAGCACAACTAGTAGAGCACCATAACATTGTCTACACTGTTGTCTTCATCCTCATCTTCTACCTTCTGATTGAGAGTTTTATTGGTTGTAAGCAACAGGAGCAATGTTGCAGATGCCAATGACATGAAGTCTGCAAGATTGTTGAAGGTGTCCATTTGTAAAAGGAAGAATTGTTTGTTGTTGAAAATAAGGCTAGAAATCCATAATGAGCATAGGAAATGAAATGAATTGTAGTGCATTTCTTCACCAAAAACTTGACAACAAATGAATGACCGAAATCAAGAAAACCAAGTTGTTGAACAAATTCAAAAGGGGCATACAACAATATGAGCATTCTTCATGACATTTTCAGAACTGCAATGGAAAAATGACGTCTAAGTTGACAAATCACAAACCAAGAACTAGAAGGAATCAAATCGTGTGTATAGTAACAACAGCCAATAAGGTTTCTATAGTCTTAGCACTCACTACAGTTACACTACAAGGAATTGGGGGTTATCGTGACTGCAGAAACGTGACTGCAGGGATTTTGCGACTGCATCGTGACTTCACCTCCGTAATTGCACTAGCGGACCGATCTTCCCGACGTTGCAGTCGTGATTCAATCATTCTGCAATCGTGCAATTCATTGTGGGATGAACAGTGACTGCGCTGGAGGTTCATCCACAACGTTCCGTCCACAGGGTCCATGAGGGAGTGACGTGGCTACCAGAAACGCGATTGGAGACTGCAGGGGACTGCCAAGTCATTGCAGTAGGACTGTAGGACTGAAAGAAGTCACGGGGAAGATGTTTTCTTTTACTTATACGTAAAGAAAAAGAAGTGAAGCCCCAGAGCGGTCCACGGAGGACAGAAGCGGGCAACTACGGTATCGGGTATGTGACTTCAATATGACTGCAGAATCACTGGGACTTCTTGCACATATAACTAGGGGCATGCAATAAGGTGTTTAGGGGAATATGATAGAGGGGGCCATGCTGCAAATAGATGGAACTTCCGATAAGATGTGATGCAGGAAGCCTGAAATGAAACAACATTTAGATATAACGAGAGAGATGTGGGAGTGTCATTATTCAAATGAAGCACATACAACATGAAGTGTACAAGGAAGGTATAATACTACTTGGGGTGGAAGCTCATTGAACATGGAGGCGTTTGAGGCGGCAACTAGTATGCCAATGTTTCAAAGATGAGGTGAACACTACTCCCACATCATATTTGCGGTTTTGGCATTCACACTTGGTTGATAAAGTTTGCATTCATGCATTGGACATCAAGGTTCATAGAAATGTGGCTAATACAGTACCTGCACAAGCGGGAAATTGTATTGAATATGAATGAAGGACAATGACAAAGGCAAGGTCATCATCCAATAAATGGGGTGACATTGAGAGGAAGGGACACCTTGTGGCAAGTGAAGCCTAACTAATTGCAGTATGACTTCACCATGACTGTGATGCAACTACAGAATGACTGAAGCACGACTAGAGAGTCTAATTAATGACTCCGGTATAACTACTAACTGCCCGAAATGTTTGCAAGTGGTCTACTTGCCTAATTGCTGCATGACGCGTTTAGCTTCTGTGATGCTCCGCGACCCATGACACAATGAGGGACACTAAAAACGACGTGATTACCTTCCGACTATGGATCTAAGCAGGATTGTACCTAATATTGCTCTTGCGCCAATAAGTTCTCTTCCACCGATAATTCGATGGCTCCGACTAGATTGGCGGTGGAGCTTCTATCCGGCACTCTTCGTGGAGCTGTAAGTCCCATGGTCTCGCCATTGGTTGTGATGAAGGCATCTGTGTGGTCAAGTACCTCTTGTTTCGAACGGGTTTCGTGGCATAAGACCACTTTCCAGCCAAGTCTATCCGCCGCATCGGAGAAAAATACTTGTGTGGCTTGACTTGGGAAGATGAATGGCTCGGCTATGCAAGGGAGTTTATGGCGGAAGTTCACCAAAAGGAATCCTGCGTCATCACACACATACGTAGGGTTCCCTCGCGTGTCAATTGGTTTCACCCACAGTATAGTGTGGTCATGTCTGCAAACACCGTTTCGGGAACTCCTATTTGGAAAAACACATTGCAGACACTCATAGTTGCCACGGTGTGCAATTATGGGATTGAAATGAAAGACAGAAATGTGACTTCAGTGTGATTGCCGACGGAGTGATGAGCAAGTCGCGTAGAGGCCATAGACTACGGACTGACTTCTATATGACAAGGGTTTTGTATCTGTGGACGGGACGATGGACTTACCCACAGTGAAGTCACTCCGTAGTTGTATCCTCCTCTTCGACTACTGCCTGTCATATTGTACGTATGAAAGTTAGAGCGTGTGGTATAATTAGCCAAATTCCATTTTTGCGTCAGACATGAGTCTAAGGGCAGCTAAAATTGAGGTCAATTCATGACAATTCTGATTCCATTTTTTTTTTGGCTTCGCAATCTTTCATCAACAAACAATTAACCATTCTTTGAATGGGTGTTCTTAAGCATGCACGTCCATTGTCATGGACATTATTGTTGGTCATACTTATATTTTTGTCCATGGAAATAGTCATTGTCCTACAGCGTGACTTCCGGGTCCCAAATTATTATAGTGTCTATCGTTCTGACACACCTTCATCTAGCCTGACTATCCTATGTACTGAATTCAGGAAGCATGAGACCTGAACAAGGCATTGAAGTTAATGAGCTGCACTTGGGAAGAGGATCAAACTTTACACTACACACGTACTCCTCTTCCAAGGCCTCCATACTCCGTAATTTATAAGGTGGTTTCTGATTGAGCAATTGTAATGGGAGTGCTGTAAGGTTTAAGGTCCTTAGGGAAGAGATTACAACAAATTACAAAGAAAAGAAGTGGTCTATGCATCATAAGGAATTGGAACAGAAGGCCTCTACTACACACAGATTTAGACTCGGCACCACAAACTAACTTCCAGGAGTCATTTCCGAGTAACGAAAATCAAGTCATGACAGAGAAATGACTGACAGAAGTCACGTAGGAGTTGTTCACGATTCAGAATGACTTCACCATGACTTCCGGGTGACTTTTCTTTACAGGACAACGAATTTATGTTGAAGTGGACTCCAATGCACTACCAACCGGGGGGACCGCCGCCCACCGTACTATGCACACGAAAAATGAGGACGACAACGCACAATTCTATCCATCAATCATCATCATGAGCAAAAGATTGAAAAGTACACGGTCACACCGCACTTGAAAACCGATGTACATGCACTCACTCCTTACAGTCGCCTGTGTTCATTACGCAGCTCCCCCCCACGTTCGCCGCCTTTGCAAGGGACTTTATGATCCACCGCCAACTACCGGGACCCCATGATGACCACTCCCTGCCCCGCCATCAGAGTTCAAAGTAAGGTTTCAGGCACTTACAAGGCAGTCCGCGACTCTGCCATCTGCGTTACAGCCTCCTCCCCACTCCGCTGCCTCCTGAATTGTTTCGATTTAGTGCCTTGGAGCAGCAGCTTATCTCCGCGATTTTGTCGACAATCAACGTCCGGAACGGCCTATTGTGAATTCCGTGCATGCTCGCATCTAACGCGACAGTCGTTGTGTCATGGAATCGCCACCAGAGAGCCCGCCTCATCCGAAGACAACTTATGAGGTCTTGCGCGACCAGAAGAAGGCCGAGATGCTGAAGGCCTTCGAACCCGTTCTCCGCTCCAGGAGAGAGTTGTGAGTTCCACTTAACTACGCCTTACGAATTGTCGCAGATTTTCTTCTCGCATGCATGTAGTGCCTCCCTCAATCGACTGTGCTGCATGCAAACTTCAGTCTATACAGACCTCCGTCGCATGCAGCTATCCAAATAGTGTAGTCGTCCTGTACGTAGTTGTAGACGTTGGGTCCTGGTAGCAGGATCCAATTTTGCAATGACAATTTGAATAATTTGATAGGGAGGTTTAACTGTTTTGGCATCCTAGGGTTTGCCAATGTTTAGTCATTAATTTCGGTGCCGTTTGCTTTTTGGGGGGCCGCGAAGTCGTGTGACAGTCGCAAGGACGTCACTTTTGCGAAGTCACGACTCTATCATCACTAAAATGAAGTCGTGTCGCAGTCATTCTGAAGTTGGTCGAGCCTCATTTGCATTTGAAGTTGCCGGTCCACGTAGAATCCACTGCTAGTCCACGTGGAATCCACTGCGCTCGCGGGAGCAGGCGTCCTGCAGCGCACTAGCAAACCCTAATGTCACCTCCGCGCAGAGGGGATCATTTTTTGGCTTTGCGATCATTTTTGCAGCTGATTCTTAACGACTATCTGTCCTAGCGTCTACTCGCGGCACTTGCATTCTTGTTCTTCGTGGCGCTCATTATCGTGTTTCGCGGTCCAGGGACAAGCAAGAAGACGCCCTGAAAGCACCGCTACAGGTTTACCCGCCGTTGCAGCAGATACGGGAGCGGCTCCAGCAATTGTTGTAGAAGACGCTGATGCGGCCCAGTCCTCCGAGGAGCCAACCCTTCCAAGCGGCAACGTGGAGGTCAGCCGCGATGAAGGAGGCGAGGGAGGTTTCGAGGACGCCTCCACTGACCGCTTAACTGCAGCCAATGTCGCAGCAGCGCCGTCAAGGAAGGCTAAGAAAGCTTCCAAGTCTTCTAAGGTTTGTATCTCCAAGCACACAAGTTCATGTACGTCCGTTCCTGGAGTGCCTTTCCTTACATTGTAGGACCTCGTGACCAATCAGATGGGCGGCAGTAGTTTATATGTTCGGAAGCTTGTCATTTTCAATGTACAAGGAATCCTGTTGGACTACAGTTTGCTTGCTGCTCCAAACCCGAATTGTAGTATCCGTGCTAGCAACCATACGCAGTTCCATAGAGTAGTTTTCCGATCATGGCTGAAGCACTTTTTGGATCGATGCTTCAGGCACTTCAAAGTTGCATTTTGGAGTAGTAGAAGTGCTCCGTACATGGAGGATGTGGTCCCTCAAATGTTGGCAGGGTTTTACAGTCGTGCCTATGATAGGGATCCACTCTTTTGTTGGTCTTGCGCAGTTGATTCCGAAAGTGGAGGGGAGGAAGATAAGGGAACCTCGGAGCAAAAAAACTTATCTGTAGTGTACGGGCAATACCCTGAGTTCAATCCAGAGAACACAATCATTATAGATAGTAAGCTTTGTAGGGTCACGGAGAATGCACAATCCAACGTACTCATCACAAATCCTTTCTATGTGAAGTGGCTGCGCACCTTGGCTGAGGACAAGGAATATTTGAAGTTATACATGTGGCCTTTGCTGGAAGCCTTCTGGAGATGCCCCAACGTGACTACCTTCCGTGCAAAGTACCCGCAAGTTGTTAACAAGTCCAAATCTCAGTGGCTTCAGAAGTGCAGAAGTAGAACTGGATACAATTTTGTGAACATGGTGGGAGGCGAGGGACTTGCAATCCGGTTGGTTTGAACATCCTGCGACCCTCACCTTCATATTTTTTTGATTTTTTACTTCTACTCTTTGTTTTTGCAGGCAAGGACGGGGAAGTAGAACACGCGATCGAAGTCAGCCTCTGCCACGGGGTCACGCCGTGATAAGGTAGGCACTACATAGCACTCATTTCACTTTTTGTTCAAACGGTCCACCCTTCAGTTGCATTCTTGTCGTGTATAAGTTGCCCAGAAGTGACGTTCCAGTCATGGCTGGTCATCAAGTCGTATTGTAGTGTCGGGAAAGTCGTGAATTCTGTCCATGACTGCTTCATGATTTCACAATGACTCAATGGCGTATGCAATGCAGGGGGTTACTCAAAGAACAAAAATGGACGCCACTGCCAAGATTGACTACAAATTGTTGTTTGTAGTTTTTTCTTGCATTGTTGTTGTGGGATATGAGTTCATCCCGCCTATCAGCATTGTCGTTGGTCATTCAAGTGTCCATCGTGAGTCAATCCCACGATGAAGTGGTATATTCACAGGCTCCGCAGCACTGCACTAAGTAATGCTCCTGTGAACCTTGTAGGCCATTCTAGAATGCGTGATGTTTCAAGTGAATCGCATCTTGCGCTTTTTTGATTATGTAACTGTTGATTGAATTGTGCTATGTCTTGCATGCCACAGGGTTTCATCATTGGCGATGAAGTTTTCCTCATGAACCCACGCGCTGTACGGCAGAAGGTGGCCCTTGGAAAGGTCAGCGGACTTCCAAGGTCTCACAAGTATCATGGTAAGGACATACTAGCATTGTGGATGAGGGTGGACGTCCGTGAGGTTCTACAAACAGAGGTGAGCCTCATGTTTCCCAATTACGCAGCAGACCAGGAGTTTATAGAGGACGTGAAGGGGTCTTGCGCAATATGGTCGGAGAAGTCAATGAAGCTTTTTAATGGTACTTGGCTTAGCTTGTAAATTTTGTTGGAGACTTACTGCACCCTAAACCCACTTGTGGACGCCATGTATATTTGGGCTACTATTCTATCCCACTCCATTCCTTTTGCAATAGAGGACTCAATTTCTAACTCCATGCTTGTGAATTTGTCATTGTTGTGTCAATTTTTGTTGGCTTACCGTTTCCTCAGCCACGGCTCTGCGTTTACAATGTTGTTCTTGCTCGTTTGCACGTAATTAGGTAGTACATATTACTTGAATGTAGTGTAGATGAACCAACTGGTGAATGACCCCTTCGAAGTTGCTATGACTTCAGCACTACTAGCGGAATAGTGCACGTGCTACTGTGACGCAACTCCATCTACACTGCAACACGACTTTTGAATGACTCCATGCTGCCTCTAAATTGTTGCCCACATCATGTTCATTTGCGACTGCAGCGAGACTGCAATATGACTCTGTTTGGAATGTCCACGTCAGATTTAGGAGGGGTCAGACACCACTGCAACGTGACTTCACCATGACTGCGAGTGACGTCCACGTCAGATTTTAAAGGGGTCAGATGCAACTTCAACATGACTGCACAATGACTGCAACTGACGTCCACGTCAGATTTAGGAGGGGTCACGCGCGACTCTAGCATGACTGCAGGACGACCGATTCAGAACATCCACGTTAGATTTAAAAGGGGTCGGACGCAACTTCAGAATGACTTCCTTATGACTACGCCCAATCTGTCCACGTCAGATTTAAAAGGGGTCATACACGACTCTAACATGACTTCAGCGCAACTACGTTCAAATTGTCCACGTCAGATTTAGATGGGGTCAGACGCGACTCCAGAATGACTTACACGTGACTGCTGCAAAAATGTTCACGTCAGATTTTAGAGGGGTCCCGTGCTTGTCCAACTCAACCCAAGCCATCTTTCCTTAGTCTCATTTTCTTTATCTCCCTCAACTGAGCCTCTTCTCATCCAAAGTTCCATCCATCCCCACTTCGTTGGGTGATAATAAATTTGCAGTCATTCTTATAAATGACTTGTCCGAAATGACTGCAGGGCCCCGGAGTCACATTTTCATTTTTCAAGTCACATTCTCGTTTTGCGACTGCAACATGACAGTTTTGCAGTCATTTGCCGCAGTCACGATATCCCCCAATTCCTTGTAGTGTTACAACATCTGTAGTTTGCAAAGAATTTGCAGCATCACATTGATTTTTGTTTCCCCACTAACAATGTGCCAATGGCAAGGGGCAACTAGACATCATTGAGAATTAAGAAGACATGTTCATTGAAAAATATTGAACATCACACAAAACCCTAGTTTCTTACACTAGCACGTACATAATTACTTCTTATAGGCCACACTCTCTCCAAATTCCAAGGTAACAATTTAATTGCATAGTAGTTGTACCAAAAGTTGAGAGCATTTAAAGAAATTGAGCGACAAAAAAACATGGCCGTTGAAAAACAATGTTGAACCTTTAGAAATAACAATGGCAAAGAGAAGATGATATGTGAATCATAGAAGTCACCAAAACAACAAGTGTTGTAGTTTCTTCCCACAACCTTCAACACAAATCCTAAACCCTAATGTAGTTGTTGAATTAGTGTTAGCAATTCCACTCCACTACATGCACAACATAGTACCAACATCCGAGCACAAGAGAGAAATTTCAGAAACAAGTGTTGTGCTTGAAGGAGAAATGAAGGAAAACAAAGCCAAGTCTATTGACATGAGCGCGAGTTACTAGGATCCACCAGACGTCCTAAAATCCCTAAAACTTCTCCTCTAGTGTGACTGGGTGGTGCGAACTAACTCCCAACATTAGTCACGCCACCTAAAATCACATCATGTTTGAGCATAGCGCACTTACATAATGCTAAACTTATAGGGTTGTTTATTGTGCGTGCTTTTAAATCCAACCATGCCTGTTCTCTAACACACTTTTATCTTTAACACCTGTTCTTTTGAAAAACCAGGTGTGAACATACTATTAGTAACTTACAATAAATAGTTACATCTATCATGATTTCAGTGGTTGAATTCTTTTTCATCTTCTAGGAACCAACTGAGGCTAGGAAGTTCCATTTATCTCCCAAGATGGCCAAGCTTAACCTTACTTACTTATTGTGTGTATTCCAGAACCCCATTCATATTGGGGAGCTAGTGTCCTCCACATTCACTCCCTAAGATTGGAGGGGGAGCCAAGGATCAAGAAAGGTTGAGGCACTAGTAGTTGATCATTTAAGTGATTGGGGAGCAAATAGGAAGGAGTGTGAGGTGGTGGAATTCCTACCATGTAGGAAGATTGGAAATAAAAGGTTATTTCCAAAATTGAAATCACTATGACTTTTGGGAGCCAAAAAGTACACTCATCCTATAGCAAATGTCTAGAGTCTTTTAATTCTGATAATTTAATAATTACTTTTCTACTAACTACTGCCTATTTTTTTGCTCACTACTTTAGAACATGTGTCATAACCATATTAGTCCCAAACATAAAAAGGACAAAAAAAACATTCCAAACTTGAGTTTTAGTCTAAGGTTGGAAATAATGCACTTGTGCCTCAACCTTAACACACTAGTGCCTCAAACTTAACGAGGTCAAGAGTAAGTGCCTCTTTACATGCTTGCCTGGTAGGCAAGTTTATAGCTAATTCAAGCAAGAAGACAAAAGCAACTCCATCAATTGTCTTGCTAAGGTAGACAAGTGGGAAAGAAAGAATTGAAGTTTTATCGATACCGGTGGACAACCTCATTGGTAGAGACTAGTGAATTTAATACGTGTGAATTTTTCATTGTTTTCCTCTCCATCCATGAGTCCACATGAAAGTGCAATGCCTATTTTTCCTTGTAGCACCTATTGTGCAATTCTCCCAATGACCCATACATGTAAAGAGGCCCTAACTTGATCTCTTCAAAATTTAGGAATAAAAACATCACTCTCTATCTAGCATTCCTTGAAGTAAGGAATCCAAATGGCTAGAACTCCAGTTACTAAATGTGTAATTTTGAACTATTGAAAGTTCGATAAGAAAGTCAACCAAAATGGCCAAACATGAAGATGAATGAATGCAATCTTTGTCTCCATAGTTTCCTTGAAAGTAATGTCTAGGACACTTTTTGTATTTCGGAGTGTTTTAGGGCTAACAATTTATGGATCAAGTTGTAATTTTAGTGGCAAATCCTCCTATTGTGACTCCTAGCCTATTGTGTTCATAATGATCCATTTACTATTAGAAAATTCAATTTTTGAAAATTCTAATTACTAATAAATAGTATACGAGAGGTTTTTATTCTATTTTTTCTAGATTATAAGAGTATCCTACAAACTATATGCTTTGTGGGTTTTGAGTTCAAATTTGACAAAGTCCACCATCACAAAAAAGCATACAACTATCTATTGCCAATGTTGGTTTCTGGTTTAATTAGTAGCTACATGCATATTCACTTGTTGAAGTCATTTAATTGCCACACATTGCATTGCGTTCTTCCCCAAGTATACTAAATTGGTAATTTATCTCAATTCTAAGTAAAGTTTAGCTTATGTCTCTTTGGATAATTGTTTAGAATAAAGATATAGTCCCTTCTTGCTTCAAAACTTTCTTTAACAAATAGAGGCATTGTGGGACATTTGGAAATGCAAACTAACATGTTTGCATCTAGAGAATATTTAACTTAAATATCTTATTTGCAATGAATGTTTCATTGGATTTAACCCCTAAAAGACAAAGGATATTTTTAGGCCCAAAACTACTTCAAAGTACTTAAACCTAAAGCAAGGCTAAAATCTGCGTCTTCATTTATTTATTAAAAAATCCTATCGTAGGATCCTTTAGTTAATTTGTTAATGTACACCTTCTTAAATTTTTAGAATAAGACACCTTACTAATTGTACAATCTTATTGCTTGGATTTCAAAAAGAAGTATTTTCAACTCTTCCCAAATGGTTAGATTTAATCTTTCAAACTTTTTATACAAAAACATGTAGACCCTACAACTTATTACTCTCCATAATATTTTGGAGACATAAATTGGAAATGTGTATAAAAAATTTCAACAAAAAATATTTTATATTCATGCTTGAAAAAAATAGTAAAGAAAAAGAGGTAGAGTAGGATTTAAAATACTAAATTGTTGAGAATTTAGTTAGAAAATTGAAAAATTCCAATTCCATTGGTTGTAATGTTGTAATAAACAACATAAATCCAATTCTTTTATTTTTTTCAAACTTTTTCAAAATTGATTTAAATAAAGGACTTCAAAGTTTATTGTAGAGTAGAGGTTCTATAAGTGCTTGCAAACTAAAATTCCTCACAATTTTCTTCTTGTTAATCAAAATGGAATGAATCAAAGTTTAATAAATATATATAAATCTAGGAAACCAAATTCAAATATTTATTTCTTAGAGCAACAATTTTTTAGCTGCCCATGTTCCCTATTGAGGATGAAATATTACATATAATGCAATAGTTTTTTAAACTATGTAGTCAAAAGTTATGAAAAATGTTGCTCCTTAAAGCTACTCCTTGAGCACATGTTGTGTGAAAATTTCAAAGAAAAAATCTTCCGTTCATAATGAGCTGCCTAAAATCATTGTATAGCCAAAAAAAATGCAATTTAGGTGTTTAGGAATTAATGGCAAAAATTTTGAGGACATTATCTATTATCAAGTACATTAAAGAGATATTACATTGGATGTGTAAACCATAATTGTGCCTCCAAATCAATTGGTGCTTATTATTGAAGTGTTGTATATGACTTAAAGTGTACTATGATTTTTTTATATTTTGGATCAATCTTTTTAGACTGGGTTAAAGTAGGAATATCATAAATTGTTAAAATAAGCATTTCAATGTGTAGAAAATAGGTATTTTGTTGAGAATTTCAGTTCAATGTGTGTGAAAATGAGGATGAAGAAGAATGCCAAAAAAATGATTTTTTTTTCTCAAGAATGAATATTTTATTCAATATAAATGTGGATTTTTCATTTGAACCCATTCTTGTCTCATAGCTTTGCCCAAAATGGCTACCTTTGAAATTTGTTCATTCCATGACTATGTACTGTGCCATTGAAGGGGGCCTTTCCATTTATGGTATTTTTGTTGTATTTAAATAGATCTTTAAACTTTGGTCTTTGCTTCCCATCAATGAAGATTGGGCTTTATGGAATCATGTGCTTTTTGTTTTGCTAATGGAAGAGTTACTAGGTCATGTGCAAGAAACATTTTTATTGTTTGTCAAGGTCTTGTGGTTCAATGATTATTTTAACATTTGACCTGTAGGGCCTTTATTAGGCTTTGTTTACTCTATTTTTCTAGGATGTAATTCCTCTTATTTAGTATGATGTTTTATTTCTCAATGGAATAAAACATTTGCTTGTTTAAGAAAATAAACATTTTTATTGTTATAATGCCACACTTCATGCTTTTAATGAGTCTTGTGTTATGATTTCTGAATAGGTAATAGATCAATTTTTTTTATTGTAAATGGATTTAAAATATAGTGAATTTTGTTAGATTATTTAAATAATATATCTAGATTTTATTATGGAAATGTATCTCCTTCTCTATAATAGATTCAAATTTGAAAATTTGAATCATGGTAGAGCAATTAGATGGTTAATTCAATCCTACATTAAAACACAACTCCAAACTCTTTACATCTATGCTTCCTTTGATAATAAATTAGTAGCAAACCTACAATGTATTTAATGCCACAATGCATCTTACACCTCAAATCCACCAAGAATGAAGAGAGAAATAAGAAACCAACCTTTACCTCTAAGTAGCCCACCATTTTTCAAGGAAGTTAGTTGATGGATTATTCTAATCCTACCCTTTTTTAATCCTAACATCAATTACTAACCAACTAAATATTATTCAACAACTAACAAAGACAACTAACAAGATCAACTAATAAGAACTCCCAACACTACACACATCCTTCAATATAAGGAGATGAGTACTTCAACTAGTAGACGGTTCACATCATGACAACATTCTTAGTAATTACTTTGACCTTCTTTCAGGGTTTTAAAAACTTAAATTGTTGCACTTTTGTTTTCTTATTTACTCCAAATTTTTTTGAGGGAATAGATAGCTCCAAATAAATTTGCTTGACCTAGTGACGTTGTTTAAAAGTCATTTTAAGCTGGTCATAGAGCCAAAAATTAGCTTTCAAAAGATTTAAAAAGAATATTACAGGTGAAGGACTATGGTTTTTATTATAATGGATGAACTGATTTATAATTATCAATTGTTCACTTTATAAGATCTCAAAATAAAAGTCTTCAATATGTATTAATGCTACAATGACATTGATTGGGGGGGATGATATTTGAACTTTTGAACTTTTATTTTTAGCTTTTTTATTTTTTATTTTCTATCATTTTATCATTTTATTATTTATTATTTATACTTTGTATATTCTATAGTTTTCATTGATATTATTATTATTTTCATCATTTAGATAATAATGATAGTTCAAAAAGTTGATTACAAAAGATGAAAGTCAATAATGTAATGAGAAGAAATAAATTCTTGATAGCCTATAATCTCCTAAATCAGTACAACTTTAGTTGGCTCTATATTGGAGATTGTTTATGTTGATTAGTTCTCATATACTCCCTCAGTCTAAAAATGATCTTTTTGTTGACCTTAATTTTTTGTCCCAAAATGATCTTCACTATATTTTGTGACATTACAAATTGGTCAAATTTGATTTTCCATTGCTATTTGGAATTAACAAAACAACTTCAAGTAGTAGTTCTCCCTCCATTCATGCAATCATTAATCAAAAGATTAATGAAATGACTAAAGGGGTCAATCAACATTTTTCATTCTTATTTTTTGCATCTCTTTGAATATTGCCCAATTGAAGAGATGAAGCTTTGGGGGGTAAACAAAGGGCCATGCTAGTCATTGGCATATAGATAAAATGCTTAAAAAATGACGACTTAACAATTAATTGACAAATGGTGCTTCTTGAAAATGTCCCCCCAAATTTACTTTTCAATATTCTCAAACTACACTTTGAAAAAGGTTTTGAGACTCAAAGTTTTTAAAATGCTAGAAGTGTGCCAAACTCTATTTATAGTACAAAACTGGTTTTTAAAATGTTCTTTCTAGCCTTAATTCATAATATTTTGTCCAAAAAGAAGATCATTTGGAGATGGAGGTAGTACAAGATATGGAATCATCAAATATGACAAGAATAAATTTTATGTGACATTTAAAATGTTTTTTAAAAATAACAACATCCAAAGTTCATTAGATTAAAGTTTTATTGACATCATTTTTGCTTTAATTACACTATGGTGTTGATGAAAATGATTACACTCAAAATCGTCATTAAACACGAGGAGGGATTAAATCGGAAATTTAACAAATTCTGGAATTTTCAGATTCCATAAATATGAATTCTGGAATTTAGGGTTTAGGTGGTTATCAATTTTCATTGGTCACTACTGACCAACTACAACATAACCGTCTTACAAATCTATACTTTTCTACCATGTATACTACATAATAGTACCTATATATCGTCTACCCACCGATACTTCTGTTGATGTCTTCAGGTTTCAATCAAAGCTTCTGGCAATGTCTTCAAAATGTTTTTTTGGTCTATAAGTCCTGAATAACTCCATAATTTGTTAAATTGCTTATATTAGAAGGTGGTTTTACAACAATTGCATGGATTATCAAGTTATATGAAACCATCAAATAATATGTAGAGCAATCAAATGGAAAAACATTGCTACATATGGCCAACAACACTAACATGTGACAGAGCCTAAAAATGCGAGTCTATGAGTCTTGAGCTTAAATATAAGTAGGTACTCTACAACTCAATGGTGCTAATATGTGAGCCCAAGAATGCGAGCTTGTGAGAATTGAGTCTGCAATTTAGGTACTTATAATATAGATACCACACACTATAGAAAGTATATGTATCATGAATACCTATAATATGGGTATTTGTAATATATACATCTTATAATCATAGATGGTTTCTATAGCATATACACCTATAACATAGGTATGTAGTATTTTAGGCTCATGGGCTCACATTCCTATGCTCACATAATAGCAACCTTCTTCTACAACTATTGAAGGTGTCAATAACATGCATATATATAATATAGGTACCCTATAACCATAGAAGGTACTTATAATATAGGTACTTATAATATAGACATTTACAATATAAATATCCTATAACCATGGAAGGTACCTATAACATAAACACATGTGATATAATTAAACACCTATAATATAAACATCCTATAACCATGGAAAGATGCTTATAACATAGGTACCTACAACATAGACATTTATAATATAAATATCCTATAACTATGGAAAGTGTCTAGAATATAAGTACCTATAAATTAGGAGTTTAGGCTCTTAGGTTCATTGGTTTAAGATCCTAGGCTCATATACTAGCAACCAAGAATTGAAGAAAATTTACATTTAGCATTCAAGTAAAATCATATTGAATCACTTTAGATTATAGATTAAGATCAATTAAATAGAAAAATGCCATATAGTGATTTATTAGATTGGAATTTGCAATACAAAGATGATGATGTTTTTAATAAAAATTCTAATTGCAAATCTCTTAAGAATGAAAATAATTAATTTTTCAAATCATTAACTAAAAAAATCATCTAATATTCATATATGTATTCACTCTAAATCCATTTAACCATTAGGAACTTCAAAGAAAAAACAATTTTTTCATTAACCCCTAAAAACCCATTGCCTTTTTGAACCCCCAAAGTGCAAAAAATATCCACTTTTGGATCAAGATTTTTGGATGGAATTTTTTTTATAAAAATGACAATTGTAACAATAGGATATTAATTCCAACTTCATATAGACAAATTAAAAAATATTTCAATTTGAAAATTTCTACTGTTCAAGAGATTATGTGATCAAAGTTTAAAATGTTTTGTTTTTTTATTGCATGCCTATAGATGTATCTCAACTTCAAGATTTAGAAAATATCAAAATATGTGGAATTTGGCTTACATATTTTAGTTATGATGTAGATGCTTGGTTTGGAAATTAATGCACCAAAAATCAAAACTTGAATAAGCATTTTAGATGAAGTATATCCTTTGTGAATTGCAAAACTTTGATAAACATTCATGAATTCACCCTATTTTGATAAAAAGACATTTTAAAATCTAAACAATGAATTATTTTAATAAATAAGTAAAAAAATATGTTGAAAAAAAGTCATTTTTTAATGGATAACAAAATGCTTTGAGGGAAGCTTATCAAACATCAATTTGTAGTTTAATTTAATTTTCATAACCTTCATATTTTATTTCAATATTAATATTTGTGGCTTTTATATTTGTTTATTTATTTTTTCTGTATTTTTATCATTAATTTTTTCACCTTCATTTACTATATAAATATTATAAATTTTTGCAACTATTAAAACAACCTTGGAGCAAAGCTTTACGGGTTTACCGTTCTTGTGTGTAAGAGGTGGATGATTGGTCCTTTGAACTTCTATGAGTCTAAACAACAAGTTACAATTCTTACAATATCTACAACAAGTGAAGTTGATTAATACTTCTCAAATGTCATTTAGATTTTGAAAATTATATTTCATTTCAATTTTGCAAACTAGTATACTATAAAGATTTGACATATGGTCAAAATGAACCAAAAAATTATTATGTACTTGGAAGAACTTGCCAAGGCCAAAACTATATTGCTCTTTCAATAACCTCTAAAGTCTTGTTGTCCTTTTAGGGGATAAAATGGATTTTGGATGGGCTCCTATAGGCTCAATTTTTATTGTGAATTTTTGAAATGTTTTTTAAATATAGGAAAATACATCAATTTTTTGGGAATATACTTTTTATTTTAATGGATGCCTAAAAGAGCAAAAAAACTCCATCCTAAGTCCAAATCATAGTTTTCCAAGCAACGTAAAAAAATCACAAAAAGTCAAAATAATTAAAAAATTTTTTTTATAGAAAATACTTTTGTCTATAAGGAAAGATTTGATTCATTTTTTTTGAATTAGTGATGAGAAAGTTAAAGACAATTTTTTTTAAGTCAATCTAAGCATCCTCTTGAAAAAATAACTTATAGGATTCATTTTTGAAAATGCAATTTTCATAGTCAATTTCTCAAAGAAATTGTTTGACAAGATTAAGTTTGCTTGCAAAAACAATCTCATTGTTGGAATTGATTGTGTTTCAATTCTATCTTAGAGCTATTAGGAACTTATTTTTTCATTCAACCTCACGCCTACTTCTAATTAACAATTTTTGAAGAATGAAAATCAATTAAATTTTTTTTTCCCTAGACTTTAAACTCACTAATTTTTCAACATAAATTTTTAAAATTCAATTTGTGTAGTGTAAAAATTTAAGATAAGAGAATTCAAAGCCTTAAAATCTAGGTAAGCAAGGTGCAAAAGAAAAATGTTGTCACTTCAAACAAAAGTAACTTGCAATCTAGGTAGTCAAAGCTTTTGAAATTTCTATGGTTAAATATAAGAAAAAATGATTTTCTAAAGTTTTTGCACTTTGCAATAGAAATGATACTAGTTTTGAGTGGAATTTGATGGAAAAAGGTTTTGGGACTTTAGACCACTTAATTTAGATTTGAATCACTTACTAAATTATAAAGTAGTTTTATCTATCATGAGAAGTGACATTGGAGTCACTCCACATTGAATTATAATATTAGATATTATAATATCTTCCGTAGGAGTTCTGTAGGAGTTTATCCTAGTTTTGGATGAATTTCATTCAAAGTTCAAAGTTCATGTATCTTAGAGTTTGAGTATTTAGATAGAGAGATTCTTGACTTGTTATTATTGTCAAGTTAAATTTTGTGAGTGATTTTAGAAGGAATGTGTGTTTGCTTTGTTTAGAGATGATGGTTTGTCATTTAGTAAAGCCTTCACTTTTTCTCTCACACTTGCACTCTTGGATTCTCCTTTTGTGAAGTGAGAGACACTTAACTTCTTGTAGGTGGATTCCTAAATTTCTCACTTGACAAGTTTTGAGGGTGTGTTTGTTACGCATTCTTGCTTAGTTTTTTATTGCATACTTGATGTTGGTTGTGGCACTTGATTTGTTGTGTATTACAATGTTTGTTTACATGGCAACTCTTAAAGCGACCCTTTAAGTTTACCTAACTCATCCATGACAATAATGGATATTTCAAGGAATATGTTAGTTATTAGTCCTAAATAGGAGACACATTTAAAACATGATTATTTTAAGAGGAGACTACTCAACATCGTCTCTCAAAATCTTTTTTTTCATGTTAGAAATATGAATTGTACAATCATTATGATTTTGAAGATGCATGGTTTGATGATCACACAATTTTTGTAGAAGATGCTTTTGTGTGTAATTGTATGTGCAATTCTCTATAATAAATAAATGATAAAAACATTTCAAGTAAGAACAACATGACATGTATTTCAAACAATGTTTTGAATTTAGAATGCAATGATTTCATCCTACAATTCTATAGGCACTATTGAGTTAAGTTAGGGCTGCTTTACACTATGGTGAAGAAGTGCACTACTTAGTTAAGAAGTTTTGACCAAGACATGATTATTTGAGGCAACTAGTGAGATATTGGAGAAGATGAGAAGACAATAAAATAATACCTTAAGAAGTCTTGAACGTTTGTAGTGTAAACACCAACAAGAGAAGTCTTCTAAACAACTTCACAAATTAAAGTTCACCAAGAAACAATCCCTATAGACATATTTTGTATGTTTGGAGGCTACAATGAACTTTGAGAAGCTATGTTTTGCATTTGGTCCTCAAATTCAATAAAATTTGTTAGAAAAAATGTATCTATTTGTCAAGTTTATGTGGTAATATTTTCATATCAATCCATTATGTATTGAATTTGAAGAAATTATTTAAGTACATGAAGTTCAATTTTAATTCACCAATGCAACTGTAATTCATCTAAGAAATTTTAATGCACTACAAGAAATAGGGAGTAAACGTGACTACAAAACAATCATTCCGGAAAACAATGACTAGAAAATGACTTAGGCCCTACAGTCATAGTAGACAAGTCATTGATAAGTTACAGTGCCATTACAACGCCTTTGTATTATCACCATCCCCTTTTGGCTTGGATGAAAAATGGATGACTCCATTACTAAATTGACGACATGGACTAGGAAGTTTTAGGAAATAGCGGGCAATTGCCGATTTTTTTGAAAATTTAGTTGATGTGAACGTCCACATTAGTAGTCATTTTCCAATCACATTTCAATCACGACCTTATCTTTTTCTGCCTGACGTGGAAGTCCACATCAACAGTCATTTTCCAATCATGTTTTAGTCACAACCTTATCTTCTTCTAGTTGGTGTGAACGTCCATATCAACAATCATTATTTAGTTACATTTTAGGCACGACCTTATTTACTTCCGACTAACATGGACCTCCACGTCAACTACATTTCCAAGTCATTTTTGAGTCATGTTTTAGTTGCGTTTTGACGCTAAGGACTGACATGTGTGGAGTCATTCTACAATCATGAAATTTGGCTCACAATCATTGTGTAGCTCTATGCGAGTGACAACCAACTCATGTACATAATATACACAATATATACATAATAATTCATACATTATGCATCATACAAAATACATCCTACATCTTACATAATACATCATACAAATACACCTCATATAGTACAAAATATAAATATACCATTTTTGGCAACTATGTCATATAGCTTGAAAAATCAATTAACAAGATTATCAAAAGTTGAGAAGACAAGATATTTATACAAGTGGGGTGGTAGGAGGTATGACAAACAATATAGGATATGTAAAATGCAAGATTTATATTAAAGTAAAATTTCAGATTGTAGTTAGGCATAGTAGACTGCCTCTTTGAAAACTTTAAACTAAAAAAAATTGGGAAAACAAACAACCTTTCATTTTCCAAAATCCATTTGAGATTTCAAGCCTTAGATCAAAAGTTATGAATAAATTTTTAGAGAGGGATTGAAAAGGACAATTTCTTTGATATCTTTCTCACATCCTCTTTAAGTTTGAAAGATACTTGAAAGATGAGTGCAACAGTCTCATCACAGAATATTTCTATGGATCTCAATAGAAATCAATAGAAAAGTGAACCAAATGAATGCAACCAAATCAACAAAAAAATTAAATTTTTTAGTAGTGAAGCTAGTTGTTTTCTAGTCACTTTTAAGTTGTTTCTTAGTCATTTTCTAGTTGTTTTCTAGTTGCTTCCAAAGTTCATTTTCATTTGTCTTGTATCAATTGTTTCATATCAATTGTAAAGAGTACCATTAGGTTGAACATATAAGACTTGTAAGTTGTAGTCTCATGCAATGAATTTTATTAATCTAATTCTAAGATTTTTATGATTTCTAGATTTCTATAGAGTATAGATTTCTATAGAGTATAGATTTCTATAGAGTATAGATTTCTATAGAGTATAGATTTCTACAATTTGTAGATCTCTACAATCTGTAGAAATCAAAAAATAATTAAAATTCAAGAAATTTTAAAATCTATAAAATTGTAAGGTTTCCTAAACTAATGAAATCTTTTAAATACCAATATTTGAATATTTGAAATTTAGAAAGAAGGTAGATCTAAAAATTTAAAATCTAGAAAAAAATTAGATTTGAAATTCTAGATTCTAGAAAAAAGTTAGATTTGAAATCCAAAAATCTAAAAAAAAGGTAGATTTGAAATTCTAAAATTTAAAAAAAGGTAGTTTTGAAATTTTGCAATCTACAAATCATTGAGGTTAATAATTTAAAATCAATAAATATACAAGTTGAAAATAAGTTAAAGATGCATCACAAACGAGACATGACTTGTGCAATTGGTATACCTTTTTCCTAAATTTTAGGGTGCCTACTATGAGTACAAGTCCCCTTGTTAGAGTAGGCCCCCTTCCCTACTCTAAATCGCACACCCTTGTTTGGTACTTCTTCCCCAATCGCATTCCAATTACATTCCAATTGGCTTCCTAGGGAAATCCTGTTCGAGTGGACAAATTCTTATAGAGCAAAAATTTCAATTTAGTTAAGAATCCTTCTCCAAGTGACAATTGAGTAATATAACTATCACATCTCAATACCCCTATTCCACCTGATGGACGTCATGTTACTCGAATATAACTGCAAAAGTCATCTTGGAGTGGGCACATTTGTGACCCAATTACTCATGCCCACATCAATGTTTTTTACATTAGAAGCTATGTAATCCATTATGGAGTCACCCTATTTCCCAATTCCAATCACTTATCAATGAAGGGAAGTTATTTTTTTCGATTGTGAAGCCATCTTCTGTGACTGAGTCCTCCATGATGGCTTCAATATTGACGATGCAATGAACGGAAAACTATGGATGATAAACTGACTTCATCAACCGTTCATCTTGTAGTCGCAACGACGATTGCAAAATGACTTGGACGTTGGGGACACTTGTGTTCTAATGCAATTATGGAGGGACTAGTTATGTTTTAGTCAAACCAAACATATAGTCATTGTTGCCCACTCACATTTATCCCCAAATTTTTTGTAGAGATGGTAAAATGAATGGGATGGTTTATTGACATTTGTAGATATGAAGGGTAGAGATGTCATTTTGATATTAAAATTCATTGTCCATCATAAATCCTTAAAGGGTATGGAATGATTTGAAGATGAGAGATTGATCATTCATTGTCACAACAAAAAAAATAGAATTTTGGAGTAGAATTTGAGGGTTTAGGGTTTGAAGTAGAATTTTGGACCTCTTTTACACATAGTAAAATAAAAAAATTCAAAAAACTTTGAATTCAAAAAAATTCAAAAAATCAAGTTAAATTTCATTAACAAAAATCTATTTAAGATTTCAATTCTCTAATCAAAAGTTATGAACAAATCTTAGAGAGGGATTGGAAGGGACATTTTTTTGGACATTTTCAAACATCCTCTCTGAAATTTGTCCATAACTTTTGATTGAAGGATTGAAATCTCAAACGGATTTTTGTTAATGAAATTTGATTTGATTTCTCAACTTTTTTTAGTTCAAAGTTTTTTGAATTTTTGAATTCTACTATGTCTAAATGAGGTTTAAAATTCTACTTCAAATTCCTGCTTTTGATTTAATTATGAGTGGTTGAGCTCCTTCCCATTCAAATTTACATATCCCATATGGGTTGTTTTACTTTCTAATACCCCATTTGTTTACAAATAGCTTGTCTTTTCCATTCAAAATAAAAAATGTAATTAGCTTTTGTGGCAATGTGAGGTTCTAACTCTATTCATAGTGATGAATTAAGAGTTGTTTTGTAGAGTATTAGCTTTGCTATAGTCTTATAAGTTGAGCATGGCAAAGGGAGAGCAATGCATGAGGGGGAGTCTAGCTAATTAGATTTGTCACCAGAAATAATAATTTAATGAAGTTCTTTAGTGGCCAATTAGTTTCTTGTCTGGGGGTTGAGGTTGGCCAAGAAACTTGACCTTTCTCCTTCTTCTTACAAAATATACTGCCCATAGGTAACCATGTAATCTTTTCATCCATACTTGAAACTCTCCTTTGAAGAAATCTTGACCGTAGTTTACAACCAATCTAGTGAAGAGTAAAATTTGCTCCACTCATATTGCTCCATTTTCCTACCTTATAATTATGGACAGGAACACTTCTCACCGTAGTCTAAAGGTATGTTCCCACTTAGGGCGTGCTTACATACTGGATCGGTGGGCAGAATTGGCACTACAGTCCAAGCCGCCAACCCACCCACCAGCATGTAAGCGCACCTTAACGCGCCACTCAGGGAACGTGTGGATACCGATGAATCGGCAAAAGAAATTCCTCCATTCTCGCTTACCGATAGTGGGCAATCATTTTGATTGGTTGAATAACTTATAATTAGTTGGCAACTTGTTGTGGACGGTCGTTGTGAATGAGGTCAACTTGCTTTTGCAGGTTAATGGAGACTATTAATGAAAACTCTTGAGGATTAGTTCTTTCTTTTGGGCTCCCGGGTTCGGGAGTGTTGTGTTTGGCAGCTCTGAAGTTTGAATAAAAATAAAAAAATAAAAAATAAAAAAAAACATTCACTATTGTACTGTACCATCCAGTGACTTGGGCAGGTGACTTGTGCCCACCGGGCTTGTCCATAAAAGTGATTTTCATGTGGGTGGGCAGAGGATTCCCCACCGGGTGTGGGCAATGCACTGTTCCACTTTACCCACCCACAGGAGCATGTAAACAGGCCCTTAGTGTTAAATGTGTTGTTACTGAGAGTTTTAGGAATGAATTTAGAACTACTTCTGGACCAAATTCAGATTGCTAAGAACACCTGTAACGCTAAGTGGGAACATACCATAAAGCGGCCCTTCCTTCCTTACTGTCACCGCCGCTTCCCGCTTGCTCGTCGAGCAAACGGAAGTCCACCTTGCAATTGCGCCACGTTGTGCAAGCTAAGGTAACTGACTGATGACGGAAGCCAAGAGCATTATCCAGATGGCAGCCTGGGTGGCAAGCCATGGAGGACAGGAGCCGACGGACTCGCTGATGCCATGCCAGGCTAAGCTACTGAAGCGCAGTTGTGGATGGTGCCATCGAATATACCTCCAACTGGGCAAGTAGCGAGCGTCAGTAGGAATGACCGATCGAGCAGGCAGGCAGGCCAAAAGGTACACCGCAAAGGTGTACGTACAGGACAGGACAGGACAGGAACATCACCTAACCTCCGGATGAGGCCGGCAACCGGCAGGTCATTCGTTCCACGTTGCGATGCAGAAAAGTGGAAAGGGAAGGGATGATCCTTTTGTGCCGTTCGCGGTATGCCTGCGGCACTGGCTGGCTTCCATGTGAGCTGGCAGTTGACCCTGGGTGTTCCGTTAGTATCACGGAAAATGGACATGCATACAGATATTCATCAACCAGTGAATTAATGGACGTGGGCTTTTCAATGGCCGCCCAAGACAGTGGACGATCGAAAAATAATAGTCCAATGATCCAATCTCACATTCCGCCACTTGACTGGATTGATTCTGGCTGGACGACTCCGATCCGTCTGCCGTGGGCAAACTGGCTTCCGAATGGGCCGGGCCAGCTGCGGGGATATGATTCAACTCAGTGCTGCGGTTGCGACTGTCTGTGTGCGGGCGAATTCGTTACTGTAGGTGGAGTTGGTGAAAAGCGGGCTCATTGGGCATGCACTTGGACAACATGGACGTACGCGCGCTCGGAGGACGACGCAAACCGACCTCTCTTGTACAGTAAATATTCTGTGAATTACTAGATGTGTCCAGAAGTCCAAAAAGTAACCAAAATATGAGACAAGCATGAGGACAGGTGGATGTTTTCCAATGATCGCAACTAATTACAAAGTGTTGACACTGGAAACTTTGGATCGTCTAGCCCGGAGGGCTAGACAGCTGTGGGGGAGGGCTAGACAGCTGTGGGGGGCTAGAGCTTTGAATTTCAGCCCCCATGACTCGCATTGACTTCAACAAGAAGCGATTCAGCCCCAACTAGACATCAAGCCTAGCCCTGGCTAGTGGTACAAAAGTGGGGCTAGTGGTACAAAAATTCTAGCCCCCTCGCCCATTTCACACAATGCTAAGGAGGGCTAGAATGGGGGCTAGACCACCCCATTGTAGCCCTGGCTATGACGTCCAAAGTTTCCAGTGTGACATCAATGTGTACGGCAGTTTGTGGACGCAAATATGAGGAAGCTGGCAGACAAGTAGGCACAGTTGTGTGTACCCTCAGCACATAAAACTTGCACTGAACTTGTACTGAACGTCTCAACTTATATTATATGTTACATACAGTACGCATACATGCAGTACTTGGAAGCTGAAGCGGAATTCCGAAACTTTCCAAGTGCTTTCCAAGTGCCCTCAGTAAAAATCAGTGCATTCATACCTTCTCGTTTCAAACTGGAAAGCTGATCGAAGGCCTTCGCAGACCATGACATGACAGTTCCATCTATGAGACAGGATTTAAGGTAGAACTACCCATTACCATACATATTTGCAATCTAGGTACTTTGGAGAAGCTCTTTATGAGATCTCATATTTATGAGAGATGGAATTGTTTGAGAGAAGTCAATTGCAAAAAGAATGAAGACATTCCAACAAGAATTGAATTTTTGTGATTTTTCAAAGCTGACATGTTAAATTGTGAGTAGACCCTCGTTGAAGCATGATCAGACCATTGTTGAAGCGTGGGCTGATGTGTCCGCTCCCCAGTGCATTGCCATCATGATAATGGATTAGCAAGATTGTGGTAATAAGATGGGCCAGTGATGGAAATGGGAGGAACCTGTAGGTGGCAGAATAGGGTAAATTGTGGTAATGGGTAGTTCTACCTTTAGTTAGTGGCAGTGCTGTACTTCTGAAATATTTCAGCATATATGAAATGTGAGTTCTTTATAGGGTACCATCTCTCATTACCCGCCCAGTAAGGACACACTCAACAGCAACTTAATTGTGACTGTGTTGACAAAGGTCAATGGGGTATTGGACACATGCACCTTGCAGAGTTGCAGTCAACCGACTTCAGTTGCAGACCACAATAAACAGATATCCATAAGGATTTGGGTCAACTTACTCTTTTGTTGAATAGTGAAGAGGAATATTCTAACTGAATACCGTAGCCAATAAGGTAGAAGCACCTAAATGTGACACTTATTCAAGATTTGCAGACCTTGATGGTAGGGTCAAAATAAAATGATGTCACCTTGTAAGGAAATGGTTTAGGAACCAACAAAATTGGTTTCATTTTAAAAAAAAATTCCAAGTTTGTATAAATATAATACAAATTTGTGAAAACAAGTACAGAGATGTACCTACTCTAAACAATAGGCTACCACAAAAGTGAACATGGAAACACCCTAAAGCAACAAACTCTAAACTTGTATCATGGTCATTTTATTGGCCAATGCAAAATCCAACCCCATCATTGTGACATGTTCATGGAAACTCACTTGTTAGCATTGAATCCACATATATTTTAGTTTAGGGCATATTTTAGGTGTCTATAAACGACTCTTGTTACATTTGGATGCACATACCTTAGTTGATGCTATGGCACTTTGTAAACAACCTAAACTACTATCCTCAAAAGATTTTGAAGGTAGCTACACCTAAAATTACACAAATAAAAAATTCAATATAGTTTCAATTATTATATTAAAAACATTTTGGTGGGGTCTTGTTAATAGTCAAAAGGGGATTCTAAATTCTCTTAGAATACATTTTTTGGACACCGTATGAATAAACTACAAATTTTCAAAGTGTTGAAAATAGGTGCTTCTAAAACCGACTATAAACTCTCGTGAATAGTAGGAGTACATTTTAGGCAAGAATCTATAGTGTACAATTCTAAAAAGCAGTCCAATTAGGTGTAGTTATCTTATCTATGGTGAAAAACTATCTTTATACAATTAAACTATTTTTATACTTAATTGTGATTGGTTTATTTTTTACTTTCTAGATTTCAATGTTATGACAAGTCTATGTGATAGTTTTAGTAATTTAGAGAGCTTTTACTTTGAAAATTCTTAGTAATTGCAAATCTTATGTAAAAAGATTCTTTTTGAGAATTCATAATTATTTTTCATTTGCTAATACTACAAAAAGAATTTCTTTTTTTCTAGCAAGCTTGTATTTTTTTTCTCTTTGTCAGTGAAATTTTGTTTCATTTGTTTCAAAAAAGAAGGAGATAAGGCTAGTGGATGGGAATTCCTGTCCCACGGAGGGTCACGACTCCTGACGGCAAGCTCCCATGTGGAGTTAGAGGCCGGTGGAGCTTGCCAATCATCGGTGAAATGGGTGTTCCAGGAAAATGAGGACGCCCATTTCGATGATCGGCAGGCTCCACTGCCCCCGCCTCCACCTCCACATGGAAGCCCGCTTTGAGTCCTGACGTCTGAAGAGAGCTGGCAGGACGTGACAGGCTTTTGGATTCATCAGGCTCTCGAATCTGGAGGTAAAGCACGGCAGTCCGCATTGGGTACAACGTACCCCTCAGCAGCAGTGTTGGAATCGGACGATTGACGGAGGGTAGGGTGTACCAAAACAACCATGCATTGTAACACATTGAAAAGCACGGGTCACCTGCGGGAAAGCGCAGGGCACCCATGGTGAGGTGGGTAACCCTCAGTCGAGCCGGGGTACCTGTGGTTCAATTTTTTTCCCAAACTTTTCAATTGCCCGCTTCAATTTGTCATCCGTTCAAATTTCATCGGAAATAATCCGAATTTGCCTGTATTTGCGGCTTGTGGCACTCTGCGGCTTCGCACCATGAATCACATTTCTGATGCGTCGTATATGCGCAAGACAAGATTTATGTAAATTATGCTTATCTCTCTGTAGATTTATTCTTCTTCTTGTCTCTCTCGCGCACCACTTACAGTGATCAGTTTCTTTTGATTACCCAGTACAGACATGATTGGCTGTAATGTCACATTGGAATTACTTGCTAGTTTGCTCATCTTTCTTCGGAATGCAGAACTTTGACCTGAAATTCAGAGGACAACTGTCCTCACTCGTTCGGACGTGTGCGATATGCACATGGTCGACTTCCAAATTATCGAAGAACACCACGATACCTCTCAGATAAAGTATTTTGAAAGAAGAGTTTATTATCAGTCATCGTCCTAGCTTCTGGTACTCTATTTGCTTCGCGTTGCCATTCGGCATGTGTAAGGCGACCTGAAGACACTAGCTAACCTTAATATGTTTGAATTGTCACTCAGTTTCTCTCAACGTTTAAGCTCATTAATGTAAACAATTCAATTCACTGCGAAGGGGTCCTTTAAGTGATCACTTTCCTTCCAATCTACAAGTTTTGAACCTACCTTCCAGAAATGAAATTAATGTTTACCTTCTCATGAACAGTTTTGAGAGACTACTTAGTTGGCTTATTGGTATTTGTTGAGACCAAGGTTGAGACTTATATAAAGTTACATGTACATATTCAGCTTGTTGCACAATACCTTCTTAAATGTGTAATTTCGCAAAGGCTAGAAAAATGACCATAAAGAGCAATTGTGCAGAGTTCATGATCTTGGGTAGAGACACAAATAGTGGTTAGGAAGGAATTGGGAGCTATCCACACACTCTAACGTCTCTAAGTTGGAAAATAGTTTGTCATATTAATTCAAAAGTGAGTTTACTAGCAACCATTCCCCAAATCATTGCAATCGAACCTCATCGTGCTTCACATTGCTCTCTGAGTCCGCCATCACGTACATTGATTGGGTCGAATGACTCCCGTCTAGTGCATCAGCAACCTCCATGACCACAGAACCAAGGAATATCTCGACAACTGCGAAACAACTACGACTCCACAAAATGGGATAAAGCATACAATCGATTTTGCAAATTGAGGAGTCAGAGTGTCGCAACAACAAACTCAAACAATTTCATTCGGATGAAAAATAGATGAAAAATGAATGGATGACAACTTAGAGCGAGTAGTTGAAAACTCTGAAAATTCTGAAAATTTTGAATAGTTGATTGTAGGGCCTTGGACCACAGGTGACCCGCCCTCCCGCCCTTTTCAATGTGTTCCAATGCATGGCCTTTTTGGTACACCCTAGAAGGGTTATTTTTCTTTGCAAGTGCAGTATTGCAGTAGCACACTTCAATGGAAGTCATACCATTTGCTCTCCAACACCTAAAAATTGGACTTGAATAAACATCTTCATGACTTAATATCCCTATAAACTTTCAAAAGCAGCCAATGAAAGGAGACATATTTCATGTTGCAATGATGTCCACTCAAAGTCCAAAATATCATGGCTATGTTTTCAACTTTGAAACTTTATAAAGTATTACTTGAATCAATTCCATGTAAGTGTATAATAACACACTCTAACTCTAAATAGGTGAAAATCCACTTTGCCTCTTGCGCCTATTTTAAAATTTTATCTTTTCATGACTGATTTTAATTGACTTGTTATGGATGAAGTTTCTCTTTTATGCAACACACCATTTTTATTTCAATCCTTCTTTAGTGTGATCAATTTATAATATATCATTTTGCCTTTGTAGTATGAGTATAGGTTGAAATTATTAGAACAATTGAAGGTGGAACAACCCATTAACTGAAGGTCAAAAGCCCCATCACACATATGAAACTGAAACCGCTATATTAGTCTTCTAGATTACGATTGTATTGCTTGGGTTAAAACCAACAGTAAAAAAATTAAAAAAAACTTTAGTTGACTCTTGGAAGGCAACTCTAACTTGTTTTGACAATCAATGAGGTCAATATAGTATTATTTGCACCAAATAAAGTAGCAAGGTTTCTTTACATAACAACCTAGCTAATTGTGCCTTAGGTTAGATGTTCTTTCCTTCATTGAATTCCAACTGGCCAAGTCTATAGTACCCCAATGAACCTAATTTGGAGGTCCAATTAAGGGAGAATGTAAAAAAAATGACCCTCTATTTCTTCCTTGATAAAATTATTAGTTATTGATCCTTTTGCTAATTTGGAACTTCTCATTGTAAACATGAACACAAAATTTGAAAATTTTATCATGCTTGGCAAATAAATAGTTCTTGTGTTTTCCCTTAGGGTAAAATGTGAGGGCATGCAAAAGTCCCCAAATTATGCTCATTGGAGTACTTTGAGGTATGTGCACCCAAATGTAACATGAGTCATTTCTAAACACTTAGAATAAGCTCTAAACTAAAGTGTCTGTGGATACAATGCTGACAAGTAAGTTTCCATGAATGTGTTAAAATAATGGGGCTAGGTTTTGCTTTGGCCAATAAAATGATTGTGAAACAAGTTTAGGATCTCTTGGTTTAGGATGTCTCCATGTTCACTTTTGTGGTAGTCTCCATGTTCACTTACTGTGGATAATAGACTACCACAAATTCACATTTTATTTGTACAAGCTCAAGAAAATACAAAACCAATTTTATTGGTTTCCTAACCCATTTCCTAATAAGTGCACATCATTTTATTTTGTTCCCACCCCCAAGATCTGCAAATCTTCAGTAAGTGTCATGTTGAGGTGCTTCTGCCTTAAAGCGTCTCCACTCTTGCCCTGGCTTGTTTTCATCCCCACTCCGACCACCAATTTGGCCCAACAATCCTGCCACGGGAAAACAAGTTGCTTGACCGCAAGCCTACTCACTTCTCCCGCAGCCCACCTTTTTTTCAAAGAATCCTTGTCTGACGTCTTTGCATGCTCGATTTGGGTTGGTGCCAAGCACTGTACTGTACAGTGCCACTGTGGAAAAAAAGAGTGATGAACTGTGAAAATCCGGAATCAAGAATCAATGTACAAATCAATTCATAGTTTTTGGTGGGGCTGGAGTGGGCGGGGTATGGATGGGCGAAGGCCACGTTTTTGGTGGTGGGAGCCCGCCACAGGAGATGCTCTTAGCGGTGGCACCGGACCCCAACCTGAGGCTCGGAGAAGCCCATATACAGTATTCCGTTCCTGAAAGGGCTTGTGAGAGGAATTGGAACTCCGCCAGGGCCTCGATCGTCAGGTGCCAGGTGCCAGGTGCCGGCAACGTCCTCTTGCAGTGGAATCTCAACTGAAAACCCTCGATCCTGGCTATGGAATGAAGCAGCAGCTGCTGCAGGAATGGAGTGAAGCGAAGGGAAGTTCGACCTGTGCCTCTGCGACTGAACCAGGTCCAGAAACTCAGCCCGAGGCCCCACTGCCCCACCTCCAAGCCCAAGGCTAGAACTTATACAGTATTGTAGTCTGGCAGGTAGGATAAGTGGGCAGTGCAGGCAGGCAGTGCGCGCAGGCATCTCTGATAGTCTGATGAGTGATCGAGTCTCGCATCTGCCATTGCAACTGATCGTCCTGGCCTGGGAAACCCCACCGTGAAGCAAACCAGCGGAGCCAACGGAGCGGAGGAACAAAATCCCCAGGTCGTGGAAAAGGCGAAGAACGTCAAGTGGGGCAGCCAGACGGGGTTGGCAGGACCGGAGAATAGTGCTCCGTATATTAGAAGTGACGTGATCGCACCCCCAGGCCACGCCAAGAGCCGGGCGGAACAGAACAGCATTATTCTCCCGCAACATGGAACACCACAATCCACTCAATTCCGCCACCTACAGGAGCTTCACTGGCCCATCTATTACCACAATCTTCACAACACTTTATCATGATGGCAACGGATATCACTCCCCGCTTCACTCACCGCTTCAACAAGTTGGGTCTGTTCACACTCTAACATTTCAGCTTTACAGAATCACAAAAAATTCACTTCTTGTCAAAACATCTTCAGTTTTTTGGCAACTAACATCTCTTAAACTTTTCAATCTCCGAAAAATACGGGAGCTCACTAATAGCTTCTCCAAAGTACCTGGATACCAAATTTGTGTGGTAATGGGTAGTTCTACTTATACCAAACAAGATTAGAGTATTGGACATGACTAGACAACAAGAAGGTCGAGTCCACCACGCGAATTGGGTTCACACTCACTCAAGCTAGTAATGAAAACGTGTTGGGCCAACCAACATCGGTTGGATTTTCATGCACACGAAGCTTAGAGCCAGATTCCATTGGGCTCTTTGACCTCCTAAACATGGAGGTCCATATGCTCTCTATTGCAACTAGCCATTCAACTACCCCTCTAGCCTTTAGCCCATGGAAAAGGAAAAAATAGAAGTGGAGAGCATGGAAGGGCAATTAGAAGGGCCTATTGCTCACAACAAAACAAAAAGTCCGATAAACTGCCATCATTCATAGCAAGATAACCACTCAAATAAGAAAGTCAAGGTCCATGTTATCAGAGAGGCAAATCCAACCCAACCTAATTCTAGCTACATAGAGCCCCAATGAAAGGCTATTGTACCTCTGATGCACTTGTATTGCCACCTTCAGTTGTTGGAGGTCCAAGAGCCCAATGGAGTCTTGTTCTAAGGGTCAATTGCCATCAACAATTTAGACCTCATTATAAGAAAACTGTGTTTGCTGCGACATCGCAATTTAGACACCCAGACATCGCGTGTGATGTCTTCTATATCTGGACTGATGTTCAATTACATTATGCTGCTGTGGACATGCCAAAAACATGGTACGTTGCATTAGATTTGCAGGCCCAGCATCATGATGTCTGAAAAAACATCGGTCAACGGGTAACTTCAGAAGTTGACATGTGGCTGCCACCTAGGCGCGGGAAAGTCAGAGTGTCATTTTTTTCATTCATTGTCTGTTTATGATGTGGCATTTGACGTGTAATTGACGTGGCATGCCATGTCAGTGCTGACGGAATTAGCTGACGTGGCATTTGCGGATGTTGACATGTTATTTTTGGAGGCCACTTGCTTGGTTTGCCTAGCATTTTAGGATGTCTTTTGAGACATCCTTGTGAACGTCTAGGTGTCTTAAATGACGTCAGGTGAAACAATTGTATGCTAATTGAAATGTCCATCCGAACGTGTGGAGTTTGCACATGCGTGCTTCTTAAAGCATACCTTGTCATAGGAGATGTCTGCTTGCACAAGCCGGCATAAGTACATGCTGGGATAGCAGATGGCTTCTTGCATTGTAGGATGTTAGCGGCGACGTCCACTTGTTTGATCTTCGTAGAAGGAGATGCAATTATGAACACACTTATTTTTTGGGACATCTTCTGGAACGCATGTATGCATTGTATTGAACGTTCTAATGTTGTCAATGTAGTAATAGGTTGTACACAATATAAAACATGCAATATATGGTATATCATATGCAATACAACATATAAAATATGTCATACAAAATATACCATATAAAATATATACAACATGCCATACAAAATATAATATATATATAACATGCCATACAAAAAATATACCATACATACAACATGCCATACAAAATACACCATACAAAATATATACAACATGCCATACAAAATACACCATACAAAATATATACAACATACCATACAAAAGACACCATACAATATGCCATACACTATATTTATCAAGTATATTGAATGGCTCAAAAATCTACTTATTAATTGATGAAAAGACAAGCCTTTTATACTAGTGAGGTGTAGGAGGCATGACAAACAATATGGAATATACAAAACTAAAATATAAGCAACAACATAAATACAATGATGTTTGAAATGATGTTTTAAAAAACATTTACATGTCTTAGTTATGATTTTTTCGACGTCATTGTAAACATTCAAAAGAACATCTATAGTATGAAATTAGACATTCATATCAATGTTGCTTTAAACATTTGCTTCAATAATTTCTAAATTTTCTACAAATCTTATTTGTTGTTTATGATGTCAAGATGAACATTTGCATGTCATTTCCAACATATATAGGGATGTCTCCTTGAACATCTAATTGATAAAGTCACATTTATTAAATCTAGGTTGTTTGCAACATCAACTTCAATATAGTATGACACAACAATACATCCAACATGGAATTCCAATTGTAGATTATATTTTTGTCTATTTGGAAAGCTCTGATTCATTTCATTTGGATTTGTTATGAGAAAGTTATGGACATTTTTGTTTTTTAGGCAATTAGAGCATCTTCTTGAAAAAAATAACTTGTTGGATGCATTTCTGAATGCAATTTTTACAATTTTTTCAAAATAAAAATTTCACGTGGTTTAGTTTACTTGTTAGAGCAATCTCACCATTGGGATTAGTGCATTTTGATTGCATCTAAAAATATTAATATTTTAGATTTTCCTTCTATCTCATACCTATTTCTACTTAATAATTTTCTTAAGAATGAAATTTAAGTTGTTTTTATTTTTTAATTTAATTTTCTGAACTCTCAACTCAATTCTCTACTATAAATATTTAAATCTCAAAACTCTGTAGTGCAAAAATTTTACAAAGTCAAAAAATCTAGTCCCTCAATGCGCTAAAAAACTTGTTTTTTCCACTTTAAATCTATGCGGTCGAAAATTCTGAAATTTTTTCTACAATTTTTTCTACTTGTTAGGTGTAAGATCCTATAGTTAGATGTGAAAAAAAATTAAAATTTCTTTTACTCTTTGCTACAGAAATGACAATTTTCAAAGTTTTCTGGCAAAAAAAAGGCCTTGGTCCTTTAAGGGTTAAGATGTCAAATATCTCAAAGTCCAAGAACACTAGAAAATCACCCCATGTTAGATATGAATGATTTGAAAATAATAAGTTAAGAAGGTGAAATAGCAATAAAAATTATTAAAATTTGATGCAAAATTTATGATTTTAAACTAATAAAACTTAGAATTTAAATCTTAAGTTAAAAATAAATATTTTTATATAATATAATATTGATATGATTTTGTAAACCTTTTTTCATAACAAATCCATTTATCTAATTTATATAAATTTGTTATATAAATTAAATCTATATAGCTTATAACATTTTGAAAAATTTTCTGGACATTTTTGAAAACATCTGATGTCCACAACAATGTCTTAGATTGCATCATTATTTTTCATAGCACCAATATGCTGTGACTGAAATTTAGCAATGCTTTCTACAACATCAAATCAAAATCTCTGCTTTTCCAGCGTCTGTCGCCGTGACATCCCAATGTTTTCTCAGACGTATGATGTTATCCTGGACGTACAACGTTTTTGGCCTGACATCAGAAAAAACACAGTTTTCTTATATGGTGCAGTTGGTGAATGATAGGGACTTCAATGGCCTACAACCACTGCAACAAGTCATGGACCCGGTGCGCCAACCAACAAACAATGGTGAAGAGTATGTTCCCGTAGTTAGCGATGACATTGCATCTGAGGACGAAACATAGGGTGTTCACATCACTAACATGTGTTTGTTGTGCCAGCATTTTGACGTTACGTAGGACGTCTAAGAAATACAAAGCCATCAGCATGTTCATGTCTTCCAAGTAGACCCGTTGCATCTTGAACGTGCATTTTGTGGTAGAGTCTGTCTTGCTTGGTGCTGCAAGTGACATCATATGAATAGGGTGGAATTTTATCCTAATGAAGTTTGTTGAACGTGCGTAAAATGTAAGACTTCAATAGCCCAAAAATGAACCTAAACCAAGTAAACACATAAGTCATTTTATACTACATAGGAAGAACATGCATCATGTGTAAATTCAACCTTGGGCATAAAGTCATGTCATGTATCTATAGTCATTTTGACATCAAAAAAGATGCCTACAATTGCTTTCACAACACCCACACGTCCAGTCAGACGTAATGAAACGCACAGTGGATAGTATATTAGTATGTGGTTTGAAGTTACATTCGCAGTAAGTACAAAATGTTGACGCCAGAAGTGATGTCAATGTGGACGTCAGTACGTCACTTGTGACGTCCACGGAGACATTCAAGATCGGAACATGGACAGGCCAAGTATGTTGACGTGGCATGCCATGTCATCACCCATGTCCACGTCACACAATTTCTACTTCATCACGTCTCGTTAGATGCCACATAAGCTTTTAGGAGTCACTACTTGCCCGTTGTTCTCTTTTTAACTTTGGGCAGTCACTTTACCTCTGACCACAACAAAATTTTAAATTAACTTCTGAGCTAAGTTTGACCAAAGATGGTGACGTGGCTGAATATGTTATTGTGGACATCCTTGGAAACATTTGGTATCCACATGGATGTCTTACATTGCATCATTGTTTTTTGTAGCATCAGTATGCTGTGACTGAAATCTAGCAATGCTATTGAAGACATCATAGCAAAATCTTCACTTTTTCAGCCTGACACCCCAACGTCTTCTGCGACGTATCGTATTTTCGCGGACATACATCGTTTTTGACTGGATGTCCAGGTAGACGCAGTTTTCTTATAGTGCCTCCAGCAACTAAATGAAGGGCCAAACTTTAGATTGAAGCTTTCTACTACACGCTAGGTAACCAAAAGTTATAAGTATATAAGATAGCACGCTAATGGTTGCATCTCCTTTACTAATGGTATTATTAAAAATTTTGATATTTTTGTTTTTTTGGTCATGTTGATTTGGTTTACTTTTCTGTTGATCAGAAATAATATTTGTTGATTTGGACAAAATTCAACAGAAAAATGAACCAAGTCAACAAGGCCAAATTTAAAAAATTGAATTTTCTAACAGTGTGGGCACATCTCCTTCACAACAGGACCTTTAGCAACTATATTTGTAATTTGTATTGTTCTTAATGAAAGGGCCTCCAATCGACCCTATAGCCCCTCCAAGTCTATTTTTCTGTTCTACCCCAACCGGGGAGGTTGGAGGACTAACTGGATGCCCAACCAGACCACTTTCTCTCAATAGCAACACGTCACATCACAGCTCTAAAGTTGAAGGTCCAGGGCCTCAATGGCAACCAACTCTTAATATGCCTTGTGCTTTGACTACAACCAAAATGTTATTAAAAATAACTTTTTAATTTATAAAAACTTCAAAACTTCAATATTTGTCATATCATAAGTGAAAATGCTACAAAATAAACTTTGTGCATCCTTTTTAGCAAAGAAATTTCCAATAGTAGTAAGAATGTGATTGAGGGATGCACAGTTCAAGAAATCTTAGCCTAACAAACAAAACAAACAACCTAATTTGAGGTATAGATTTAAATAATACAAGTGTGCCCTCTGCCATTGCCATAGTTGAAACAAAAAATAATTTTCTAATTTTACAATTCATAAGAACTTCAAAATTTAATGCCTTTCACATTATAGTTCAAAATGCCACAAAACAAAGCCTGTGCACCCCTCCTTGCAAAGAGCTTTTCTATGGTACCAATAATACAATTGGGGGACGCATGGTTTAGAAGATCTCAATGTAACAAACAAACAAAACAAAACAAATAGTCTAATTTAATGGATGGATTAATATTTTCTTTAGTTTAAGAGGATTGGATTTGAAACAAAATAGTGCTTTGAGTTTTTGGTTGAGAATGTACAAGGTGAATATTTAACCATCTAAATGGAAGAAATCATGATAGCAAGACAACACACTAATATGTGTATAATATAATAATATAGACTAGTGTGCCCTGTGTCATTGCCCTAATTTTTTAATTCATAAGAACTTTGAAATTCAATAACTTTCATACTTTAGGTCCCAAAACCACAAAACAAAGTCTTTACGCCCTCCTCACCAAGGGCTTTGACAATATCAAGAATGCAATTGGGGGATGCATGGTTGATGAGATCTCACTATAATAAACAAACAAACAAACAACTTAATTTAATGGATGGATTATACTAAAAGCTTACTACAATATAAATACTAATCTAACTTCCTTAAACAAAGCTCAAAGATAGATGAATGGACAAAAGAATGTGAAGACCAAGATTTAAAGTTACTAAATTTATTCCATACAATGTTTGAGAATTTAGAAAAATAATCAAATTAGCATTCAATTGCTCCCTTTATGAATCTAGTTCCCAAAATCTCATTGTTCCTAAATAGGATAAAATGGATTTTAGGTAGGCTTGTGTAACCTCAATTTTTTTATGTGATTTTCTTAAACTTAAAAAAAATTATAAAATCACGTTATCTTTTTGAAAATACAATTTTTATTTCAATTGGTGCTAGAGAGCACAAGAATAAGCTCAAAACAAGGGAGTCCAAACAACAAAAAACCTTGAAAACCTTGAAATTAAATACTTGTGTAATTTTTTTCTCAAAGATTGTATTTTTGTCTACATGCAAAGCTTTGATTCATTTAGTTTGGATTAGTTATGTGAAAGTTATAGAGCTTTTTATTTTGTAGGCAATCACAAAAACTTCTTTCACAAGATTATGTATTGGATTTTTTTAAAGTCAATTTTCACAATTTTCTAAAAAAGGAGTTTCTTGAAGGTTAAGTGTGCTTGCTATAACAATCTCATTGTTGAGATTAGTGTGTTTCAATTACATCTTAGAACTATTAACAATTTAATTTTTCCTTTAATCTTTGACCAATTTCTACTTAATAATTTTTTAAAGAATGAAAATCATTTATTTTAAAAAATAAACTATCCCAAAGTTTCAACATAATTCTTCAACACAAATTTTTTTAATCAAAATGTTTAGTGCAAAAGTTTTAAGTTAAGAAGATTCAAAGTCAAATAATATGGTTAAGGATCATGTTTAAAAATATGATGTCTTCACCTTAAATACAAATATCTTACAATCTATAAGGTGAAAGTTTCTGAAATTTCTTCCCCATATTTCATACAAGTCTAGTGCAGAATCTTATGTTAGAAATGCAAAAAAAGTTTGTAAAGTTTTTTCTCTTTATAATAGAAAAGACAATTTGGAGTGTTTTTAATGAAAAAAGGGCCTTGGGACTTTAGGGGCTTGTTTAGGGGCTAAAGAACCATAATAAAAAAATAAAAAAAAGTCAAGGGTACTTGGAAAAAGCTATATATGAAATAAGCATTTTTAAAAATTCTATTGAAGCAATACCTCAATTATATTTATTAAATTACCCCTCGTTGAAGAAAGCTTGCAAATTGTGAAGAATACAATAACCCAATGCTACACAAGAACCTATCAACCTTTTTCAATAATTGCAATACTTCCAATAAACCCCACAACTAACTTAAGAAGACAAAGACCTTGATTATGGTCTATGGAATACCTATTAACTTTTCCAATAAACTCCATCATTCATACAACTAAAATCATAAGTCCCTCTGTAATATCACAAATGCTACCATTAATACTAAGGGCTCATACTTGCTATGCTATACATTCATTGCATCACATATTAGTAAAAATTTGATATATTTGAATAGAATGCATGATAATGATTTCAATAAGTCTTTAAAATAATTATTTTAATTATTTTATTAAAATATTTCCAATCATGCATACATAGAAATCATATTTTCATACAATGTGATATTACTGAAATAGAGTAGTAGTTCACAATCACCTCTGTAATATTACTTTTTACAAAAGGTGATATTATAGAAATAATATAGTCGTTGCAATTGAGGTGATATTAAAGAGGATTAATATGGTAATATTATAAAGGTAGCAATTACATTGTTTTTCTTGACTTTATATTTCTTTTGCATTTCTATAATTTTGTGCTTTTGTGAGCTTTGAGCTTCTAATTTCAATTTTCTATTGCTACTACCAAATGATTTGAAAAATTTATTGAATTGAACCGATTTTGAATTTCACAACAATTAAATTGTTCACAAAGTTTTTGAGATTTATAAGTTTTTCCTTTAAATTCTTCTATTTGGGTTGCCATTGTTTGTAACAATTGAGTCAAATTTCTAATGCATTCTAATGTATATGTATCTTTTACCGTATTCATCATTGCATGTATTTCATTCATCATTTATTAAATTTCTATTATTTATTTTAATATATGCTTATTTATTAAAAAAACTATATGAAGATTTTAGTAATTTTTATTGGAAGATTTGTTGAAATTCTTGCTCTGTATTCTATCTAATACATAAAAATTTCTAATGAAATTCCAATGGTGAATGCATAGCATAGCAAGCGCCCAACCGCTAATCATACTACTAAAATCATAACTCCCTCTACAATATCAAAAATGCTACCATTAATACTAGGGGCTCATGCTTCCTATGCTACGCATTCATTGTATCACATATTAGTAAAATTTCGATATATTTGAATAGAGTGCATGATAATGATTTCAACAAGTCTTTATAAAAATAATTATTTTAAATATTTTATAAAAATATTTTCAATAATGCATGCATAGAAATCGTATTTTCACACAATGTGATATTACAGAAATAGAGTAGCAGTTTGCAATCACTTTTTACAAAGGGTGATATTATAGAATTAATATAGTTGTTGCAATTAAGGTGATATTAAAGAGGATCCATAGGATGAAATGATTTTGAGAAATTTATTCAATTGAAGCAATTTTGGATTCCACAACAATTAAGTTGTTTACAAAGTTTTTGAAATTTATAAGTTTTTTCTTGTTAATTTTTCAATTTTGGTTACCATTTTTTGTAACAGTAGAGTCAAATTTCTAATGCATTCTAATGTATGTGTATCTTTTACAGTATTTACCATTGCATATGTTTCATTGATCATTCAATAAATTTCTACTGTACATTTCAATATATGCTTACTTATAAAAAAATTATACAAAGATTTTAGTCGTTTTTATTTAAAAATTTATTGAGATTTTTGTTCTGCATTCTATCTAATACATAAAAATTCTTATAAAATTCTAATGATGAATGCGTAGCATAGCAAGCACCAACTGCTAGTTACTATCTAAAAAGATAAGACTATAAGTGTGCAATACCTATTTGGCTTCTTCCAAAACCCACAAAGACATGAGTATTTAACTCAAAGAACTCAAAAGTCTTTTTAATACTTTAAGTATATTTGAGGTCTTGAGAGGATTGCTCAAACTTAAATTTTAGAATCTTTCATATATGGGTATCATATAGTTTGTTCAAATGACTAATCAATGATGACCTTCCACCCTAATCAAGGCCATGGGTGACCTCAAAGGTACTATTCAATTTTCTTTCATCAAACTTTTCAATGTAAAAATTACAAGTTCAAATTGTGCTTCAAGACTCAAGACTTAAATTGATAGATGCATCTCATGAAGACAAAGAGAATGGTATCAAGAAATTCACATTTAGTCAATAGAGTTTTCATGAAGAAACTCTAAAAATCAAGCCCCTTAGGTTGGATTTGTTGTTTAAGGATTAACAACAAAATACAAGTTTAGTAATAATACTCCACAACTTGTATTGGTAAAATCAATTCTTTTATCATCTTGCTTTCAATATATATTATCATTGTATCTCGAAGTTTCTTTAAAGAAAACTAAGAGCACCTAGGAGACACTAAAAATATAGGGGGATCCTATACATCTTTGAAAAGTTGCATTATTTAGTTTAGGAGATCCTCTTGAAGTTTGTAAATAGACAAGCACAATATTATAGGAGTACCCTACAATACAAGGCAAATATACTGGTATGCCATTAGATTGCCATGCAACTAATTCAATAGGCTAGTTGGAAACCTTTATTTCCCTTGTCTGAAGTTTGATCCCTTACCTAAATACTTCTTCAACCTAGAGACCAAAAAAGGACCCAACAATTTTGAAGGCAGGATGTTAAAGTGGTCATTCAATGTTTGCATCCTAAATTTGTCTTCCCTAGTTCCCCTGGCAACCAAAGATAAATGTAAAAAATTACCTTTATTTCATGGATACTTAGTGTCCAATGTTCTTCACATCTCGAGCAATTGTGGAGCCTCCGATTCCAAATCTGACTTTCAAATTTCCAAATTTTACCATAGGTGGCAAATAAAAAATTCCAGTACTTTCTAGAGGTCATTCGAAGTGGAACCGACGCACACTTCGAATGACAACTTTGACGTCCTGCGTTTGGAGGGTCCAAGCCAAGACGGATGACTCCAGTGGCTCCAGTGGCTCCCTCACTGGACGGGTGCAGCGCGAGTGGGGGATATCCGGTGGAGCATATCCGGTGGAGCTTCAAAGCCTCGTGGAACTTGGCCTCCGGCCCCACCCGGAGCCCGGAAAGATCGAAAGTCTCCCAACTGTACGAGAAAGGCCGGGACCGTAAACCAGGTACAGATCGGACCCTACGGACTGGGATCCCTGCCTGGGGCGGCTTCCCAAGGCAGCAGAAGATTCCTCCGCGGCCTATTTTAAGCTCCGCAGGACGACTTCGGCGCTGGATATTCCGACCCTCGAGGCATATTCGCGTGCGCTGGTGTTATTATGGCAGCTTACTTGAAGGGCTGCAGTACTGTACGGCGTTATTCGTCAGAGCTCACGCTTGGATCGGGGCCTCCCTCCCTCCCTTCTCTCCTCCTCAGAGACTAGAGAGAGCCAGTTCAGGAGAGTTCCTTTCTGACACTAGTTTGGCAGGGCAAACCTGTTTGGATTGAGGTCTTCATTGCCACTTAGCTTTGAGTCATGGCCGTGCTCGAGGAATACGTCTGGCTGGTGGTCGTCGGCGCCTTCGTGGCGTTTGGGTTCGGGTTTGGAACTGGTATGATGCATGCGCACTTCTGAGCTAACGAGAACGAACTTCGTGTGCAGCGAGCTTAGAATGAATGAATGAATGAATGAATGAATGAGTGCAATTGATCTTGAGAGGTTGCTCGCGATTAGGGGAGAAGTGCCAGACGCTTGCTGCTGTTCGGACCGCTGGTTGAAATCCATCAATTTGTGTGCATGTATGAGTCTCCTTGGAAGGGAACTAGCTAATCTGGAAGCATTGAAGAGCAGCAAGTTCTGAGAGTTTCCATACTGTAAAGATCAGTCCAGGCTTAGCATGGTGGTACGGTGGAGTGGGAAAAGATAATGGTCATGCAATGCAGTTCTGGAACCCCTAGCCAGCTGCCGGTGCTAGTTAGCACCCTTGCGACGAGAGATCAGAGTCTACTCAGTCTAGAGCAAACTTTAGTCGAGTGGTGAATTTTTTATACGAAGTTCGAATCCGAGGAATCGCATGACTGTTCCCTAGCTAACGATCGAATTCCCACTTCGTGACAGGATCCAACGATGTTGCTAATGCCTTCGGAACCTCCGTCGGAAGCAAGACCCTGACTTTGCGTCAAGCGCTGCTGGTAAGATTTCGGACGAATCGTTACTTATCCGTCAAAGCTGCTGCAGTCAGAGCTCTGAACTAGCGCGCTACTAGTGTGACAGTTGTAGAATTAGTTCTTCATGTTCGAATTCAGCGCCAATATTAGAAACATGCTAGATGTTTTCTGAAGAGAAGCTCTTTGGTAAGCACAGATAGCAGCAGTGTTCGAGTTCTCTGGAGCGTTGCTCCTGGGTCGTGTTTCGACAAACACGATTGCTGGAGGTATTGCAGACATCACCGCTTTCGCAGCGAATCCCGAGGTATATGCCTATGGCATGGTGTGCGCCTTGACGGTGGGCACCATATGGCAGGTGGCGTCGTCCTACATGGGACTCAACACTTCGTCTACTCATACAATCAGTAAGACTTCTGACCGAGTTCCCAATCTCAAACATTTCGATCAAAATTGAACACTCGAATCTCACATGTACTGAGCATGATATGTAGATGAAGTTTTTCCGTACTTCCCAATATGTTTATATTTGCTGTCGCGGACTGCAGTTGGAGCTATTGTCGGGTTCGCTCTAGTGTGGGACGGAAGCAACGCCGTGGTGTGGGCTGAGAAGGATCCCTCTGGAGCCACGTTCCCTCCTTACAAGGGCATAGTGTCTATCGTGATGGCGTGGTTTGTGGCTCCTATTCTGACGGGCTTCACGTCCGCGCTCATCTTCTTTATCGTTCGATTCCTCGTGCTGCGCCGCAAGAACGCCTACACGCTGTCGTTCTGGTGCCTGCCGCCGATGGTGTTCGTCACCGTGTTCATCAACATCTACTTCGTTTTCACCAAGGGCGCCAAGA
Organism: Climacium dendroides; assembly: GCA_950106755.1. NCBI lineage: Eukaryota > Viridiplantae > Streptophyta > Bryopsida > Hypnales > Climaciaceae > Climacium > Climacium dendroides. The sequence continues at coordinate 49,598,358 of OX467082.1, forward strand.
AGACACTGACATCGTCCGGCAACTGGTCGGACACCAAGTCGACCTGGATTGCTATCGTCATCGCCGTTGGATTGGCCATCCTCACCGCACTCATCATTCTGCCTCTGTTGAAACGACACTGCGAGAGACTCTTCGACTCTAATGGCCGACCCATTGCCCACATTGATGGCACCAAAGTCGGGGAGAAGGATACTGCGCCCGGGGAAGGACTGCAGAAGGGCGAAAGCGAGCATGATGCTATCGACACTTTGGAGCTGGGGGGACCGAACGTAGCCAAAAAAACCGCATGGCACCAGAAGGCATGGAAGGGCGCCACTCACGGTCTCAACGTGGATATCCATAAAGTAGTTAAGACCGACGCCGCTGTCAACGCCATTCACGAGCGTGCTGAAGTCTTCGAGCCGCGCGTGGAGTACGCTTTCTCATACCTCCAGGTAACCCAGGCCCCTCATCAAATGATTCAGGCTCTCTGTTTTCAAGGTTTTCCAGATTCATTTGCTGCGATATGGCTCGCTCACTCGCTCAAATCCGTTTGCTTGCTTGCAGGTGTTCTCTGCCATTTGTGTGATCTTCGCGCACGGAGCTGGTGAAGTGGGATACATGGCGGGACCTCTGGCGGCGATCTGGGACGTGTACCAGCACGGGAAGCTGAACAAGAACGTTTCGCCCCCGGTGTGGGTTGTGTTGATCGGAGCTGTGGGTCTGGTGATTGGATTGGCGACCTACGGTTACAATGTCACGCGAGCCATGGGTGTGCAGTTGGCAAAGCTCACGCCCACTCGTGGGTTTGCCGCGGAGTTGGCGACGGCGATGGTGATCATGATTGCCGCGCAGTATGGGTTGCCGCAGTCGTCCAGCCAGTGCGTGACGGGCGCCATTGTGGGTGTGGGATTGCTGGAGGGAACGAACGGCGTCAACTGGAAGCAGTTTGCGAAGCAGTTCGCGTCGTGGGTGGGCACGTTGTTGATCGTAGGCTTGGGCGTGGCCGCATTGTTTGCACAGGGTGTGTACGCTCCCGGGGCTGTCGAATCCAAGCAACTTCGGACGTACAACATGGAAATCGGCACCATCAATAGCAACATGTACAAGGACTTCAACACCACTTTGCAGACCTATGAGGCCGCCGCTGTGGCCGGCTCCATCCCCACGTTGACTGCTACTGACTGGGCTGCCCTCAATGCTACTGTTTCTAAGGACTCCAAGACCGTGAAGTCCTACATTGACACTGCCAAGCCCATTCGAGGTACGTATGTTCGGGAAAGGATGACCACGGACTACATCATCAATCAAATGATCAATTCAATTCCCGCCCGCAGTGTGCTAAACCAAGTCGGTAACTCTTCTGAAAGTAGTTCGGTATATCCGGGCTATATTTGTAAACATTGATTTGCTTAACTATTATGTTTAAGTTTGCTAATTTGCTGTGTGCGTGTGTTTCAGTGCCGGTGGCGAACGTGACTTCTTCCTTGAAGAAGACGTTGCTAATGTACCAAAATTACACCATCTTCACGCTCGGACAGGTGCAGTTGTTCCCAGGCGTGCCCAAGTGTAACAGCGGCGACCCGGCCTCCATCACCGCCGGCAACTTCACTGCTGCTTGTAAAGCGCCCAAGCTAACTTAAGTAGTGGCGAGCTAGATCGAGGTTGCTCGGTCGGTCGCTCGTAGTATCAACTGTTTCCAGTACTCCCGGTCACCATCGTGGGTTGTACGACTCAGTGTTCTGAATGCTCTACTGCATGGGTAGTCCGTAATTCAGTGAATGCTCACGTTGAGAGTCAGTACTCGTTCAATTTCCATGGTGTCCCATCAGTCTAGCTAGCCTGCAGTAGTCCAGTGACAGACTTCGTTCTCGCATCTCCTTGACTTTTCAGTTTATCGATCATGAGACAAGGGTTTACGTACAGTGGTCTGGAATGTCATGGACCCTAAATTAGACTCCGAGGACAATGGAGAGATAGATCAGCTTGACTGACTGTACTTGTATCAGATTTAGGCATGGCGGTAATCTGCGCAGAAAAGCAATGTCAAAGTGTTGGTTGTGTAGCCCATGTGATTGCTGTAGGCATCTGAAATTTTTTGTCTCAACATGCAGTCTGGGAATAAAAGTGAGTTTGAATTTCGGACGGCGCGGGGTTTCCATGTTTCATGATCCACTCACTGAATGCAATGTTCATCATGCCTAGAATGTCAGCACTGTGGGTCTTTCTTCAGGTGTCGAGTGCTATAATGAGCTTCTCCGTTTTCATGATCATTGATTTGAAGTAAGACATAATTTGTCAAGTGTGTCAGGGCTATCTAAGTTGAAGCGTGGTTGGGCGGGATTTGAGTAGTCAGGGCTATCTATTGTTTTATATATCGCTGCTCGGTGTTCGAGTAAAATACCCGCCATGATTAATGCTGTAGTTTGCCACTGACATCCTGGACGGGCGAGTCAGCGAGGCTTCGATGCAGAGTTTTAATACGGTCCACACCATTTTTTAAAAATTGCGAACCTCTTTCGCTCCGGTATGAATTTAACTATTGTTCAATCACAGCGATTGAGTGGAATTAGCCTTGACGAAGCGAACCGTCTGTACGACCTTCCATGTGCCGTCGCCTGAGCTTGCTTAATACATCGAGGTTGATGCATGGACGGATCCACGAATTCAATCGAGTGCACCTGCTCTTGGAAGCTGGGAGTTTTCTACCGGGGTCGGTCAACCCAAATCAAAGAACACCAAAGGGACCCTCACAAGCGCACCCATGGTTCTGGCCTGGAGCCAAGGGCCAACCGCCAAACAGTCACCGTGTGTGCTCTCGGAACCATCGGAAGTGCCAATGTGGCAATATAAAATAAAAATGTTTCAGTGGTTCATCCATATATTGGATAGAAAATATCACATTAGTACATGTTACATTTTCATTCAGAAAATCTATTTTCATCCACAATCTGCTGATTTCATCCAAGACTCTTTTTTAATTTGAAGTTTTATAGCAAAAAACTTCAAAGTTTGTCATCATTTTTTAGCCCAATTTTTTTGTGGAAATATTTTGACCCCTCAAAAGTCCTAATTACTAGGAGTATAATTATGGAGAATATGGTAATGTAATGTACAATACATAGTATCAAAAATGCAAGTCAAAATTGTTTATGAAAAGTGGATTCTACTCAATCTAAGGTAAAACAACCCATTGTAGTCAAAATGAGGAGTTCGACATCATCTTGTTGCTGAAATTTTCCAATTTTTTCCCCACATTAGGACAAGTGCAATTGAAATTATATATTTTTTTGACAAAGTATGAATTTGCTAGGAATTTTTGAAATGTTCAACCTAAAAGAGTCTCTAGACTACCTTAAAACCAGCAAAATCTAAATGCATAATGCTCATCTTACTACCTCATGCAGTCAAAATATTTTCTATCATGGAAGGCCTAAAATCAATTTCACACTAAAAAGTTAGAAGTTCCTAATGAGGTCATAGTTCATTGTCATGTGCATTGTGGCCCACATCTCACATACTGAAAACCCTCCATAATGGATCATTTCTTAGGCAACCGCAATGGGACGTTTTACCTTATTATATATCAAAAAATGTGGTAGAAAAGTACAAAGTGGACCCTCGGATGGTTCTACCTAGAATCTCCCATCAAGGTTGTCTAAAAAAAATTAGCCTTGGAGGACTAAGTGTCCATTCAACGTATGTAGGAAATCTTTGGTAGGTTCCTATGAAGTCAATTTTAGTCAAATGTTCAAGCAAGTATTTTTTTCCCCTCCAATTAGATGTTTGGGTCAAAAGTTATGCTATTCCAAATTTCTACCAAAAATGTACTTCATTTTCTACCCCAAATGTGCCTTGTTCTTTAGGGGTTAATCAAATCAATAAAAAATAGCACTATCATAGAACAAGTTATAAAGTGGAACTTGTATTCTACAAACTTTTTGCCATGATTTTGACCTCAAAGTTCTCCAAATATTTCAAAAAAAAATTCATGAAAATGAATTTAAAGGAAACATGCATAGGTAGCCAAGTGTATCCACCAAATGCTATTTTGGCAATTCTTTGACAATGAAAATGAAAAGATTTAGGATCGTTCATTCACGTTTTACTAATTGGTAATGATTCTCCTCAAGTTTTGAAGAGAGGACTGAGTAGTAGTGGATCATATATATTTTTTCATTTACTCAGACCTGCTCCATCATCTAGATTTAGGAACTCAAGTTAATGAGCAATATAGAAATTTCAAATAAATCAGCACATATAAACTATCTGATGTTTGTAACAAATTCCACTCTAAAGTTGTGAATTTTTGATGATATTTATAATGATAAATCGATGATTTAACTTTTTTGGATTTGTTGGATCAATTACATGGATCGTGAATTCTAGTCTTTGTTAAAAAATTGAACCTAAAAACGCATTATATGGTTGTAAAATATAAATTGAACACACTACCCTATTACAAATATTTCAAATGCAAGGGCATTAAGTAAACCCCTAAAGGTACAAACACTACCGAATGTTGAAAATTACATATGATGCAATAATTTTTTAACCATGTAGTCAAAAGTTATGAAAATTGTTGGACCTTGAAGCTACTTCTTGGGCACATGTTGTGTGAAATTTTCAAAGAAAAAGAATAAAAATTCCATTCGTAATGAGCTACCCAAAATCGCTTTGATGCCAAAAAACTATGTTTGGACCTTTAGGAGTTAAGATATAACAATAGCCCATGTTACTCTCTCTACAATGGCTAATGCAATGTCATACTCTCAACTCTATAAACAAATTCAAATTTTTTGAGAACCAACATGATTTGCATGTTTATCACATTGTTGATAATTTAAATTTTAATAAAGCCAATTTCCTTCAATTTTTGTATACAACAATCTCAAATGTAAAATGATGTATACCAACAAAGCCGCCAAGGCACAAAAAGTTGTTTTTTAAGTTCTAAAAAAAAATTAACAAAAGATATAGTAATTCCAAATCACAGTGAACAAAACTGAATTTCAAACATGGTAACTTTGAAATTAATTTTCTTTCAAATCCCAAAATAATTTTTTCATTCACACTTGCATGATAACTTGTAGTAGGTCTCACACTACAACTTTCATATATCCACTTTGGGACTTTGTCCATTGATGCCTATGGTACGGTTTCGAATTTGTACGCAGTTTTTATTGTCACTATCAAAATACTGCGCGGGTAAGAATCCGGAAATCGACCATCAGAATATTTAAAATTAGGACAAATAATCATAAATAAAAATAAAAATGAGCTGATCATCAGCCTACGATATTTTGAAGGTTGTTCTTCTGATCTTCATCATATTAACAATTTGAAAAACGAAACTCAAACAGTTGATTCCCTGGGATCAACTTTTTCTAAACTCACTCCGTTCGGATCCTCTTGCACTGATAAGCTTAACACCCCTCTGCTGCTCCATTCCGACTCTACTTTCTCTCTGACAGTGCTCCCAATGGTAATAGCAAAGACAGCATCGAAGCCACCTGCGCCAGGAACTCCAGCTAGTAGTACACCGTCCATCTCCATCGTTGCATCCAATAGAGCTGTCTGAGAAGCGGGTTCAATCTGTAGGTAAAGTGCAAGCAGTTATACAAGTTTCTTCAGTGACCAATCTCTGAATTTTTAATGTAAACCAATATGATTTAAAAGAGGAATTAGCAATGCTATAGGGTGAAAAATTATGCATTGAATGTCCAAGAAGTACTACGGTTCAAAATATGTGATTTGAACCAGAACGGTCACCACACGAGTATTGACAAAATTGAAACACAGTCGACATATATAAACGGCAATGCTCACAACTAAACTAGTTATGTGATTGAAAGACATGAAAAAATAAACTTACAGGTACACCTGCTGCTTCTCCCACATGCCTCAAAAGCGAACGCACCAAAAGAAAGGCCTCTCTTATCTCCAGCAAAGCCGTCACCACTTGCAGCCCTTCCGGCGTGTCACCACATAGGATTTTCCACTGGAAACAATTAACACAAAACGTTGAGGGTACTTGATGGGATAAAAGGGAAAATTACTCACGCGACAAGATATATCAAGGGCAAACAGAGACGTATTTTCACTGACTATTACCGAAATGGGTTCTAAATCTATTTGACCCGAAATGAAGCAGTACCTAGCCCAACTACAGAAAGAAAATAACATAATCTCGGCCAGGGAACCGCAATTGTCAATTTCAGAAACCACTGCCAAACATGAAGTGGCAACTTTTCGCACCTTGTTAGCAGCGCAGGTGCTACAAGCTTGTAGGGTGCTCTTGTAGGTTCCTACCGACTGAGCCGCATCCTTCAGGTGCAGGAGACCCTTTTCTACACTTAAATTTGCGTCAGCAAGCGCAGCCCATACAGGCTTGGCCTTCTCCAGATCCCGTTTGCGCCACGCTTGCACCGCCCCTACCATTGAAGGAGTATGTGAGCCCCCAAATCCTGGCTCTCCTACAACCTGCGCTAGTGAAAGTCATTAGACACTGAAAATACAAACCTGAAGATTTGTTAACGGGAAGTACAAAGTCTACGGTAGAGGTCTTATTGCTCTTCATATATTTGAGTAAAAGATACAAAAATCAAAGGGGGAAACTGAAAATCACTGAGTGGAAAAAAACAAGCGTGACGGGTCAAGAGCGGGTCAAGTCGATTCAGTCAAAACACAATAGAGGGGCCAGACAGCCAGTTTCAAAGGAGTGCAACGAGCTGGAAAGTATATACCTACCAACAAAAGTCCAGGAGGAAGTGCGTAAGGCAATCTCTCACCATCCCAGCTCTCAGCTAAAACTTGCTTCATAACCTCCAAAGGTGTTATCAATCTGCCACTAGCCTGGACATCCAAGGTGATGACTTCAGGACTCATTCAAACACGTCAGAGATGGAGAAGGACTGTGAGTAGTCACGGATGCTGACAATTCAAACAAGTACCTGTGCGGATGAAAGAACAGCAGGAGAGAATCGGACATAACGTTGGCTGCCATAAACAGCACAGCCCACATCAAATCCACTGCCTATTTTCCCCTGAGCTGCACAATGTGCTGCTTGGGCCACGCTGTGTACAAGCTCAAGGTCTGCCTCCGCGTCTTCCTTGATCACCCCATGCAGTGGTAAATCCACCCGCCCAAAATATTGCAGGAGGCCCGCCACTACGGCGGTGGTCATTGCTGCTGACGAACCCAATCCAGTCTTGGCAACTTCCGGTAAGGCGATCTCGCCTTCTCTAGGTTGAGTGTTGCTTGTGATAGGTGAGAAAACCGGAAGAGAGGCAAGACTCGCTTGCGTAGTTGGAAGTCCTCGTGCTTCAAGCTACACAAGTGAAACAGATGCACATGATAAAAAATATCAGGGCATCTTCTCTAACGAAAGCTGCGGACAGCCTTCAGTAAAAGAGGCAATATCTCAAGCCAGCCCCTGAAGCCCGTTTACAGTCTTAGGTTTTAAACCGCGAAACCCGCTCTCAAATCTATCATAGGTGAGAGAGATTATGAAATCGTACTTGGATACACTGAAATACTCTTAATCATATCCTACCTGCTTGCGGAAAGAGTAGAAGTCATTGCTGCCCAAGATTGTGATTTCCAGTCCTACACCATAAACAAGTGTTGAGAGACAAATTGTGACGAGTAAATTCCCAAATCCGACCATAAAATAGCTATCACGAGCATAAATTCTCCAACTTAGAATTGGCGCAGCTTTTACAGGCTGCCAAAAATGTGTGAAAGATATGATACCGGAAAAAAGAAAATCTCCATGATGCAAATTTTCGACTCTTTACCTTGCAGCAATTGGTCCCGGAATAGGTCACGCTCATCACTGGAGGTTCCAGCGAACCCAACCTTGGCAGCTGCTACAGCAAGCTGCACTGCTTGTTCCACAAAGGAACTGCCACTTTCACTGCACAGTCGCCAGAATGATGGGTTGCTTCACGTTCTATTCATTGCCTAGGAAAAACAAACCCTGCACCATTCAGAGCAACGTGTGCGCAGACTGCAATTATATTGTTCTTTTTCTATTTTTAATCTGATGCATCTTCCTCTCTTTTATCATTCTTTCCAAAACCCTGGTCCACCCAGTCCCCTCCGTAGGAAACACCGTCAGAGCTGACATGCTTAAAACGAATACTCAACTCCACTATAACCAAGTACGGGTGCATCTTTTTGATTTTGGTTTTGACGCAAATTAGAAAGACTGAATAATGCAAAACTCTGTTAAACCATCCTACAAATGAGTGAGCACCTGATCAAAAACTTGATTCCCCTGCTCTATGATTCCACATGCATCAAAGTGTTACAAAGCGAAGATTCCAGTACCTCGAAACCCTCCGCAGGCTGACATCACGATGAGAAAGCTTGTAATCGGTCTCCTTTCCAAGTTGCGGTGAGATCACCCTCACGTCTGTCCATGACTAACAAAACCCCATTTCACGTCACGAAAAGAGTCACGGGAACAACTGATCGTCCATATATCCACATTCCTATGCATTTGGCTAACAGCAAACAAGCCTGTTAGCAGGTCCGCTCGGCATTTTCATTTTGTCATCAGCGACCTAAACCCTAAACACAGAAAAACTCTGCATGCATTTAGACGGACGAGAAACCCTCGTAGACATCGATGACGTCAGGGGCTCCAATGTTCTACAGTACCATCTCTGGAGTTAGCAATGAACTCCATGAGGCGAATTTCCGGATTACAGCATTCCTGAAATCATTCCATCCGAGATAAAGAAATCCACAACGAATTGTTCCGTGGAAGCAACTGACTAGTTTGGATCAGTCCCCGTTTCCACCCATCTCAGACAGCTCCCCCCCCTCCCCTCAGGATCCCAAGGAACCCAGTCTGCGATGAGAGCACTCACCCATGACCAGCTGTCGGAAGCCCGTCCTTGGTGGATGGGATTGACGATCGCATAAAAGCGAGCCGATGTGGAAAGCACCAGCCCTGCGTGCGGCTGCTCCAGAATCAAATACGCCCCCGTGATCAACACCTTTCCTGGCGCCGAAACCACTCTGCGCTCACCGCATCCGATCCAACCAACCACCTCTTAGGACTCTTCATCCCACTCCCACCCCCATCACAAACACACACACACACACACTCCATGGCCGGACCCTCCGAAGAAGCCCTGAACCAGAGCCTGCTCCAAACTTCTGGCATGGCAAGAAAGCGGTGATTGGGACTTACACAGCAGAGTCCATGGTTGTCTGGGGAACGAAAAGAAGCCCAAGGGCTGGCTGGAGAGAGTTTTTCCAAGGGGGGGCTCGCAACAGCAAAAGTTCACCTTCTTTGTCTTGGTTTCCTTGTTTCTTTCGGCTTCTTTCTTCTTCCAGTCCTTGCAGAGGAAACATCCGTGGATCGTTAAGCTTACGTAAAGCCTCCGGCACCCACGCGCAAGCAGTCGTGAGCACTCTGACAACCCACTAACTTACTGACACCCCTGTCGTCCACAGCCGAGGGATTTCTTGAGCATTACAAATGTTTCTCCCCCACATTTGCAAGGAACCAAGTCTTCGGAGAGGATCGCTCCAATTTGGATGAATAAGTGAAGCATCATTCTGGTCTTGATTCATCCGTGTCTATGGATGGAAAAAGAGACATAACAATGACCTTATACATTGCCACAATAAGTGAAACAAAAACAACTTCAATTCCTACACAATCCATGAGCAACATTTACTTTCCTATTTTTCTATGTTTCTAGAACAAGAAACTACGGAGTATCTCATATACGTATACTTTTAAAGCATTGACAACATTTTACATCAAAGGTGGCCAACCTAGGCTTGACCTAGCTTGTGTGCAAATGTGGCCCCACCGAATCTCTGGTTAGGGTTGTGAGGAGACTGGTCACGCTAAAGTCAACCCTCCAAACACCAAGACACCATTCTTGCGAAACAAATTGATTGTACCTCTTAAAATTTGTTAGCAGTTGTTTTGCTTGCTCGCATTGATTTCAACGTCAAATTTCAATGCTCCTAAAGCCTTGGAAGGCTTAGACTAGTAACTTTGGACCACCTGCTAGTTCAGGTGGCACAATAATTATCAATTAAGAATGATTGTGGCAAGAATGAGTACAGAGTAAGGTAGGACTAAAGGTAGTTGTACTTCACAAAGTCCAACAGAGCCCATATGGGGAGAAACTTTGGCTATGCTCTCATTCTAGTCACCAATGATTTTATTTTTATCAAATTTTGTTTGAAAAAATTGATTTGTAATAGTGAGGGTGCAAATTAGTGTCATCTACACAATTAGAATCACTAAGGTACAACTACACAGTTTTTATTTTTCAAAAAATGGATACAATATAAAAAATATTTTAATTATACTAATTTAATTATATTTAAAATAGTATAATTTTTATAAATTAGTGTTGTACACACTACTATAGAATAAAACAATGTTGTTGCAATCTTTACTTAGAGGGATGATACATTTCCAACTATACATGTGGATGGAATATGTCAAAAGTAAATGGTATGACATTTATTTGTCTAAAATCATACACAATCATCCAAAGACAATGATCCATCCATTCAAAAATGGTGAAATTATTCTATTGAATAGTGGATTTTTTTAAATTAATAAATTATTAATATTTTATGGTGCAAATCACTAGTGTTCTACTTTAAAAACATCCAAAAAATAGTATTGAAATTTTCAACTATTGACACTACTAGGAGGTGGTGATTGATTTTACAAAAAGATCAACAATTGTATGTTGTTTTTGACAGCATTGGATATGAAATGCAAATTTCAACAAGTTTTTATATAATTGTCATTTCTATTTTGTTGATCTAAGTACTATGCGTTATAAAAAAATTAAACATATTTTTTGAATATTTTGGAATGCCAAGGAATATTTAGGAATCTTTGAAAGTCTTTAAAAATCTTTGAGAATTCTTTTGGAATTTTCTTCAAAGTTTGAATATAGAAGTTGAATTATAATCAAACTATTTGAATTGAAGTATAATTTGATTCAAATATAAATAAATTTGATTCAATTCTAAATTTGATTAGAATTGAAATTCTTATTCATTTGGACTTGACTACTATAGCTACACCATTGCATATTTAGCTATGTATTCATGGCTTAAAAGATCATGGATCTCTCTTGCTATGTGCTAAATTGAAAAACAAATGTGTAGAAATGTGTATCTTGCATGTTCTTATTGTAGTGTAAATAATATATAACACAAGTAGAATGTTGTTTGCCAACACCAATTTCAAATTGTAGGGGGCTAAATAGTGACACATGTAGTTGAATTTACTATCCATGTTGTTTCCTACACCCATACCGTGTAGTTTGCACTTGTTGACAACCACACATCTTCCACCTTATCAACCATTCAACCTACCAACACGTCACCTCATACTTGCACAATGATGCCATGTTTGTCTTCACATCCTCAAAACCTCAAGGAACTTTGTGTATATATTAGGTGAGCCTAAAGGGAATCAAGGTAGCTTCCTTTGCATTAAAACAACTATACTAGTAAGATCTATGATGAAATCCACAAATATTAGGGTACAATTTTTTAGGGTACTTGTGTACCACTCAATTTCATAGTCCATTGAGCTTACAATTTTTTGTGCATGTCTCAATACTAAAAATACATCATTCAATGGTTTTAATTACCAAAATTTCTAAAAAACACCCTTGCCAATTTTTCACTCACGCCCATGTGCTAACTATACAATATTCCAGCCTTTGGTTCCCATCATGCCTTTATGGATTAAAACCCATATTTGGTCTAATCCATCATTTTATAATGAATTTAACCAAGTGTGGGTCTTAACCCTAAAATGACATTGAAGATGTCTTGTGTCCTTTAAATGATTTCAAAAAAGATTGTATTGAATGGAAACAAACAGTTTTTCAACAAATTTTTTTCAAAGAGTTGTTTGGCTACATTTTGAGTGAATAATATAGAATATTTCTTCACTATTATATTATTAATTATTCAAAAGAAGAAGGTTAATCCAAGGATCACCCTTGTAGTGTATTTTGGCCACTTCTTGTTTTATACTCTTATTGTGAATTTTAGCAAATCAAATGATATTTTTTAATTTTGTCCAATTAGTGGAATGAATTTTTCAAGTTTAGTTTCTACTCCAATTGAAAATTTGAAAATTTTGAAAAAGTCAATATTTTATTGCAATTTGAACTTTGGACCTATAACCATGGTTTGCAAATTTTAAAGTTTTGTAAACATGGTAATTTGAAAGCACATTTCATAGCTCAACATCATTCCCCAAAAGTTGGTGCTATATGGCAGAATTTTGATAGTATTTGGCTTCACTCCCATGTCCTTGCTTGTAGGAAAAGAGATTGCATTGTCTAAATCACGTGTCCTCCAAGTTCATTGTTCTTTTTTGTAGCTTCATTGTAACTTTTTCCTTGGTTTGTGCTTGTTTCTCTTCATTGTTCAGCTTTTGGCTTGGTTGTTTTTGTATGGTGACTTTTTTTAATGCAATGGTTCTTCCATTTGTTCAAAGAAATTAAAAAAATTAAAAAAAAGATATGGTAACTTAGGTTTATACCACGATGTTATCACTATAATATATGCCTATGGTGAAAATTTCGGAATTTTTTGAACATATTTTGTATTGATATGAAATTTCTTCCTTTTCCTCAAAGAATTGAAAACGATTTCAAATTTTCACCAAAAATAATTAAAATTTTTATTGTTCATAAAAGTCCTGTGATTTCATCTCTGAAAAAATAAAAAAATAAAATTTCATTCATATATATTTGCAAAATGACAACAAACAGGAGTGAAGGATTGGAAGGCTCAAACCCATTTCAATGTTAAAGATTATATTACATTATATCATGTTATTTTATTTGAACAAATGGGAATAAAGAAAAAGATTATTTTACACATACCATGTTTCTACTAGGTCTTCTATTGGTGTGCTATTTCTACAATAACCAACTTAGTAGATAAGTTCATGAGTCAGTTTCTACCAGTGTTTTGAACATTGCACAGTAACAATAGTTTCTGAAATGTCCACTTCGGGTACAGTCAGTCAATACCCACCCAACACTGGTTTCTACCATGAGATGTATAGAAGAACTTTCAACCAGATCAACGAAATGAACCGCTCATCCAAGTCTGGATTCATTCCGTTGCATCCTTCAAAGTGAAATTAAAATTTCGTCACCAAGTAACAGTTTACTTTCCCCCGAAGCCTACTTTTCTCTCTGAGTTAAGAGGCTAAAGTATTGATAGAATTATTGATCATTCTCTCCATGGTGGACCTCATTAAAAAAGCTACGGTATTGAGGTGTAACTGACAGAGGCAATGCATGAGCCGCTCAAATTAGAGCATCTTCCCTACGGTGCTCTAATGAAGCGAAAATGCCCGCCACTTGCACAAAGCTCAACATAAAAATACATTGGAAAATATTCCAATTTTAACCTCTTATAACTTGTGCATACAATGATCAAATGCCATTCGTGCACTGGTTATCTAAACATGTGCGAAAACACACAATCGCAGCTATCAAAGAATTTTGCTCAATTTGAGTTATCCTACCTTAACCTTACCTAAACAGTCTCCTCCAAGAGTTTAGCCTCCAGGAGAGCCTCCACAGAATGGAATTCTTGATGGGTGAAACTGATCGTTGACTTCCTTTCCAATGTCTTTTGCATCAGCCAAGGTCTTCATCCATGTGGCAAATAGTGAGGCTCCCACCGGCATCTTGTGTGCAGTAAAGAAAGCTAGAACTCTTCGATGTAGGGATGATTTGTTGATCGCGGCAAAATGGGTTCAACAGTAGAAATCGCTGTGATGAAGGATATAAGTCCCAAAAAGAACCACACCAGCTGATTACCTGCAATGAACCAATAGATGAAGTAGTTTCACATTGCTTGATGTTAACTTGGAAAGGAAAAAACAGGCAAAGAAATACACGGAGTATGAAAACACAATTCAATTGACAACTGCAAAAGCCAAACAATACGTCATTCCATCGTCATGCAGCATAAGAGTATTGTCTCACTTCAATATCAAAATGGAAAGGCACTTTTAGAGGAGTGCAGAGTGTTCAGACTTTTAGTTACCTGGAAGAATGTACGCATCTTTACGGTTTTGAGCCCATGCGAAACTGCAGTCACAAGCAATACATGTCAATTGACTTTATAAAATGCACACTGCAGAAAAGGGCTCCATTGAGGTAACCGGATGCACACCAGAATTATATCTTCCAATTTTGCAAAGAAGGATAGGATCTCTTATGAAGCTTAGTGGACATTCAACAAGATACTCACATGGCACCTCCCAATGCAGGTCCCACTCCTTTGAAAAGCGATGCCAAACTCATGGACAGCCCATTAGCCGCCCCTCTCTGCGCTTGAGACTGCAAAAAGACAGTTTACATTGCAAGAATTACAGGCTGCACACATACGAAGTTGGATAGGATTTGATAGAACTAGCATCATGAATACTCAACCCATCTCGGACAGTGAATCGTACCACTGAGTTATTGATGAGCATGAACGAGCCAGTGAGAGTCGTAACCTAGAAAACCAAAGAAAACAATGCGGTCAGTATAATTATAAAACATGAAAACTTCAAGAGCGATAGCAAGGAGGAGATTTTCAAGTATGGATGTAATGCTTGCTGACGGGGCTCTCAGAATATTCAATCCACATAGAGCAGTAAAGGTAAAGTATTGACTAGACACTTACTGAGAGAATGAACCTCAAGACTGAAGAAGCACACACAATCACCCAGAGTAATTCTCCATCTAACATTGCGTATGATGGTAACACAGCCAGTAGAGGTATTGAAAGTGCCTGCAAGCCACAGACTTATTAGTGGTTTGTAGTGGACATAATAAAAAAACTTCTCAGCATTCGGGAGCTACTGCTTTCATACACCAGTTTTGAATCACACTCCAGAATATTCGTTCTAAAGACCCAGCTCACAAAATGGTACAACCTTCACAATGTGTACCGACATTAATTGTCCCCAAGATATTTCTAGAATAGGTGACCATGATTTCTATAGAAAGACCACGGCAGCCGGTTATTTAACGCTAAATTGCACTGGTTAGTTCGTACGATAGCTGCTCATTAGCCAGAGTAAAACATCATACCGCGCCGATGCGAACGGTCAATATTGGTCCCAACAAGTTGGCCACGAATGGAAAAAAGAGGAGTTGGAATATCAACATGCCTAATCCTGTACAGCCATGCACACCTTGTTAAATGAGAATGGAAAACAAAGTCAAAACATCAGTCACATAGCATCAAGCATTGGTCAGGAAATGCACGAAGTTTAGGATAAGACGGTAACATTTGCATCATCTCAATAACTTGACCCATCACCCACGCATTATCAGCAGTAAAAATCCAGCCCTGGGGAATAGACACTATTTGGCAAGGAACATTGCAACATATCTAATGCTACATAATAGAGCTCAAGGTGCTGCAATAAACATTTCAAACATGTTGATTATAGAAGATACAAAGCCTGGTATTGACCAATTAGCTCATCCGGATATACATGTACGAGAACAAATGGTTCAACTTCTGGGGCACTTAGGGGTCATCTTCAGTAAAACGAACTCCCTAATTATGAAGACGCAAGACAGGTCAGCACACAAGAAAGCATACCAGAAAACGCAAGTACTGAGCCAACATCATTTGTTGAATACCCTAACCCATCTTTTGATCTTGGGCTAACACACCAAAGTGAAAAAATCTGCAAAGGTCGTTCCAAATCGCAATGTCAAAACCTATCGTCATGCTCACCATAACAATGAAATAAATTCTTGCGAGAAATTTGTAAAATTCCATGATATTGCTGCTCAAGCATGAAACAAATTACATCACTTTTCTGGCTTCCAATTTTCTTTCTGAAGATGCAATGAAAGGCATAGTAGAGTGTGTACCTCAGTGTATGCGATGTCCTGAAGACACCAAAAGCAGTATGCAGTAATGGAGGCCATGAGAGGACGGTTGAAGAGCAGCCATCCAGGCTTTTCTCCTTGACCTCTGTAATTATCAAGTAATGGCTGTTCAATATCATCAGCATTCGACACTTCTGCAGGAAGAGCCACTGCTATACCCTGTCCATTCACTGTACCTCCAAATAACAACCTTTGTCAGACACCAAACTGCAAAATTACGCGATAGTATTTCGACTTCATTGAGAAACTGACCTTGTCAATCCACAGAAGACCAGTCCTGAAATAACAGAAGTAGCAGAGGCAAGAATAACAGCTGTAACAAGGTGTATGCAACATCGTGTAATTAGACCAAAATTCAGAAGTACTGCAGTAGTAATTCCCAGTCGAGGCTTGTACCAGGAGACTTCTCCGTTGCATCTGGTTTCGCTGTTGTAGGGTCCCAGTCATCTGCTTCATGGGTAGACTTAGCCCACCCCTGACGTGAAGCATTTCCATCAGTATCCTCCTCAGATTCTTCATAAGGCTTACTGCCATGATGTTTGTGCAATGTTTCCTGTTACAAATGGATACAAAATCAAAAAACACAACTGATAAAAGAAAAACGAACTGGAACCGCATGATGCACTAATTAGTGGGCATCCATTTTCAGAATGTTACGTAGCCTGGTTAGTACAAGAATACTATGCAGGCTGATCTGATGAGAGCCTCTCAATTCGAGCAGATTCTGACTTCAAACGCATTCCACCAACACCAACATTCAAAATTGGAACTGAAGTGCTAAAACCAGCAAGTTTGAAACGCGAGGTTGCAGGGCAAGGCAGGGCACTTACAGGAAGCTGAATGCTGATGATGAAAACTGCAATTGCAATCACTGTTGTGCAAGCAGATGGCATTAGGTATGGGTATCTGCATACCAATTATCCCGTTCAATCCACCAGCGACGAAACCACACCACACGCATTGCATTTCACAATTCAATGAACTTTCAAAACTTCGACAAGATAGTTTCTAGATTCTACATACTCACCGATCAAATAGAGAGCCTGGTGGGAAAATTGCTGGATATTTAATGGCTGGCTGCACAATTATCATTAGATCACGCAGACGAAGGATTAGTTGGTGTTTCAAGAGTGATTGTTGAAGACACGGTGGCCTAATTGTTAGAGTTCGCTCAATTGCAGACACGCCTAATAACAACTTGTTATTTCCTCGATAGATAAAATAGTTTTTAAAATCCATACCTGAGAGAGATAGCCTCCCAGCGCGGGGCCAATGATCAAGCCAAGACCCCAGAAGGTTCCAACCTGTGTGAACAACCCTCCAAGACTACAAATCAGCTACTTGCAACTAAACCCTTGCTATGATTGAAATTGCTATGATTGCTATGATTGCTATGATTGAAACCAGGACCTTACACCGTGATTGTAATTGATCATGCAATAACAGCACAAATTCCAGAATTATAAGAACAAACCGGTCCAGCAATGGTTGTGCTAGCTAGCTTCTCAAACATAATATCTGAAACAAATGCGTTGCTTGTGAGATGGACGAATGTGAAGTCACCGAGCACGTACAGTTGAAATCCCGACCGCTTGATGCTTCTCACTGCAGATTTCTGTCGAATAAGCCTGCACCCATCCCATGTAATAGAATAAATTACACATAATCACTACAACACCGCTCTGCACACAAACCAATGTCCACTGGAAAGAACAGGTAAATTGTATTGCAACTGAGAAACAGGATGCCGCTAGAGGAGTGAAGGATGATCACTTTTACGGTTGCAAGCATGCCATTGAAGCTTCCAAGCAGGAACCGCATAGCTAAGGCGAACCAGAAATTGGTGCTCAATCCAAATCCTGTACCAAATACGATCCTGCCATTGCCAACCGACATATAACCTGAGAAACGAATCACCATCGTCGACTACTGATGGAATCGTTTTCTTCATTTCTTGTAGCAAAGGCAAAACAAATTTAATCAAAAACCCTTGAGTCCTTTACGAGACTGAAAACGGACAATTTGGCTGAAAAGTTAGTGCCGAACTCACACTGACATCACTCCAGTCAAGATTACAGGCTTTCGACCGTATTTATCAGCCACCATACCCCAGAAGACTGAAGTCAAGCATCTCCCTATCATGAACGCTGATCCTGTAAGTCATTCCGTTACCCAAAGCAACAGCGTAAGCGTCATGGATTTCACAGGAGGAGGGCACCGACATAGGAGGTCCACCAAACTCCTACAAGCGGAGCTAGTGCCATCACACAGACGTGAAAGGCACAAGTACCTAAACACAGAATCCGTCTGTCCCTTTCGCTTACCCAAAGCGCCGACGTAATAGCCGATATCTTCTTTCTTTTCCACTATGTGAAAATCTTCAACCTGCAACACGCAACTCTCACTGCCTTACTTCGGTGATGACATCAAACGTACCCACAAATAAGTGAACAGACGAACGCACGAGACACGGCAAATTCACTAGATTGTGAGCTATGTCCACTCAAATGCACTCTAAATTGGATTGCAGCATGGTTTAGTTCTGGAGGTTCAAATAAATCAGCAAAATGAGGAATTTTTCAACTCACCATAAAATAAATAAAAGGATAAAGTGACGCAATTGGTAGAGCTGTCAATGCCACAATCCACAACACAACACCCTGCATCAGTCTGCATCCTTACAAACTCTCTGCCCGCCAGAACTAGATTCGCTGAACACTTTCGCAATTAGTACCCCGGAAGTTCTCCTCCAGACATCAATCACTGCCAAAGGCGAAACCTCTATACAATGAGCAGAGAAACGTTCACTCGAACACGCCATGCCGGCAGAAACAACGAGCTGAGACATGATATTTAGTTCTCGTCAATGTGCACGTTCACAAACCCTTCGAGCAAAAACATCGACATTGCTGATCGAACCCCATTTTCGGCCTTGCAGATGAGCTTTCTTGCTTTTCAAGCCGAACAAAGAAATCAGTGACTATCAAACGCAAGTCTAGATTTACCCCCTTCTCCAGAATTTTTCGGACATTGAGTCTGCGGTTCATTGCATTGGATTGCATTGCTCTATGCTACACAGATGTGAAAATGGACAGAGTGCTCACTGTTGCAAACCACAAGGAGAGCTATCACAGAGAGCTCTTTCGTGGGAAGGCTGTCATCAATATGGTGCTTCTGCACCACTTTGCAGCCCGGACAGTTGGGATAAAATACCGGTTTGGGGCGAACCACTAGCGGCTTCTCCAAATCCCCCTCCATGCTATCACTTCTTCGGCCCATTCGGATCTCTACTGGTCAATTCAGCAGCCGCCTCCTCGTGAGCGTCATGTACGGTACTCCTCCCCAAATCCTAGCTTCTCACAAACCTCCCAACCCTCCACTAACTGATCTTGAATACCGCCGAACAAACTCCAAATGCAGCTGAATAAAAACACTGCGTTCCCTTCTTCTTTTTCTTCTCTATTCCAAATGAAGCGGGTCTACCAGATCCTCGTCGTATGCGAGTCGTTTGAGTCCAGCAGGCCAGCACTACTGGTAAGTTCAGTTCCTGTGCGAATGCACCTGCGCGACCAGTGAAGCCACCGCGGGACCGGCCATCCCGCGGGAAGGGGACCCCACGTGATTCATGTCGATCGATGGCACACGTGCTTCATGCTCTAGTATGAAACGCCCCAAATAAGGACTATTTGCAGTCTCGCTGAGAGCTTTGCAGTAATGAGACAATATATAATTAGTATCACGCTCAGCATTTGTGCAGTGCAACAACTGAACCCCAGTACCGCAGTAGGCCTTAGGGTGTACTGTAAGTTACACTACTGTAGTGAAGTGTCCAGTTCAATTAACTGAGTTGAGCATCACCACCCGTCCTCCAAAATGGATGGCCTACGGATGGCCTCTTAAGAGGAGCCTCCAAATCCGCCCCACCTGTCTTCCAAAACGGATGGTCTCTTAAGAGGCGCCTCTTGGAAATGCATTTTGGCCTCCATATGAGGGTGGTTTGGGGGCCTCAACTTAGCCTGCAAAACAAGAAAAGACAAGTCACGCGCTGCTCTCCACGATTCTGGCAAGTGGTTCATGCCAAGCTGTCTTACTCTGGTTGAAACGTCATATGGCCTCTTAACAGACCATGGGTGGGGCGGCCATTCCCACCTGGCCTCCATACCTAACTGAGCCTGTTTTTTGAGGCCAAATCAGCCTGCAAAATGCCTCCTGGGTGGTAATGCTCTTAAGTCCCTACCCACCCTTGTCATTTTGTAAATTACCGGTAGAAGCGAAGCAGCTTCGCTTTCTGCAGTGAACTAGCTCACTGTTCCCTGAGGTCTTATCGGTCAATCGATGATCACCGTGGATTCTGCATTTGAAAGGGAACAAGTGCGGAACTGCGGAACGGTCTTTTAAGCTTCCATCAGATTCTGCGTTTTGGACGAGATCACAGATTCTCGGTCCCTGCAGGCCCGGACGCAGGCATGCTTCAATTAGCCAATTTCGGGGGAGGTTCCCGTTGGCAAAGCGACACGCAACTGATGACAGAAGAGAATGCATGCACGCGAGGAAAAGCATTCATCCCTTACTTACATACTGTAGTCTCCCTGTTGTTGGTTACGAACTCCCATCGACAAACTGAATTGAGTGAGAGTGCAGCGATTTGGCGATTTCGTCCACTTTTCCACCCACTTGATTGAGTGACAAATATGGTAGGACTTCAGTTGCGAAAACTGAATGGTGTGAGATTCCGTCTGGTGAAAGTTCGACCTTCCCGATGGGCAAGCGGGGCTTCGTTGCCAGGCATCGCTAGACATGGTAATTTTCATGAATGCTGGGTGCAGCTCTGCTCTAGAAGTCTACAATCCTTCCCACCAACTGAAAGTCAGGACTGACTTGTGAGGCAATTGGATACTTATTCGATCTCTCTCTGGAGTCCCGAGTTGCCGTTGCCATTGACTCCCTGGTTCGACTGCAGGGGGGGCGCCATAGGCAAGAGAACTTTGGATTTCCTTGTTTTCCCTGTTTTCCTGGAGCCCCGGAAGCAAGAACTGTACCAGTAGTCTAGACGTGGGATCAGTGAAGGGCGTCCCAGTAAACTCCCTGGGGACAAATGTAAAAAATCCCCCCTATTCTGTAGTGATTAATTCTGCATTTTCGCAACTTCTCCCAATTGCTAAGTCATTGATTCCGAATATGAATTCAAATGTGTTCAATTGATACCCGTGCACTTATGTTCAATTGGAGAAGAAAATTAAAAAGTGAGATATACTCCCAATATTCATACAAGCTGAATCTTTTTTCTTGTCAAATATTATGTCCTTTTGCTAGGTCAGTAGGGCTCTAGTAATAGACTGGTTTGCCACACTCTAGTGGCCTTCTGGAAAGTCTAGATTTTCTCTAATGTAATCATCTATGGTAGAATGGCTCTCATAAAAGTAATCATACGCTTCAAAAATTGCCATAACTAATTGAGAAATTAGATTTTCCAAAAAATTAGGACATATTGTGGTACAAGTAACACACTTGAACAAAATTTTAAAAATTAATTTTTAATAATACTTTTTTATTTTTTAAAATAATTTAACCAAACATATTAATGAAAAAAATTCGTAATGCTACAAGTAAATTTTCTTTTAAGATCTCTTAGTGAGTGGAATGAGGATTCTTTTTAGAACTCTTTTGGTAAGAATTATAAAATTAAAAATTAAAATTTTATTTTATGCAAGTGTGTTACTCATATGACAACATATTCAAAATTTGTGAATTGTCATAGTTTTTCTATGATCAATTGTCCGCAATACCCTATTTTCAACTTCACAAACAAAAAGTTGAATTGTAGGAGAAGAGCATGTTGTCAAATGGATTTGAAGAGGCAATAACTAACTTGCCCCATAGCAATTGCAACCTCTTCCTCAAGCTTTTCAAATTGCACCCTAGGATCAATCAACCAAGCTAGATATTGGAAAAAGTGCTATTGTAACAGGGAACGGTTCAAGCAGCTGGATGCATCAAACCTTGTTAGGTGCAATTCACAAGCTTTCCAATGCAATTTAGAACAGCACTCAACAAAACTAAAAAAGTGCAAGGGGAGTGCCAGGCCACAACTTATTTGCAACGTTGCAGTAGTTCTGAATAATCTAGTGCTGTGTTTGCATTGGGTTCGATAAACCAATCTCCACCCATTGATTTATTACTTTTTGTCGATCTATTGCAAAAAACTTGACCCGTGCTCCGGTGCCAGATTGCCGATGCACTTCCCGAGTTGGCCGGTAGCGTCGATCGAGTCAGGCGGGTTTGCTCGTTTGGGGTTTGCTGTCCTGTCTGGAAGTCGAACCACAATAGCTTAGAGCACCACCACCCGGCCTCAAAAACGGATGGTCTCTTAAGAGAGGCCTCCAAATCCGCCCCACCCGCCCTCCAAAACGGATGACCTCTTTAAGAGTTGCCTCTTAGAAATGAACTTTGGCCTCCATATGAGGGTGGTTTGGGAGGCCTCAACTAGGCCTCTAAAACAAGAAAAGACAAGTCCCGAGTTGCTCTCCAAGATTCTAGTAAGTGGTTCATGCCGAGTTGTCGTACTCTGGTTGGAAGTCATACGGCCTCTTAAGAGGCCATGGGTGGGACAAGGCTGGTAGCTGGCTGCCAAACCCAACTGAGCCCAAGGTAGAGGCGCGCCTCTTAAGAGGTCATCCGTTTTGGAGGACAGGTGGGGCGGATTTGGAGGCCTCTCTTAAGAGGCCATCCGTTTTTGAGGACGGGTGGTGCTCTTAGCAGCACTGCAGCACGGTAGTGAGTTTAACTGTAGTCAAGTGTCGAGTTAGTAGCACTGCAACTTCGTACAGTGTTGGTTGCGGATTCGATGATGATTTCATGTCTATCTATTTGCAGTGGCTGTGTCTGCTATTTATTAATTTAGTCTACCCCCAAGTGGCCAGGTGCAGTAAAGTGTAAGTTGCTGGCTATATTTGTCTTCTCCTTGAGCCCATCATTTCCATGTGGACAGAAGCAGTACAGAATGAGTGAGCTGGCGAAGGGAAGAGCAAGCACCAAGCGGGGCATGGCCGGCATGGCAAGGCATTCGGAACACTGAAGTGATCTTAATTAAATCAGTTAGGAGAAATGAAACCAGGCTGCTTTCATTGTTCTGGACCCCGCGCCGCGCCGCCCCGCCCCGCCCCGCCCCGCCCCGCCCCGCCCCGCCCCGCCCCGCCCCGCCCGTCAATTGGAGCAAAGGAAAACGAGTCAAAGGAGAAACCTACAAGCACAGTTCCTTAGAAACAGCAGACGTCAGCTATCCCCAAAGGATGTTGCTGTTTTCTGTACGCTCTCTCATGTTGTATACAAAACTGAATGGGAAATTGAGTAAGTTAGCACATGAATCCCATCCACCCAATTCCACCACTTAGAGAACCCTCCCATTTGCATCAATGACCCACCCATTACCGCAATCTTACCAACCTTTTATCATAATGGCAATGTACTTGGAAAGCGGACATGTCAGCCCACTCTTTACCCCCTAAAGGACCAAGAGTCCCCTCAGGAACTTTGAGGAGTTTAAGCAAGTTGCCATGACCTTAATTTTTGGTAAATTTTTTTAGTAGGATAGAAAAACTTATTAGCTTTGTGGGAATATAGTTTTTATTTTGATTGGTGTCTAGGAGCAAAAGTTATGACATCCTAAATAAAATTTTCATGTCACCAGGAAGAAAAAAAAATTTACAAAAACTCGAAATCATTTTTTTTCAAATTTCTTAATAGATCTTATTTTTATCTACAAGTGAAGCTTTTATTCATTCCATTTGGATTGGTGATGTAAAAGTTATGGACAATCTAAGCATCTTCTTAAAAAATAACTTATAGAATTCATTTTCAATTGCAATATTCACAATTTTTTTTTAAAAATTGTTTGACAAGGTTAAGTTTGCTTGTTAGAATAGTCTTACTGTTGGAATTATTGCGTTTCAATCCTATCTTAGAGTTATTAATGAATTAGTTTTTCTTTCAATCTTAGACCTATTTCTACTTCATAATTTTTTAAAAGAATGAAAATCAAGCATGTTTTTTTTTTTAAATTCCTAGGCTTCCAATTGAAATCTTCAACACAAAAAAATTTAATTTGATAGTCTGTAGTAGAGAAAATTTTCACAAATGGTGGTTAAAGTCATTTGATATTGCAAGACAGTGTTCAAAAAAAAATTATTTTCCAACTTTGAATGCTAATATCTTCCAATTTGTATGGTCAAACTTCTTGGAATTTGTATCACATGATCTCAAGCAAGTAAAGTACAAGATCCTATGGTTAGATTTTTAAAAAGGTATTTTTTTGTTTTCTCGAGTGAATGCAACAAAAATGACAATTTTGAATGTTTTTTGACAGAAAAATGGCCTTGATCCTCTAGAATTTGATAAGGGCCTATTCATGCTTTAACATTTCACCTTTGAAAAATCACAAAATAATAATTTTTTCTCAAAATGACTTTATTATTTTTGCAAATGAATTCTCTCAAACTTTTCAATCTTTGGAAAATATGGGAGCTAACAAATAGCTTCTCCAAAGTATCTAGATAGCAAATCTATAGAGTAATGGATAGTTCTATTTTAAATTTTAGACTAAGTCACAAACATACTACTAGTCAACTAAGAACTTTTGTAGAAATTTTGAGTGTTCAATGAAGATCAAATAAATTCAATATATGGACAACATATGCCAATTCTTTTGGAGGACAATATCCTTAAGGGGTTACGGTAGATGTTGGATCAAATTAAAGGACAAAGCATGAACTTACTTAGGACTTGTTTACACCCAAAAACTTGGGCTCCAATCCATGAACACAAGTGGTACCTTGTTCAAGGGATGAGGCCATTATAAACAGGGTACCATATTAGAAACAAAGGACTTATAAGTAGATAGTGGCTCAAACATTCGTTGTAAACCGAAAGAGTGGAATCACAATCCATAGTGCACTTGAGCTGAATTTTGTAAAGTAGAATCATCCATAGAAGCCTTTTTAGATTTATCCCATATTCATAGAATCATTTGTAGTCAATGTTGCCCTACATGTATGTGTACTATTTTGTTTTGTCTAACTCAAATTTAGGCTGTTTTTGATGAATTCTGCCAAAAATCCGCCAAAAATCATCTAGGGTGAGTGCAAGAAAGACTCACCAGTTTTCGTAGCGTTTTGCTTAGTACCTGGCCAAAGTGGATAGTGACTTCTTGGACCTAAGGGGGACCTAAGGAAGGTCTTGGATAGGAAATTCTAATTCAACTCCCAAGGCCTTGAGTCTGGCTCTTCTGGCTGCTAGATGCATTGCGCTTTGCAGGGCGACTGCCGAGAGTGCTGTTGAAGATGCTCTGACTCTGAATGGCAAGACCGGACTGGCAGGCCACTAATGAATGGAACACAGCGGAGGAGCGGTCGGTCAGCCTTCCAGGAATAGTGAAGTGAAAACGTAGCCAGCCAGCCAGGTGAGCGACAGCAGTTTGGGAAAAGAAAGGGAAGAGCACTCATCCTCACCGTCCTTCCTTCCTGGCGGGGCAGGGCGGGGTGAGCTGACACCTGTCCCACAGGAGCTGAGCTGACGCCCCTGGACTCTCGGCCCAGCCTGCCTCTCGGCTGGCGCAACTGCGAACGACTGCACCCGCCCGTCAAGCAGGAATAGAAGGGAGCTTAACTCAGACATCCCACCCGCCTTGCAAAGCGGATGGCTTGTTCACCGCGGCTTGCAAAAGTGTCCCACCCGTCTTGCAAAACGGAGGACTTGTTAAAAAAAAGGGCTTGCATTTGGGGTGGTTTTGCAAGCCGCAGTTTCGACTACAAAACAGGAAGAGACAAACTGGAAGTGCCTGTCCACCTCTTCTTCTGCGCTGTTTTTTTACCCCTGCCATGCCGCGGCTGAGTTGGCATTGAAACCATGTCCAGTAACTTAGTCACATGGTGGGGTCTCAGATTTTTATTTTTTTGAGGTTTCTCCAGGTGATTTTGGCGTAATGAGGAAATTTCCAACTTCACTGAATTAGGATCATGTTAGTTCCTGTATAGGCACTCTCATTGTCAAAAACAATTTTGGATTTTGAAGCAAAATGAAACAAAATTTCATTGAGAAGGCAGTGAGGTACAAGGTCCATGAATGGAGCATATGAGGGCCGGTCTGCCTTTTTCATACATTTCTTTGGATGGGAAAATTTTTAACTCAGACCAAGGAAAATAGATGAAGAATCTAATACAAGTGGTTTCATTGACTACATTCAATGACTACATTGGTCAATTTTAGAACCATTTCATGTTGATTTAATAGCCACTTATAGGAGCGGTTCTTAATGCCTGTGCAATTTTACATCCTCCTACTTTATGTCCTTGAAGTTGCCTCATTGCAAAATGGTGGTGGTGGACTTGGGGAGTGGTTGAGGTGTTCTTTCACTTCCTCTTGCTTCTTTGTTGGAAGAATTCACCTTTGTATGCGTAGACTACAAACAAGAGAGTTTAAGGTGCCTTGATGTTTAAAAAAAAATCTTGTGTGGATCATTAATATATTTGTTTAGAGAAATGCATGAAAAGTACAATTTTTTATAAGGAAATGTTAGGGAGCTTATCATTTTTTTCCTTTTGGAAATGATGAACTTTATGTATTAAAAAAACATTATGTTTGTAATGTATCTAGAATGAACTTCCATAATCCCTGAAATTTAAATTGTTATATAAATACTAAAAATTGTCTTAATACACTAAAATGCACTTACAAAAACATTATTTCAAATGACAAACTATTAAATTCATTACACGATCTACTTTGCAATTGTTGAAATATATGTATTTTTTTAATGAGTATAAATTCCGAAATAACTCCAAATCAGCACTTGCATGTTCAAATTTTTAATAGTAAAATTCGGGAACACACTTTTAATTAGTCTTTCCATTGGGACAATTTTCAAAGCAAATGGATAAAAACATTTTTTTAAATCTCATATCAAGTAAGGTAGGTGGCTCTTAAACCGACCCTTTAAGAGCCGATTGCATTTTTGGGACAGCTAAACATCTCAAAATAATTTTCAGTGACTTTCATTAGGAAGACAAAAAAGGAATAGGCATCTAATCCAAGTCGTTTCATATTTTTTGGACCTTTGTGGAATTAGTTCCAATTTTTGAAGTTGAAACGCAGTGGTTTCTAAAACCTACCTTCTGAAATGTACGCAGTTAGTACATTTCAGAAGTAAAATGTACTAGATTGGTTTTAGAAACAGGTCAATTTAAGAGCCACCTACCTTATAATTGGCAAACTTTATTCTTTCACTAGTGGTACATATTATATATGCTTTTGAGGACCTCTCAAAAATAAAATATTTCTATTAGTAGAAAATAAAATATTTCTATTATTAACCTGCAATATTGCCTATCAATTTTTTGGACTTTTAGTAAATATTTGTTGAAAACCTCCTTGAAGGTCATTATTTATGCTCTTACTATGTGGACTATACTTAAAAACTTGTTTAATACACAAGCAAGCATGAGAACTTAGAGTGACCTTATATAGTCACTTAGGCAATTAGGAGTTAATGGATTTTTGATGATTGGAGCACTTACAAAAGCCCAATAATCTAGTTGAATTTGAAGTATACATTTAAGGACATATATATTACATAGTAGTATAACATAGTGGTTTTCAGAAGTCATCTTTTGCACCTATCTTCTATTTCCTATAAAATTAAAACACAACAAACATGTGCTTCCTCCTTCCCAAAATAACCTTCCTATTAGACAAAGTGTTCCTAAATAAAGTTTGACCCATAAATAGAGTTTGATGCTCTCTTATTGTTCTAAAATTTTTAGTATTGGAACACATACAATTAGGATAAAAATACTAGACTAATGTTTTTTTTGGCAGGGTTTTCTTCCATACTACAGTTTACAATAGTAGTAGGGACTTCAATTACATATATAAATTGTTGTATTGAAGATAAGTTGTAGGGAGGATAAGTTGTTGTATTGATTTGAATTTCTTAGATCCACATAAACTACTCATACCAATTGGTAGTGAAGATAGTTCTAAAGTTGCATGGAAATGAACCAATGATTTGGCCATATCGTTGGAAAGAATTATAATAGTCAAATAAGGGCAACCTTTCAAATCAAAGAGTCCAGATTTGAGACACTTGGGGGCTCATGGATTAAAGGTATTAAAATTGAGGAATTAAGGTACAACTCATATTAGTCTATTAGAATCCATGTCAGTTTGCATCTCAAAAAAAGGAAAAAAAAGAAAGTCCACCAAACTTGTAATTATACTAGATGAAAGGCTCCCAAATTATAACCCCCTAAATGCCTTGGAGGACCAAAACTGTCTTCACCTAGTTTCAAGTCCAATTCAAAGTGCTATAATATTTGTACCCAATGTCAAAATTAAATAAAATTTGTTGGAAAAGTTTTGCATATTAGTCTAGTTTGTGTGATAAAAAATTTCAAAATAGTCGACAATGTACAACTTCTTTGGAAGCCAATCAAAGTTCACATGTTCAATTTAAATTTACCAAATTGCATTTCATGAATGCAACCTTGAGAACTTGCATCTCCTTCGTCTAATGTTTGTTTTCATAAAATTTGTAGGATTATGTTCCCTTTGAATTCTAGTTATTGTGATAAGGTTTTCATGTCAATGCAAATTGTTTTAAATGTTTGGGAGCAATTCAAAATTTAGAACCCTAGCATTTTTGGATTACAATGAACTTCAACTTTTTCTTCATACAATGTCTATTTTTAATAGATTTTAAATTAATTTTTTGAAAATAGTTATCCACTTTAGTCTAGTTAGTGTTGTAAAATTTTCATATCAATTCAAAAAGTCTTAAGTGACAAAAGAAGAATTTTAGTACAATAAGGTTTAGCCTCAAATGTTTTTTTCAAAATTGTTCTTAACATTTCTGGACATTTCAAAGCCATATAACAAAAAGACGTGCAAAAAGAATGAGTCAATTGAATGATATTTTTCTTTCACCAATGTTTTTCAATCCTAATTTTGAAGCACTTAACAGTTCAAAGTTTTTCCATTTTAGTAGTTTTCAAAATTAAATTAAATTTCACCTCCAAATGTATTGTGAGGAAAATTTGAGCATTTTTTCCAATACTAGAAGATTATAGTCTTGCAATGTATGCGACCAAAGGACTTCAACTTTGATTTGCATCACCTACAACATGTACTCACAAGACTGTATGGTTGAGACTTCTATACCTTTCTGACATTGACCTTCAGCATTTCAAAAGCAATGATGTTTTTGACCCCCCAAAAGGCTATGATAAATTTAGGGGTTCCATGGTTGGAATTGAGGAAATAAGGTTCAACACCTACAAGTCTATAATAAACCATTTAAGACTATGTCTCAAAAAAGAAGAAAGAGAAAGACCACTAGACTTTAACTTATATTAGATGAAAGTTTTCCAAATAATTAAAGACAAGTATAAAAAAGCCCAAGAGCTGAACCAATTAAATTTTTTTTATGAATTTAAAAAAAAATTAAAAAATTAAAAACTAATTTCTAGATTTGTGTGGATGTGGAAAGCTTTGAATCATTCTATTTTGATTAATAAGATGAAATTTATGAAGAATCTTAATTTGTGAGTTGTTATGGATTTTCTATTCTAAAATAAACTTTAAAAAAATTTAACTCCATTTTGAAATTTTGAAAAAAATAAAATTGTAGGATGTTCCTTGTTTATCTCAAAAATTACAACCATTAGGATTAGCATTTTTTAATTCCAATACTAGATTTGTAATTATTTTATTAGTATTTTCAATCATTCTCTATTTCTTTCTACTTCTTATTTTTTCCTATATGTTGCACTATTTCAAATGATCTGGAATTTTTCAAGCACATAGAAAACTTGCTTTGAAGAATGAATCTAAAGAAGCACCACCATTTTGTACATATCTTCATACAAATGTGACCGTATGAAGTGCAAGTGTCTATTTTTTGTGTGGGCCAAAAAAAGGATTTTTGTCGATTCAAATTTTAATATCATAGTGGAAAATAAACATCTTTTTAAATGTGGTACTTGCACTACAAATGGCAATTTTGGAGCATTTTTAGTAAACAATATAATAAAAAAATATTTAGGGATTAAAGGATGCTATGGCCAAAAACTAGCCGATGGATGACTTGATTGTTCAATGTAGAAATAAAGAATGCACCTATTGATCCATTAGTTGAACTGTTTTGATGATTACCTTGGTTGTGGGGGGTTATGTTCTTTATGGGCTAATTTCGTGCATTGTAATGTATGACTACTTCTAGAATGACCTCTAACTGTTCATAATGTTCATCATTTTTTTTTGACATTTTTAGCAATTTTATCCTTTTCCTAAATTACCTAAACCTTTGGCATTTTCCAATTGAACAAGCATGAAGAAGCATATTCAAATCAAGTTTTCTAAATTTTCAAAAACTTCAACACTTTCAAAACTTCAAAATTTAAAAACAACAGAGCAATTTCACATCCATGGTAGAAATTTAAAAACTCTAGTCCTTCACATTTAAGAACAATCACTTATTAATTAACAAACGATTCAAAACATTCAGTATGTTTCAAGAAAAATAACAAAAATATAACAAAAACAATTGGTATGTCTTCATTGGCTGTCATTACTTACCATGCTCTGTTTGATTCTTACCATATGCTTGATTTTTCTTAGCCTGTTAATAAGCTGTGGTCCCAATGGGTGGGCCTTGCTCCTCACCCGGCTTGCAAAAGTGGATGGCCTGGCCAAATGCCAGCCAAATCCACTTTGCATTTTGCTAAACAGGTGGGGATGCTCTTACTGGCGATCATTTACGAGCTTAGTGCTGTACGACAGGTAAAGATTGATCCAGTCCCCTGAACTGAAGCCTAAGGTGGGTACACCCAAAATGGCGCCGTGCCTTAAACCGCAATCTACTGTAAGCCCCAAAATGGTGTCAATACATTCTGAAAATTACACCTCTCTATCTTTCACAATTTTTAAAATCTGTACTGGCTATTTTGAGGCATGTGATTGGTTTCTTAACTCAGAGAACACAAGGATTTAATAACTGAACCCAATAAAGACTTGTCAGATATCAAAAAAATATGCTTGTGCTTATTAAACCCTCATGTTATTAAATCCTCAATCTCCATGTTATTTCAAGCATGTGTCACAGATGTTATTAAATCCTCAATCTCCATGTTATTTCAAGCATGTGTCACAGATGTTATTAAATCCTCATGTTATTTCATATGACTCACAGAACACGAGAACACAAAATAATGGGTTTACAAGCATGCAATTTTTATTTAATAAATATGAATAACACTATTGCACCTCTATGTCTTTTATTTCTAACACCATTGGGGGGCGAGCTTTTGAATGTGACCATTCTCTTTCAGTGCAGCCTATGAGTGGTTTTAAAAACTATACTTTCAAAACTTTGTCCCCCTACTATGGTCTCATTTTTGTAAAAATATGAAAATTGATTGTGCAATACTTCCTCTTCTACACATTGCTTTGCTCTCTTATATTCAGTATTTACTAGTTAGCCTACAACTTATCCATAGCCCAATTTGTTGCGCTTTTGGATGTACCCACCTTACTTGAAGAATGGAAGCCACCGGAAGTCATCAACCCTTAAACGCCGGGCTGGTGACCGTGGAAATCAGCCCTTTTGGAACTGTGCGACATCATCTAGTTTAAAAAAACAAAAATATTCATTGGGAGTCAAACTACTATACTACGGGGGGGTTCTGTCGATTTGTCGCTACTGTCAAACGACTTTAGCATGTCTGAACTAATCCCTCCATAAATGTGCCACTAAAGTAGTGTGAGGGCATGCAAGCCTCTACTATTCCAAAAAAAATACTATTGTACTATAGAAGATCTACCCTTTCCACCCCAAATTAGACCTAAGATGACCTGGAAACAAGTAGAAATCAATTATGAATGAGTGATTGAAAAAAGTCTCCTCCAATTTCCTCTTGGGAAGGTACAGACAGTGCGTTCGTAAGTTAGCTTTCCCTTCAGTAGAACCACCGGGCTGGGTTGGCCGGCCTGCCTCCCTCCCGGACCACGTGGATGGACCTTCCCTTCCTTCCCTTCCGTCCCTTCCCTCCCTTCCCTTCCGTCCCTTCCCTCCCTTCCCTTCCCTTCCCTTCCCTTCCCTTCCCTTGTTCCAGGGGCCATCTTGCTGAAAATGGTGGGTGGCAGCTCATCGGACACTGACTGACTTTGTGTTCTTGGGAGAAAAAGATCGAGGCAACTCCAGGCCAGGCCAGGCCAAGGCCAAGGCCATGCCCTCCAGTTCGGTTTTCCTCTTTTCCACGGAACCCAATGGAGACTGACTCGAAGCAGTCACTACAGTACTGCAAGTGCGTGTACTTGGACGGACAACAACCAACGGAATGTCAACCCAATGTAGCATGCAAGAGGCTCAGTTGCAATTTCTTCCCACATGACACATTGGGTCCTTGCACACAAAGTGCACTCCAAGGGAGCTCGCAAAGAGGACACCTCTTGACAATCTGGAATCATGCCATCCCAATCCCAAATCAAGGAAGGAGCCAAAAGAGCAGGTTGACTTGGGTAATGCTCCAAAACAAGTAGTCTCTTGGGATTTAGTAGAGAAGGGAAAGGGTCAAGTGGTTCAGGAATCCAAGTACCACAACAAGATGGTGGCACTTGCGCTAGAAAGCGAAATAACAAAAACAAAAAAAGGGAACAGGAACTAACACAACATGTATCCTTGCATTGCACAATTACTAGCTCATCAACGTCATCTTCACTTCAATTTCAATGGATCCAATCATGTGCTTTAACCCAGGAAAATTTTTGACTATTTTTCACAAAAAAAAGGATTCTAAAGTGCCACTTTATAATGCATTGAACATAATTGAAAAATAAAAATATTTTCCAAAATTTGAACTAGACTACTATAGGAATTTGTGGAATTTTTTTGAGTCCATTTGACTAGGTAAATTGTGAAATTATAATATTCAAAGTTAGAACAAAAGAAAATGTAGGCCCTATCTAATAGGGGCAATATAGTTTGACTCAACTTTGTGGAAGAAGAATGACCGTCTAACTTTGGGAACTTTAACCATTAGATAGGTAGTTGTGTTAGTTACTTGCTTGCCAATTTTCAAAGATAATGGAAGTATTTAATATACTTGAAATCATCTTGCATTGAGAGGATGTCCCCCCCTCCTAAAAAAAACCACATGAGCAAGAATTCAAAAAAAATTCTTGACAAACTCATGTTTTAAGAAAATCAAAATCCTGCCAATCAATACAAAGGTTTTCTTCTCTTAATCAAATTTAAAAAATTAAATTAAAAAAGTCCCCTAAATTTGCACTATAATATGTGTTAATGGTAGTAAAATTGTTCTAAAATTGTTAGTAAAATTTTTTTAAATGAGTTTTTCTTCATTTGCAACTATGTATTATTTTTTATAATTCCATGATAATAAATAGAATAAATTTAACTCATTCAAGTTCAAAGATTGCAAAATATAGGCACTCAAAGTTAATGGAAAATTTTCACAACTTGTCCAATTGCTTACCCAATTTCTTGCCCTCTTGAATAATACGTTGCCTAAGCTACTTCTAAACTTTTAAGTCCAATAACTTTTGAATTTGAAATCTCATTGGAAAAAAAATTTAGTAAATTTATAGAAATGAGCATCTTTAATAAGAATTTTACTTCCATCCCTCAAAATTGACTTCATACAAGAGCTTAAAGAATTTTAAGGGTTAAAGTAAGCATACCCATTATGAACCCTCAACCCAATTATGACCTTGTCTACACTTGTTTGACATTTCAATCCAAATAATGAAAAAATATGATGAATAGTCACTTTAGCAACTCAATAGAAGAGATTATTTAAAATATTTTTCATCCATTTAATTGAATGCCAAATAGTTTGCAGAATTGATTCAAAATCCTTCATACATACAATACCACTTGTAAGATTTTCCTTCCTGAGCATGATTTGCCAATGTTTCAATAATTTAGTCTTTTTTCTTGCTTTTATATTTTGATGGCATTTATTTTGAAAATTTATTTATTTTATTTTATTTTATTATTATTTATTTATTTATTATATGCAAATCAAAAGAACATTCAATTTTAAAGAAAGACAATCATACAAGCCCCCATGTCCCCCAAAATACAAGCCCCCTAGCTTTGCAATCCTCACTAGATTAATCCTTTGCCTCTTTATTTGCATACCATGGCCATCTAATTTTCAAGTCTAAATTCAATCGTGTATATTTTAATTAACTTTGATGTGTTTTCAATCATAGTACTTTTAAATTACAACTCTATACAAATTAGAATTTAATCATGTATTTTCTAGGCCATTGTGCCTTGTGGATTGAAATGCTCTTGGCCCCTTGCACTAGTATAAGTTTGTTTACCACTATTGTAACAGATAGTTTTGCCATGGCATCTCAATTTAACCTCAAAGGATGAAGCCCAATCTTTATACTGTAATATTTTGGATGAAAAAATGGATGAAAATTATCCATTCTTCCATATACATTAAGCATGTTTTACCATCCGAGGGACATTTTTATTGCTTGGTGTCCTTGGCTAGGGTTATTTGCACAAAATTATGCACAAACTATTGCACACAAGGCAATTAGAGTCTTTATTTTCTTTCCTGTATTCCAGCAACTAAGTTTCATGTAGTACACTTGTCAAGGTTTTTTGCAAAGTAATTATACTTAGTTTTTAAGGTTTGGGGGGATTTGAACTTTAAATTTTTAAAGAATTTTTAAAGCTTAGGTAGGATGTTTGATTTTGGTAGGAATTTTTTGGCAAATGTAGATGAAAAACTTTGCCTAGTATTATAAAATTGAATATCCATGGAACTTTTTAGTCTCTTAAAAATAAATTCACAATTCAAACAATATATGAATACAAACACATCTCAAGCACACAAAAACATATTTTTAATCCTTCAATTTTTTAAAAGATTCCTTTGTTAGTTCTTTAATATTTGTGCAATATAGATTCTAAAGTCTTTGCTTGGCAAATATTCTATAATTGAAAGGTCATTGGTAGTTTCACTTCAAAAAGTATTTTTTTCAATTCAAAGATGACTTGAACAAAATAATAAAATGAAATTTTCAAAAACTATTATGATTAAAACTTAATGTTTTGAATGCAAAAGGAAAAAGGTTCATATGGAAATCACAATTATTCAATCTACAATTAATTTTAGAAGAAAATTTCAATTTTTGGCTTCAAATTTTATTGTAAAATATTGGTTTGTGTATTGGTTGATCTGTCCATGCCATGTGGATTTGATCTATGAATCATATTTTAAAACTGTTGTTTAAGAGTCATCATTATATTTTTTTTTTCTAAATTTCATTTTATGATACATCACAATTTTAGAAATTTGAACTACCCGTTGGTCCTTAAGGCGTTAAATTGTACCACCTCATCTTACATGATTAGCAAATATGAATTGATAAGATATTGAATTGTTATGAACCCTCGTATAGGATTTGACATCTTAACCCCTAAAGGACAATTGTCCATTGAACAAACAATTGAAAATCTGGGTAAATTCCTATAAAGTCAATTTTGATTGTATGTTCACAAAATTTTGACACAAGTTGTGAAAATGTACCCCCTTAGTAAGAATATAATTTTTTTTTCTTTATTGGGTACTTGGATCAAAAGTTATGCTACCTTAAACATTTTTTTTTATTGGGTAGCTTTTGCAAAATTC
This sequence comes from Climacium dendroides, assembly GCA_950106755.1. Classification (NCBI taxonomy): domain Eukaryota; kingdom Viridiplantae; phylum Streptophyta; class Bryopsida; order Hypnales; family Climaciaceae; genus Climacium; species Climacium dendroides. The sequence continues at coordinate 49,634,003 of OX467082.1, forward strand.
ATCCTTTACTTTTAAAATTTGGTAGGCATATAACTTACAAGATAGAAGATACAAAATGCAAATGTATAAAAAATAACATATGTAGTGTAAAAATCTTACTTTAAGAGGAGTTAAAGCCTGTTGGAACTATTGGGTAAGGTAAATTTTGTTTTACTAATATCAAATGTTATAATCTTTTAATTTGTGTGGTCGAAGTTTTTGAAAATTTTCCATACATTTCCATAGTAATCTAGTACAAATTTGTACAATTGATTTTTTTTGTTTTAACTTTTTTTCATTTTTTTGCACTACCCTAAAAAATGGCTATTTTTCACAATTTCTGTTTAAAATATGCCTTGGTCCTTTGGAGGTTAAACTCTAATAATAATATTCCAACTCAAAGGAGGGAATGTAGAAGCTACATCTAACCGATTTAGCCTACATTAATTGATGGAATTCAAAAAAAGTGTTGTACAATTTTATTACTTGATGACCATGATTGGGCCTCCCAAACCTTTAAGAGATATTGATATTGAATTGTTTGCATTTTATGGTCAAAATTTGTTTGGACATTTGTGGCCCAAGGCCCCAAATGAAACCTCTACGTAAATAATACGTCCAAAATTGCTTTCGATTTTGACTTTGGACCTATAATCATAGTCTATTGAATTTTTACTTGTAGAATAATACAAAAGTTTGATATAGACTATAATTCCCTATGTTATAATATATATCATTATTCACCAATTGTATGAAGGTTTGTGCTAAATTGAATAAAGCCTAGAGATCTATTAGCCTCTAACCACATAGTCTTGTACATAGTTGAACCTTAAATTCTTTACTCTATATGCTCAAATTTTGAATCTACATATTAATGAATATTTATATTTTATGAAAATGAAAAAAAATGTGTATTTCAATGAGTCATAAATTGATTTTCTGGATGAAAATGAAAAAATACAATAATTTTTGAAGAATTAAAAAATCTATATTGAATTCAAAAGAAGCTTGTTACAATTATATGGGGCCTCGCAATGTAAATTTTGCCTATTCAACAAAACCACAAGGTACCTAGTATATGGAGATAACTCTTGTGGAAAGGTTAATAAGTTTACCATATTGTGACTAAGGTCACTTGTTTTGTATTTTAAACGTTTATCTATCATGAAAGAAAAAAACGGCCCTCTCAAGGGCCGCTCCACAGCCCTCGAAGGACCCTACAATAAGCATTTTATTTTGGTCACTGAATTTTTTTTTCTCCTATTGTTGTTCATCTTGAATCACAATGTTGGATGGTTGTTAGTGGTTCAAAAGTTAAGAACAAAGTGTTCAAAAATCAAGGTTTTTATGGTATACTAATGCATCTCAGCCCATATTTTTAAGGGCCTTGCCAAATTTAGCCACCTTTAGTAGCTTTTGAAGCTAATGGTCAAAGTCAATGGCAACTTGTTTTTAAAGTCACTCACTCAACTTCACATGTTGGAGGTGATAAGCCACTCTTTATACAAGTGGAGTAGTGGTAAGTGCAACTATCCATGTGGGATATGTATATTAGGAGGATTAAGTATGAGCGGTTGAATTTTTATTCCTCCTAATTTATATATCCCATATGGATAGTTGCACCCGACACTACCCCACTTGTATAAAGAGAGTCTTATCTGCACCCACTCTAACTTTCAATATTAAGTAAGTGGCTTTTGAAGTTAGTGGCCAAAGCCAACTAGTTTCAAAAGCCACTTAATTTGCCTAAATTTAATTTAACATAACATGTGTAATCTTCTTATTAATCTTATATTCAATTACCTGTACTCTTCTTACCCAATGTATTTTAAATATTATTAAGAATCTATCACAATGAAAATCCAACTACATTTGTTGAAATTTACACTCACTATACACATGTGACGTATTCTATAAGCTTTTTAGACTTCAAAGAATAGATTAGATTGTCACTCTCTGGCAGCTTAGTCAAGGGCTCATATTTTCTCTAATGATTGTAAGGTTTAATTTAGGGAATGAATAAAAGAAACCACATTCAAAATCAAATAGTCTCAGTCCATCCCCGATGCTATATATATAAGATATAATGTATGCAGTCCCAATCCTAGCTAGTAGGTTGGCTTTTGTCAAATCCTTGAATCAAATTGTCATAAGATTGATGAAATTGTCTTTTATGCATGCTTTATCAACATAATCAATGGCCAAGTTATATATTTGAAATACAAATAAACTTTTAGGAACAAATTCCTTAATTAATTTTTTTTTATAATTTTTTGTCTAGACTATGCTATGGTTACTAGCCTAATTACTAAATTAGTATGCAAATATCAATATGTATTTCTATCAATTGCACCATATGCAAAGCATGAAAAGTTTATGTACATTGATTTTCTTGGTTTTTGCAATTGAATCTTTACATTTGCATCGTAGCTTTAGCTTTTCCAAAATCAATTTGTATTAATCCACATTGGAGTTTAGTTGGGTCAATTAGTCAAGTTTGTGGGATCAACATACTTGACTTATGACCATGCAATTTGACCAGCTTGTCAATACATTGACTTTGGTATAACAACACAATCTCAGTTTTACAATGATCTCTACTTGACTAAATAACCCAATTGAAATGCTAAGGATCTTCCCAATTGACCACTTCATCAATTAGATCATATACTTGTGAATTCAATTCAATTGTCAACTATTGTAGACCAATTTTCAAGTTAGGGATGCACAACTATCACTGCACCATTGTGTTCTTATAACAAATTAACTTTAATATAAGCTTGCGAAGTTCTCGACCAATTTGATTACAAGTTAACTCAGCTACCAACCGAGTTGATTTTGCTCCACAATGGCATTACCACATTTGATGTTGTGATGATTGCACACTTACAATAACCGATTTGCAAACATTTGCTTGACAAATTATCTTCCTATATTTTTGGAAGACTTATCACACGCAAGTTGATTTCCCAGCAATCTCCATCCACCTGACCCATACCGACAAATAACTAGACACTTCCCAATTCCAATACTCAACAATTTAACTCACATACACTTGGCCATTTCGTTCATGCATATTTGCAGGGTTGGTATACACAAAACAAGCACATTAAGAACACATAATATTTTCACAATCCAATTCAATTTGACCTACATGAATCAATCTTCCCTAATCAAATACAAACGTGCTTACTGATCCTCACCAACTGGTAGCTCAATTAGACTAACCATTGCATGCTTACAATTATATCTCAAACACACAGTAAAGATCAATTTGACACTTCCCAGAGTAAGTATGCGTCCAACCAGACAACCAACAAATCACGCACAGGCTTAATCGTCCAGAAATTCCCATTATTATTCGCCACTGAGGACCAGCTTCGATTAGTTCTTTATCAATTTGCAGATACTCTCTCTGGGTACACGCAACTCCAGGCAAGTTGATTTGTAATTGGACACCATTGCTTACAGCACTCATCAATTCTTAATCATCAAATCTTCACAACCACCAACTCACAACTATTCACTTGCAAATGGATTAACAACTGAACTTTCATAAAATACTTCACTCACGCTTCAATAGTTGTACACACACAAACCCACAAACACTTGCACAAATTAACTCAATCAAAACACTTTAACAACGACCACAAACATATAGACTAGCGGACACTTGAGTGACAAGCACACCAACCAAATTGATAATTTTTTCAATATATATTGATAGCTTTGGCAAATAGTATAGTGCTGGAAAATACAAAGATGCTTGTGCTCTTCTTGAAGAGAGAGAAAACAACTTGACCTTTGGACTTATAGTCTCAAAACAAGGAAAGAAAAAAGAATGCAATTGTTCATTCTAAAATACACAACTAGTTATTTGACCTATTTCAAATCCTAGCCATTAGCTCACTTCATATGTACTTGAATTTCTTTTAGCTTTCTATACAACATATCTAGCTAATTATCATATCGTAATGGAAAATAGGCTATTTGTTTGTCTTTCTTACACTTGTAAGGCCAAATGGATCAAAAATTCAACACCTATAATCCTGTAAATAGCCTTAATCTCTTAATGCCTACGAGGACAAAATCTATTTTCTTCAAGTTTTCAATGCCAAATTCTTCATAGGGTGAAACAAATTTCAATATTTTGTAAAGTAGGATATTATAGAGTAACAAGTTGATATACTTGTTGCATTTTTGGATTTTGAAAATTTCAATGTACAAAGTATTGAAAATTTTATTTAGGAAATATAGTTCTGTAGAAGGGGTGAATGGGCATAAATTTTAGATACGGTCTAAGTGAAAGGAATGATGGCATTCTTTTTAAGATGTTCCAAAAGAAATATTGATTATATCAACTATTGCATTTCTAAAATTGATGCATGTTTACAATTTTCGAAGGATCCAATTTGATCAATTTTGACTTTTTTACTACCTTATGTTTGAAAATGTATATGAATTTTAGCTTTTTTCTGTTTTTAAAATTAAAAAATACTACATTTGTCTTCAATTCCTATCCTATTTTTTTTTACAAGGAAAATAATTATTCATCTTCTTATAATTTTTCTTCTCCAAAGGCTACATTTTTTGCCTATAAGTTGATCATTTAAAATTGTTATAACCTAAAAATTTAATGGTCAATATTTTCCACAAGTAATTCCATGCATACTAGACAAAGTAGTCTTTACTTTTGTATGGTTAAAATTGAAAATCTCAAGCACATCATTCCATGTGCAAAAAAAATATCAATGCAAGACAATCCAATTTTAGAAAGCTTAGAGTAATTTTTTGCAATTTTTCAACTTTTTGACAATATTGAAAATAATAATTAAAAAAAAAACTGGTTCAATTAAGTGCATGATGAACTCCAATCTTTGGACAAATAAATTGAACCTAAAAAAGCATTAAATGGTTATGAAATATAAATTAAACACATTGCTCAATTCAACAAATATTTCAAATACAAGGGCATTAAGATGTAAAAATGGTTCATATTGCAATCTATACTCTCTCTATAGTGACTAATGCTATCTCATGCTCTCAATTCCAAAAGAAAATTTAAATATTGCAAGAACCAACATCATTTGCATGTTTGTCAAATTGTTGATATTTTAAATTTCATAAATGTCAATTTCCTTCAATTTTTGTGTACAACAATCTGAACTGATGTATACCAACATGCCAAGGTACAAAAAGTTTTTTTCAAGTTCTAAGAAAAAATTGGAAAAAGATAAAAGTAATTTCAAACTGAGTTGAACAAAACTAAGTTTTAGACATGGCTAACTTTGAAATTGATTTTCTTTCAAATCACAACTAATTTTTCCTTCAAACTTCCACAATAACATGTACCATGTCGCATAATACAACTTCTATACATCAACTTTTAGACTTTGTCCATTGATGCTTATGGTATGGTTGTTTGAATGAAAACGTTTCAGGTTTGTACTCAGTTTTGTCAGTCCCTGTATACTATTTGTGCCATATTTGTGCCATATTTGTGCCACTATTAACCAATAGTACACATTTCAAATTTTAAAATGTGTAAATATTGGCATAAATAGGATGGCTTATCTTAGTGGTAAGATGGAGAATACGTAGCGAAGGATTACGAGGTTTCACACTTTCACTGTGTAGGCATAGGCTCTCATCTGATCTTATAGGGTTAACTGTTTCACTAAAAATACAATACACAAATGCCAAATGTGCTTAGAATGCAAAAGTGACATCGGTGCCTCTGTACAACTTATGAAATAGTTTCCAAGAACTTGATCTTCATTAGTGAACATAATTATTGGAATAATATACAGGAACTGAGGCTCCATGGAACTATTTTCTTTCTAAAATTCCTGTGACTATGCCAACAGCTATAGTTTTTCCCCCCTCTCTCAAAGCCACACGTCCAAGGGCTCGAAAATCCGTGTACCTTTCGATACACACCCCTTCATCTGGTACTATCTGCAGAAACAGAAAAAACGTCCGTCAGTTTCAACCGGAAAATAAACACACGACTCTCTTAGAAGTCACTGAGTACTGGTTTAAAATTTATCTGTCCAAACAGTCCGGTGAAGCCTCCAAGGTTTTACAAACCCACAAGACTGGGATTTCCCAACACAGTGATTAGGAAACAGATGGCATACCTCTACAATGGCACTTTGATTGGCAGTCAGATGACGAGGACGCTGTCTCAAGACTGTGCCTTTCTTGGGGTCTAACAAAGACACAAGCTGATCAACCCTTGCAGGCTGCCGTGCATGGTGGACATGTAAAACCACCTGCACACAATTACTAAGTATTAAGTGGAAGGTCTCATAGAGGACGGATGAAATTACTAAGACAAAAAACACTTCACAATATAGTACTCGAACATGAACACATGCACTTGCCCTCACAGTGGAGAGACAATTAATCACATCACCAACACTAAGGATGACGGTGAATGAGGAAGTCATTATAAGAAGCGAAGAGTCCCATGAACAAACCTGTGAGCCCTTGAGAATTGGGGTCCGAATGTCTAGGGTAAGAAGCCGGATCTCAAAGCGGGTAGCAACAGGCACCGGATAGTCAGGGTGACAGACCACCCCACCTGGAGCCAGCATCCCCGGATCTATGCCATTGAGTCCAACATCCACACCCTCCCCCGCCCTTGCAATTTTCAAATTCTGACTCTGCTGCTCAATACTCTTCACAGTCGCAATTTCACCGCTCGGCATCACACGAACCTGTAAAATCGATAACACGATAACTTTAGTTACAGGGGGGACCCCCTACTGCCAGTATAGTGGAATTGAAGTAAAGAAGAATGTTACTTTAAAACAGAACGAATGTTATCACCATAAGACAGCATCTCAGTCCCAGTTCTCCTGTGGAATGCAAGAAAGATCTGCATGTGAAATAAATGCCTAATAAAGAGTCAAACGATCACCAACCTTGGTGCCAATTTGGATTGCGCCACTTTCAAGCTTGCCACCAAACGCGCTGGCTCCTAGAGTTCGAGTCCTCATGACTTCGGCAATTACAAGACGCAAAGGCTTGGCAACAAGCCTCGAAGGAGGCTCCAATGAGTCTACCAGCTCTACTAGACAAGGACCGTCATGCCTGTCAAGTATTAATTGGTTTCATTATGTCAGTACAAGCACTTCATGGACCAGTACAAAACAAAAAAAGACAAATAAATTCTAGAATGATCCCATAGTCACCAAACACTAGCTAGTTTCAACTTTTCATGTAAAGGCATATCTAATCATAGTAAGGGCAATGGCAGGTTGACAAACCATGCTTTCAATGATGGCTCTGTGGTTGCAGTTGTGAGATTCTGACCATCACCCGCACTCACAGGGACCCACTGGACGAATCCATCTTTGAATCCACATTGCTTTAGAAAAGGCTGAAGTGTGCTCTTGATAAAATCGAACCTTTCCATGGAATAATCAACCGCGTCCAGCTTGTTAACAGCCACAATCAACTGCTCTACCCCCAAACTCCTCACTAACTGTGCATGCTCTCTGGTTTGGCCTCTGCCTTGCCCCTCGCCCTCTAGACCTGCTTCATATGCACCAATGGAGGCATCCACCACCAGAATGGCAGCATCTGCTTGAGATGCTCCAGATATCATGTTGGGCACGAAGTCCTTGTGCCCGGGAGCATCCAAAAGCACTACACGCAATTTAGGCGTTTCAAAGTGAGCTACAGCAACAGTCATTGTTACCCCACGTGCACGTTCTTCTGCTCCCTCATCGAGAACAAATGCGTATGCAAATGAGCCTTTACCCTGATATGCATTCAAACCACTCAATTAGAAGGCATTCGATCTGAGAGTCGATATTATCTTGGTGAACAAATAGAATTGACCATATGCCGGCACTGGCAGTTATAGGAAATGAAGCATGCATGTCATGTTAGAGAGTAGGTGCTGGACATCAGAATGTCAACAACCAGCCACAAACTTGGCCCTTGACCACAACCAGTGGTCAAAATGTGGTATATTCATATTCCAACTAGTTATGTTCAAAATTAGAGTACCAAGTATGAATGTGGTAGGATTGATTATGTACCTGCTGTTTAGACTCTTTTTCATTTTTGTGCATCTCTTTTTGGGTAACTCGACCTAGGAGATGAAGAATACGGCCCATGAGTGTAGATTTTCCGGCATCAACGTGTCCAACCTGCAAAGAAGAAAGAATACTTAAGCTACACGCATGAATGGTACACAGGTTCATGGAAGTGTCAAGAAATAACACTTACAAACTTTTTTTGTTAAATAGAAACCTACCACAATGAGATGTAGAAGCTGTTTAGAATCACTGTTGGAATCCTGCAACATCCAAGACTCTGGAACATAAGATTCAAGCGTCATGTGTCTCAAAGTATCAGCCAGTTCACTTGGTGTGGAAGATTCTCCAACAGAGCTGCCATTTGCCACTGGACTACTGTGAACAGGGACTTGAACTTGATTTCTGCTTGTACTAGATCCTGTGCCCTGAGCTGATCCCCGTATGTTTGGATTAGGCAATGCAGAGCTGGCTGATTTTGTGACTCCAACTCTAGCAATGCTACTTCTAGTGCCATTCAAAATATCATCAGGACTTTGGGCAACTCCTGCATGAATGCAATTAAACAAGTGCAATAAGCACACAGTTAGAGAATACGATAAATGCGCCATAACCACTTGTATTCGAAAGAGACAAAATTCAGTGATATATTCATGGCAATAACATCGATGAATGAATATAAAAGGGGTACATAATATTCTAAATATTTACATGATAGAACAAGCAGAATTCAAACCAACACCAAGAAGGAAGCAGACAACAAGAGAGAAAGCACAACTTACTAGTAGGTGGTTTTTTAAGCCCACGAGCAGCGATATTCTTCTCATCTGGAGAAGGGGTGTCAAATTTAAATGGCACTGCAAGCGCAAGTAAACCACCAATTCACAATTCTAGAATAGTAAAAGGTTGTCTTCAAGCAAAAAGAAAAGAAAAGCAGATATTCAAATACTGATAACCTATTCTGAGCTAATGCAAGACACACTGCGAGGACATTTCTAAAAAATATAAGGAAAACAAAGTTGTAACCGTAAAGTCGTGAACAAATGTGATCAGCGCCCCCTTGAAATGGATGTGATAAAGAAATTCAAAAATATAACGGTCAAAAAACAACACCAAAACAAACTCAAAAACAAACAAACAAATAAATGAATATAGTAATATAACTCTGAATAAAGAGGGAATAACTACAACGAAATCACCACAAATTAGACCTCAATGTTACAGTGAATTCTGACTTTAACGGTTTCACATTTTCATTAAGCAATCAAATGTAATAGCATGTTCACCAGCAGGTGGTGTACAACCTACTTCATTCTAGGGCACTAAATCAAAATGTATTAGATACATGTCATTCACTCTCACCTATTTTGGAACTAAGTGACGAGGAGGCCGACACTTTGTCTCGAGGTTTCTGATATGAAACCGCTGTATCACTTCTAAGAGAAACCGTAGCCATTGGTTTATTGGGTTTTGTTCCTGGCAGCGGTTTAAAAAGAGCTTTTGCAAGAGGAGAAACATGCTTGGTATTAGGTACATCATTAGCTGCAGACAGAAAGAGCATTCGGTTATTACTTCATCTAATATTAAAATCTTCTAACACCTGAGATTATAAAAAATAACAACTTAAATCGACTTGACAGACTTGTGTCAGGGAACAACTCTAGCAAAAAGAGAGTAGCAAAGCAACCATTTCATAAGCGCCGAGTGACTTAATTAAGAGCGTGCACATAGTTGAGAATAGGAACAAGAAAATATTAGACTACTTCGAAATACTTGAGTTAAAAATACGCTGGACAGGTGGCCAAAGCTATGCACCAATTTAACACAACGTTTTCGTGTTATCAATCGAAAATGCACAGAAACCGCAGCTAAATCTCGACTCATAATTACACCACTTGAACACAGAAGAACCATAATTTCCATCCACTACAAACCTGCATTAATATTATATGCTGAAAGTCCTACTATATCGGCCTCATTACGCACGTACTTCCAAACAGTTAGTGTTTGCTTTTTCAATGACTCTGTGTTGCAATGGCTCCACACTTGTTGACAAAAAACAAGAGAACTACCGAAGCTAAGACAGAAACAATACCTGTTTCTTTCAAGGACGATGTTGTGTCGCTGGCTCCTGCACTGACCTCCTCACGTGGGGTATCACAAATGTCGCAAGTCAAACTATCAGGCGGATTATCGAAAGTGCACACCTTGCAACCCCAAAACCCTTCCTCCAACCCAGGCTCTTCAGTTTGAGCTACGATTGGCTGTTGTATTGGTATGGTGCTTTGAGAATGCCCTAATAAACCCCAACAAACAATGAAATCATGCAGTGCAGATAAAATTTCCATAGTGATGTAAAATAGACAAAATCTTGTTAAGCAGAGGTCATGCGTCACCATCAAAGACCTTCCTATCCAAAGTATCAGAGTATTGCACAATCGCTTCTTGTCTTTCATGATTGGAAGTTAGAAGATGCAAGAAGAACAATTTCAGTAACTGCAAAAATTTGCTGAAACGAATCGCATGACCGGTATCGAATGCAATAAGAAGAAAGAAAACCAGCTGAACTACTGAAATCCGGAGAAGTCTTCCTCACCACTAGTGTCCTGAGACAGGTATGGGAAGGGAGATAAAGTAGCAAGAGAGACCTCCAAACCCCAAGAATTTCATTACCTACTTGATCCTACAGAATCCCACTGAACTGAACGATGAGCGAAAAGCTAGAGATCTCACCTCCTGCCACCGACAAGGAAGAAGACGGATTCTTCTCGGCGTATTCCTCATCCTCGTCATAGTAGTCCTCTTCATCGTAGTCACCATAATCATCGTCGTCGAAATCCGCCTGCCTCCATTTCCGAGGCATAGCTCCTGGCTTCCTTCTGTCACTCCAACTCTAACCTAACGCTCCTAAAGCTAGAGAGCTCCTAAAACAGGGAAAGAGACATGATCCGGTCACCGGAAGTTCACGTCTGTTTTGCAGTTCCATACGATAGGGACGCCATTACCACTTCCAAACTAATTATTCTAAAACACAATCACTCGTTGGAATCTAAAACCCCATGGTCGATTTTAGTGCCGCAAGCTCATCATCAGCTTGGGAAAGCTAACGGAATGCACTGGCGAGCTGTCGCATTGACAAACAGAAGGAAATTCGGAGGAGATTATTCTGCGACAGAGTCAGAAACAAGTAAAAGGACAGAGAGACAGAGTAGAGGGAACCCTAACCCTAAAATTGTGGATTCGGGTCGGTGGAGATGCGGTGGAAGACAATTCCACCCTCGGCAGCAGCGGGGTTTTACTAGAACAGTAGAGGCTTGCGTGCCCTCACCATGTTGGCGCATTTATGGAGGGAGCTCGTTCACGAGGCCTAGAGCACTGTAAGGTAAAACAGCCTATTGTGGTTAAATGACCTGCAGTGGTCACCTAGGAAATGACCCCATTGTGGGGTTTTCAGTATGTGTGATTTGGGCCACAATGCATGTCTTACATGACAATAAGGGAGTGAACAGTGACCTCATTAAGAACTTCTAACTTTTTAGTGTGAAATTCATTGTAAAAATTGACTTTTTACGCCTTCCATGATAGAAAATATTGTGACTGCATTAGGTACTGTAGTAAGATGAGCATTGTAGATTCAAATTTTGTTGGTTATAGGGTAGTCTACAGACTCTTTTGGGCCATGATGCACTAAACACTTCAAAAATTCCTAACAAATTCATACTTTGTCAAAAGAATATAATTTCAATTGTACTTGCTATTTTTTTCATACTTGTCTTTAAGTGGGAAAAAATTTGAAAAATTTCAACAATAGTGTGAGGCCAAAAGGGCCATAATAGGTTGTTTTTACCTTAATAGAGGATAAGAATTTGTCCCAATTTTTTACTTTGATCCTTGAAAGTCCAAATCAACCCTTTTCTTTACTTGGCAAATCCAAATTTGGCAACTTCATCCATATTTTTAATGAAAATGGAAAATTCATGGCAAAAAAAGATTATTTATCTTGGTAGAAAGTAGAAATTTATTTTGAAATGTTGCAATCTAGCCCCATGGTGCTAGAAAAAAAAGATTGATTCAAATCCTACTCTAGAATTCACAATTTAAGGAAAATCATCATTAGAGCATCTCCACTTTTGTCTTGGAAAGGGTCCCATGGTTATGTATTGTAAGCCCAAGCTTGTCTTTGTACCGCATTGCAACCGCCCAATTTAGCCACAAGAAACAAGTTGCTTGACCACAACTATCCGAAGCTTGCTCACTTCTCCTGCAAAACAGTTTAGGGTGGAGCTTGAGTGTGGATATAGATGGGAAAGTATTTAGCATGTAATTTTCCTTGCTAATTTTCAAAACAAGAGTAGAGATGCTCTGAAATACTATTTAGAAGAATATTTTGGAACTCATATCCAATACAAATAAAAGTTGTAGATTTTGAGTTTTAGTTTCAATCTGTAATGGCTAGATTCACCAATGCTATCACCAATATTTTTTCATAAATTTTGAAAGGAAATTCTTAAAAATTCCTTCTAAATTTGATTACAAGCAAAATATCATCATTTTGTATACAATTGAACTTCACTTTCAATCTATTAGCTGTCTAGAAATTGAATGTCAGATCACTTCAAGATTAAGTAAATTAAAAGAATGGATATCATTCAAATTGTCATAGCTGGAATTAAATATCTCAAATTAGTTAGAAAAGAGTATGAAATACTACTTCTATTTCAAAATAAACGCATGGTCTCTAGCAAGAAATTGGTGGGAGGCCCATGAATTCATTTTCAGAAAGAGGTAGTACAAAATTAAGCACTTCAAATAGTAGGAATGTTTTTATGAGGCCATTGCTGTCATGTAAGACATGCATTGTTGCCCACATCCCACATCCTGGAAAAAACCACAATGGGTCATTTCTTAAGCGACCACAATGGATCATTTGACCACAATGGGCTGTCTTACTTTAGTGCTCTTACACTATACTTTTTTGCAAACAAATTTTCTCTCACATAATTAAAAATTGAAATACTTAGTTACTAATATTTGGCAAGCATAAAAAGGCATTGGTTTGTCACTGGAAAATGGCACCCTATGTCCTCAACATGTTCCCATCCTGTTCCCAGTGCTGCTCCCCTCATAAGGAACTTGGACCACCACTCCTTCCCCAAACCATGTTGCAGGTCATGTTACTTGGGATTCCAGGCCATGTCAATTCCAATTTTCACTATCATATGAAACAATATTTGACTCATCTTTTCTTAGCTTACAGGTTGTAAAATGTAACACACTCTTCTACAATTTTCTACAATTATAAGAATTCATAATTTATTCATATGATGTCTAAATATATATTTTACAATGATTAGAATACATTTTATTATTTGTAAACAATTCTTGATTGAATGTCTACTTTGACCATTTGGGGAGTTTAGTACTCCCTTTCTCCCAATATGATCTTCTGGTTGGTCTTAGTTTTTTGTCCCAAAATGATTTTCCTACTGGATGAGGAAGAGCCCGCAAAATGAATTCCTCTCATAATGAACAATTGAATGACACTTTTTATCAATGCAACCATTATGACAAGGGGGAACTAGACCCAAAAAATCAATTAATAATTTAATGAGCATGATATGAGTGAAAGCTCTACATTACATGCTTAGATTGATTAACCTAAGTTAACTGTAGTTTAGATTGATTAACCTAAGTTATTTACAAAAATACGGTGGTTCCATTTTGTTTGTCACTTTGTCAAATCTACGTGATGTAATGTATCATTGTTTGTTGTTTGATTTCGAAGGTGAGTTGTCACTAAGCCACTATGGGAAGACAAGACACCACAGGAAAGCAAAAGGACACTACAGGAACACAAGAAATGAGTGACTAGCGGTGCTCTTTGAAAATAGGCATTAAATCTCACTCTTTCATGCTTCACAATTAAAATTTGAAAATTAATTCAAAGATGAAATTTTTAGAATGATAGGAGAATGTGAGTGAAATTTACCGTAAAGGCAAATTCCACCCCAAAGTTGGGCCAAGGGAGAGTGTATGGAATTGCTAACCTACAATGCCTCCAAGCAATGGACCTTTCTAAAATATATTTTGTCTAGTTTTAATCTAAATGATTTTAAGTGGAGGGGGGCAGTCCTTCTTACTTATCCAAAATAACCTTTTTAACCATTTTCTATCACCTAATTGGACAGTAGAATAGATTAGGACCTCACCCAATGCAAATCCACTTCAAATGTGCCATTTGAAACTCAAAATGATCCTAAATTGGGTCCTCCCAACTAATTCCAGCACATTAAGATGTATCCAAATCCTTCCATTGACATGCATTGCCTTACATTTATTTCTTTGTTTAATATTCTTTACTTCAAGGTTGAGAATTTACTCTTTTATGACACACAAGGTGGTTCCTTCATTTTAAGTACTACCCCCCTAAACCCTAACTTTGGTCCAATTAAGGCAATGCTTCCGCATTTGTCCTAAATTCCTAAAAATTTAACTCACATACATAATCAACCATTCTCAAGCACTCCATGCAACAACCATTGCATTCACCACATTTTTTTAGTTAAATGAAATGAAAATTGTAAGCACCCAATGACCAAGGTAAAAAATTACATCAAAACCTCCAATTGAATCCCTTCCTAGGGTTAATAGACACCCTATTAAAAAAACTGGTTGTCACTGCCTCCCCTACGCTTCAAATGGCACAAGACTAGTTGCATTGAAAAGCTAACTTTGTCTTCCAACATCTCAAAAAAATTTAGCTCCAAATTCATTGTCGTTTTCCTATGGTAGCTTTCTGAAGTTGTTGCTCCTAATCCACCACAGTTGTAGACTTCTATGCACAAAACAGGCATCAATTCTTCATGCTAGCTCCAAATGAGTCAAGTCAGATTTTTTTGGGAAAGCTAAATTCAAGGCACACTCACCTTCAACATTTCAACTCCATTGGTTCCACCAATCATCCACAATAGCCTACCAAAATTAATGGTCTTTGCCAAATCCTGAAATCCTAACTCTCCTCTATTTTTCTCAAACAATTTTGAATTTGACCTCTCCTACCTAGCATTTTCACCCAGTTCCCTTCCTAAATTTGTGAAACCTACTCGACAAATTGTCTAATACCTGCTAATTCATTCCCCTCATTCTAACAATTTTCTTTTGTTTTTCTCCCCAATGTTTACCATGCTCCTCAAAAAAAAACTTCTTGAGAGGGAAGTGAGAAAGAAACAATGAAGCCTTGAACCCTAAAAACTTCCTTGATCAAAACCCAATGGCTTAATTCACTAATGGCATTCATCCAACACTATTTTACAAAAAAAGACCAATGCTATTTTAGTGCAAAACCCGCCAATTTAGCATAGACTACGCTATTTTGGCGGGGACTGCACTAAATTGGCATAGGACCCCCCAAATTACTGTTTTGGGCCTCTAAATTTATATAGACTCACTATTTTTGCGATTCCTTCACTATTTTGGGGTTGTCCCACTATTCTAATATTTTTCACATAATTTTTAATTTTACTAATCTATTTTGAATATCTTTTTTATAATAGTGATACTTTCGAGTTCCTACTTTTTTCCTAGTATTGTTTTTAATCATTGGTTTAATTTGGTTACTTTGCCAAATTTTACTTAGGGCCTTCTCAATCTAAATTTCCTATTTTTTTCCTAAACTTTTGCCTATTTTTTTTACCTAATTTCTTATTTTAATTTTTGTACCTTTCATTCTAATAGCATGCCCATCTATCCTGCAAAAATGTAGGCTAGCTTTTGCCAATCCTTCTATTTTGCAGGCTGAGAAAGCAATGAGCCTCATTAGTTGCAAGCCAAGAGGCCAACCAGTGAGGTTATAAATAGTCAAATTATTTTTGTAGTGGTCATTTTTTAGTTTTAACAATAATAAAAGTTTTTATGATTGGATGAGAGGTTTCGGGAGAGGGGACCATTTCTTGTCCTTTGGTGTTTTGCAAGCCAGTAGGTGGCTTGCAAAATGACCCCAATATGCAAATCCTCCCTCTTAAGAAGTCATTTGTTTTTCAAGATGGGTGGGGATGCTTTAACATTCCTAGTATTAAACCTTGGAAAATTCCTAATGGACAATTAGGCTTATTTAACCTTCCTACTATTTCCACGAATGTAATTGAGTTTATTTTGGGGGATTTTTTAATACTTTGAATATTATGAACCACTATCGCGCTCATAGACAACATCAAATTTTATTTATAGCTCCAAACAGATTTTAAAAATTATTATTTTTAAGCTTAATCTAAAACATTTTGTATAATAGGAAAGATCATTTTGTGACGGAGGTAGTACTATTTTTGACCCAAAAATGCAAATTTGAAGCTTGAAATTAGGATGCAAGGACGTTACACAAGTCCGCGAAGAGAATTTTTAATAATTGTAAATTATCCACCTTCCACATGTGCTCAAAGTGCACTACTTTTGCACAAGTGTAGAGAATACAATTTTTTTTCCAAAGATGAAGATGGGTTAAAAGAAAAATCTTCAAATTTAGAAAATAAAAGGGATTTTATTTAAATTATTATTTTTTATTATTTTATAAAAATCAAACATCAAAGTGTCCATTATTTTGGTATCTTTTTTTTTTTAAATCTTTTTTCTTATGCACAACTATTAGAGATCATTTTTTTTAGGTTTGAATTTTTAGAGACATATTATTTTCAATGCTTTATAAATTATCTATATTTTATTTTGTTTTCTAAATTTATTTAAAAAGTCACAATATTCATTGAAATAGGTTGTTTTGAACCCAAAACAAGCAGTGTTTTTTGCAAACGACCCTCTAATAAAATTCATTAGTGTATTTGATTCTGTCATTCATAAAGACCTAACTAAAATATTAATGCAAAAAATAATTGAAAGAATGGACTAGAAAAATGACACCCACTTTGTGAATTATTCTCACTTGAGGGTTGTGTGGTACTTTTGGAAGCATCCTTTTTGCCAATACATGAATTTGTTGTCACACATAGGGCAATAAGTCTTTGGCTCTGTCAAGGGAGATGAACAATTGTTGCAAATCCTACATGCTCTACAATTGTTGGTAAATGTAGGGAAACAAACACACACATTCAAGGACTTTGTCACTACAATTTGAATGTTTTTTTGTAGATAAGCTTAGACCCTATTCGGTTAAAACTAAGCTAATAGTATAGTTTGTTCCAAGGGAAGCAATTTAAATAGGATTTGCTTCTAATTTCCTAATTGGCTATTGTAAATAAGCCTAAGAAAGTAATTTAATTCCTTAACCACATCTCAATTTGATTTTCCTCACAAGGTAATTCTAATTACAAGATTTTCATTCTCCTTTTAAAGGCCACAAAGGTTGAGTTTAATTCCCAATTGCTTTTCTTTTTTTATCTTTAACAACTTGGGTCTTTCACTTTCACCAAATGGGAACTAGGTCCATAATACAGCCTGCCATACTTTTGAACTTCAACTTGGTTTCTTTCCTCATTTCTTTCCTTAAATCTTTCACCAGACCAACTTGGATCTTGTAGGAGATATTTTATCCTCTAAAGCGAAACACTACTACTTAGCTACTGCTTGGTTGCAGTAGTCCAACTTTCTACTTGGGGCTCTCTTATACTGCCTGCCATCGCACCAACTCTTCCAAATTGGATTGTTGATCAAACTACTATTTGGCCTTTTTATGATGTACTAAATACCGATATCTTTTCTCTCTACCGACTTGAAATTTGCTTCTCTTTCAATAACCTTTATTCACTCATGTGATTTATTCACTAATTGAAATTAATTTATGGCCTTTACAACCACTTGGAAACTCTCTTCAATTGGGCAGGTGTTACACACCAATTTACAGTCACAACTTGGAATAAAGATTTAGACAACACTTAGAGTTTTTAACTTCTAATTGGAATTGGATTTTCACAGACCAAACTACAAAAGGATATCACTCTATTTTGACACATGCTTAGTCCGATTAGTATCTAACGACAACCCATCTAGACTTAAGGTAGAACTACCCATTACCATACAGATTTGCTATCTAGGTGCTTTGAAGAAGCTATTTATGAGCTCTCATATTTATCAGAGATGGAATTGTTTGAGAGAAGTCAATTGCAAAAAAAATGACGACATTCTGACAAGAATTGAATTTTTTGTGATTTTTCAAAGCTGAAATGTAAAACTGTGAGTAGACCCTTGGTAAAGCATGACCAAACCATTGTTGAAGAGTGGGTTGATGTGTCCTATCCCCAGTGCATTGCCATCACGATCATGGATGAGTAAGATTATGGTAATAAGATGGACCAGTGACGGAAATGGAAGGAACCTGTAGGTGGGGGAATTGGGTAAATGGTGGTAATGGATAATTCTACCTTAACTCCAATTCAGAAAGCTTACAAGAGTATACACACTTAGGGTGGGTTTATACTGTGCCTAAGGCCGGATGGAAAGCCGGCCGGATTTGCCTTCAATCCGGCCCTAGTTTTTCCATCCGGCCCTAGTTAATGTAAACCCCTTGGGCCGGATTCTAGGGCCAGATTTCCAATGCATGTGCTCTTGGATTTTCTCAATGCTCAATTAAAAAAATATATAAAAATATGCATGTTTATCTTTAAAAAAAATTTAAAAATAAAGATTTTTTTTTTCTTTTTTGTTCCTATATATTTTATTTCTAAAAAAAAAAGTTTATTTATTTATTACTTAAAAATAAAAAATAAATTTAATGTTTTGGTTTTCTTCTTATATAGAATATGCATTTGTAATCAACATGTTTAATACTAAAACATAGGTACTTTATTGTAGTCACTTAGATGATGATTTTTCTTCAAAATTAAAAAAAGTAAATACATAAGGGAGTTTGCTCTAAAAACACCCATGCTCTAAGAGTGATCATAACGGAGAGGTACATTTTGCTTTATTGAATGTACTAGCACATTTTAGGATATGGTCACTTTTAATGACCGTTACCTTTCAACTTAAAAAAATTCATAACTAATTATACAAAGATCTAAAAAATATGAAATAAATCAAGTCACCAAAAAAATATGAGGATAAAGGGCTTAACATGCATTTCAAAATCTACTCTATAATTTTTTAAATGAATCTTTAATGTGATTTTCTCTCCAAGATTTAGTGTATTTGAGGCTCATTTCCAAAGGCCCTCAACACTATGAAAGTCAAGTTTGTGATGAACACTCTTGTACAAAATCTTGAATAAAAAAATCATAATCAATCATTTTGAAAATTAAATTTTTGATGCTAAAATTAGACTTAAAATAGACTTTAAAATATATATAAACTACTAAGAATAGCAACTTGGTTAAGTTTTATTAGACTTAAAAGTATTCTTCACACCAAAATTTTGTGCCTTGGACATTTAGAAATTAAGAACAACTCTATCAAATAAACATGTACCAAATTCCAAATAAAAATAAATCTTATGTTGAGTCAGTTAAAAATGATTGAACCAAATAAACTTTAAAATCTTATATTCAGTTAAGAACAATTTTATAGAACATATATATATATATATATATATATTATGATGAGTTTATATATATATAGTATAGTATAATGAGTTTATATAATGTATTATAAACTGTGTACACTCAATCCGTTCCAAAGCTCCCAAACTAAGTCCACTTTCGTTTTTGTTTCAAAGCTCCCAAACTCATCAGTCCACTACTTCCAATTTCAAACTAAAATATTGACAACATTGACAACAGATCAAGCTCCAAAAATTTAGCAATGCATATTGGTGGAAGTTTTTTGAGTTCACAATCAACAAGCATGCATCAAATTAGAAAACAAAAGACTTTGCATAGTTAGACGGTGGAGATTTGTACAATCCAACGGAGGAGCCCAATCCGGCCCCAATCCGACCCTAGATGGGAGTTTGGGCCACCCAAAACCTCGTCGCGATTGCTCCCTTGGGGCTGGATGGTTTGGCGCCAAAACCATGCTACCTAAGGCAACACGTAGGATGAGTTGTAGTTCCATCCGGCCCCAAGTATAAACGCCTTGGGCCGGATTTGGAGAAATTGAACACTCCTATTGGTTCAAACTTGAAGAATTTCGACCGGCCCTCAATCCAGTTCCAAGTATAAACCAGCCCTTAGGGTCTGATATTGTTCATCCAAACACACAGATCAAATTAATCAATTACTCCTTTCACATAACATTGCATAAGGTAAGACAGCCCATTGCGGTCAAATGACCCATTGTGGTCGCCTAAGAAATGACCCATTGTGGTCGCCTAAGAAATGACCCATTGTGGGTTTTTTCCAAGATGTGGGATGTGGGCAACAATGCATGTCTTACATGACAACAATGGAGTGAACACTGACCTCATTAGGAACTTCTGAGTTTTCAGTGTAAAGTCCATTGTAAAAATTGACTTTTTTTGCCTTCTGTAATAGAAAATATTTTGACTGCATTAGGCAGTGAGATGGGCATTACAAATTCAGATTTTAGTGGTCTTAAAGTAGCCTACAGACTCTTTTGGGCTCAATGCTTCAGAAATTTCTAGCAAATTCATACTTTGTCGAAAAAAATTAATTTCAATTGCACTTGCTATTTCTCACGCTTGTACTAATGTAAGAAGAAAATTGAAAAATTTCAGCAACAAGATGATGCCAAACTCCTCATTCTGACCACAATGGGCTGGTTTACCTTAGATCTAAAAATTTCCAATTTGTGTAACTCATTTTTCTCATGTTGCGTTGGAATTAGTTCACTCAGACACAAAATACTTTCATTTCACTCTTAATCTCAACAGCTTAATAGAGATTCCTTAAATACATGACTCATTCCCAATTGGATTCCCAGCTTAACTCCTAAAGGATTTTGACTATGTTTTCACCAAAACTGCCATCTCTAGTATAAGTACCAAAATTTTGAAATATCTAACCATATAAGACCTTATATTAATTTGGTTTGAGAATATGTAAAAAAAATTCAAAAATTTTCACTGTGTAGATTGCAAGAAATTACCATTTGAAGTAACAAAAATCCTTTTTTTGTCCCTGCAAAAACCCAGGCAACTGCACTTCTCAACGTCGGACCATTATGAAAAAATGTCCAAAATGGTGGTTACTCTTTGGATTCATTCTCCAAGGCAAGGTGGCTACATGCTTGAAAATTTTCAAATCATTTGGAATTGTACAACATATAGGGAAAAAAATAGAAAGTAGAAAAAAGTAGAAAATGATTCAAAATACAAATTTGTTAACAATTTATTTATGAAATTGAAAAATGCTAATTCCAATGGTTGTAATGTTATAATATACAATCTATACCCAATTATTTTATTTTATTTAAAAATATTAAAAATTGAATTAAATAAAAGACTTCCAAGTTTATTTAAGATTAGAGATTCCATAACTACCTTCAAACTACCCACAACTAAAACTCCTCATAACTTTCATCTCATTAATCAGAATGGAATGATTCAAAGGTATCTATGTATAAATAAATCTAAAAAACCAATTTCAAAATTTTATTTCTTAAAAAAATAATTTTTAAAGAAGTTTTTTTGCTGCCCAAACTACATGTAGAACAAAGAAAACTACATATCATACAATAACTTTTTAACCATGTAGTCAAAAGTTATGAAAATATTTGGGCCTTAAAGCTACTCCTTGGATACATGTTGTGTGAAAATTTCATTGAAAAAAAATGAAAATTCCATTTGTAGTGAACTGCCCCAAAGCACTATGTTGCCAAAAAATGCCGTTTGGTCCTTTAGGGGTTAAACTTGCACTACTCAAGCATTCTATCATTCACACACATACAACTTCATTTAGGTTAAACATCTATTTGGCTGAAAATCAATGTATGGGAAGTACCGACATTTAGTTACAAGCTTGCCAGTTGATTTTGAGAATTTCCGAATGGATTTCAAAATCTTCGAAAAAAAACTGATCATTTATTAAGAGGAAAATCAGAGAATACTCTCTATTTTATAAAGGTCTAGCCGAGAGAATGCTTCAAACAACCGTTTGGTCTCAGAAAATGTAAGATTTTAGCCGGTTAAGCTAAAAATCTCCCCGGACTGTGCTGAAAATATACTTCCTATTAATTTGAACTGGTGAACATATCATTATTATACTGACAATGTATTACTATCAGCACAGTATCCGAATAGATTTCCTCTCTGTTTTACAATATCTCCAACTTTGACATAACAACATAATGATTATAACTTCAGATCTCTTTGCAATCAAACTCAGTCTCTCTTCACAAACATTACACACAAATTCTTCATCTTCCGGTCCTCCAACTAGGACACAAACATCTCATTTTCCACAACTATATTAACACACTTCCATCTGGCTCTTACACACATATCACCCCGACTTGGGTATATCCATCTCCATCCCCATCCCCAGGACACACATATTATACTTAACTCAGACAATTAATACACATACAACCAAGCATCACCCACTTGGACACACACTAGAAAACAAATACGTACTACAACTGCCTGGGACACGACTGGAAAATTCAACAGATGGTAAGGAAAACTAATCACAAACAGAGACCTAATAGAAATAAAAAAAACAAGCAATTATCAATTTGAAAGAGATGACACTAACTACTCAAACTGCAACCTAATTGGAACCAAACTACCATCCTAAATATCCGAATTGGACATCAACATGCAATTGACATCCTTGTCATTTTGCCTACTCGGATAAGACCATAAAACTGACTTTCAACTAGGACTGCAAACTCGAAACTGGAAATTCATGATCCTGACTTGAACACCACTTCCCAAATTGGTAACATATTAGATATCTACACCTAAATTCCACCAACATTCAATCACCCAATTGGACATAATAGCAAAACAAAATGATCAAATTGGCCTCCTCATATAACAAAACACTATAAAAATACAAAAATTGACCCAAAAATTTCCACCCACAATCAAAAATCAAATTCTACTTGGTTATCTACAATTTTCTTCATCTAACTTATTGTCAATGCTTTGCACAATTGAATTCAAAATTGCAAATGCATCATCAATTGGTGAGGTGGATCATAAATCTTGCACTTGTTGATATAATTAAATGACATACATGTTCACAATGCCCATGTCAAGGAGGAAAAACACACTATACACCACCAAGTTTGGTACATATAATATGCTTGCAACTGGTCCACAGCATGCATGCCTCACATGTGCATCATATATTCAATGTGTGTTGGTGAGCTTTCACTACACAAAATCTAAGTTTTAGGTGATGGATATATTTTAGATGACATTCAATGTAACAACCTATGTTTTATGTCAACATGCAATGATGTCCAATGTAGCATCTTGAATTCAAGTTTCTTACAATGTTTGAACTATGATGCACCCCTTCTCTTCATATGCAACAACTATGACGTTTCCCCTTGCATTCACTTAGTGCTAGCAACTACAACACTACTTTAATTGTGAGCCAATCGGGCCTCCTTGGGAACTCCCATTCATGGATGAACCGCAAAAAACTCCATTGCTAGATCTTCACCACAATAAATCTCCAAGTTTGAGACAAACTTGGATTAAAAAATCCACGAAACACTATACTTTCAAGTCTCATATTTGGAGCTTTTGCAACATGTATTGTCTTGCTAGACAATAATCATCTTTATCATAATTCATCATCTCATCAATGTTGTATATTTATTGAGTTTCCATGCTCCATAGCAATTATCTCTAATAGCACCAACCAACGAATTTGTCCTATTTTGACATACTTCAATATTTCTTTATTTCTCATACCTTGCTAGATCAATTATATGCAAGCATTTTGTCAACAATACAAACTGGAACAAGAGTTGTGAAATATATAGTAGGACGATGGAATATTGAACATTTTTGTGCCAATATGTTTTGATGTTGGGCTAGTGCTTCATGCACATGTACAAAATGACCACCAAAAAAGTCTTCACCTTGGGCATTATTAGAGACTTCCAATTAGATCCTCTACATGTAAAATTGTTTTCATTTACTTTCATTGCATACCACATGACCAAGAAGTTGCAATTGCCAACTTCAGCAACTTCAATCTCCATACTGGAAATTGCTGAAACATTGAATTGGTTCACTACCCTCAACTAGTGAATATTCGTGCTGGTTGAATATAGCACCCCAGACTTGAATTTTTAGAGCAGGACATGTTGAACCAAGACCAATCAGGAGTACAACGTGAGAAGCAATCTATTTTTTTTTTGGCATCTTCATTTGTAGAAAAAATAAAAACCATAAATGCGTTGTATTTTTGGTATCTATCATGAAGCACAACCTCAATATGCATGAGAAAAAAATTGGACAAAAATTATTAATCTTTCATCCTATAGAAATTGGCGAAGTCATTTCTTGCACAACAATCGCACAACATCATTCTATGATTAACCTTTAAATAGTTGGATAAGCTTTTGGGGCTTGGTGTTGAGAGAGTTGTTGACAAATGTTTTAAATTTTTTTTTTGGAATGTTTCAACCTACTAGACCTACTTCAATAGTGAATGTGGTTTGCAAAGCACAACATGTTTGGATACAAAGTCACTTAGGGTACAAAATCAAAGTACTATTCACTTTGCATACATTGATTGTATAAACTTTGAACAAGCAACATGCCCCATACTATGCTTCAAGGAGATTTTTAATTCCACTGGATCGCCTTTTAGGCAAATGAATGTTGTATAAGGGATAAACTTATTAATCCCTAAAAGCCCAAGGCATTTTTGGGTTCAAAAACATCATTGCTTTTGAAGTATTATAGATCTAAATGTTGCGAAGCTATACAAATCTCAAATGTATAATCTTATAGATGATCTATAATCCATGTAGATTGCAAGATTATAATGTTGAAAAAGGATGCTGGAATTTTCCTAGCAACACATTTGGAGGTGAAATTTTATTTCTAAACCTACTCAAATGAAAAAACTTGAAACTTGAAAGTAATTCCAAACCACCATACAAACACATTGGTAAAAGAAAATATCATTCAATTGATTCATTGTGTTTGCAAAGTGGCTTTGAAATGTCAAAAAATAACAAGAAAAAATATATATGAGGTTGAACCTCCTTCTACTAAAATCCTTCTCAGTCACTCACAACTTCTTGGATTGACATGAGATTTTAGCCACACAAACAAGAATATTACATACAATTCATTCAAATTTTTTCTTATTGGAAATGCACACTATATGAAACAAGCTGCTGAAGTTCAATGTAATTCAAAGATGTTGAGATTTTAAACTTTGAATTGGCTCCCAAACATTCAAAACAACTTAGATTGATATGAAAATTTTACTACAATAGTAAGAATTCAAGGGAATATAACCTAACAAATGTTATTGAAAACAAACATTGGATAAAGGAGATACAAACCTCCAAAGTTACAACCATCAAATGTAGTTTGGTGACCTCAAATTGAACCTCTAAACTTCAATTAATTTACAAAAAATCATTACAACTTGGATTGATCTGAAAATTTTACTACACAAACTATAAGAGAGAGTGCAAAATTCCCAATAAGTTTTATTGAATTTGGACATTAAATGCAAAAGGTACATCGCTTTGAATTGGACTTAAACTTTGTGAGGACACTTTTGGTTCCCTTGAGTGTTTAGGGATTAATCCCTAAATGGTTGAGGCTTTTTTTGAACTTCTTGGAATTAGATCTAAATTGAATAAAAAGCCAACATTTTGATAACTTTTATCAATTTTATGAGTAGTTACCATACAAATTCAAACTAAATATGTTAAAGATCACATGGGAAAAGAAAATACAACAATATCACTCATGAATTGCTCAATGGATTGAAAATTTCTAATGTTTGATTATGAGGGTGTTAAAATTGTGAAAGTGATTTGAAGTCTTTCAATCCTCTTTTCGCATGTCAATCTTAAAAAATTGGTCCCCTCAAAAAGGAGATTAAAGGGCATAACATGCATAACCCCAATCAATTTACAACTTCTCAAAATTTACTGTATAGTTTTTTTAAATGAAGTTCTAATGTGATTTTTCTCTAAAATCTAGTATATTTGTGGTTCATTTTCAAGAGCCCTCAACACTAAAAAATCAAGATTTGTAATGGACACCCTTGCACAAAATCTTAAGTAGAAAAATCATAATCATTCATTTTCAAAATTGGACTTTTCATGCTAAAATTAGACTTCAAAAATAAAATTTCAAAAATATAAACTACTAAAAATAGTAACTTGGTTAGATTTAATTAAACTTCAAAGTATTGCGGTTGATGCCTCGAACATGTAGGACAGCTCACAGACCGGTTGCCTTTGTATGGTTGAAACAAGTAAGGTAGGACGCTCGAAATATGAGTGGGCATTAAGAATTGCCCATATAGGTGGTTGTGAATGGATATGAAGTGGTTCTTAAATGGACCTTTGTAGTCCTTGAATGAATGGAAAGAAAAAAGCATTGTTAATGACAAGAGCCAATCATACTCTTTGCTTTCCCATTTATCTTTAGAAGTTGCAAGTGAACAGTTTATAGAAGCCCTAGGGATATAAATAGGGACCTATACCACATCTTGTTGAAAATTCATAAGCGGTTGCTGACTTTTCAATGCTAATGTGGTATTGTCCCATTAACAACCTCTCACTATTGCCATTACAAGTTGCAACTCATAACCTTCTTTCCTTTCAACTTGCTTCCTACGCCCTTGGACTATGACTGAAAAATGTACAACTGCTTATGTATGATAACTTATTTGCTGCTAGTGCGGCTCATCGATTATCTAATACATAACTAATTAAAAAATATCCAAAAATATGAAACAACTTGAATTAGATGGCAATTCCTCTTTTCTTTCAAGGAAAATGTACTGAAGAATATTTTAACCAACTGAAACTTGGACAACTCCGTCCAAGCAGCCAGAGCCGCACAACAGCCAGAGCATCCCGGCCCGGCCTGCCCTGCCCGCCCTGCCCCTGCAGTGAATGAATCCGTCCGTCCGTCCCCAGTCCGCCTGCCAAGGGGCAGAACTCCACTGAAGCCACTCTCCCACAGCAGGGCTTTTGGCTTTTCATTTTTCATGAAGTGCCAAAGTCGCGATAAGTCCTTAGGATGTAGGAGTTATGGTGGCGGCGGGTGCCTCCCAATTTCAGCATTCAGCCGCACATATATCCCATTCATGCATGCATATTACATGTTGGTCTCTAATTTGATTTCCATCCACAACTGGACGATTGTTAAATTCAAAGTTTCTTGGTGAAAACTACTTCATGATTTTCTGACCATTTTCTAGCCAATTTTTTTTTTTTCCTGGAGCAATCTGGCACTAGAAAGAAAAATGAAAGAAGAGAAAAAAAGCCCTGCTCCACAGTCCATCTGGGTCCTTCCCTCCATGTCCGCCCAAACTGGAGACTCATCGATGGTCGCAGTCCTCTGCTCACATTGGAGTTCACGTCCCTCCGCGGCGTCTCGCGGCTGATGGCGGCGGCGGCGGCCAAGCGGGAAACGAACAGGAAACGCCTGAAGGTCCCGCCATTCCGCCAGCCTGGCAGGCAGGTAAGTTAATAAGCTCCTCCGGCACGCGACCCCAGTTCATGACGGCCTGCTCTCTTTCTGGTTCCGTTTCCTTCTTCTGCTCCCCTCTGGCGAAAGGGAAGGGCTCCAAGTTCAAGCAGGGAAGGGCAGCGAGGGGCTGCGGGAGGTGGCGTTGCACTCCGTGGCGCTGGTGGGGCGAATGTACCGAGGCGAGGGGATTGGCTTCTGTTTCGATATTGCGTCGTAAGAAAAGATCGATGCTGACTTGACTTGTTCCCGACATACTGTTGGACGACGGAGTAACTTAGAGCTCGCCCGCGCGTTGACTGGCATTGTTGGCCTCGGTCTGCTTGGGTGACGTGGGTATTGGAAGTGGTCCATTTGGCCCGTGGAGGCAGGCTTAGCGCAGTCGTCTTCATTATTATTGTATTCATTGTGCAGGACGGGTATTTTCTTGTCACTTTCGCTGCTGCGTGGGTGCGAAGTTGCGGACAGACAGAAGGACGGACGGAGGGAGGGAGGGGTGGGTGCAATTGAAGAGTACAAGAAGAGAGTTGGAATTGCGGTGTGTGTGTGTGTGGGGGGGGGGGCTCGCGCGATATTCTTACGAGCAGTGTGTATGTAGTTTGAACTTGGAACGTGGAGGGGAGACAGCTTGGGGCTGTAGGTTTTGATTGGGCTGTATACTGATTCATGTTGAATTCCTTGGTTAGCTAAGTACGGTAGCCGGGGATATATTGGGAGCTGTGGGTTGGAGGGAGAATATGTGGCGATCTCTCCTTCAGATCCATTTCTGTCGCAGTTGTGGGGATAGCGGGAGCAACCTATTTTGGGTTTGAAGGGGGTGGCGTTGTTGATGTCTTCTCTGGGAAGCAGACGCGCACCAGCCATCGCGCTGTATTCTTTCGTCCAGGAGTGAAGTGATGGTCGCTGCTAGAAGCGGTCAGTGTCTCTTTAGAGCATCGAGCTTATGAATTATACATTTTGGGTTAATTGAGATTAACTACAATAGATTTCACTTTAGCACAAAATGTACTTGTCAATTTAACACCCTCAGCGAATTTCAAATCACCCCAGCCTGAAAGACGGACATCAGCATGGTTTTGGACTCTTTGATCAGAGTTATCGATTGATTTTGGAATTTTGTATATCCGCATCGAAATCAAGCGCACCCTAGCCGTCAAAAGCACCAGCAGGAGACCATGGTTGAACAGGAAGAGATCAATATTTTAGCTTGTCCAATGCAATCCAGAGAGCCTCGTAAAGTATCAGGGGATGCAGTTCGGAAAGTTGGACAAGATTGTGTAAGAGAGAACGACGGAAAACCTATCTGCATTTTAGCCAAATCGCATACTGTAGTGGATCGTTACCGGTTCCCTTCAATGGTCAAGAGCTTCCCAAATTCTGACACTGTCAATTGGTTCCGCCGTGGAGGACCTGGGAGAGGATTCGTAATCGCTGCAGTAAGTACATCACCTCAAATTTCATCCTCCCCCCTCTCTGCCATTTTTGTTGTGCAACTATTTTTCGTGGAGCTTATGAGCTCAATGCTGAGCGTATCTCAAACAGGTAGGATTTTAATTCAATAAACGTTGCAAGAGATTGGTGGTGGAGTCCTGTGAATTTTCTTCGTGCACAGGTGTCAAGAAGATCATTAGTTATCTATTAAGATGACATGAATTTCTACGTTTGTTTTGGTATCACGTCTATAAACTATACGAGTTCTTTTCTCAGATTTCCAAGTCACTTCCCTGCCTATCTCTCTCTTGTTTCTGAACTGGAACTTGGACGTGCACATTTTGCTGTGCAGGTGGGCTTTGCTGCTCTTGTAGCTGTAACGTCGGTGACAGCGCTTGCACTCCTTTTCGTCTTCTCGACTTTATATGCTGCATTTGCGAGTTTTTTCGTGGCCTTTTCGACGGTCTGTTTTATCATGGCATTTTTTTTCTCATCGGTGACTGTGCCGTATGTGGGAGCGCTGGGCTTTGGAGGTCTCACGATCGGTTCCATTGCGTTTTTAAGCGTGTGGGCAGTCATTATTCTTTCGGGTGAGCCATCGGTCTCTCAGATTACGGTACTCAGATATCGATATTGAATGCCCCTTTTATGAATCCTTCTGTTGCATGCTACTGCTTAAGCATGTCGAACTGAGAAGCGAAATAGAATTTTTCGTTTTCGTTTTCGTTTCTGGTAGAAATCACTTCGAATTGAATTTCAAGCTCATGGGCGTTAAATTTACCATAGGAATCGCCTCCTTGTGTTCTTCTAATAGCTCATGGTTACTGTGGAGTTCGTGGCTGATTAAGTTCTGCTTCACAGGTTGGGTGGCAATTGCTTGGGTTATCTGGCAAGGGCTGAGAAAAGCATTCCAGTTTGGAAAACGTTTAGCATTTCTTTCTGGTTCTTTCCTATTAGCTTTTCCAGCTGCTCAGAAGTTGAAACTTTTTGGAGTCAAGATCAAGGAATACCGATATTTTCCTGTGATGTCGAAGACGATGGCGATGGATTAACGTGAAGAAGTGCATTTGCAACATTACACAAATGTACAATCATGTTGTACTTGTGCAAGCTTTGTGAGAAACCTCAGGAGAGCTGTCTTATCTTCATTCGGCTGTAATCGATTTTTTGCCTTTTGTGTATACACTCAGGAAATTCTTCTGCTGTAATTCGCAGCCACTTTGTTCACTATGCACGTTAGTTGTTTTCCATCGAACTGTAATTGTTTAGGTCTGTTGGTCCTTAGAAACCCACTGAAAGGCTGGCCCGCTGTTACAGGGTTCAAGTAATCCTGTCCTCCGATCCATCTAGCTTGATGAGTGACACACTCATCACTCATTTGACGGAGCTTGCCGACACCTTCAATTCTCCTCACATTGAATTTTGTGCATTGCAAAGTGGCTGTCTGCCCCCTCCCCTCCTGCTGTTGTGCACTTGTGCCCCCCATCTCGATCTCGCCCAAGCGGAACTTGAAGTAGGGAAAACAAAAATAACTCATAATCTGAGAAACCCATCTAATTTAGGTATGAAGCATATATTTATTATAAAGAAATAAACTAACATAT
Organism: Climacium dendroides; assembly: GCA_950106755.1. NCBI lineage: Eukaryota > Viridiplantae > Streptophyta > Bryopsida > Hypnales > Climaciaceae > Climacium > Climacium dendroides. Next base: position 49,664,599 of record OX467082.1, read on the forward strand.
GCAAAAATTCAAGAAACGATTTGTGCTCAAAAAGGGTTAACTTTAGAAGGACCATTGTCAAGATTTTTTAAAAATTGTTTGGGAGATAAAAACATTGATTATTTGTGTGGGAATATAATTTTCTTCCAATTGCTGCTTGGGAACAAATATTATGCTAGATAAGCTCCAAATAGGGGAGATTGGGCAATAAAAGGAAATTTCAAAAATTTCAACTTTAGAATTTAGAATTTTTTTTAATAGATTATATTTTTATCTATGAAAAGCTTTGATTCATTTCATTTTGGATAAGTGATGTGAAAGTTATAAACAATCTTGTTTTTTGGGCAAGTTAAGCATCTTCTTAAAAAAATATTTTGTAGGATTTGTAAATTTTTATCACAAAAAATAATTAAGAATAATAAATAAATTATTAAAAAAAATTATTACATGAAGTGGCGGTTGCTTGCCACAACAAATTGTTGGTGTTGTGGCTGAGTCTTGTAGTCCAAGAACTATGGCAAATTGTTGGTGTTGTGGTCAAGTCTTATAGTCCAAGAACTCGGGGAACTTATAGCCCTTTAGAGAAGTTGAATCTCATCTAATGATTAGTTCATTCCCTTTAAAGTTTTACAAGTTGTTTTATAGATTAATTTTTGGAATAGGATTTTTCAATCTAATATAAACATTAATAAATAAAATCAATGGTAAAGTGGTTGTGCTAGTAGTGCAAGGTTATAGTAATTGAAATATGTAGTGTGGTTATAATCAAGCAAGGTAAATGGTGATGAACCCAATGAAACTTTAACTATAATGATATTTAATTCCTTAAGGCCCTTTTAAAGATTGGATGTTCAAATTTTAAGTAATGAATTTTGAGTAATGGATGAATGCAAATATATTCTAAGTATATGAATTCTTTTTATCCATCTAAAATTAAGTAGATTTTTATATTATATTTTCAAAATTTTCTTTTACAAATATTCTAGAGTTCAAAGTCTTAGACATGTTTGGCCTCAAAAAGTAACTTATGTAGTTCAAAAAGTGGCCCTTCAATAACAATTTGGATAAATAAGTAAAATTTTTTTTTGAAAATTTTCATAATTAAAACTTAAAGTGGTGATTTAAAAAAAATTACGTGATAATTACATGTATTCAATTATAATCAATTTAAAAGGTACTTCCAATTTTTTGTTTCAAATTTTTCTTGAAAATGATTGGTAAGTGCAATAGTAGATTTTATTATTTGGATGTGATTTATAGTTTACATTTGACAACTTTATTTAGAAAGCACCATTAAATTATTATTCTAAATTGCATTCTATCCCTTAATTCTATGGGTTTAAAGAGTAGTAATATATTGTAGTAGTGACTAAAGGGATCATGACAAGACAACTAAGCTCAATAAAACTTGGATGCAATAGCAATGTACAAACAATATAATAAGGTTGTTTATGTTTTGTTTCCATCCTTTGGGCCTTTAGGGTTTAATATGAAAATAACCAAATTTCAATTGTGTATATGATATATGTGATTTATGTACGATTGGAATTTTATCAAGAAGATTAAAGTATCTTAAATTAACATTTCTTTGGCTTCCACAAGTTCAATAGCCAAATTTTTATTTATTTATTTGAATGAAATTAATAGCAAAGTCAAGAGAAAGACAATTCAAGTTGTTTTAATTTGTGATTTTCTAACACTAGGTTTTATTTTATAAATTTTCACTCACTATAAATAGACCCCATTCTTGAAGTATGAATACCTTGATTTTCATCATGGGAAGTCAAAATTGCATATTGGAGCAATTTTCTTGGTTTTCTCTCTTGACACAAAGCTCAATGTTCAAAGTTCAATGTTCTTCTTCCAATTTCGAGCCTTGACCCGCCATTGATTGTTATAAAGAAGTGTACATATCCATGATTTGCTTTGAGAACTTGTGGCAGTTTGTGAGTCACGGTGGTGAAAGTTACTTGTCCAGTGCAGTCGCCTGCATCAGTTTGGAGGGGTCTGCTCATTGGGTGTCCATATCTGAAATTCAGTGTGAGAGTCGGCGTCCTCTGTCAGGCTGATGAGGTTTCGGAAGAAATGGACGGGCGAAACGGGAGATTGGTCGCGGCGGGTTCTTTCGTCGACCGCGAGTGAGTGAGTGAGGCAGGCAGGGGAGTGACGATCAATGGTCATGCCATCACTTTGAGATTGACAGTGAGAAGCAGACCATTCCGAATTTCAGACCAGCTTTGAACGAAGTTCACGAATACTAGTAAGTGAAGTTATCCATCCCTTCCTGCCTTCAGTTCTCGGCCTTCGGCCTTCTTCATTCCCTTGCTGGATGTGGCTTTCTGCTCCGGAGGGAGGACTGAGCGAGAGTTCCGTTGGTCCAGTCCAGACAGATCCAGGCGAGTCAGGGCGGAGCTGCTGCTGCGGGCTGCTGAAGGTGGCCCATTCCGATGGGGCAGAAACAGCGCCGACTGTGTTGCCAAATGAAGCTCATGGTCACCATAGGCGTGCTCATCGTTTTCCTGCCGTCGTGCTTATTCGTTCCAGGTTAGTGACGAGGAGTCCAAGCTGCCCTTGTCTCCTCCAATTAGGGTTCCCACGGGTCATTGTTCTTTTTTCTAGGGTAGAGTTTCGCTGACTTTCGCTTAGAGTTGCTGACAATGGTGCATCGCAAGCCTGGATGGATATCTTTACTGGTGAACCCATTGCTTGAGAATGAATGATGTGGCTCTGATGGTGATGGCGGGGGTTGCACTGGCATGGGGGCAGAGACGTACCGAGATCTCGCCAGATTCTTTCTGAGACGGGGGAGCTGGGAGGCCGTGGAGACCGCTGATGTTCTGTTTGTGAATGCGACCATCTGGACGGGGGATGCGAGGCAGCCGTGGGCGCAGTCGATGGCCGTTGCCAAGGGTCGAATCTTGAGCCTTGGCAATTCTTCCGAGATGCAGGTGCATGCCGTGGCATAGATTGTGTAATGGCATTGGGCCTCATCTCCGTAAGCATGTGTTGTGGTGTTACGTGCGCAGAGTTTTGTGACCTTGTAATATAGTGTATAACAGGAAAAGTACTTGTGAGTGGTTCTTCTTCCAGACAGCACTGGTGGCAGCCATTGGTCCTCATACAAAGGTTGTGGACCTGGAGGGCAAGTTTGTCACCCCTGGGCTCATTGATTCGCATGTCCACTTAATCAGTGGAGGCCTCCAGGTATGCATGCGGGTGCGATTTGATGGTTTTTTTGATGATTTTTTGATGATGGTATGGTATGAAGGGTATGATTGTTGAGGATGCAAACTGGGTGGTTCACTTTTTCGGTCTGACTACGGTTCACTTTCCATTCTAGATATTTGTTTCAGTCTGTTTCTTGGCCGCAGTTTCCTCCTAGATGCTAATTGTTGTGTCTCTTCTCTTGTTGGACTAAACAATGCAATCTCAATATTCATGTTAGACTCAAGCGCATTCAGTTTACTTTAAAGCTCGTCCTTATGAAGTTCACATACTATATTTGCAACTATTAGAAGGCACTGGAATCTCTGGCACAGGAAGTTAAGTTCTAACGTAGTGTAGAGCCTAATTTGTGGGATTTTCTGCAAAGGATAGATGACTTATGTCCAGCTTGGAACTGCTCACAGCCGTGCTGAATTTACAAATAGACTCAAGCTTGCTGCTCAAGGTGATCACTTCGTTGTGGGTTTGGCTTGTCTTAGTCATAGACATGATAATGTGTAGTGATGAGTTTTCCTTGCATATAATCTGGTGGTAGTGGCAGCTTCAGAACAGTACAAGCCCAATTGAGCGACCAGATTTCAAGTTGGTAATGGTAGAGGATACTCTTTACATTGCTCTGACCAAATGACTGGATTGGATCAAACATTGGCGGATCCGGACTCACTGCATTGACACCACGGTTTTCTGACAGGGGTGAAGAAAGGGAAATGGATAAACGGAGTTAATTGGAATCATGAAAATTGGGGTGGTGAGATGCCCGAAGCTGCTTGGATTGATGCTCCTAATCACCCTGTGAGTTAAACCAATTCACCATGATGTGGGCGGGTGGATTAGGGTAGACTCTGCGTTCTGCTTCTAGAGTGATTGGAGGTGCTTTCTACTGTAATGCATTACTTAGGAGGTATTAATCCCTCGCTGGATATGGAAGTCCTGCTGTCAGCTGCTGTTTGGATGCATATCAATTGAACAGAATCACATTACTTTGAAGTCATATACTCTCCGTGACGATGTCACTTTGGACCTAAGTTTCAGAGTTTTGCTCAAGGCATCACTAGTAATAACCATTGCGTACTGACGAGCACGGGGTAGCCCACAAAATCTCGAGATGCTGAACGTCTGGTATGGCAGGTCGTTGCATGTCGACTAGACGGGCATACGTGTGTTGTCAATTCGGTTGCGTTGGCGTTAGCAGGCATTCATCGTGACACACCAGATCCTCCAGGAGGCATCATTGTGAAGGGTCATACTGGAGGTATAGTATCAAATTGAATCAGACGCGTGTTATCCAGATTACACGAAATTTTGTAACCTTTTCTCTGAGTCTTTGGGATTCTCATACAGCTGTCCTGTTCGACTTGACATTCCTCAGTAATGTTTTGTCGTCTGTAGATCCAACGGGGCTGTTGATCGATTCGGCATTGATGTACGTGCAAAAATGTACTCCGCAACCGTCGGTAGAGCAGAGGAGGGCTGCATATATGAGGGCGAGCGAACTGGCATTAAGGAATGGGGTAACCTCTGTAGTTGACTTTGGAAGACTCACACCGATGGGACCACCTGAGCAGCCTTGGGACGATCTTAACGGTACCAAGTCTCCTCTGATTGTCATCGTTGCTATTGTTGTATTGCCCGATCATTTTTTTCGTATAATTTGATCAAACCTGAGCTATGTTTATTAATCTCCTTAGATTCAGCTAGAAATTCCTTATTAACTGCAAGAGGTCTACATTTCAGAGTGTTGTTAACTTCTTCCAGAGGAATATGGCGGTTAGAACTATCAATTTTAAATCTGCAATCCTGATTTCTCCACTGACATCATCCATTAGTTCATGTGAACTTCGTAGCTAAAAAACTCTTTTATGTTTCTCAGATGTCTACTTGTGGGCTGATGCGGCTGGGCTTATGAGAGTGAGAGTGACTGCCTTCTATCCCCTTGAGATCTGGCCCACAGTTGCGGTATGTATCCTGATCGGAGCATGCTACTTTCACGTGCCTACATGTAACCTTACCTGCCAACGTGTGATGGTCGCAGAATAAGTGTTATCCTGGTATTGAGTTGCTTATGAAGAGACAATTGTTGTTGAGAGGGATGTGGAAGCCACTCAGTGTGACTGTGGGCTAGATATGCAGGCTTTTGTGAAGCAGAGGGGTCACGATGTAAGTCAGTGGTTGCGGGTGGGTGGTGTGAAAGCCTATGCTGATGGTAGTTTGGGCTCAGGGACTGCTCTTTTCCACCAGGTAAATAAATGTATCACCTCGGGGTGTTACGCTTTGTGTACTTTGGGAAATAGGAGCGTCCAATAGGTGTCTTTTAGGGCTAGAAAGACAACATGCTTGAAATAGATATATTCCAAAATGAATTTTGAAGAAAATTCTCTCGTAATTTTTGAACCCCCTTTTTATATTAATTTTCTCAAATTTTTAGTTGCCAAGTAAAAATGGCGCCCTTAGTTGGACTCTCCACCCCCGACAGTATGACTCACCTTACGGCTTCCCTCAATGTTTTCATAAGTCTGACAAAACGCTTTCAAGATTTCCGTCATCAGGATTCTTTATTTAAGGCTCATAACCTACGGTCTAGTGTGTTCCTGGTTGCATATCTGACTTCTGAGTTCGGCGCTTGTAGGCGTATGCGGATAACAAGGACAACTTTGGTTTAAAAGTGGCTGATCCCGACTGGTTACTTAAGGCTGCCTTAAGCGCTGATAAGGCTAATCTTCAGGTTTAAATGCATCAATTTTTTTGCAAGCAAATATTATAGCTTCTACCCTGTATGATGCTTTGTTCAATCGATTATGCAAAATCATTAGATCACAATACTGGTGACATGACAGCAATAAGTTTTTGAGTGTAGATTGCAGTGCATGCCATCGGGGATGCTGCAAACGACCAAATTCTTTCCGTCTTTGAGGCAGTGAAATCCAAAAATGGGCCCCGTGATCGCCGACTTAGGGTAACTCTTGATTTATGCAAAGTCCTTTTGACTGTTAGATTTTGAGACCACAGCTTGTGATGGAGTCCTTGTACCTCCTGTCAGTCTTGACATCTAACATGTTCTTCTCAGCTCTCCCAAACCTGTGAGTCAAGGTGTTCCGACAAGAGCTCAAATTATGCCGTTGATGATGTGGACTGTCTACAAGCATTTAAGGCACTTATGTAGGTCGGATCTTGTCTGAAAAGGTGACTCTTTGAATCTGGGTTGGTGTATGTTGGCTGGATGAAGGTGGAACACGCTCAACATCTGTCACCCAATGCTCCAGAACGCTTCGGAAGAGAGAACATAATTGCATCGATGCAGGTATTTCTGAGCGTTTTCTTCGCCTTCTACTCACTTTCTCTGCCCTGAACTTATGTATCCATTTGTCTTTTTCTTGCTTTGTACTGCAAGAGCATAACGCAGATTAGTCGAGTTACTGTGTGAGCCTGCTGGGGCTTCTTTAAGAAGAGTTCATGCTATTGGGTTTGCATTTGGCAGCCCGCAGTAGCTTTTTTCATAGTTAACTTATACGAAATTCTGCTCATATCACTTGAGGCAACATCGCAATTTATGACGCTATATATACACTGTTTATGACAGCCTGATCACCTGCGGGATGACGCACTGTATGTTGCGAGAAAGTTGGGAGAGAAAAGAGCAGCGCAGGGTTCCTTCCTCATGAAATCCCTCTTGAACAATGGAACAGTGCTTGCGCTTGGTTCAGACTGGATAGTAAGTTCAACATGCCTCTGTTGATGTCGCTATTACTGTGAAAAGGACAAGCATGTAGGAAGTCAATTGTCGGAACATTTGAACAATTGTCAGTATTCAAGATTGTAATTGTGTGTTTGCTAAAGTTACTGTTCATAATATGCACTAGCTGCAACCTGAGTTCTGTTTCTGGGGTCTTCACTGTTTTAATTGCCATAATTACAAATGTAACTAAACTAAAATCTCTCATCCACAGTCTGCTTGTTAATCTGATGACAGGTAGCCCCGCTGGAACCATTGTTAGGAGTTCTTGCAGCGACCACACGAATTCCACATGGTCAAACTGAATCCTGGAATGCAGAGGAATCAATATCTAGAGAGGCTGCACTCATAGGGTAAGTTTCAAGCCTCTTGTGTTGACACTGTGCTACTTATTGAGAGCGTGTTCATATTATTTTTTCTTATTGTAGCACCAAACACAATTTAAGATAATTCCAATTCAATTGTCCTCATTTTTTAATAGACACACAACGGACAAAATTAATTTTATGGAATAGAAGCTGACAGGGTAACTTGAATGGCTCAGGTACACATGGGGCGGTGCGCATGCATGTTTTCGTGATGCGCAATTGGGAACCTTGTGGCCCTCCAAATTTGCAGACTTCGTAGTTTTCTCGGACAATCTTTTAACACATCCTGCTTCTACGAACCCAGCGGTGTTGGCTACTTATGTTGCCGGAGTGCGTGCGTATCCCGCTAGCTGAGTTAGCAGGAGACGATTGCCGTTGCTGCTTACGTATAGCACTAGTTGTTTGTTTTGCCTGAGTCGGTATGTGGAGGGTAGAAACAGTCCTCCTTTTCGTTCTCATGAAATTTAAAGTAATTGATCTTTTAGAAATTTCTTCAGTGTATACCGGTACTCATTATAGTCACACATTCTGGTTCATTTTTAATTTGCTTTCAAGTATTGAAAACGGGTATCATTTTTCAAGAGGTAAGTGAGTATATGTATCCATTTCATTTGATTCAATCCAGGGTTCAGATAGGTAATTGACTAGGCTAACTAAGCCAGGATTAATTGAGGTTGGGCAGCTGTAACTGCAACATTCCGAACACAATAGAGTTAATCGTGACGTGCTCTGGACTTGCAAGCGAAGTTTAAGCTGTGATCCCCGACAATAAATGACACTTAATCTCAAGTTAAGCTATAAACTCATGATTCTTGTCTTGAATTACAATCCCTAGTCCTGCATGTTGAGTCCTACATGTTGTATGCTCATTGGTGGAAGCAAAAATAGGGACAAAAGTCTAAAGAGTTCCAATTTGAACCCCAAAAGAGTTTGATCCTCAATTTTTTGTTGTTTTTTTGCTATTCAAAGGGGAATTAATCCTAATTTCCTCCCACATTATGATTAACTTAAATTAACTTGATGCAATCCAAATAAAAAGTTTTCCTTGGTACCTTGCTTGGAAAATTAATTTGATTAGATTGAGAAGCTTGTCCCAAACAATTCAGTTGTGAAGAATTGATGCCAAGTCCAATAATGTTACTCAAGATTGAAAGTGTCAAATGAATGACCTTCAAGGTTGGTGTAGAAATGTGATGCTTATATTCATCTTGTCATATGATCATTTTTTCTTGACTACCTCAGTGATAAAGTTTTTTTAAAAAAAATCACTTATCTATTGCCAACATATAGTAGTGTGCTCTAGTAGAGAATATGAATGACCAACTAGTTTCAATAAGACACAAGAAGGGAATTCCATTACTCTTTAAGCTACATGCATTCATGTATCCATCCAAGTGGAGACATGATATTTGTATTCCATCAAATTAATGACATCTTTTCATTTCTTAGTACCTAGGTACTTTTATGAATTCAAAGACAAAACTAACTTATAGACATTCTTGATTCAAGAATACAACTTATAGATTATAGCCTTGAGTCTATAACATATGTTAGGACCCCCAAATAAAAATTTCCTCCCAAAATTTAAATCCTAGAATTTAATTTTCTTTGAAAGATTATCTAAACTTACATTGTAAACATTGTGAACTTCCCTCTATATACAAGAACAAAGCATTAGCTCTAAGTTGCAATACTTCACCAATGATGCTAGTCATGATCTGGCAAGCTATCGAGTGATCTGGCAAGCTATCGAGTGATTATTGATACTCACGTATATTCTAAGGATCTCTTCATGTTAATATGACGTTGACGCAATGGGATTAATGAGAAAAAGGGAGTGCAATACAGGACTTTCTGGAATAGAAGAATTGGACGACAACATTCAAAACTCAAGTGAACTCAAGTCCATTCAACTTTAGGAGGTCCGCTTTCTAGACCTGGAAGAAGACATCACAGTTGAGACGCTTTGTTGCAGGATCGAGATGTCTGCTCTACCCTTTCCCCTTACATACCTTGTGCCTTCATCCAGAAGGTAAATTGTGACCATAATTGCTGACGGTGATGTAGATTACTGGCGGGACTCGAAAAGAACGGGAATCCGCTCTTGATGGAAAGATCCTAGATAGGACATGAATTTGCGGGAGCTAAATAGGAAGATATCTATATCTACACTGTTATTCAGAGTTGCTATCTAACGACTTCGACCCCTACTTTTGACTGTGGTCAGGCCCGAAGCGCAGATATAAGACAAGGCGATTTCTCCAATTAATGCCAGACTCATAATCTGTGCATGTACTGCTCGAGTCGGCTATCACTGTCCAAACCACTTATGAAGGTTCTACTAGAAAATTAAAAAGCATCTGAGCATGCATTTGAAGTACCCAAATCCCAACCCTCGCATGCATTTGAAGTGCCCAAATCCCAACCCTCGCATCTGAACACCAGTCGTTAGATAGCCAGATACACTGTTGAGGTGCGCAAACACTTCATGTGCGTGCTCGATGTAGAGACAGATATATTTTGCGCAGTCCGTCCTAGCCTTGAATTTCCAGACTCAGAAGACTTTGGGAGGGATTTAATTCGGAGGGAATTTTCTTGCTGTAGGCTTCCCAGTACTTATGGTATTTGATCCTGCAAAGTCTCTCATTGCGGTTCGCTCGGTCGATCAGTAGAGCAGTCAAGAAAGTAACATAGAAGTAAGGCATTGCCTGCACCACCAATGGAAACCATACAATTAGACGAAGATCAAGTTTACTATCAGACAGTGGCGTTTCTGCTGGCTGGTAATCAACCCAATCCCAGGCCTAGTGCCAACTTTCTTGGAAGCTTTTTCAATCCTGCTGTGTGCTATTACAGCAATAATGATTTGCAAGTTTCAGTTTCATTCACATATTTCGGGCCGTACAGGGTGGGTCTTGCAAGGCATATCCATTATGCTCCATAGATCGGTGCTGCCTTCTGTTGGAGCATATCAGCTCTCTTCAAACATGTAAGTGCACCTCTCTGCAGCCTTTAAGTAAGGTATGCGCACCTACAATCGACAATCATTACTACTCGGCATAGTGACAATTACTAAACATAAATTATTTTTAGTAGATCTTATAGGCAACCGAAAGAGGATTCAAACTAACACAAAGGTACCAAGTGATTGAAGGGAATAAATTGTGCGATCAAGCACATTTATGAAGCAGTACAGAACCCATCGGACCTCACGGACAAAGTACACGAAACTATCAAATGCATCGTTAGTAGCAATTGATTTGACCTTAGTGGGAACTCTCCCCCAACTTTGGCATATGCCGGAACAGTTGACGTTGTCGATCGCAGACACCATTACTTTGATTTTTTGCCATTTTCCATACTCCGTGTGCCATTCTGATGGAATGTCGTGTCATCTTTGACATATTCAGTGCTATTTTAATGGAATGTAGTGCCATTCTACAGGAATACCGCCATTTTAACGAAATTGCCCATACAGTATCTTTAGTCAGACCGAGAGCGGAATCTATGCTGGTGGAAGAGAAGTAGAATTGAATAGCTGCAGCCGTTTTGCGGACGAAAGCTATAGCTGCAATCCAAGTGCGTGTCAAAAATACATTGGAAAGGAACGCGCTTTAAGTGCTTACATAAATTTCATGACTAAATCCACTTGTGTAGTTAAGCATCATGGTGCACCTTGTGATTAGATGCATGCGACTAGAATTGGGAGTCGGCGCTAAGTACGTGGAAGTTTGATAGGGAATTGAACAGGGTTGCAACGTCAATTATATATTACCTGTGGAATCGAAGCTCACCATCACTTGTCCTGAGATTTGCAGGTGGGACACCATGGTAAGAGCAGATGGTTCAGTTGAGAAAGCGTACAAACATTTTTATGTGCAAGGAATTCGTGGCTTCGTTGAAGCGTGGCCCTTGCCTTCCGCGCGTGCTTGGATGGTGGTTGGGTCCTTTGTTGTATTTGAGGCTTTCATGGGCCCTCCCACGCCCGCCGGAAACCGACCCCTATACACGGTTAATTTCTTCTTAACCTCTCCCCCCAAATTCACTGAACAACGAACTCGAAATCTCACCATACTCACCTTCAAGTATTAATTGCATACTGTATATTATGGTCAAGAACAAGTAGCAATGCGACAAGAAGCTATATCCCTAAACGTTTTACTGTCCAAAGTAAAAAGTAATGTTGGGTGTTCCATACGGGAATTGCACATTCATTTGTTCATGTGAAGTTTTGTGAAGACTTTTGTGTGTCACAAGCTTGTCAAAATGTTACCATGAAGTCTGCATTAAGCGCTGCTACGTTTTCATACTCATTGTGACCTGATGTGAACGTGGCTCAGTGAAACCATGAACTAGAATCACTTCATTTTCGGTAATATTTCACTACATGGGCAATTTCGTTAAAATGGCGAAATTCCGCTACTTTTTACAGTTCAAAGTGGGCGGTCTGAAGTGTACAAACATCCTAGATAGGAAGGAAGGGGATGGGCACTCTGCATTGATCATGATAAAATGCTGAAACAGAATGGTGGTCTGCTGTACGTCACAGGGAGATCGGCAGGGTGTCACCCCCCGGGGTATTATATTCCAAGATGAAGTTTTACACACACACACACCAAACTTTCTTAAACAGAAAGTTTGGGGAGGGGTAAAGCTTCATGTTGGAATATAATACCCCGGGGGGTGACACCCTGCCGGTCTTCCTATGCATTAAGGAGATCTCATGCATGAATGAGTTTGGGGAATGTAGTAACGGAACAGGGCAGTGCGGGTGGTGCCTGCGAACTTGAAGGCTCATGACGAGGCTCGAAGTCGTTCCGTCAGAAGATACTTGCCAGTGTTGAAGTGATTTCTTATTTTCCACTCTGTAGAACCAGTTGCTTTTTCTGTGATAGGCTGCATTTGGAAGACCAATGTGAGGTGCCATGAAATTGGGATAGGGAATTTCGTTAGAATGGCAGTCATTCCGCATTCCGCAACTTTGCCACTTTTACAGTTTAGAATGGCGTATGGAATATCGCCACTTTAACGAAATTCCCCATTAGGGTGAATTTTCTTGTTTTGTTCAATGAAATTCGATCTTGGTGTGATTGTGTTTCCTTCGAATTGGCTCTGGCAAATTCAGCATGCATTGGAGAACGGAAGATGGTAAGCATTGCTGCTGTTCTGATGCAGAAGATCTAGGAAAAGATCTGGGGCCCTACTTCATATCCTGCATTTAATTTGCTTAACATCTTTGACCCTCTCCACACCACCCATTCCTCAAACCTCACACAAAACAAACCTAAAACATATTATCTCCTTTTATCCTTTTATCTTGTTACGCACATGGAGTTCTACCAAAGGTATGTAGTCGTGGTCGCCACTTCTGCCCCATCCGTGGACTCCATGATGGACAGCCTCTTAAGTTACGCCAGCCTTAAAATGGCTGTGGCTGGAGTTGTTTCTCTCTCTCTCACGTCCCATTAATCCCACGAATTCTGTTCACTCGAACACCTGCATAAGTTTGGAGATCTTTCGATGAGCCAAAAGTAAGTGTACAATGAATCATTCCTGCAGGATATGAAGTAGGGCATTTCAATTTAGTAGTGGTTGTTAATTTTCTAGTTTTCATTTACGAAGTAAAGTGTATGTGGAATATTTAATAGTGATATTACTAATATTATTAAGTGCTTGTTTCAATGGTGTTATTGGGGAATTTGAAGATCTCCTTTTCTCCCGAAATAAGTATCTACATTCAAACCTCATGTTTTTTTTTTAGTAAATTCATTGATCATATTGTAAAATCCAAGGGTTCAAACTTCATTTCACCACAAGCAATGAACAACATTGTATGTGTTCATTGCAACCTAAATAAAATCAGGCACAAGAAAGCCTCTATACAACTTACTGACACGAGTTTCCAGTGCACACTTAATGTTTTGAGACGGAGGGAGTATCATGTAGTTGTTTCATGGAGGGAATGTGAGTGGCACCTTTGACACGTGCTGTGAGGACTAGAAGTGGTTTAGTGTTCCATCTGGCATTTGAAGTGGGTTGGATTAGTGGTTGATATTTATGTAATATGAGATTAATCGAGTCCAGTGAGAAGCGGTCATTACAGTATGTGATTTCTGTAAATTGGATCTCACGGTCTTGTACGGGAGCTGCTGTTTGTTGATTTTGAAACAGAACAGTTCTGATGCAGAGAATGTCACGGCAGAGTTTAGATGGGCAGTTGCAAGTGTTTTCATCTCTGCTGTACTGTACTGTACTGTACTGTGGAAGTAGCCGGCCAGTGTGTGCTCTGGCGTATTTTCATGGAAGATTCCCCTCATCAACTTCGAGAGAAGCATCGTGAGTGAGACTTGTGCTTTGCAATGAATTTTTTACTGCGCACCATAATAGTTCATGTTACTTACGACAGACACGTAACTTCTGAGAAGCAGCTTATTTCACATAGTCATCTGTCTGGGATGTTCAGCTTCAGAGCGATTTTGAACCAACTGTTGCATCTCTTGTGCAGTGCACACAGCCACTGGAACATAAGTCAAAGCTCATTTACTCCACTCGAGCAATACTCTTCGAATCACTCTTTCTGCTCTATATCGTCATTTGAAACACCTCTGGCTACAAGGTGCACTAAGCAGCAGCTGCAATCTCATTAAGGGCTACAAGGTGCAACCTTACGGGAGTTTGTTTGAACTTCGGTCCGTCGTCAACTCGAGGTCGGTATGTGTCAATTCAAAAACCCAGAGTAATGGTGCAACGCTCCTAAGATGCCGCCGAGGCGAATTTTAAGTCTTGTAAATATATTTATAAGTCTTGTGGGGTTTTTAGCTTGGTTGATCTGGATTTGACTGGTTCTCTGTCCGAATATTCCTTCCGAATATTTGTTCTACTTGTTTGGTAGTTCTCATCCATGAAGTTCGCATTGTTTGTTGTATGAATACTATAAGTCATCATGGGGTTGAGTACGGGACTACGCGCTGTTGCGATGCTCGATTGTGTGCAGTGTACTCCACCGATGTTACAACAACTATGCCAGCTTCTATTTCATCTATCTCAGGTTTGTCCATCTCTTGAACTGCTCATGAGCTCTTGATTGGACTTTCATAACACTGGCCTGTGAGCTGTGTTTGCTTCCTCATTTGATTATGAAACTCAGACCATACTGGACAGGAAGTGCACGAGGTAGCGGGTCTTGCCGGTTTTGGACATGGAAGGCTGTGGATTCTTATTTCACCCTTCTCATTTATACATGCACCGAAGCCTGTATTCGCCTGACCAGCTCTTCTTTGTTGTCCTCGATGATTGCAGTCCCCTAGGGTACGTTCGATATAACTTAATTGTTTGTCAATTATGTAGTAGCTTTACATGAATGGCTTGTCAAATGATCGAACATTATCGGTTTGATGGAAATTGAAGGGATATTTTAAGTTTGATCGTTCACAGAAAGCAGGTCAATCGGAACACGAGGCAACTGTGAAGAACCTATCTGAGATTCAGCAAGGAATCTCTTCCCTACTGGTTGAGAATGTGAAGTCATGTTCTCTTACTGGTGCTAAACAATCCAATGGGAACCCGATTAGAAGTTCTGGAATTCTGTTGCCATTACTGAAAGGGTGATATGATGATACCGATTGAGAATCTCTCTACCCGTTAGCCCTGTCTGCAGTTCAACCGCCAACGTTCAGCTGAATTCTGCGCTAGCATTTGCATACGGTCGAGTTGGGATTCGGGAACTCCAACGTGGCGTTCCATGCAGTCCGTGAGCGAGCTGCTCGCCATCATGACGCTAAAGGATGAGACGCGTGGTCCTGTAAGAACCCGAAAAGAATTCCTCATACAGAAATACGCTCCGAAAACGAAGCTCATCTGTATGCATGCACACCTGAGCACGTACAGGCACAGAGATGCATTATAATATCCAGCAAGGGAACCTTCAATTGCCACAAAATTTAGTGCGCAGCCCCAAGCATTCACGCCAATTCCATTCGGTGCGTTAGATCTCCGGAATTCATCACGGTTAGGTATTTTTTTTGCATGTTCAGCTTGGGACCAGAAAACGCCTTGTCCGCCTTCAGAATCGACCAGTCCTTAATGGGTTTAAGCAGCAGCTGAAGCCCGACAGGGACAATAATCGTCCTTTTGTCGAATGGTAACTGCTGTCCAAGGTAGGAAACGACCGTTTTTCACCCAAATTGGATTTCATGAATCAAGGCAAGCTTTTGACCAATCTCCATTTCCATCCGAGATCATTTGTGCCTCGGGGAACTCCTCAATTCAACTCCCACAGCCATGGGTCTGTGCACACCCGTTTTGCCAAAGGCCTGGGGCCATTTGAATTCTTACACTACTAAAATGTTTTTAGGAATCACAACAAAACATGGCTTACTCTACTTTGATTTCTTTTTGCAACAAAGTACATTGTATGCAATCTAATCGTGGAGTTGACTTCTTCCAAAATGGAAGGCTTAGTCCCCACCTTCGTAAAAAGAAAGGATTTAACACAAATTTGTACCACTTGAAGTGTTCATTTATATTTGGTCCCCTTTTTTTTGCAAAGATGGGATCTAAACCTCCATTTAGGAAGAAGTCAACTCCTTGTAACTAGATTACATATAAACATGCCTTCATTGTCATTCTGAAAAAATCAAACAGAACAAGCCATGCCTTCTTGTCATTCCAACAAAATTCAAATCAAAATAGAATTCAAATACTTTCTAGAATGAGTATTGAAATTGGCTCCACATTGCTTTCTAGAAAAAGTATTGAACCTTTTTTTTAACATGAATTTAAAATTAACTCTAATGTCCAAGATCAATCGCAGACATGAAAATCAACTGCCATAGCATTTCTACCAGTAACTATATCCATATCCAAGATCTTGTCATACTATGCCCAATTCTGTCCATGTTAAGGTTCATAAAATATGACACCAAGCTTTCAAATCTATTTCCACGAACCAAACACACCTTATGACTTGAGCAGAGCACTGACAACAGAGCTCAGGTCGATAAAGGGATAACTAGGTAGATTTGATTCCAACGCAATAGATTGGTACCACGGATCATTCAGAGTCATGCTTGACATAAGCTTACATCAAACTTTATCACGACACACTGCGCTCTTCAAATTGGAGATCTCAGAAAGTACAGAAGTTTCCAGGTAGCTTGTCATACCTAGTTACTAAATTTGACATAAATGTGTTACCTATCAAGGTAATCTTATTCTAGATTAGAGTGCGCTTGGAATGTAGCTCTTCATTTACCGCCACCAGCTAGAATCTGTCAGTACCAGGTAATTTTGTCAGAAGTAAACTTGTTGTCAAAGCAGGACAATTCCCTCCAACTCTAAAATCCCTTGATGACTATCCAATATACGGAAATTCAACAGTGGACTGGATAGGTCCGATTCTTGCACATACGATACATTGTGCAGGAGTTCCAAAGATCGTGACGATCATCCAGGCACTAGGCTTCTCGACGAAACATAAACGACATGTTCACGTGCTTCTATCTGATCATTTACGGTATCTAAAGAACGCGTGACTATTTGATGAAAGACTGGTCTTGACAACATGGTCCACCTTTTCAGATAAGTCTGTACTCGTTCACAATATAGTACGGTAAAAATTTAATCTGATCTCCAATCCTGAATGAACAGAACAATTGAATTCACAACCATTCAAAGAAAACACATTTATATTTCACAATGCCCGGTCACGGCCAGAAGAAAAACAGCAAGCAACAAACCCATTAAAATATTCTCGATTCTTAACCAGAATGTACAGAATCCACGCATGCTATTCACAAATTTGAAATAGCCTGGGTTACTTGCAACTATACGGTGACACTGGACTGGCGTTTCCTACTGCATTGACGAGCAAAACTAGGTATATTACTAATGCAACATATATACTAGAATATCAACACAAAGAATATTCCAACAATCCTATAACTATCTACAAAGGGAGCTAGGTTGAGGGTCCTACTAGTGAAAGTAGGTGTAGCGTGTAAGCAATCAAGCATCCAAGCATGGCCCCCGCAGCAACCTGAGAACCAACAAAAGTATTACACATGTAACAAACAAACAAACAGAGCTCAGGGTGAAAGCCTGCATGCTCCAGATTCAAACAAACATTAAGGCTAAGGGTTTCAACAAATTACTGCAGCTCAAGATTCAGCAATTGTAACATAAGAAACCTTGATTTCGAACAGTACCTATATTGAACTTCTCGACATCAATCAACAACAAGATCTGAGGTAAAAACAGAAATTCAAATAATAAGGACAAGTCTTTTAATTTAAATCCAAGCACGCCATACCTGTGGAGGGGTATGCCCAAGAAACTCTTTAAGAGGTCTTGAGTCAGAGAGAGGGTGCTCAGGAGGGAGCTCAAAAACAATTTGATTCAGCACCTGTAAGATGGCCAAATTTATGGACAAGTCAATCATCAGTCCCAATAAAGTTGAGGACAATCAATTTTTAAAAGCAGACCTCATGACTTAAACACAAAGCAGCATTCATTTCTACTTGGATGCAATTCTCTGCTAGATAAACCTAAGCTCCATCTGAGCACACGAGCATTCTAAGTCACAAGATTGCCTAAAAGAGAAACAAGCAGTGCACCCAGAATGCTTTCTACATGTCGAGCATCTCCACATAGTCGGTGTTAATTTCAAGATTTTGATCCGAAAATTCTGGTAATCAAACAATCTGAAACATAGGACAATGGCTAGGAATTGAGAAAGCTCGTTTGTTTAATGCTATACAACTATTTTAATTGCAATAAAATCATAAAGAAAAAAGACAAGCACCCACTTCAGCCTGTCGGCCAGCTTGCAATCTAACACCTGATGCATCATACATAACCTGAAACACACAGAGAAAAGTAGTTAAGAAACGCATACCACAATCCCATGATCAACTCGTTGCTCATAAATAATAAACTCTGCTATCATGCTCCATGTAAGCATGATTTGCCATATGCAGCATAATTCACTCCATATTGTTTACTCATTTGCCATCAAAATAAATGGAGCAGATTTGTAGAGTACTACAACAGGACACATAGAGCATCAAATAGATTGATTAAAGTTTTTCAGATCCATACACTCTCGCTTCAAGGATACTATTCAGCTCAGATATTCAGTGACAGTGCAAATTCAAAGATAGGAATGCGTACAATGCAGGCCAGCACAAAGGCAATAGCAAAAAGAGGTCCACCAAGGCCCTCACGAAGGCCAATAGCGCATGCGAGTCCCGTCACCGTGGCAGAATGAGAAGAAGGCATGCCGCCTGATCCATACAAGCGCTTCACATCCCATCTGTTCTCCTTATACCTGCTCAACTACCCCTAAGGTAGATTTGTAAGTAAAAAGAAATTCCTTGTGTGAGATGCAACACGCCCATTCAATTAGATATATTGAACAGGTTCTGAAAAGACTACTTTTTACAAATTCCGAAAAAGTTTTGATAGAACACCTTAGTCGAAAAAACGTGAAAAAACAGACAAAATAGAGCTTACACATCTTTCAAAACACCACATCCCAGTGATTCTCTCAACAATATTACGGGTATGGTCATCACTCCAAGGAAACTCTTCAAGTTCAGAGCAGATGTTCACAAGATTCTAGAAACAATGAAGAAACGACTAGGGACATTGCAAGCACACTTTGATAATATACCACGCTGTAAGGTCCACGTGCTAAAAGGAAAACCCAGTCTGCTGACAACTGATTAGATTCACAAATAAAGCTAGTCCTACAAATGAATAGCCTATCTACATTCACGTATATACATCCTGTTTTCAAACACTAGATTCCAGATCTAAAACGCATTAACTCCATTGTGACCTAAAAGAACAATGCCACCTTGCACAAGTGTACGGAATGCTACGGGTTGCGCTTCTAGTAGGGTCAGCTCATGCTCGTATGAGAGGAAATTCTTTGAATGCATTCGGTCCAACAGGATACCGAGAACGAGAAATTAACCCTGATTTAAGTTGAAATGGAAGGAAGTGGAGGAAGCATCTTCTGAGCTAACAGAGCCTGCTTTAATACGAGGGTTACAGGGTAGCAAGTAAACCCTATTTCAATAGGTCAAAGAGATAAGGGACCCCGACAGCAGCTAGGAAAATATACGCCGATAGGAAAATCAGCCAAGTACACATTCAAATCGTCGTGGCCTGCCCATCTATATATTCAGAACTGAGAATTTGAACCCCAATTAGCGAATGCGAGGAGGAAGGCCATGCTAAGAGGAAAAAGAGAGACGCATACAACTGCGGCGTTGCAGGGGGCTCGGATGTAGAGCAAGCGACACGAGACAGGGACGACAGGTCGGGTGGAGGTGCGAGAAAGTGGCGCAAGCGAAAATACCAGGTGGTCAACACTTTGAGCGACTGTGCCACAAAAAACGAGAGAAACGCGGCCACGATGGGAAAGTTGGTGATGCCATCGTACTGAGCATTCACCAAGTTCGCCGCCACCTCCCCCGAGGCTACGGCCACATCCCCAGCCAACATCCGCTCCATCCTCATGATGGGCGATCCACCAGACGTGCTGCTCTCGCCCTCCCTCCCGCCCTCCACGGACTGGATCCTGCCCAATCCCTTCTCGCACGCAAGCATGCACTTCCTTGTGCGGCGCTTATGCACGCTAATCGGTTAGGTCTGGAAACCCTAACGAAACCTTCCCCTGCTGCCCTCCACTCCTCCCAGCCTCGCCCGCCCGAGCTCGAGCCTGCACGTGGTCCGGTGATCGTCTGGTCAAATCCGAGCAACGAGAGCCCCCTGCCCAACCCTGCTCCGCATCATGGTCGGAGTTCGCGTCGAGGTTTGGCCCGGTAGGGAATGGCAAATCCACTGCAGCTTGGGTCGGCGAAACCGAAAGCGCCCGCCGGTAAGGAACTCCACGGGAATGGAACGGGGCGCGGAATCTGGCAGACCGACAGACAGGCAACTCCACTGAACGACGCAAAGGCTGGCTCGCCTGCTTTCTGCTGTGTGCAGAAACACGCGCTCGGCTTCACCGCTGGCACGAAAGAATGACTGGGAGAAAGAAAGAAACATGGGCGCAGGCTGGAGCTCCAGCAAGTCCCGTAACCCCGAAAGGACGGAGCCTAGGGCTAGGTGCTCAACCTTAACCCTTGCGCCCCAGGGCCTCCAATATGTCAAATATGGCCTTCCCTAACTGAAAGGTTGCCCTGTTTGACTCTTGTAATCTTCCCACGGTACAGCCAAAACATTGGGGCGTTTTTCCACACTTTTGTGCTTGTCTTCACTACCGATCTCTACGGTCAATTTTTGTGGATCTTGCTTGCTGTGACAGTTGGATTGAAATGAGTTCAAAAGGATTTGGATTTGGGTAAACATGGAATGGAATGGGTGCTTAGGGGTTACCCCTAAAAAGGTGCAAGGTCTTTTTTCTTGAGCTAACTAGAATTTGCTTTAAGTGGAACAAAAAGTCAACATTGTGAGAAGTTTTATCAATTTTTTTGAATTGTAACCATACAAATTTGAACTAGACATGTTAACTAGAGATCATATGGGAAAAGAAAACACAACAATATCATTGATAAATTGAAAGATTACAATGTTTGATCATGAGGGTGTTAAAACTATGGAAATTATTGGAAGTCTTTCAATCTTCTTTTCACATGTCAAAAAAAATTTCACATTTCCTAAAAAATTGGTCACCAAAAAAATATGAGGTATAACATGCATAACCCAATCAATTTACAGCTTCTCAAAATCTACTCTATAGTTTGTTAAATGAATTTCTTATGTGATTTTTCTCCAAGATCTAGTGTATTGAGGCTCATTTCCAAAAACCCTCAACACTACAAAATCAAGATTTGCAATACACTTTGCACAAAATCTTGAATAGAAATCTTAATCCTTCAATTTCAAAATCGGATTTTTCATGCTAAAACTAGACATCAAAAAGAATCTTTCAAAAATGTAAACTATTAAAAATAGTAATTTGGTTAGATTTATTTAACTTCAAAGTATTGTGGACAACAAAATTTGGTGCCATGGGTATTTGGGATTAACTTCTAAATGTCCAAGGCACCAAATTTTGTTGTCAACAAAACTTTGAAGATAAATAAAACCTCACCAACTAATAGTTTCTTTCTTAGAAGAATTTTTTTAAGTCTAATTTTTGCATCAAAAATCCAATTTTGAATATAAATGATTATGATTTTTCTATTTAAGATTTGTAGATAGATGATCATTGCAAATGTTGATTTTGTAGTATTGACAACTTCTAGAATTGAGCCTCAAATACACTAGGTCTTGGAGAAAAAATTTAATTAAAAATTCACTTTAAAAAATTCTAAACCAGAAGTTGTAAACTAATTAGAATTATGTATGTTATGCCCTTCAACCTCATATTTCTTTATGGTCATTTTTTATAGGTTTGACATGTAAAAAGAGGATTGAAAGTCTTCAAATAATTTTCACAATTTAACATCCTCATGATCAAACATTATAATCTTTCACACCATAGGTGATATTGTTGTATTTTATTTTCCCATGTAATTTCTAACATGTCTAGTTTGAATTTGTATAGTTACAATTTCAAAAAAATTGATAAAACTTATTAAAATGTTGGCTTCTAGTTCAATTTAAAGCAAATTTCAAGAAGCTCAAAAAGGCCTTGGAAATTTAGAGGTTAATATCCTTCCATCTTTGTGATCCATTTTGGAAAGAAATTAGAAGGAAAATTATTAATTTCAATTTCCAGAGATGAAATCACATGGCTTTTGTAAATAAGTTATAGAAATTTCAGATTTGTTCCTAAAAACTTAAAATTATCATGAATTTTAGAAGAAAAGGTAATAAAAAGGTTGTATTAAATACAAAATAGCTTAAAAAATCTGTAAATATCACCATAGTAATTTATTATGGTGTAGAACACCATAGTATAAACCAAATTTCCATGCCATTCTATAGTGATATAGAGACTAGAATTATTAGTAAGCTTCATTGCATTGAAAAACTCAAATTTGAAAAAAAATATTTTAGTCTCTAAAATTCATATCAAGAATAAGGATGTAAAAATTACCAAATATACTAAAAGGCACCTTTTGTGATCCATGGATTTAGCATCTTCTATATACAAAATTTTGTAAATCTTCATTGAGGCACTTTCCACCACCAAATGCTTCAAGGAAGTTTCAAAGAAAAATACATCAAATTTTTCCATTTAAAAGACTAAAATTAACTATAGTTGTAAAATAGAACTTCAAAATCCTTCAATTTGAATCCTCTATTTTAGTGTTATTTTAAAAATGAATTATTTTAAATTTCATTCTTCATAAATGAAATTAATTGTCTTTTAGGAGTCAATAAAAAATTAGGTTTTTTTTGGAGACTTAAAATTATCTTCAAAGTGAAGAAGATGTGAAGGAAATTTGCATTAATACAAAATGTGCTTAAAAAAATCTGAAAATTTCATCATAAAAATTTGTTATAATATAAAATATTATAATATTATTCATTTCTCAATGTCATTTTATCTTTGAATATGACTAGAGGATCTCAACTTCAAAAGTTTCTAGTGATTTCATATTATTATCAAAGTCTTACAAAAAAATTGGATGAATGATAAACATTTTGTTTTTTGTTCTATTTGTTTTCATTCATCAACCATGAGTCTATGACCGTCCCTAGTGGCCATTGTAAACTTGTGTTTGAAGCCCAATAGTTTTTCATGCATACAAATGTCTCAAACAATCTTGTTGTTGTGCCTTCTCCAATGAACTCATAAAACTAAAGCAAAATTTATTCATGACATTGTAATGGGGCTTGTGCTTTTTATATCCCTAAAGTAAACAAGTAAAGTGGCATGAAAAAATGTACTATTAAAGGCAAGATGGAAAAGAGGGTATTGTGAAACAAAATGAATGATAGCTTCACCTTGTGATGATCACAATTTGAAGAATTTAAAATTCTTTGTTTGTGATAAAAACCAATGTTTCATTGCTTGAATGAATCATAGCCTCCAACCATAGCTACTGTTGGCACATCTTTGTTGATAATTGACATTCTGCAAACTAATCAAAATATTGACATTATAGTGCAAGTCTTATGTATTACATGAATTTTCATAAATTCATTTTGAAGTTTCATAATCTTTGAAATTTTTATTTGATTCTTATTTAGCTAACCTCCTTTCATATTGACTTTGGCATGATAATATTGATTGTGCTTTTAAATGTGCTTTTGGCATTTTTTACCAAATTCTAAAATACTCCACCATGCCACAATTGTACAAGATTCATTCATATAATCCAATTAAGAAAAGTAGTTGGTACTTGGAGAGTGCACTCCCATTCTCTTTGTTGGTCACATGTGATCAAATAAAGAATTATTATAATTACCTTGGTTCTAAAATTTAGACAGGGCTTGGAAGTAAATTAGCACCATCAAAATGGAGTATTTGAAGTTTATAATTAATGAAAGGGAATAATATTGAATTTTATCTTTTTTTCAATTTATAAAATAGCCTTGCCAAACAAAATTTAAACTTTAAAGAACTACTAAAAGCTTTTGAGAAGTATCCAAAGCAAGATTCAATGTCTTCTATATCTCAATAATTAATATACAAATTTAATTGTTGAGGCTCAATTTAATTGTTGAGGCTCAATGTAATTGTTGAGGCTCAATCTCAATAATTAGTATACAAATTTAATTGTTGATTTTGATTGGCCCTAAACTCATACAAGTATTCATTTGTGTGTAGTTTTATACATGATATTAGTTTTTGTATTGTTTGAGTTTAAAAGTATTTGTGTTTGAAACTAGATAGTGTTTGGAAGTAGTAAGTGTTTGAATCTACTTTGTGTTTGAAAGTAATTTATGTTTGAGATTAGTTTATGAATATTCCTCTTCCTATTTTGTATGTCATTTTATGTATTTGTAGTTTCAATGATAAATTTCACTAGAGCCACATCAAAGTGTTTGAAAAAATTATGTTGGTGTTTTCTATTTATAATGACTACAGGGTATACAAAAATAGCACAAGAATTTCTTTTAAATGAAACATAGGATACAATGAAATAAAAAAATTTAAAATTTTAGATAAAGATAGACCTATAGTAATCTACAAAATCTACGTACATAGCCCCCATGTAGTGCACTCCTCAAGAGTTGGCAAAAAAAAGTACATATGCATTTATATGCATTCAAGTTCTTTTCTTCCCAAAAATTTATTCAACTATGTTTAAGTAACTAACATTATTCCTCTATAGATTAAAAGGCAATGGAACTTCAATTCTACTTTGGACTTTTGGAGTCACTAATAGAATCCATCTCTTATAGACATTTTTGAACATTTATTTAGCAATGTTTCTCAAAAAATTAACCTTTAGAGTCCCAAGGTCATTTTTCATCAAAAATCATTCAAAATTGTCATTTCTATTGCAAAAAGAAAAAAACTCGTAAAAGTCTGTTTTTGCATCTCTAACTATAAGATCTTGTACTAGATTAGTATGAAATTGTGTAGAAAATTTTTCAGGAATTTTACCCTCAAAGATAGCAAGATATTTGTGTTTAAAGGGAAGAAAATAAGTTTTTTGCTCCTTGCATGATTAGATTATTAGTCTTTGAATCTTCTTAAGTTAACATTTTTGCACTAAATATTTTGAGGATCTGATTTTTTATATCAAGTAATTGAGTTGAGAGTCTGCAAAAAAAAAAAAAATTTAAATTATTTGTTTTTTATTCTTTATAAAATAATTAATTGGAAGTATATGTATAAGATAGAATGAAAATCAAAATTGTTAATAGCTCTAAGATAGAATTGAACACACTTATCACAATGGTGAGATTATTCTAGCAAACAAATTAAACCTTGTGGAACTTCTTTTTTTTGAAACATTATAAAAATTGAGTTAAAAAACAAATCCAATAAGTTATCTTCTCAAGAAAATGTAAAGATTGCACACCAAACTTCTTTGGGGACTTAGAGTGGCATACCATTTGCTCCCATGCAATAATCATACTATTAAAATCATAAGTCCCTCTGTAATATCACAAATACTACCATTAATACTAGGGGCTCGTGCTTGCTATGCTACGCATTCATTGTATCACATATTAGTAAAAATTTGATATATTTGAATAGAATGCATGATAATGATTTCAATAAGTCTTTAAAATAATTATTTTAATTATTTTATAAAAATATTTCCAATCATGCATACATAGAAATCATATTTTCACACAATGTGATATTACAGAAATAGAGTAGCAGTTTGCAATCACTTTTGTAATATCACTTTTTATAAAGGGTGATATTATAGAAATAATATAGTTGTTGCAATTAAAGTGATATTAAAAAATTTATTTTAGTATATGCTTATTTATTAAAAATATTATATGAAGATTTTAGTAATTTTTATTTGAAGATTTATTGAAATTTTTGCTCTACATTCTATCTAATACATAAAAATTATAATGGTGAATGCATAGCATAGCAAGCGCCAACTGCTAGTAGAAGAGATAAATTTTCTTGATCAGGCGCGGTCACAAGTGCTATTCTTTGTTTTGCCCAGAGCTGTTCAATCCTTTCCAGCGTTTTATACCGGGTTGGGTCACTTGCGAACCGGCAGTCTCCAAAATACATTAAAAGTCACAATGGGTTACGTTAGTCTTGGGCGAGTTTGATGGGTACAAGTAAACTTTAGTGCATTGGCGAATAGAAATAGTAAAACCTCAAAAATAAATGAAAATCAAGGTTTTCAAGTTCTGATCAGTTTTTTGGGGGTTCAACTAGTGGTTGGCGCTTGCTATGCTACGCATTCATCTTTAGAATTTTATAAGAATTTTTATATATTAGATAGAGTGCAGAACAAAAATTTTAATAAATCTTCATATAAAAATTACTAAGATTTTTTGTATAATATTTTAAATAAATAAACATATACTAAAATAAACAATAAAAAATTAATGAATGATGAATGAAATACATGCAATGGTAAATACTATAAAAGATACACATATATTAGAATGCATTAGAAATTTGACTCAATTGTTACAAACAATGGCAACCCAAATTGAAGAATTGAAAAAAAAAACTTATAAATCTTAAAAACTTTGTAAACAACTTAATTGTTGGAATCCAAAATCGGTTCAATTGAATAAATTTCTCAAAATCATTTGGTAGTAGCAATAGAAAATTGAAATCATGAAAGCTTAAAGCTCACAAAAGCACAAAATCATAAAAGTGCAAAGAAGTGGAAAGTCAAGAGAAGCAATGAATTTGCTACCTCTATAAGATCTTCTTTAATATCACTTTAATTGCAACAACTATATTATTTCTATAATATCACCCTTTATAAAAAGTGATATTACAAAAGTGATTGCAAACTGCTACTCTATTTCTATAATATCACATTGTGTGAAAATACGATTTCTATGTATGCATGATTGAAAATATTTTTACAAAATATTTAAAATAATTATTTTAAAGACTTATTGAAATCATTATCATGCATTCTATTCAAATAGATCAAAATTTTACTAATATGTGATACAATGAATGCGTAGCATAACAAACATGAGCCCCTAGTATTAATGGTAGCATTTATGATATTACAGAGGGAGTTATGATTTTAGTAGTATGATGATAGCGGTTGGCACTTGCTATGCTACGCATTCACCATTAGAATTTCATTAGATTTTTATGTATTAGATAGAATGCAAAGCACGGATTTCAATAAAACTTCAGATAAAAATTACTAAAATTTTCATATAATTTTTTAAAATAAATAAGCATATATTGAAATAAACAATAAAAATTTAATGAATGATGAATGAAATACATGCAATGATGAATACAATAAAAGATACATATACATTAGAATGCATTAAAAATTTGACTCAATTGTTACAAACAACAGCAACCCAAATAGAAGAATTTAAAGGAAAAACTTGTAAATCTCAAAAGCTTCGTGAACAATTTAATTGTTGTGAAATCCAAAATCAATTCAATCTATTAAATTTTTCAAATCATTTGGTAGTAACAATAGAAAATTGAAATCAAAAGCTCAAAACTCACAAAAGCACAAAATCATAGAAATGCAAAAGTATAAAGCCAAGAAAAACAATGGAATTACTACCTTTACAATATCATCATATTGATCCTCTTTAATATCACCTCAATTACAACGATTATATTATTTTTATAATATCACTTTTTGTAAAAAATGATATTATAGAGGTGATTGTGAATTGCTACTCTATTTTAGTAATATCACATGTGTGAAAATATGATTTCTATGAATGCATGATTGAAAATATTTTTATAAAATAATTAAAATAATTATTTTAAAGACTGCATTCTATTCAAATATATCAAATTTTTATTAATATGTGATACAATGAATGCATAACATAACAAGCACGAGCCCCTAATATTAATGGTAGCATTTGTGATATTATAGAGGGACTTATGATTTTAGTAGTATGAATGATTGGACATTAGCACCTCAAAACACAAAAATCAACTTACTCAAAGTAGGACATTTTTAAACCACAGATAAATCAGATTCTCCACTTTTAACACAAATTGGTTATGGTTTATGTCAGGAATAAGCGTACACAACACTGACGACACACATAGATTTCACAATGGACAGGACACTCAAATGATTTCTGCTTGAAAAGCAAAGACTCTATGCCAACAACAACCTTTGAGACAATGCAGCCAATGCTGGAAAATGAAGCTGAGTCATTGAATGAGCACCAACAACTAATCAACACTCACATCTCGAATTTTGCAAGAAGACGGGCGATATCGTCATTCAAGCGCATGCTGTCATCAGGAAACAATTCCCAGTCATAAGTGGTGGATACACATATAAGGAACTAGGATCTACAGAAAGGTCAGAAACTTTGTCTGAGTTCAAATTGCACGAGGAAGAGGTGTGACGAGATCGTCACCACCCATGATTCTCCCCCTAAGGTCGACTTGTTGACCAGAGATCTGAAAAAGCTGACAGAGGGTTGTAAATTGCAAGGTCTATGATCGACCTCTTCCTCTGAACCCTCCACTGCTTCGGCCTCCAAAACTACCACCCCTGCCTCCACCAAAACTTCTCCCACCACCACCACCCCGAGCACCCCGAAATCCTCCTCCACCACGTCCACCAAACCCTCCACGAGCCCCACCCCTTGCTCCACCTCGTCCTGGCATTTCACCAAAAAAACATAAGTCAATACTGCAATGTTACAACATGCAATCTCAATCACCTTCCAAGACAGAAAACACTGCCATCGAAACACCAGGAAAATCAAACACAAACGCGTCCCGTTTCGTAAGGTACCTCCACGACCTCCACCTCTGCCGCCTCTACCACCTCCAGGGGTTGATCCTCTGCAATGCATAACATGTAAGCGACTTTTGCACTCACTTTTAACACCCTTAAATATGTTATATTAAATCAGGAATGAGAGAAGCGCATACTTAACACAGACGGAATAAACAGAAAACAGTACGGGCTTAGATTCTTTACTTGGGCTGAGGCAGAAACCGAGCCAGTGGAAGCAATTTAGCAGGATCAATATAGAACTTGTCACCAGTTTTATAAGACGTAGCAATAATTCCCTCCTGCATCTTCACAGAGAACATCTGCAAACACCAGATTCGTCACCTCAAATGCCACAAACATTACAGTACACTTCCAAACGGAAACGATTTTTTTCTAAACATAAGAGAAAAGAAGCCAACAAATTCCACTATTCCCCTCACTCATCCCTTGAATTGGTCATCAATCCACTCAAACCACCTGCCGAAAAAAATATCTACAGCGGAATCAAATAAGGAGAATGCATGCGCAAGTAAGAACGGTGCAAAACTCACGCTAGCCAGCTACAGCCCAATATATAAATAAAACTGTGGATTTAACAGGGTCGGTATATCATCACAGGAAGAAACTTACGGCCTCATTGATAGGACCGAAGATCTCTTCAACTTTTCCAATTTGAGTCTTATTTTCCAAGTAGATTGGGGCATTGAAGTAGGGGATCTTCTCATTCGTCAGCTTCGTGACTGCCTCTCCTTCGCAAGCATGTAGGTAAGAGGCCACCTCTGGCGGCAAGAAATAAATTAAATCAGTGCATGCCAGTAATTCATAACATCACCACAGAAATGTGGCTACCGTACCCTAATCGGCCAGAAAGAAACACGTCGCACCACTACCTGAGACACGCCGACTTTCAGTCGACTCTCAGCCGTCAGAAGGACCAACATTGACCTAACAGCAAAAGCGATCAATCCACATAGAAATATCAAAATGGAGGCATCATCCTATGAATACGCCTAAAGCATGAAGCTCACAATGCCAACCTGACCCAAGCGGAACCGACAAGGAGAGCGGATACTGAAATCAAGGGAAATAGTAATAGCAAAACAGCGAACTCCAATAAATCAGATGCGAGTGAATATACCGACGACTTCTTCCGGAGGCCCTTCATCGTATCCACCGCGGCCACCAAAGCCCCCACGACCTCCTCCTCGGCTTCCCCCCCGAAAGCCACCAGCTCCGCTTCCTCCACGGAAACCACCCCCCGCGACGCGACCTCCACGAAAAGGCGGCCTCATGATGAGCGCTGCACGGAGGCGAAGAAATGAGAGGCGCACGCAATCGGAAGAGGAGATGGAAGATTGGGCTGCGTCGCGAAGAGAGCTAAGGAACTCTCCAAGCTGCAGGGAGCGACAGCCTGCAAGGCGAGAAACGACTAGACAGCTGAGAATTAGGGTTTTGGGTTTTGGAGCAGAGTCATTCCCGTAGAGACTTCAGTCTGTGTCAAAACCACTAGGGTTTAAGTTCTCGTCGGGGACTTCGGGGACGTGTTAGCTACATAGGTCCTGTAAGCATTGTAAGCATTGTGCTTTTCTATGTACATTAGCCCTAAATCCACATACCTTAACCCCTAAAAACGGAAGGCCTTTTTGAGTTCAAAAACATCATTGCTTTTTAAGTGTTATAGATGTAAATCTCACCAAAATATAGAAATTTCAACCATAAAATCTTGTAGTGTACATGAATCAATTTTCGAGTCATTTGGCCATATAGATTATAATGTTTTAGTATTAAACAAGGATGCTGAAATTTTCCTAGCAACACATTTGGAGGAGAAATCCAATCTCTAAACCTATGCTAATGAAAAAAATTTAACTATAAAGTGATTCAAAACCAACATACAAACACATTGGTAAAAGAAAATATCATTCAATTGACCCATAGTGTCTACAAAGTGGCTTTGAAGTGCCAAAAAATAGCAAGAAAAGTTGCAAAAAAATATATTTAAGGCTAAACCTCCTTTTAATGAAATACTTTTGTCACTCATAACTTCTTGGATTGATACATTGGGAGTCACTAGCTTAGAAGTTTACTAGATATGTGAGATTGGGGGACATTTTAGAGGGGATTATTTATCTAATATTTTGTGATTTTATATATTCTATTGTTAAAAATAATTCTAAATTGCAATTTATTATAGCACCCTATATTATATATAATACACTTTTGAATTCAATTTTTTGGCTCGTATATTAGATTTAAAAATTAGAACTAACAGGTGTTTTATGATTATTTTTTCTATTAATATTTTTATCATTTATTAAATTTTTATTATAGCCAAATAAATACATTCACAAATTGTAAACAATGCGTTCTAGTTGTATCAAACAACTTATTGTTAATCATCTACAATATATTCTAATGAATACAATGAGTGCAAATATTCAACAAAGAAAAGATAAGACTACATTACAATATAACATGCAAGCATAGACAAACTAGACAACATCTACCATTTATATATACAATAGAAACTAATTTAAATGGAGAAAAAATTGGTAGAGTTTTAACATG
The DNA here is from genome assembly GCA_950106755.1 of Climacium dendroides. NCBI lineage: Eukaryota > Viridiplantae > Streptophyta > Bryopsida > Hypnales > Climaciaceae > Climacium > Climacium dendroides. The sequence goes on from OX467082.1 coordinate 49,695,774, forward strand.
CCGAGGTTTATGGAAGAGAGGATTTTATGTAGTTTTCATTGATCTTTAGGCAATTGAAAAACTCTTTAAAAATCACATTTTTGATAAATAAAGATTTAAAATAAACAAAACAAGCAACCTAACTCAAGGTATGGATAGTAAAAAAGTATGAAAGAGCTAGGTGGTCTATCATTATTAAGTATTAGGTGTATATTATTGGATTGGTGGTCTTTACACTTGGGTGAAAAGTTTTTTAGCTCCTATTAAAATTTTCACTCCAATTTGAAGACCACTAAGCTTTTATACAACTAATAATGATAGACCACTAAGTTTTTTTTCATATCTTTCTACTATTTGGAATATACAAATAAGAATATATTAAAACAAAATTCATGATAGATTCTTCAAATTCTAAGTGACTTCAAAGGACTTTATAACTCTTGAGGCAACCATAATCCCTAATCCAAGGTTCATGGATAATTTGAGACAAATAGTATATCATTTTTTGTCCATATCTTCTTAAAAGACATTAAATACCCATTCTACAAAATTATTTTCTCCCAGGCACATATTATTTTTTCCCTATAATTTTTCTACATTAAATCCAATACATGGTATTAAACATAACCCTATATTAGTTATAATATCCTACATGTAATTCTACATACTTTATATTAGATATAATATTTTTCAAAATTTAAGTACAATAAATATATAGTACCTATCTTAGATCTCATGTGGTTTCTAATATGTGCACTGAGTGATTCCCTTAGGAATTGATATGAAATTTTAGCCACATAAACTAAACTAGTATGCACAACCTTCTCCAAAACAATTATTGGAAACAAACACTATATGAAGAAGAAACAAGTTGTTGAAGTTCATAGTAATCCAAAGATGTTGGGATTTTGAACTTCGAGCTGCTCCCAAACATTTAAGACAACTTGGATTGATACCACAACAACTAGAATTTACCACAACAACTCTTATAAAAGGGGAACATAATCCAACAAATTTATTGAAAACAAACATTACATGAAGGAGATACAAGTTGCCCAAAGTTGTAGCCATCAAATGCAGTTTGGTGAACTCAAATTGAACCTTCAAACTTTGATTGACTTCTTCAAAATCAACACATCTAAGATTGATCTGAAAATTTTACTACACAAATTAGAAGAGAGTGCAAATTTGAAATGTTCCAATAAATTTTATTAAATTTGAACATCACATTGAAAAGTTACAACACTTTGAATTGGACTTGAAACTATATGAAGTCCCTTGAGCATTTTTAGGGGTTAAGTTAAGTTGTTAGTTGGTCAGTTATGGTGAGATCTTTGGGACCATACATTCTATTGTTGCATTCTTTCCACTATCTAAAAGCTTTTTGTGAGGAGGTGTGGATGGGCTTTGTTTTGTGGCATTCCGTCTCATAGTATGAAAGTTATTGAATTTTGAATTTTTGTGAAGTAAAATTTTATTTTTATTTTTATTATTCTATAGCAATGGTACAAGGTACACTGGTCCATATATTAGGAAATTTTATAGTCTATAGATTATTTTTGTTTTATTATACTGTGACAATGGAATAGGGATCTTACATCTTTTGATCTTGTTTTTGGAACTGTTAATAAGCTCTTTATAAAGAAGAGTATATAGATTTTGTTTTGTGGCACTCGGAAATATGACAAAGAAGATATTGAATTTTAAAGTTTTTATGAATTAACCCCTAAAGTCCCACGCATTGTCTCTTTAGGAGACAAAATGGATTTCAAGCAAGCTTTTGTGGTCTCAATATTTGTTGTGATTTTTTTCTTTTCTTTTTGTAAAGATAAAAAAATACACATTAGCTATGCAAAAAAGTAATTTTTATTTTGATTGATGTCCGGTAGTAAAAGTTTTGGTGCAAAAAGCCCAAATTTTAGTTTAACAGGCAAAAAAAACCCTTTAAAAAACTTGAAGTAAAAATTTCAAAAATTTATTTTGTATAGATTATAATTTTATGCACATGGAAAGCTTTGATTTATTCTATTTGGATTTATTGTGTGAAAGTTATGAACAATCTTATTTTTCAGGCAATCAAAAGCATCTTTTTAAAAAATAACTTGTAAGATTCATCTTTGACCTCAATTCTTACAATTTTTCAAAAAAAAAGTTTTACAAGGTTAAGATCTCTTCTTACTCAACAATCTCACCATTAAGATTAGTATATTTCAATTCCATCTTAGAGCTATTAACAATTTAGATTTTTCTTCAATCTTAAACCTACTTCTACTTAACAATTTTTTGATGAGTAAAAACTAAGTGTGTGTGTGTGTTTTTGAATTTTTTTTCCTAGACTCTCAACTCAGTTTTCTATTATATAAAATTAGAAATTCAAAATCAATAGAGCAAAATTATAAGTTATTAAGATTCAAAGTCAAAAAATGTAGTTGAGCAAGGTGCAAAAAACTTTGATTCTTTCACTTTAAATACAAATATCTTGCAATCTACATGGTTAAAGTTTGTGAAATTTCTTTCACACATTTTTATATTAGTCTAGTACAAAATCCTATGGTTAAATATGCAAAAAAAATATTAACTTTTTTTCTTTTTGCTATAGAAATCGTATATTTAAGTGGATTTTGATGGAGAGAGGCCTAAGGACTTTAGGGGTTAAATAATTCAAAATCCTACTTGTGAATAAGCTAAAAAGTCTAAAAATTATAGAAATTATGAATATTGAATGAAATAGTGTCCAAATTGCTTAAATTTACCATGCATGTGATTCATTTTGGCTAAAATAGTCCAAAGGACCCCCAATGAGATCTCTAAGTCAATTCCCAAAGATGGATTTTAATTCCCAATCAGTTGAAAAAATTAGGAGAATACAGGTGATATGAATTCAAGATAGACCAATGGAAGGCATCTGCAATCAAAGGTATGGTATTTCAAGGGTGAAATCATGCCTAAAGTGCAACAACAATATCTGTTTGTCAAAATTTCTTTTGTGTGAAAGATTCCATGTTTATCAATAATTAACCTCTAAAGAACTGTTTGTCCCCGTGGGGGACAATTTGGGTCCAGACAGGTTCCTATTGTCTCAATTTGTAGTGAATATTTTTGAGCTTTTTTGAGGCTATAGAGTTTGCGGAGAGCTTTGTGAATATATAATTTTTGTTTCAATTGGTGCCTGGGAAAAAAGTTATGGCATAATAAGCCAAAAATAAAAGTCAACGAGAAGCACAAAAAAATAAAAATAATTTTTTTTCCTAAAATCTTATATTTTTGTCTACAATTGAAGCTTTGATTCATTTCATTTGGAATTTTCGGACAATCTAAGCATCTTTTTGAAAAAATAACTTATAGGATTCATTTGTGAATGCAATTTTTACAATTTAAAAAAAAATTTAGACAAAGTTAGGTTTGCTTTTTAGAAAGTGTTTTTTTGTTGAATTTTTTTCTTAGATTCTCAACTCAACTATTCAACATAAAAATTTTAAAAATCAAAATCAATAGTGCAAAAATATTTAGTTAAAAGATTCAAAGCCAAAAAATTTAGTCAAGCAAGTTGCAAAAAAACTTGTTTTTTTCTCCAAATTTGCAATCTATACACTCAGATTTGATGAAATTTTTACCACATGTTTTCAAAAAGGTTAGGTACAAGATCCTATGGTTGGATTTTGAAAAAACATGTTTTTTGGTTTTCTTAGGTGAATGCAACAAAAGTGGTAGTTCTAAATGGTTTTTGATAGAAAACACCCTTGAGGCTTTAGGGGTTAAAGGAGATAGCAAGATTTTATTCTACTTCTTCAAATGTGCAAAGTAGAAATATGAGCTTACACATATTTTGTGGAATTTCATGAGAGATTCCATGAAAAGTTCCAAAATTTTATAACATGCAAAAAATTCCTTCCAAACAATCCTACCCAAATCTACAATGGAAATTGTTTAGAAATTATACAGGGTGCAATAAAATCTCACTAAAAATTTGAAAGGATTTTCCTATGCTAATAATACTCTCCAACAAATTTCAGGACATTCAGACATCCAAAAATATCCAAACTAACAAGATTCTTCCAAATCAGTAGAATTGACTAGTGTTTTAGAAGCATATAAAATTGGGATGAGGTTCAAGAAGGATTTTTCTCTTACTCCCTTATACCTTCCAAAGAATCAAGACAAATCATTTTCTTCAAAAAAGTGAACTCCAGAAGTTGAGCTTTTGCTCTTTTTTAATTTAAAATTGGCACTAGGTTTTGATGACCTTTTTGCGAAAAAGGTAAATACTAGGATCATTAGTAAAGGTAGATGGGGTCTTATAGAACATGAATGGCCTATTAAAGTCAATGGCATAATCTATTTGTGATTTGGAGTTAATCAATACCAAACTTCTGTATAAAATCTTGAGCAACCAAGTGCACTTTATAACAAATAATCTAACCTTTCTCCAAAAGTTAGAGTTTAGGACAAGTGTAAAAAGTCAAATATTGAAAAATTAGAATGGAAATCCTAATTGATAAATTTGCCACTAGAAAAAAAGGGGGGGCTTGAAAAAATATATAAAGGCACTTGTTTCCCTCTCAAAAACACCCCTTGTTGATACTTTAACTCGTTTAGATTCATTTTAGTGGATTTTGGACATTTTTGAGCCAATTCACCAAACAATTGTTTTGGAGTATTTTTACTTCACTATTTTTAGTATTCTTTGAAGGACATTGGGTTTCCTTCAAAGTGTGTCTCTACTTGCACTTGTTATTGTGGTATTTATAATAATTTATTGATTTTGGAGTTATTTGTTGAATTTGTACTAATGATCCTAATATTTATCCCTTTTGTACCATGATGCTGGTGCTTAGGGGTCTTTCTAGTGTATAATTGTAAGTTGCATGCTACTAAATGGGAATCCCTTTAGTGTGAAATCCTCTAGTAATTGTATTTTGTATTAACGTGGTTGTACTAATGTATTTTGTACTAAAGTGTGTTGTGCTACTTGTCCTTTGTCTAACTTTGTTTATATTTTCCTTACTTCCCATACCTCTGCAAACCTTTGAACCTCCTTATATTCAAGTATTTAGATTCTTTTGTTAAAAAAAAAACATGGCAAAACTTTGACTCAATATGTTAAAAAAAAAGTTTATTAAAATCCCCAATAGGAATAGGTCCTAAATGTCAAAAAGATAGCCAAAGTATAAGTCTTCAAATTGGTTCACCCTTGAGATTCTAAACCCAATCACTGAGTTTTTCAATTCTCTTTTACAATTTAGTTTTTATGGTTTCAAAGCATTTACTTGCAGCTAGGGATTTGTATAGGTCTTGGAATTTTGGTGTTGCATGTGCCTAGAGTTTAAGGTTTTGTTTTGGTCTTAGGATTTTGCCTTATATTTTTGTTGATACTGATGCTTTATTGGTGCTGCATATGGCACAACTACAAACAAAAAGACTACAAGATGCAAATTAGTTACAACTTGCTTTGTCTTCTTACTTTAATGTTGATTGTGTGATGAGTGGTGAATATTATTTTAGTGTATTGGCCAACAATCATAGATGTAGATTTTAGATCACTATTGATGATAAATACTTGTGTCTAAATATTGGAATAAAACAATGGTTCCATGGTGTATACCATATATGTGTACAAAAAAATGGGACACATAGGTTTTATATGTAAGATAGCTGAACTATAAAAACCACATGAATGAATTAAAAAAAAAAGGAATTGGAAATATGCTCTTAGTAGCTTTTATGTAAAAATAGAATTATCTTAAATACAATAATAAATATAAATAGCTCCATGTCAAATACCCTTTTGATTGAGGTGTATACCTTAAATTACAAAGAGTGATCTTCATGGGCACCTCATAGACAAGGTTCACTCCAAGGTGAATTCTTAAATCTCATTTTTTTCCTTTGAATTTCTTGATTAGGAACCTTATGTTAGGAACATATTCTAGATAAGAACAAGAGTTCTTCAAGAAATTCAACAAAGGCACTAGGTGGTGTTTTACTAGGAACACAATATGTATTCAAGAGAACAAGAGTATTAAAAATTAGACTTTGGATCTAGAGGTAAGGGTGTGAGCTATGAATTAGATATTAGAATGAATTGTTGAGACTAGGAAACTTCTCAATTTTGATTCTTGTATATACTTAAGGATTCTCAGTTTTTTTTTGTCAAGTTTGAAAGTTACTTGAGAAACTTATATAAGCTTCTACAAATTTGAAGGTTGATTGAACTATTTTCACGAAGGGGGAGTTTCTTGAAAAACTTCCACAATCTTTCCATCATCCGTGACATCACCCCTCTTCTAACTTTGAAGTCCTTCAAGGAGTTTATACTACTATACTTCAATGAGATCTTATAGTAGCTATTGCTTTTCTTAGTTGCTATCATTGAAACTTTTAGATCTTCAAAGGTGCATTAGTTAAGTTTGAAATTGGTTCATGTGAAAACTTTTATCTCTTTATTTTGTTTATTTTTAAATTATTGTGTGAATGCAGTTAAATTTTGAAGGGATTATTTAAAATGAATGGAAATGAATTAAGTTTGTTGATTTTATTTTGAATGAATGAAATTAGAACTAGTTAAGGTAGTTGGAGTTGGGAAGGTTGTCTCTCATGTTTTTTCAAATCTTGATTTTGGTATAAGTTTTTTTTCTTTTCCTTGTTTTCTCTCTCTTGCATTCTTTGTTTTCATGCGCTATTGAGTGAATTTATTATTGTATCTTCTTGAGTATTGTCAACCTTCAAATTTTTTATTTTTGGTCCATTTGACAATGTAGAGTAAAAAGAACTTTGAAACTTGATCCATTCACATTTTTATGTCAAATAGCCTCGTAGAAATTGTTGTAGATTGGAAAGGCTATTTGGCAGCTTTAGAGATTTAGAACAGGTCAAGTTGATAGATCCGAATAGGTCAAATGGACACGGCAATTCTTCCTGTGATGGGTTGCCACCTTTTGGGGACTATAGGTCCAAATGTCTATTGGCATTTATCTTCTTCTTCTTGAGTTTTTACCTTACTATAAGACTCCTCGTGTACTTCTACGTCTACTTGCAATCTAAAGCTTACAGTGTTTTCATTGTAATTGTCTATTTGCTTGCACTTGTGTGTGTGCAGCTGTGTGAGTTTATTGGACGGGTAGTCCATTTGTATGTTGTCTATTTACGTGTAAGGCTGGACAGGTGGTCCAGTTGTGGAATTGTGTTCAGTCAAATTGCCTGCAGGGATTTTGTGCACAGGGAGTGCGGTCAAGAGGACGGTGTGAGTGTATTTGTATAAGCAGGAGTTTGCATAATCTAGTTGACTAGTTGTAAATTGATTGTAATTGTGAAATATTATTGAGGGTTGTGTCTCACTGTGAGATCAGAGAATTCTTGGTCAAGTCGACAATGTTGATGTCCGGCTTGTGTTGTAGATTTACTCATTGTCAAATTGTTGAATTTTATGGATGTTCGTGTTGTAAGAGCTTGAGGTCAAGTAGATCGTCTTATGTGTAGACTGTACACTGGTGAGTGTATGTCAATTTGCTATGAGTAGCAACTTGAGAGATTGTGATTGATAACTGATTGAGTGAAGTGATTGTTGTCTAATTGACTGGATTAATTCCGTCTATGCTTGTTGTAAAACTGAGCTTATAGTTTAGTAATTGGTCCATTTGTGAGAAGATTATTGTAATTAAGTTGTTGAAGTCAAGTTGTCGTAATAAATTGCGCTTGGAGTACGAAGCGGGTGGATAAGTTGACTTGGGGGAGCATGCAATTGTGTGGATCGAATCCAGGTGAAAGTTCAAAATTAATTGTGGTAGGTGTTAATTGATGTTGTCAAATTGACAGACCGCGCCTAGAATATCCCGTGATAATTTGTCAATTTGATCTTGGTTTGGTCACAATATTGTTGATCAAATTGTTGAGTTGTATATGAGTTGGTCTATTCGACAATAAATATCAAGTTCATCACTTCTACGGTTGATGGTGTAAATTGATAGCATAGTATGACTCAGAATAGAATTTGATGCAATGTTGAATTAATACAGCTGGATGCCCTGGATGGTTGTGAAAAACCGCAAATTGTTTATCTTGTGAAATGTGAGTCAAGTTGTATGTGACTTAGTAATTGTCTGAATAATTGTCTGAATAAGTTTGCAGTCCAATCGACTTTGTATGTATAAGATGCTATATGCAAGTTGTCGATTGGATTTATGCGTGTGCACCATGTGTGTAATTGAGTAATTAGTGGAATCTAAATTGTTGAGAAGTATTCCATTATAAAGTTTGCATTACTCTAATTGACCACAATGAGTTATCAAGTTTAATTGTTATAAAATAATATCAAAGTTTGGAATAGTCTAGTCGCACTGGGACCAGTATAAAAGAAATTTGATACAATTAATCGTGAGTTTAAAATTGTTTCTATATCAATAAAAATTAGTTTTTGATAACAAATATATGATTCCAATTGAATGAAATTGGTCTAGTAACACATAGAGTATCCATGGTAGTTGAGAATTGTCTGAATATTAGCCAACATGGTCTATTTGTCTCTCCAGTAAAAGAAGTCAAGTCGACTGTGTCATCTGTAAGTCGACTTGTGCATAGTCATTGGTCCATTAGTGGTCATAAGGCAAATTGACCCGACTACCAAAGGCTGGAATAAAAAGCTAAAAGGCGAATTGACATTAAAGAACTGAGTAAAAGCTGATGGAAAAAAAGAATATGCAAGGAAAATTACAGGAAAGTCTTTGAATTAAAATTGTAATTGAAAGAATTTGTAATTAAATATAATTAATTAATTAATTAATTTTGATAAAAAAAATTGACCAAACAACAAAAGAAAAGAGTGAAAGAAAAGAAAGAAAAAAATAGAAAAAAATATTATAAAATATATTATAAATATGCACATTAAGTGGCTAGGGCATGCATAACAAATTGACGATACCCGGCAAACTGACTTGAAAATTGACCCAGCCACACACTAGGCAGGACTGGGATGCATACATTGAGTCTATAATAAACATTATATCTTTGGACTGAGAAAATTGACTTTAGTAATTATCTTTGGGTTTTCTTTTGTTGAAAGGAGATGAGAAAACGTTAGATAAGTATTCCAAAAGCAAAATAAAATGACCTTAGTCACGTGTACGTTAGACTACTTGACCTTTCCTTTGGAAAATGACCCCCTATACTAGTTTTCCCTGGGTTTTGTGAGTGGACAAAATCTACATTACATTTTGGCGCCGCTGCCGGGGAAAGGTCCTGGCTAACGGTGGCTAAGATGTAAAGTCGATTATCCTTTATAGTGATTTCAAATTGAATTTTTGAATTAAAATAATTTTTGGAAAGTATTATTTAAATATGTATCTTTCATCTTAGAAAATTAAACTACAATGGAATGACATGGATTTTCCACATTGAATTTTTCCTTAAAGAAATATTTTAAATTGAAAATTTTGAACACAACCTTATAGGAATAGAAAGGATAGGAATACTTATTGCTTGTTAAAAAAAATTAGGAAATTGTTTTAGAAATTATGAGAAATAGATTCTATCAACCTTAAAATGGGTCAATGTTTACAAATTAGTGAAGAAATAATAGGCGAGGTTATAGCCAATATTTTTTCCAAAAAGGACAAGGAAATAGCAGAGCCTGTTATTAGTCAAAACAAGAAACTTATACCAGTAGAAACATTTTTGAAAAATAATTGTACCCCTAATCCATTGAAATCATATACATCAACTTCCAAACGCGTAAATTTTAAAGAAAGTAGGTCTTACACGAGAGGAAAAACCCAAGGTCTTAGGGAAGGAAATCGTTGTCATTGGTGTGGAGAAAGTGGACATATCAAGAAAACTTGTTTTAAGAAACAAGCTTTTGAGAACATTAAAGGAAAATCACCTAACACCAATATTTTTCATTATCCCACTTTCCCTAGTAGACTTAGTCAAATCCCTAGACCTTTAGTCCCTAAACCAATAGTACCTAAAACCCCACACATTTCTTACGACTTAGATTTCAAAATAATACTAAAGGGATTGAATCCTTTTCGAAAACCAGAAATTTCCATAGACAAATTGCTTCAACTTAGAACTGTAGTTAATACCCTAATTTATTTTCATCCATCCCAATGTGAGATTAGAGAATTTAGGGAAAAATTGTTTAAAAAAAATATTAAACAATATTCCGCCTAGATGAATCAAAATGGGTTATTTGTTTCCGTGGGAAGCACCTGAAATAGTAGAAGATTTTTATTCTGAACCATGTCTTTTTATGGCCTTATACCGTTTGTATAAAAATGCATATTTTGGCCAAGGTTTCCAATTAAGTGGACACCATATAAAAGACAAACAATTAAAATTTAGGATAGAAAACTTACCATTAGACATAAAAAGAATTATATTTGGAAAAATTTGGGAAAAGTTAGAATCAAAGAAAGGGTTTATAGTCAAAAGAGGCAAATTGTTGTTTGATTTTTCTTTACACTATTTGTTCCAACAATATGGAAAACTTAAATTACAAAGCAAAAACAAAGTCCCACAAGCTTATGCTGCTTGGACTGGAAGTAAAATTTTGGAAGGAATCTATAAATTTACTTACAGTCCAATGAACCCAGCCATAACGTCATTGATCCCAGACTTTATGTGTAAAGAAAAAGCTAACCCGATGAGTCCTTCCTTTAGTCTAATTTGCCTCACTACTTTTGATTACGTTAACGTGTAGAAGTGATATTCCAAAGTTGAAATTTAGTGTTGTGTGGAGTAGGGTGGTAATTACACTAAATGTAATCCAACACTAAATATACTATTTAGTGTAGTGTATGAGTATAGAAATACAAGCATGTGAGCCTTGATCATACGTATATTAAGTAGATATCCTATAAACAAACATTGAAGGTGCTTACAATATGAAGGCTCATAATATATAATAAACTTGCTAATCAACCCACAGACAAAATTCAAATTTTTTTCCACATAAATATAAAGACTTGCATGTTTTAAAATTTGGCATGATTATTGAATGTCATGTTAAGATTCACCTTCAAAAAACAAAATGCAAAAAGATTTTTCCCTACAAATTTTATTGCAATTTGAAGGCCATGCACTTGAAATCTAGTAAAAAATTCCTTGAGCCCCTTCATTACATAGTGTGCAGTCATTAGGTGGTGATGCAAAATTTTGTTCCCATCACAATTGAATTAATAGTTGAATCATGTTGTTACTATGCGGTAATTGGCAGTGGCTGTTCAAAAATGGACAAATAGTTCTATGTACCTCAATATACAAACTTCAAGGTCATCACTCAAATTAAATTTAAAGTTTATACATTTAATAAATTTATGAAAGTAAAGGATGCAAATTAAAGTTCTTTGTGTCACTAGTAACAAGCAATTGAAGAGTTAAGAGTTTTGAAATGGTGATATTTTGTTACATTAAATTCTTTATTATATTAAATTCTTAACCCCTAAAGTTTCTTCACTATGTTTTCACCAAAAATGTTCCAAAATTGTCATTTCTAGTACAAATACCAATTTTTTTTTTAAATTGACACATGTAACCGCAGGATCTTGTAGTACATTGACTTGAAAATACATGGTAAAATTTTCAGAAATTTCCACGATGTGGATTGCAAGATATAAGTACTCAAATTCATTAAAAACATTTTTTTAGTCCTGTGAAAAACAAGGCAGCTGCACTTCACAAGCTCACTTTCCTATGAAAAATTGTTTAAAATAATGGTTACTCTTTGGATTCTTTTTCCTAAACAAGTTGGTTATATGCTTGAAAAATTTTAGATCATTTGGAATTGTACAACATATAGGAAAAAAATAGTAAGTAGATAGCAATAAAGAATGATTCAAAATATTAAATTGTTAAAGAAGGATTTAATTATGGAATTGAAATATGCCAATCCCAATGGTTGAAATGTTGTTATAAACAATCTACATCCTGAAATTTTATTTTTTTCAAAAAATATTAAAAATTGAGTAAAATAAAGGACTTCAAAGTTTATTTTAGAGTAGAGAATCCATAATTGTCCACAAACAAAAACTCCTCATAACTTTTATATCATTGATCAAAATGGAATGATTCAAAGCTTTCCGTGTATATATAATTCTAGAAAACCAATTTCAAATTTTTGTTTTAAAAAAAATGGGTTTTTTTATCTACCTGTGTTACTTGGGCAATGAAAAATTAACATATTTGGCCATAACTTTTGACTTGTATAGTATTCCAAATATTATGAGATTTAGTGCCTTTGAAATATATTCCTTGCTCCTAGCTTTTATTAAAATTTCAGCCTAAAATATGCAAATCTCTAACCACATGTACCTACCCAAAAAAACACATGCTAATCGTTTAGGGGTTAAAGTCCATGAATTAAAAATAAAAGTTAATTTAAAAATTTGCAAGTTGTTCATTTTTTTATGCAAACACTTGTACAATTTTTACTAAAATATACACACCTCTAATTCTCTCTAATTACAACTTAGCATGTGCACTATTATCAAACAAACATTGTGTTTATTAGATCTTGATGGCAATTGAAAGAGGATTCCAACAAACTTTAGCATGCATTATTTTGATACCATACAAATAAAATTTGAATTTTCAAAGCCTTATCTGTAGGTGTACCATATAGGAATAGTAGTCTCTCGGCCATCTCATGTGGCCATCTCATGTTTGGTTTTGATTGTGTGCATCTTGTGCAATCATTATGTAGAAAAAAGTGATGTTTCTTGGTCCAAAGGTAGAGACGTCTCATTTCAGGTTTCAGGGAGTGCCCATAATAGGTGTACCGTATACACACCTTACTTTCCACAAGGATGCAGGGTGGGGATTGGGGTTGCAATTGGGCTGGGGTGATTTTGGGGTTGGCCTGGCCTCCTCCAGTCCCGCCTTCTTTTGTTTCCGCTTTCCTTTTGAGCTTGCTCAATCATGCCACTCAGTTGTTTTTAACTTAGCTGTTGGCATCAGCCTTTTTTTTTTCCCTCACACTCAAAGCCCCTTTTCCACGATACTATTTGATACCGTGGAAACTCCATGATGAGGAGACTTTGGGCCTTCCTCACGACATGATCTGTACAGTACAGTACAGTGCGCTACCATTGAATTTTTTTACTTCATGGACTGCACTTTCACTTCAATCAAACATTCCTCTCCAATGAGACCTCCACATGTGAAGACTGTGATGACCAGCCGGGCGAAGTCCTCCTCCACGCTTTCGGAAGCAAGGCACTTTGGACTGGGAGTAAGTGACCCCCGAGCACAAACCTCCAAACCTCCATAAACGTTTCCATGAATTCAAACCGAATTTCATTGGCAACCTTAAAGAACTACCCCAGATAGGATACGGTCAATCTTGAAAGGCCAAGCCGTCGTGGATCCAAGAAAATGGGCACAATGCATCCTTCATGAACCCAACTCATGAACTTACGACCACCAACCATGATTATCGCCCACGTGGTGACATGGACTGCTGTTCCGTGGCCTGGTGTGCACTTCGCTTGAGTTCCTGCAATGGCCATCTTGTGCCTTTGATGGGAGTGCTGGAACAGAGAATGGCCATTGGAGGGAGGCGGGTGCCAGAATTGAACTCCCCAATCCTCCAGCCCAGGCAGCCAGCCTTCCTTCAGTTGGTGGGGGATCAGTCCCAAAGGAATAGACTCCAGAGTCATGCAACTGCACCAAAAGCTGTGGGAGCTCTTTCTCTCTTTCAGAGATGCTCAACAAACTGAATGGGTGCCCAACGGGGCAATCATGCAGACTTCAGGATTCGACAGCAGTTGGGGAGCACAATTCTCGTGGAGATGGGGACAATACCAACAAAAGTTCAACCTATATGAATTCAAAAGAGTGCAACTTCAAAAAATTAGGGTCACACATACTAGTAGAACAAATCATTGTACCAAGAAAATGGGTTATAATGGTATCCTTCATTCATTGAGAAAGCCACATAAGTTACTTTTGATCCTACAGTTAGAGGATAGGATTGTATTTATTATAGAAAACCTCAAATTGTGTACCATACCTACTAAATCAATTTCAACACTTGTATGTATGTCCAAATGGCTTAATTTGGAATTGAGATTGTATGAAATGTCATTATCTCATTTTTCAAATTATGTTGAAAATTTCTAATTTTGAAATTTTAAATTTCAAGATGAACAAAAGAACTTAAAATGAAATTATATTCTATTTCTTAGATATAGGTCTAAAATTTTAATATTGTGCATGTACTTCAAATTTTGCTTAAATATATACAAAAGTGACTCAAATGTAGGATGGATCTCTAAAATTGCTTGGTGGAGTTTATATCTTGAATAAGGTAAATGGAATGGTATACAAGGTTTCATACTTTTATTGTTATTGGTCTCCAACTAAGTAGTGATTTTTTTTGTCCAATTTTAGCTAAAAAGAAACAAAGCTCAAAGGTTGACAATTTAATACGAAGGAATTTTTCTCCCCCCAAAAAAATCTTCGTCACATTGTCTCCATGTTTATATCACAAGTGGAAACTTTGCAATCATATCATTGAACAAGAGGTCATAAAGTTTTTCCATTGTAACTTAGACATTGTCCAATCTTAAAGTTGTTACTTGAGCTTTCTTGTAGTCACCACCTCCCCTCTCGCACTTCCATTTCTACAATGCGACTTTTGGATCTAAACTCTTGTCTATTGAAAGCTATTGTAGATGGTTGGGTTTGGCCTTTGCAATGACATCATGCTAGGGGGGTGTACTTGTTTTGCAACAACAATGAAGATAAATTTGCTTGAAAATACTAAATTGTCATTTGTATTTGTAATCTTGATTATAACATTGGCATTGATGCAATTCTTTCTTTAATTTCTAATTTGTTGCCATCACTTCACTGAAAAATTTATTGGAAGTGACTTGGAAGTGATTTGCAAATCCAACATCTTAGAGGTGAACTTACACACGTCTATATACAATTAATGAGCACTTGTGGATTGCATTGGAATTGTTGCTGAAAACTTAACGGAAGAGTTGTTTGTCCACAACAATGCTTAAGTTTCTATCTATCCTTGTTTAGAGGCGCCTTTAGTTTACAACACCATCGTCACAATTGTTGCAACATTGTCTTGTCTAAAGTAGGCTCTCACTAAAAACCACATATGGTATGGCTCTTTTTTTTATTTCTTCTTCTTCTTCTTCTTCTTCTTCTTCTTTGGCTTTGGTACAAATCACATTTATTTATGTCCTTTTTTTAAAAAAACAAAGCCTTATCAACCTTGCCTAAAAATTGTTATTGGATAATTTACACCTGATTATTTAGGTGACATTCCAATGTTCAATTTATAAGTTCCTACACTCCTTATATTAATAATAATAATAATAATAATTATTATTATTATTATTATTATTATTATTATTTTTATTTTGACTTCAATTCCTTTTTATAGAATAAGGGACCTTTAATATTTATTTATTTTCCCAAAAAAATTTTACCTATTTTAGGAGGCTTATTGGCTTTTTTTACACCCTGAGCTTATAAATAAGTCATGTCTCTCTTTACTTTATTTTATCTCCTGGGCGATTCATAAATTTCAAATGGACCACCATGGAGTTTTTAAACCATGTCTATTTGGTGGTAAAAACCACCCACCCACCCACTAAGGATGGGTCTTTATTAGACTACTCCATTACCAGAACTGGGAGTTGTTTCCCCACCTACCTCATAAATGCCACTTTCTGGTTTCTCCCTCCAAGCTTGTGACTATTTACTTACTTCATGTCACCACATTTCACCATCTTTGCTTGTGAGAGGAGCTTGTGGAGTGACGGTTTGCTTTCTTTGAGACTTTGTGGAGTTTTGGAGCAACTCTTGAGCTTCCAACAAGTTGCTTGGCTACAAGAATGGCAAAGGTCGTGTGGAGTTTTAGTATGTTTGGAGTTGTTTTGTCACTTACCGCACTTGCGTTACTCACTAATGTGATCTTTTGACCCTTGTTTTTCACTCATCTTTGATATTTTTGGATCTGTGACATAGATAGCAATTGGCTTCAGCTGTAGACACCTGATGCATCCTCACTCACTTTACATTGGTTTGTTTTGTGTTTGGGACGGGTACAGGTGAGGCTGAGCCTTCGGATCCGGATTTCCCAAGTTTGTGGATTTCATGAGACAAGTTTTTCAAGCACATGGACAATTTTTTACATTATTTGTGCTTAGTTTTAGGATTATTTATATTTGTTGTTAAGGCGCTTCTTTCATGGAAATGCTCTATTAAGACTAGTTTCACACTAGCACTTGTACAACCTGTGTGGAGATTAGCTTTGTGATGGATCTTTTGATGGCCATGGTAGTTGTTTGGCTTCAAGTTAAGTTGTGATAAGATGGAGCCCTGTTTTGGGGTGTTTCAGTCTTGTTCCTTCTTCTTCTTCTTTATATTTGTCTTTCAAATATTTTCAACTTAAAAATTGATTGAACTCAATTTTGTTTTGTATCATTGATACACTTTTAAGAAGGAAAATAAAGTAGTACATACTCAAAATGTATTGTTGGATGCCCCCTTTTCATGAATCTTTGTTTTGTGTTCCTAAGCTCGGATTCTACATCTTATTACTCTATGCTATTGAGAACTTCCAATGTTGGCCAAATTGAATAAAAGAATCTTTATGAATAAAAATGGCTTAGAGGTTCGGGATTGTGATTGAAGATATTGGGTTCATCGTTGTCTATTAAGAAAGAAAAGGCAAAGCGAGGCAACAACAAAACTTTCACTTTCATTTTGCATAAAAGACTTCAAGACTTCACACAACTCAAATAGTAGGGGTTGACCATGATAGATAGTAGGGATAAAATATATTATAGTCATGCCTAAAAAATAAGTATTTGTAAGAAGTCTCTATTGTGACAATTCCATTAAGTAGTACAAGAACAAGAAGATCTATGCTACCATCAACCATAAAATTATGTTACAACAATTCCAAAATTCAAGGCTCAATCCTCTTGAGCAAGAAGTACAAGAAATTTATTGTTGTGTTCCATTTGCTTTGCTATAGTATTAGGGTTTTAGTATTACTTGTGATGAAACTATCACTCTAAACACTATCTTTTAATTTAGATTTCAGTTCATATGCACGTTGTGGAAAACTATGCCTAATCTTGTATACGATTGAAACTGGAGTCAATGGTTGGAGGAGGTTCAATGGATAATATTATGGAGGTCACTATGAACATCTTGACAAAAATAGGCAGCCTTCACGGGAAGGACACTCTCCACATTTTAGCAACCCACGTTCGGCGGAAAAAGTAATACATGTAATACATCTTAAAATTTAATTTAATTCTTAAAAAAAATTATGGACAGATTTTACTACTTTAAAAGTTTATGTTTTGAATTATTGGTATTTTTTATGCTAATAGTAATTAGTTATAAATTTTTTAAGAAAAAAGATACACCATAAAGCTGAAAATAACTTTCACACCTCTATATTATATAAGAAAAAAAAAATTTAATGAAAAAGAAATTCTATAGAATAGCTTTCTATTGAAAGTTTATTTTGGTTGAATATTGATGCAATAGTCATCTTCATGTGAGCTCTATAATTATTTTAGTTGGAGAACATGCCATTTTAGTTCATTTTTCAACCCTTTCTAGACAATATATCTTATGTTATTTGGAATTGAAATTTTTGTCAATAGAAACCTTTAGTCATTGTTAAACAAAACTCAAAATTTTAGGTTGAAATTATAGTTTATTCAAAAGTAAATAGGGGGTCAAAAAATCACTCCACACGTGGGTACCTCAAATGTAGTGAGAGTGGTCTCCCCGTGGTAGCCTTTCAAAATGAATTGAGTTGCCCAAGTTCATGTGTTTTGAAATTAATAGGGTGAATGTGTTCTAAGTGGTTATAGAGGCTCATCACACCAATGGCGTTCATGTAGCAAAGTTTTTCACCACCAAAACTACAAGCCGTGGGATTTGAACTTTTCAATACACAATCAACTTGACCATTTAGTACTAAAAACAACATTTTAGTAATTCTTGACTAATTAGCCAACTTAAATCTAATGTCATTGTGGTAGTGATTGGATTTTGTGAAAATGGCATTGAGTTTGAAGGCTAATGGGCCTTCAATGAACTTGCATCATTATTTGTGTGATTAGAGTGCCTCCTTGATTTGTCCTTCATTGTGCCACTCATGCATGGAGGCTACTCAATGCCTTATGAAGTTTGTCTAGGCTCATGATGTGTATATCTTGGAGATTTTATTGTTTTGGTCTTAGTTTGTCATAAGGAGATGAAGCAATGTACTTAGACCTACACACTTGCTTTGATACATTCTATTTTATTAGATATTTGTATAACCAAACCTCAAGGCCCATTAAGATAAAGAGGATCATTGATCTCAATACAAGGGTGGATCATTTTTGCTTTGAGAGTTCATCAAATGTCTTTTAATATTATGTGCATAACATACGACATCTTTGATCCATCAATAACTACCAATTCCAGTCACGTGGGTTAGATTGTGCTTTTTGTCAAGAAGACCATCAAAAGTATGTCTTACCATTTCACCTTTTTTACTTTTTTGCCTTTCCCAATTTTAATGCACCTTTGCCTTCACCATTATTGCTTCCTTATTTGCATGTCAAGTTTATAGCTATGTTTTAAAGCTTTTGTGAATTTTTCTTGGTTAGTCAAGACTTCAAGTTTATGAAGTTTGCATAAGTTTGGTTATGAAGCATGCATAAATTTGGTTATTTTTCTAATGTGATTGTTGGATCAACTATTGTTAGTTATTGCCTTTGAGGGATGTTTTGATGTAGGAATTATATGTTTAGTTTGAATTATAGCTACTTGGTCATTCGTGCTTGAATAGTAATCTTTTATTAAATTGAAATTTTGATAGTTATAGCATCTTTGAATGTGATATTGAGAATCTTTCATTTGAAGCCACATTTCAATGTGGTCTCTATTGCACTTGGTAGATGAATCCCTTCATTCATTTGTAGCAAAACCTTGGTGTAAATTTGATGTTGAAGAATCAATCTTTTCTTGAATACTTTAAGCTTTTTGAATTGAACACTTTCATGGTAGTGGGATCCATGGACAATGAGTGAGTATTTTCAACAATGAATTTTATGAAGGACAAAATCCAAAACAAACTCTAGGAGCACTTGGATGGGGAGGATGTTTGTCTAAAGTTTTTTCATACTTCAAACTTCTCTTTGAAAAAAGTATCTTTCATTGGAATGATATGCAATGGAAGTGTGTTATCTCTAGCATTTAAGGAGGCATATTTAATTGCCTCATTATCTCTATAACCTTAGTTATTTGTTGATTTGTCATAGGCTTCAAAGTTCATCAGCTTATGGATGAGAACAATAATTATTCTACTCTCATGTTTTAATTTGCTTTATTGAATAATAAACACTTTTTTTCCTTTTTGTTTTTATCACTTAAAATGTTTGTGTGATTATTTTCAGAATTTGTTGTCATTTTGGCTCCTAAATCATGAATTTATGTAGTCATTTATTGAACTTGAAAAAACATGCATAGCTTCATGGTTGAATCATTTTTTTGAACATTAGATGCAAAGCTAAAATTGGAAGCATACATACAATCCGTTAGCCCACTTCTTTCACTTGGTGAAGCCTCTAATTATTTTCTTATAAATTTTAATCTTTACATGAATACCAATGACATCTATCCCTTCCCAATCCAACATGCTCCAAAGTAAATGGAAAGAAAGCAATCAATGCTACATTTAGGACAAGGGATTGGTTAGTTGGTTACTTGTTCAATTAACCTTCAAAGTCCTTATGGGGGGCTATTGGGATTTTGGGTAGGCTCATGTGATCTCAATTTTTGATATGGTCTTTTGAAACTTTTTTTGAAGATAGGAAATCATATTAGCTTTTAGAGGCATATATATTTTTTTCAATCAATGAAGGCCATATTTGTTATATTGAGACTTTTTGCAGTCTCATTTTTATCTTCACCTTAAAGATAAATTGCTTTATCTCTTTATTAATATTTTTTATAAATAGGTAACAACACCAACTTTTAGAATTTCATTTTAGAACTACTATTTGAGCATTATTTATTCTTAGTTTCAATTATTATTTTCGGAAAGGAATTTATAATATCTAGCATTCTATCTCAAAATCTGCAAAAAGTCTCAATATAACAAATATAGTCATAGTGACCAGAAACAAAAGTTATGCCACCATAAGTCCAAAAAGCAACTCAAGGGGCAACCCCCCAAAATTACAAAAGGTCAAATTTTTTTAGATTTCAATTTTTTTCAAAGATTATATTTTTATCTACATTTGAAGTTTTGATTCATTTTGTTTGGACTAGTGATGAAAAAGTTATGGACAATCTTATTTTTTCAGGCAATCTAAGCATCTTCTTGAAAAAATAACTTATAGAATTCATTTTTGAATGCAATTTTAACAATTTCATAAAAAAAATTGTTAGGCAAGGTTAAGTTTGTTTGCTAGGTCAATCTCACCATTGGGATTATTGTGTTTCAATTCCATCTTAGAGCTATTAATGGTTTAGTTTTCCCTTCAATATTGAACTTACTTTTACTTAACAATTATTTAATGAGTAAAAATTAAGTTTTTTTTTTGTTTCCTTGGACTTGTAACTCAATTTCTCAATAGAAAAAAATAGAAAATCAAAATCAATAATGCAAAAAAATTTAGTTAAGAAGATTCAAAGCCCAAAATCTAGGCAATCAAGATATAAAAAAAACTTGTTTTCTTCATTTTGAATGCAAATATCTTACAATTTGTGTTGTCAAAGTTTCTAAAAATTTATTCACACATTCTTATACTAGTATAGTACAAGATCTTGCGGTTAGATATGTAAAAAAACATTTAAAAAAGTTTTTTGCTCTTTGCAATAGAAATGGCAATTTTGAGTAGGTTTTGATGGAAAAAAGGCCTTGGGACTTTACGAGTTAAAAAAAATCATCGCCACTAAATTACTAACATCTTAGACATAATACTATTGCAAGAAACTTGGAATGGCACATGCATGATGGATATTAGCTCACAATGGCAATTATAATCCCTTACTACCTTGTTTTAGCATCTCCAATTTCTCTTCAGATGAACATTTTTAGTATGAGTAAATACACTTCACTCATCCCCTCACTTAATTAGTGAGTGAATTATAATACTTTTTCATTATCCCACATATGTATATATTTTTTTTCTAAACATGCAATTTTAACCCTTAAACGACAGACTAGTGACCATTGAAATCATCCATTTTGATACTATAGGAATCATTGGTTTAAAAAATCCAAAAGCACTCATTGGAAGTCAAAATACAGTAGGAGATCCACCTCGATGTTTAAGGGTTATATTGATGTGGGATTACCAAGAATATCCCGTATTCCATATATGTATCCTTTTGTTGTATCGTGTGAATAGTTGGTATACCATATCCACATTTATTCCATATATCATACCCATATCAAAGCTGTTCTGGTTTTGGGGATGGTCGAATCAGGCGTTTTATTTTTAATTTTAATTTTTAATTTTTTTTGGGGTGTGTGGGTGGGGGTGGTTATTTAATTGATAAGATCTTGTGTATGCCCCTTTCCAGGGGATGGTAGCTTAGTCTAACAACGGCCTTCCAGCAAGCCAAGTCCTCTGTTCTGGCCAGATTGGACCTGAAAAGGAGGAGCTCCACAGATGGCCTCCAATTTGAAGCCCAGCCTTCTCGCCCACCCTCCCGGTCCTTGCCGTGAAAAGTATCCTCCAATGATACACACGCCTTTCCGGAGCACAGTGATGGCCTGAGAATGTTCTGCTTACCCACTTCCTTGGCATCCCGTCATAGCTACATACTACCTTCGTCTTTTCGGTATGATATACCTTCAGTTAGCCTGTCTTCACACGAAGAAAAAAGGGGTTGAGGCCCCCGGCCTTTCCAACTTGACCCTAATTTCATTTTTCCAAATTCCCTGGAATAAGTTCAGCTTACTTGCTGGCTACTGAGTCACATCAAGATTCAGCTGTCTTCATCCGTCCCCTGCAGCCCATTGCTCTGTTGCATTGCATAGAACTTATTCGCAGCAGGATATGGAGCAAAGCTCCTGTCAGTGGCCTGGTTTAGGCTACCAAGGGCTTGCATGCGGAAACGGAATCTCAGAAACTACAATAGTCGAAGCTCAGGTCCAGGCGGACCTGAGCAGGGACTCAGAAATAGAACACAGTCCGGGGAGATTTGTAGATGAACTGGCTAAAATCCTACATTTTCTGAGACCAAATGGTTGCTTGAAGCATTCTCTTGGCTAGACCGTTATAAAATAGAGAATATTATCTGATTTTCTTCTTAAATGATCGGTTTTTTCCAAAGATTTTGAAATCCATTCGGAAATTCTCAAAATCAACCGGCTAGCTCGGAACTAAATGCCGGTACTCCCCGTACACTCTAGAAGAAGATAATTATATTTCTTGGAATGTTTCGGGTATCTTTCGTGCATTTTGGAAGTCACAACTTGAAGAAATCTTAAATTGTTACTTTATAGAACACTAAATTGCTTGCAACTCAAAAAATAATTGAAACTGCCAAGTTCAATGGTGATAATGTTGCAATAAGAATCTAAAACCTTTACTCATGATATTGGGTTCAAAAAAGGACTTCAAGTTTTAGTTTTTTTTTCTTAATTAAAAATACACAATGATTGCTTGCAACAATGGTCCCAAAACTAGTTTATGGAATGTAGTGCACTATGCTACCTTCAAGACAAATAAACATCAAATTTGGCCACCTTGAGAGTGAGTAGTATTAAAAAAAGAGAAAGAAAAAGAATTCGCAAATTGTAAGGGATCATTGGGAGTATTATAATATAGAATTGACTAAATAGATGCTAATTCCAATGTAGAAGAAGTTGCAAATTGGCTATCAAATTCTATTGTTTGTTGCACTCTTGGCTAAAGTCTAATTTTTGCAAGGATTTTCTCTAATGTACATTTAACTAGTGAAAGTTTTAAGTAGCAATGGAGCAAATTTTAGCTAGTTCTATGAACATTGGCTTGCAATATGAAATTTTTTCATAACTTTCAATTTATCAATCAAGTTAGAATGATTCTAGTCTTTCTTCATACATTCCAACTTCTTTAGAATACTTTCATAAAAGTGGATCTTTTTAGTTTTTTTTAGTTCTTTTGGAAAAAAATTTGCTTGTCCTGCAACATGCGTAAAAAAAATTCATGTTGAAGAATTAGGTTGTTAACATACGAAACAAAACTAAAAGAAAAGAGCTACATATTTTTATTTGATTGTAATTTATATTTAAGTAGAAAAAATTTGAAAATTAAAAAAATCCAGTTAATTTGTGTGACAATCCAATCTTAACAAGGTACAAGTTGCAATGGAAAATAGTATAGCAATTTATCAAGTAACAATTTTATTTTCAAAACCCAAGGCACCGTTTGACAAGTCAAGTCATGTTACCATCAAGATACTAAATATACCATTCATTTATTTATTTCCATACAGGGATAATTTTTTTCTATAGATGTTAATTTTTTCAGAATTTTTGGTGAAAAAGTCAAATTATTCTAATTTCTTGGAGTGCAATGTGAAAATAAAATTATCTTTAAATATGATATTTATATATATATATATATATATATATATATATATATATATATATATATATATATATATATATATGTAAGGAATTTTTCTCAAATTAAGGTTAGAATGTAAAATATTATTTTTGTAATTCAAACTTAAAAATAATAATTTCTAAAGAAAAAAAATACAAATGAAAATCACTTGATATTTATAATTTGGATTTTCACACATAGAGCTTGCAATTGCAACAATTCAGCGTGTGGTAATTGCAACTTCTTTGCAAGAATATAAATTTAATTCAATAAGGTGCTTGGATGAAAAGTTACACCAAGTGATTTTAGGGAGGGAAGAATATGGTAGATAGCCTCCATTTTTTATTATTATTATTTTATATAAAATCCCGTTTTGTCTTTGAAATTCAACAAGTACATATCTAACATGATTTCATAAGCAATGGAAGTTTCCTGACCCTCTTTAAGCCCTAAAATACTACGATGTTTTGAAGCTCTAAAATGCTTGTACTCAAAGCAAGGCTAGAATTCTCATCTATATTTATTTTTTAACAAATCCAACTACAAAAACTTCTAATTAACTTGTTCAAGTGTGTCATCCAAAAATTTTAGAAAAAGAATCCCCACCGATTGTAAGTTCAATGTGCCTAAATTTTTAAAAATAGGTATTTTAGCCCTTCTTATAAGTAAAGTTTTGTCTTTCAATATTTTAAGAAAAAACATGCATATATAAAACTTGTGCAATCTAGCCAATATATTTAAAAGTAGGTTGACAATTTACAAAAAAATCCATTTAACCAAAAAACCTATATGCTAATTCTAGTGACAATTTATTTAGTTGATTAATGGGGTGACCTTTGGGATTTTTGTATTGCCATATATAGGGTCCCTTTTTTTTTATCTATAGAGGGACTCTGAGGCACTAAGACTAAAGTGTAACAAAGCCAAGACAAAAATGGCAGAATGAAGCCATGATAAAAATGATAGAATGAAGTTAAGACAAAAATAATGAAATTTTGAAGTCACAAGAGTAAAATTGAATCCCATAGTGTCTTTTTAGTTAAGGGAATTCAAAAGATTTTGATAGAACCAATAGAAACCTTTAGGATTCAATTAATACATGAAAAAAGGCAAATTTAAAAAATAAAATAAAATATCAGAGTTGAAAGGATTTTAAGCCAACTAATGGGGTTTAAGATATTGTAGGATTTTTTTATTGACAAATATAGGGTCCAGTGCTAGCTATTGGTCAACTTACTCTTCTAAAGTTCAGAATAATAAGTTCACAATTATCAAGACTTCAATGTCAACTTGAAGTCTAAAGACTTATGACTCTCAAAGGATAAGCCTATTACTACTTTTCCAAATTTCTTTTGCAAATACCTATGAATGTGATTTTTGTATTTATTTTCTTAAAGATATGATTACATGACTTCTTCTAGTAGAAAAAATTTGTATTTTTTGGACAAAATTTGAAATTATTGAAAATTTTAAAACAAAAAGTGAAGCGATTCATATAAAATGCAATTGATGCTCAATTGGGGCCCCAACCCCCCTTAGTTGGGCATCACTAGTAGCAAGAAAGAGCAACGGAGCCCTAATAGCATTTATTAGAAATTGTGAATTATTGATTCGAATAGTGAGAATGTTCTAATATATAACACTCAATAGCCTTTAGAGAGACTACTTTGAGTCCTCATCCACAAAGTTTATTCAATGGATTACTAACCATTTTTTTATTACAACTACAATTAGTATTTTTTTATTATTGCTTTGATCACTACTTTTGATTGTTTTTCAATACTATTCACCATTTTCATAACTCATGCCTTGTACCCTATAGCTACTTATTAGATGAAGAAAATTCCACATCATTATGTTGTAGGAAAGGCAACACAACTATAGACTATTGAATGTTATGTGTACAACATATATCTTTTGTTTTTGTTTTTATTTGAAACTTTTCAAAATTGAGTTTAGAAAATGACTAAAAGTTTATTTACTTTCTTCATAGTATTCACCTAATTATTGAGAATTGAATGGTTCAAATGTTTTTTTAGTAAGTATCAAACTATATAAATGTCTTAATTAATGTTGAATTTGACCTTCACATAGGGTATAGTAGTTTTGAATCATTTGGTAAGGTTGAAATTCAAAAAATAACTTTTTTTTATTTGGCATTAGAAAATGACAGATTTTGTCAAATTTTGCCCAAATTGTACAATGGTCCTTCAAGAATTAGATTTCTCATTGGCCCCCCTGGTACAATTTGAGAACTCATTCCAAATACAAACTCAAAATTTTCAAATTTGATTAATCAATGGTAAATAATGACTCCCATTGTTTGGTGAGTCTATACGAGTGCAACAAGCCTCTTGCAAAGATCAATGTCCAACCAAAGGTGAATGCCAAAAAAAAAGACCCCTGTTTTGTGTTGTATTAATTTTATTGTTAACACCTCTCCTAGCTAATTTGGGCCCTTGATTGCAAATATGAACTCAAAATTTGCAAAAGAAAAGTTTTTGTAGCACATCAAAAGTTCCTGCGTTTTCCCCAGGGGTAAAACACGGAGGCAAAAGGCTCCGTCCCGCGCCTCCGCCCCGCAAGAGACTATAGACTCGACCCCATTGTTTGGCCAAGGTGAACAAGAGCCAAAATTTTCACCTCCGCACAGCGCTCGTAACGCTCGTCGGACTACTCGGAGGGATGGGATAGGGCTGAAAACTGAGGATGCTCAAGGTCGAACCATACTCGACTGCCAAGCAACTCCCCAAAATACAGGCGTCGTAGTCCGAGTAAGATCTTGAAGAACAATTCACGTCGAAGTCCTCTACCGGATAATCTAAAATTAGAGCTAGATTGCATTGTTGCAACATTGAGAACGGAGGGGAAGGTATATCGAGTACCAGCAATAAGCACCAACAAATCCCACGCCCCCGGGAGATCCCTCCATTGGCGTCCAAATGGGGTCCCGGCAATCCATTACAAACTGCAACCGACATATTAACCATCACTCCGAAGGCCCCCGCCGGGCATCCCTGCGTTTAAATATAAGAACTGCTCGGATATGCAACTAGTCCTCAGCAGACAGATTTCCAAGTGGAACACGGAAGAACGTAGTGAGATTAGTCCAAAACGTACGTCACACTCCCGACCAAGACTATTTCGAATTAAGCCTGGGATTCCAACAGGCAGGCGAGGATAAAAGTGACTCTAGAAGGCAGAGCAGTGGCATACAGGTTCAAGAAGAGGGGCGCAGATACGAAATAGAATGGAAACGGATAGCCGAAATGCTTGTCATTGGTACCATCATAAATTTATACATCTTTGCCAGAAGGGACATGAAGCTCTTCAAAGTAAGGAACAGAGTTTCGTGCTACAAGCACTCAGCAAACACGACTAAGGGCCACAGCACGCAGGCTTGCACTTCACAAACCCCACGCACATGCCACCGCTTGCTATGGTGTCCAAAACTTAGGCACGAGATACAAAACCCACTCATATGATTATACATCATCCAACTACCCTTCCCAGGTTCTGCTCTCGAAACAGCATATTCACTTACGTGAACGATGCCCTACAGTTAGTGCGTATGCGTGTTCACACACTTATTTGTTAAATATCTGTTAGAAAAGAATTGTGAGAACCCGACCAATCAGTCGGGACACAAAGCCCTAATTCTGCAATATTGTACAACTACAACCTCAGAATCTACGCTGCTGCAACTGAAGTCAGTCTCTCCTTCGCTTCTTAACACCCCTAGACAGTCTTATTGGTACGACAATGCAGAGGGACGAAGAAGGTCATAAGGGGCCCAGAGGCTATCCACAGGACATGTTTTCCTCTGGTCAATTCGGATCCATGGCTTGCCCTTGCCACTCCAATGCAACAAACTCACGGGACCTGGATGCAGTGGCCTGCACTTACCCTCCAAATTATCTCCGCCCAGACCATGCTGATTCCATCTGTGGTCAATTGGCTCAACCGATCCTCCAAAGACGAGCAAAAATGGGGGCAGCGAACCCAGATCATATATTCTCGTCCTATTCTGCACTCCCATCCACTGCTCGATCACCGCACGATAATTCTCGGTTCTCCACTTCATCATGTCCATCACCATAACTCCAGTATTGAAATAACAAGGCTTCTTGCCGTCGAAGGTGCGAGACAAGGTTCTGTTTCTCCAGAACGCATCAGTGAAATATTTCGTCACATTTGTATGACAGTACTCCGGAGCGCCGATGGCATGAGGGCCTAACTTCGTCCCCCACAGCTTCACAATGTCGTCTACCACGATAAGATCGGAGTCCAAGTATATAACTCGCTGAATGCACGGTTCCAGGATATCCGACAAATAACTGCGCGCATAGTTCAATGGGTGTTCCAACGCAGGCCGCACTGACGGCGAGATTCTCGAGTTCACCAGTGCCTCATTGAAGTGATACACCTTGAATCTCAAGAAAGGGAACGTGGAAAATATGAGAGATCGCAACTTCTCATCGCGGTTCGCAGCAAAGAAGTGAAAGATAACATTCTCCGGGCACGCCGTATGCTTCAAGATGGAGAAAACGGCAGCCATGGAGCCTCGAAGATATTTCACATCGAGAGTCATCGCAATGTGCACAGAGTTTCGGTCGCATATATGATCTAATTCGTTTTCGGTTCTGTTGACAAAAGCGCATTGTCTCCCGTTTCGAAATGCTGGTGCTTCTCTAAATAATGGCCATGCTGGCTCTGACGCAACTTGAGATCCCGGTCCTTGAGATTCGGAGAAAGGCTCTGAGTGCAGCTCGGCCCTTGCCGGAAAGTCAAATGGGGAGGACCTTATTGCAGAAACTAAGGAGGAAAAAGTGAGAACCACCACTGACCATGCTAGAATCCTATTGTCCGATCTGCTGCGCACCATAGCTGCAATTCTAAGAATACTCGGGAGCTGTGCGCTGGTGGAAGAGTCGACCAACCCCAAAGCGGTACTGCAAAAGATTATCCAGTGAAGTGGAGAAACACTACGAGCGTGATGCCCCAAGGTCGATCACAATGCCAACTCACACCTGAATCTCAAATCCATCGAACACGGTCCTTGCCTTCTCGATTCTGTCTGATGCCCCACTTCGTCCACTTCAGAAGCTCGGCAATCCCTCGTAATCAATAGCTCCCCCACTACTACGCACGGAATCCTGCGAACTTGAAGACGATGCTCCAGATTATTCCATCAACACCTGGTGCTCCCTAGTGCGGTACAGCCCATCTCTAATACATCAACTCTCCTGACTCCCATTCATAACACCGTAGAACAATGCGTCCCTTGGAAGATTCACAAGACCCCTTCACCTTGCTCTCATCAAAGAAGAATCAGCTCTGTCCACAACCCGACTAAGAACCCACAATGGCGGGCGCACATCCACCGCACCGTGTGGATCAAAGAACTAGAAATCAAAATCTCTGTACAGTACAAGGAGAAACAAGAAGACCAACACGCGCAGTCAAACTCCCCCATCCATCACCCACCCACTTCCCCGTTCCTGATCTCACGGATAACCGTTAGGTAATCCGAGCGCACTAGGATTCAATCGCAGTAGCTCCACCTCCGTATGATAATATGACGCACAAGGTCGTGGGAGATGGAACGCGTCCGCGTCTGGACGTGGGATGCAGACCAGATGGAAGAAACCGTGAAGCTGGCGCACACGGAACGTGTCCTCAAATACAGCAGCACGCGGAAAGGGAAGAAAATGGCAGAGATGCGCGCGGGGGAAGCACAGGGTGGCGACGACGACGACGACGACGACGGAGGAGGAGAAGAAGAGGACGCGTTGGGGGAGGGAAGGGAGCGCGAGAGAGGAAGGCGAGCGAGGCTCGGCGATGGCGAAGAAGAGGTAACTTGGCACCGGAGCACAGCGGAGAAAGTTGGGGACTGGAGCCGCTGGGCTGCTGCTTGTGCTATTGCTGCAGGCAGCTGGGTGGAAATGGAGGCCTGGACGACGCGGTACTGGGAGACGTCTGACAGTCGGGACTCGGGAGAGGGGGGAAGGAGAGCGTGTGGGCCAGCTGGAAGGAAGTTGAGCCTGCCCGCGGGCCCGCCAGGGCACTGACGGAACGGAAGGCTCGCCCCCTCGGCCAACTCCGCTCGCTCAGTCCGTCCTCTTGTCAGCTTTTCCCGGCCAATTCGTCGCCCACGCCCTTTATTACCGGCTCCCCGTTTCCCCACCGAGGTAATTCCGTGGCGCCTTTCCGCTCTTTGGACTGCCCCTGCTTTCGCCATGCCCCACTGCGAATGATTGTCACCCCTCCGGCACGTGTCTGTCCGTCCAGCTCGCTCGCTCTCTCCTTGCCTTGCCTTGTCCTCGCGCCTCGGCCTTTTCGGAATGGACTACACGAAATATGTAATAAATAGGGAAATTAGGGTGCCTCACACTAACTTCTCAACATTGAACACTACAGGACATAAATATAAATATTGTAGTGTACAAGACAACACAACTTTGAATTAGGTATTTAGGTATTGTTGGAATTGGGACTTATGAACCTCCATGTGTACAAGGGCGTTGTCTTACTCCAAAAATGTCAAAAATTCTAGGAAAAGGTCATGATATAGTTATAATAGTGATCAGTCGTGTAATTCAAAATGATTATACCATAGTTTATATACAATAAGTTCATCCTAAACTAATGATGGAGTGTGGATGATATACATTTAGATTGATGAAACCCTAATGACCTATATTGTCAACAACTTGAAAGATTGGATTTTCAAATGAATCATGTACAAGTTCAGAAATTTACGAGACCTAATTCTTCAAATTTGTAGAGCAAAAATAGTGTATATAGAGGCTCAGCACAATGAAACACTTCAAGAATATATATATATATATATATATATATATATATATATATATATATTTTGAGGGCGTTTTGTTCAATAGTCTAATAGGGTTGTTGGTATAGGTGTTATATACATTCATGTTGTGGTGTTGTGATGTCATAAAAGAGGAATTGTGGTAGAACCATTCATAGAAGCAAAAATTTATGTAATGTATGAAGGTAGTGAGTTGCATTTAAGGTCGTGTTTTGCAAGGGTTGCTTTTACTTTTGTATTTTGAAAGGTTTCTACTCAAGTCTGGAGGGAATTAGCTAGGCAAACTTGAAAGGGCTTTGAGTACTACCATTCCTATAGAGGTGAACATAAAGATCTAGTTTTTGTGGAGAGAAACCACTAAAGTAATAGTGGTGATTTTTTTTAATTGTGAATTATTTTATTTTTTATTTTTGTGACTAATATAGGATTTGGTTTAGGGGTCCTTTGTCTTCTTGTCTTTTTGTCCTTTCACTTTTCATTTCACAAATTTTTCCACAATCAAAAGCCTCATGCTTTTCTAGATAGACCATGAATCTTATGACAACATGAGTCAAAGGTGTGAGGGATGTTGAGCAATGTATATGGGGAGATGGTGCCTAATCAAAAGTTATATATTGTAAGGAGGAGTCAAACGCTAGGTTTGTATTTCTTGTGGTTGGATTGCTCAAAGGAAGTAGTTGAGTAGAAAGTTGTAGAATATAAGAGTTTTGATTTTTTAGTTAAAATAGAGAGATACATGTTTTAAGTTGTGGGTTACTGGTATTGTTGTAATTTAAGATGCACATAAGAAAAGAGGCTTTGTAGCCTTTGCTTAGGTTTACTAAGTTGTGTTGATGATGTTTGATATTGGTCAAATTTCAAGTAGCTTAAAAAGTATGTAAGGGTATTTATTGGTTGAGAATTTGTGTGAATGTATTAAAGCTTGATTTCTACTTCTAAGATTCTTTCTCTCTAATAAAACAATAATGAATTTCTATATATTTGGACCTAGTATAAAAGACAAAATTGTGGAACATTTCATGGTACTTTGGTTGTCACAATGAATGGTGATGTTGGTTTGTTGTGGTTTAGAACAATGTGTCATAGGAGTCGATGCAAGTCTAACAGGAAACATAAGTAATTGAAGTTCTTATAGAAGGCGATATAGCCAAACCGCTTTTTGAACTCTATTATCAAAAGCACAATATTTAGATTTGGTATAGGAACATGAAACAATAAGCTATCTTTTACTGTGCTAAGTGATAGGACTTTTTGCTAGGGTTAATATGTATGCCCCCATGGATCGTCTAGTTTTGGGGTAGGACCTTCAATCGACATTAATTTGCACTTACAAGAAAACATGTCCGAATTGACAAAAACTGGTCCGAAATGACAAAAATCAGCCCCTCCTAATCTACATAAAATTGACAGTTTTTTGTCAATTCGGACAATTTTCTGTCAATTTGGACAGTTTTTTGTCCTAATTGACAGAAACTTGTCAAATTTCTGTAGATTAGGAGGGGCTGATTTCTGTCAATTAGGACGACTTTCTCTTGTAGTGTTGCGTAACCTAAGATGGCAATTTGAGAGTCTACTTGGTAGAATACTCCAAAATCAATTGTTCCTTCTGGGTACCAAAGAAGATGTTTGGTAGTATCAAGGTGTGTTTATTGAAGTGTAGCATATAGCTATTGAGCTTACTTATTGCATATGCAATGTCAGGGTGAGTGAGTGTGAAAAAGATAAATTTTCCTATTAGTCGGCAAGGGTAGGTGGAATCAATAGTGAAAGATTGCATATTAATCAGAACGAGATGACTTTTGAGAAGCGTAGTTGGAGTAGGCTTGTAGTTGGCCATGCTGAATTCATATAGTATAGAGGTTGTATAATCATGTTGATGGAGAAAAAAGCCAAAGGATGACTTACTCAAATGAGACTCCTAGGTATTGTTTAATCTTGCCAAGGTCAGTCATGTTGAATTCCTTGTATAGAAAATGTTTCAGCTAGAAAACGAGTTTGAATGAACTACCAATTATGAACAAATTGTTAATATAAAATATGAAAATAAAGGTGTCACCTTGGTGATGCATATAGTACATATCTTTATATGACTTGTTGCATTTTAGACCAATTTGACATAGTACATCATCAATGCCATTATACCATGTCTTTGGGCTCTACTTGAGACTATAGAGTGACTTGTTGAGTCAATGTACTAAGTTTTCTTTGTCATGAGCGCAAAAGTCAAGAGGTTACCTCATATACACTTTTTCTTTGAAAAATCCATGTAAAAAAGTAGTATAGACATCTATGTAATGAATATCCCAATGCTTAATAGTAGCAAGAGCAATAGTAGTGCAAATAGTTGCCCACTGATGATAGGAACAAAGGTTTCATTGAAATCAATACCATGGTGCCATTCAAAGCCATGGGCCACCAAACATGCTTTTTTGATGGGAAGGTGACCTAGAAGGCTAGGTTTGATCTTGAAGGTCTACTTGTAAATGGTGCTATGCTTGTTTGGAAAAAATGGTTCTAAACCTCATGTATTGTTCTTTCATATTGAGTCCATTTCTTCTTGCATTGCTTGTCTCCATTCTAGATCATGTTTGGCTTGTTTGAACATGATGGTGGCTTGATCTTGTTCCATGGTTGCAACTAGGGGAAGAAAGGCGGTTGTAAGCATACAAATATTGAAGTCATCGGTGGAGAGGCATAAGTTGTATCTGTTGAAGCAAATGTTTTGTTGTTGCAAGCATTGTGAATGTTAACAGGTAGATAGTAGAGGAAAAGGGAAAAATAGGCCATGCATAGATTAGAGGAGTAGAAGGAAAGACAAAGTTTGGAATTGAATTAGGAGTGGAACTGAAGAGTGAACAAGGAGTAGAAGGGTTGAAGGTTGGGATGGCGAGATTAGGAGAGAGTAGAGGAGATAATGAAAGAGTAGTAGAGTGGAGTGCTAGAGGTGGATGGATAGGGTTGGACAAAACGTAGGGATTGAATGAGGTGGAATCTGGTATGGGTTGGATAGAAAGTGTATTGATAGGAATAGGGGAGGAAAAAGGGTTAGAGAGATGAGAAGGTTTTAATGGATTAAAGGATAGTAGTTTTAAAAAAGAAAGTTGAATATTGGAGAGACTCAGTGATTTCAAAAGATGAGAGGTAAAAATGTTGTTCATTGAATCTGACATCCTAGCTGATGAGAATTTTTTTAATAGAAGAGTGATAACAACAATGGACTTTACTGTGTTCATTGCAGCCTATGAGGATGGTAGATGTGAGTTTAGGATCTAATATTTGATATTTGGCATCTAGTATGTCCCCAGTAGGCTATGCAACCAATGACTCAAAGATGACCAAAATGGAATTTTATTCCTATGAATACTTCTTTTGGTATTTGAAATTTAGGACTTTAGTTAGATAGCAATTCTAGATATGGTTTAGTATTTGAACAACTTCCTCCCAAAGTGCATTTGGGATTTTGGTGTCATTTATTACATTACAAATGCCTTCAATTAAGGTACAATTTTTTCTCTTGCAATGTCGTTTTGATGAGGAGAATGTTGAGTAATTAGTTAGCGAGTAATGCCATGGAGGGTACAATAGTCTTTGAAAGAAGTAGAATTCAATATATTCACTTCCTCTGTTGCTCTCAAGGATGCATTATGATGCCAATACGTTGGTCTAATGTTTCTACTAAAGCAAATCAAAGTTTGAGCTTTGTTGGCAATAAAGTATAGCCAAGTCTTACGAAAAATTGTCTCTAAAGGTTAAAATATATTTTGTTGCCATTATGGGATGGAATGGATAGAAGGCTATAGAGATTGTTGTGGACTAGTTGCAACTTCCTAGTGGAGTAGTAGATACATTTCTTTGGGACCCAATCATGCTAGAGTTTGCTAAGCATTATGAAGAACAAATGTATTTAGTAAGTGGGATAGTATGCTATAAATTTCCTTGTGGTCATATGGTATAAATTTTGGAAGTTTACATGACGAAGGCATTGATGCCATAAGTGTATTATTGCATTTGATGGTCTCTACAAATGGTGGTCAGTAAGTGGGATAGTATGCTATAAATTTCCTTGTGGTCATATGGTATAAATTTTGGAAGTTTACATGACGAAGGCATTGATGCCATAAGTGTATTATTGCATTTGATGGTCTCTACAAATGGTGGTCAGTACACTACTAGAAATGGTGTCCAGGTCCAAAAAAATTTAATAATTTTTTGTTGACTACAATACTATATTGACATTTTGTTGATTTGGTACAAGCTAATAAAATGGTCATTGAATTTTTGTTGATTCAAATAGTACAACAACTTCATCATCAAAAAAGTAACACTTAGAAAGGAAAAGACAAGCTCTTTATATAAAAGGTCAAACAAACCATATGGGATATGTGAATCACTCATAGTCTTAATTCACATATTCCATATGGTTTATTCTACCTTTTACCACCCCATTTGTATAAAGAGTTTGTTTTTTGTTCTCTTCTATCACCAAAGTCACCTCTCTTCTATCACCAATCCCTGAGTTATGAGAAACAGGTATTATTTATTCTTAATAAATTATAAAGTTTAATTTTTTTTCTAATTGAATTATAAAATTTAATTTATAGTCCTATCTATGTGTCAATTTTTGCCTATGTGGCAATTTGTACTGAGTCGTTTTTTGACTTGCCAAGTGGCGGCCATTCATTGAGCAAATTTATAAATGAATTAATAATATTATTTTTTTAACTTGCTCACCATAACAAAATGGAGAATTGATTTTTGTTAGATACTATCCAAGACAACATGACCAAGGATACAAACGACATTATCACTTTTTTGTTAATTTTTTTATTATGGTAGTCATTATTTTTCTACTAGTGAAATAGACAAATAAACAAACCAATCAATCTACTACCACAAATGTGGCAAGCCAAGCCACTATGCAAGGAATTGTACTAGGATAATGTTTGAAGAAAGCATCATAGCCATGCAAATTCAGCTAGGGAATATGAAACACTATTTACTACAATCACAAGTACACCTTGCCAAGATCAATGGATAGATGCATGGTTAAGTGGCTCAATTTCTTATCGCATTCTCAAAAACTACAAACAACTTATTTTCAAATTGATCTATTGGGCACTTAAATTAAAAAAATTTATGAAACAACTTAATTTAGGTAAATTAACTTGATGTTCAATAGTCCTATGATTTTTTATTTATTTTTATATAGTATATGAGCATTAGGAATTTTTGAATATAAAAAGATGTGACAAATCTATTGTCAACAAAATTTAAAAGGACTTTTAAAACTCCTTTGTGTTAACCAAATGAATTATAGGTACTATGTTTCTAATCAAATTTGAACTAATGTTTCTAGAAAATAATGGCTTGTAATATAGATCTTCTTTATGTGTTTGCGAGGGACTTTTTAATGACTTTACAAACATTGAATTTTCCAAAGTCCTTTTCTTTTAGCCAATATATTTTTTTTCCAAAATGATTTTTTCTAAAGTATAAAATTTTTCAAGATCTACAAGCACTTGAAAAGCTAGGTACTTCTAGATTTTTTTTCAATTTGTTTCTTTTAGAATTCACTTCCAAGCATTTCACTTCTAAGCATTTTATTTACAAAAAGGACTTTTTGGACTTGGACTATTGCCAAAAATAAGCCACCCAACCATGAATACACCCCAATGGTGATGAAGATTCCAATATTGATCTCAACCTTGATCTCGCAGCACCACATGTCCAAGCCTACATCGACGCTTTTCAAAACGACCCTACACCACCAAACAAAGTTATTTTAATGCTTGCATTACATTCTTTGCCATTGAAGAAAAAATAATAATATTAATCCATTTATAAATTTGCTCAATGAATAGCCACCACTTGGCAAGTCAAAAACCGACTCAGTACAAATTGTCACATAGGCAAAAAATGACATATAGATAGGACTATAAATTAAATTTTATAAATCAATTAGAAAAAAAATTAAACTTTATAATTTATTAAGAATAAATAATACCTGTTTCTCATAACTTAGGGATTGGTGATAGAAGAGAGGTGACTTTGGTGATAGAAGAGAACAAAAAACAAACTCTTTATACAAATGGGGTGGTAAAAGGTAGAATAAACCATATGGAATATGTGAATTAAGACTATGAGTGATTCACATATCCCATATGGTTTGTTTGACCTTTTATATAAAGAGCTTGTCTTTTCCTTTCTAAGTGTTACTTTTTTGATGATGAAGTTGTTGTACTATTTGAATCAACAAAAATTCAATGACCATTTTATTAGCTTGTACCAAATCAACAAAATGTCAATATAGTATTGTAGTCAACAAAAAATTATTAAATTTTTTTGGACCTGGACACCATTTTCTAGTAGTGATTTGTTGT
The DNA here is from genome assembly GCA_950106755.1 of Climacium dendroides. Lineage (NCBI taxonomy): Eukaryota > Viridiplantae > Streptophyta > Bryopsida > Hypnales > Climaciaceae > Climacium > Climacium dendroides. Next base: position 49,732,550 of record OX467082.1, read on the forward strand.
TAAGGTAGAGGTTGCAATGTTATTATGCTAGTACAATCAATATAACTTTAGTAACTATAATTTCAGCCATGGTTGGCTTGTTTTTAGGCTTGCTTTTGTTTTCCTCTATATAGTCCTTTGGTTCTAATAAAATTGACTTCCTCTTATTTGTCACATATTTTTCTAAGTTGCAGCCTAGTTCTTCTTGTAAGAACATGCCTTCTTGCTTTGGAAATGAAGACATACGCTTTCTCCTTTTTTGTATTTGCTTGAAAGTTGACCAATTCATAAATAGACTATTAAAGGTGAGATCTACAAGATCTTTATCTAATGTGAGTATGCCTAGGTTTGCTAGTTGTATTACTACCAAGTTGATCACATGTAGGTGGTTCCCTACTTCCTTGCCTTGTAATAGTCTTAGAAAATAAAATTGTCCTTTCGGAAATAGACATTTGGACAAGCTTCTCATGTCACGTATGCTCCTAAGGCATTGCCAAATGTTTTGAGAATTATTGAGGTGAATAACACTAAAGATGATTGAGTCTCTTATTAGAAATATGACTATTTTTCCCGCACAAAATTGAAGTTGTTTTCTCATACTATATCAATGTTGGTAGCAAGTGTAATGTTGACCATGGATGCGTTGTTAAGTGCACGGATGGGTGGCGGCTTTACCATAAGTGCTTATATAGTTAGTGTGATCAACATTGCCTCATCCCCAATGTACCTAATGATATTGTGGTGTGGACGGTGGTCTAATCTTGATGAGATTTGATGAATCACCAAAGTGCTTCCTACATCAAATATCATCTTGACTTTATAGCTCCATATAATGTAGTTGGAAGGTCATATTAGCTTCATAGACTCATGTATATCTATGGTATGAGTCTATGAAGCTAATTAAATAAAGATTAAGCTCTAGCTTATATACAATAAGTTAAACCTAAACTAATGATTGAGTGTGGATGATATACATTTGTAGGCATTTGGTAAAGAAGTTGAATGCCTCATTCCTAGGCCTCCTTTAATTTCAACTACAAACCTAACCTTGAAGACAAACAAATAGATTTGTAGATCTAAAGATATTGAGATCAACAAATTTTGGGTTGAACTAGAATTCAAACAAAAAAATTTATTTATTTCTATGTGTTGTTTTTTCTTCCTACCTTGCCATGAAGAAGTTCAATACTTTGTTTAAACCCTAAAAAACTATTCTCTCTTTGAGCAATAATTTGAAGTTCAAATAAATTCCTATAAATTGAATTTGTACTTGATTTTTTGAAAGTTTTTGAGGACATGTAGTTTTGCAAAAGCTTTGTGAATATATAATTTTTGTTTCAATTTGATGTTGAGTGAAGAAGTTATGGGATTTTTTAGACAAAATTCAACTCAAGGGGCAAGCAAGGTTGTCAATTTTTAGTAGATGCATAGGCTGCGCTAGTCAAAAGGAAGAAGGTTGAAGTGGGCAAAGGCTGAAGGGCTAGGACCATTGGCCAAACCTTCAACATGTCAAAATCCTTGGAATTTCAAAATCATGGCATGTCTACATTATAAGAACCCCATATTTTAAATGATGTTTTATAATTTTAGGTGATGGATTTTAGGTGACGTCTAGTAGAACAACTTGTTTTTTTATGTCAACAATAACATCCAATGGAACATTTGAATGTTATATTGGACATTATTATTGATATAAAAGCTCAAGATGTTCCATTGAATGTTACCTAAAATCCATCACCCAAAATTATAAAACATCACATAAAACATGGGTTTCTTATAGTACTAAGCCTTTTTTCCATAAAAGAGGTCAAGCTTAGAGTTTTCAATGGAGGGGAACAAACGAGGAAGAAATTGAGAACACAAGTGACCCCTTTTCCAAAGCTTGTCCAAAGTATTAGCCTATATATTATTGCATATTCCATCTAAATTGTGTAGGAAGTAGAAGACTTGTTTTTTTCCAAAAAATTTTAGGTGACTTTGTGAAGCATTAGTATATCTTTTAATCTATCATTAGGATTTTCAAGTTTCAAAATTTTGTGGTGGCAAATGTGTTCAAAAAATTTCCCTACAAATGTTTATATCTTCCAATCTCCATAGTCAAATATTACAAAATATTTTCCACTTCATCTTCTACAAGTCTACTACAAGATTCTATAGTTAAATTTTCAAAAAAAACATTTTTGGGAAATTTTGATGAATGCAATGGTAGGGGCAATTTTGAGTGGTTTTGCACAAAAAGTGACCTTGGTCTTTAGAGGGTTAACCTCTAAAGTCCCATTGTCCCTGTGGGGGACAAAATAGATTTGGGGCATGCTCCTATTAGTTTGTTTTTTCATTTTGAATGAAGTGTTGCATAGTGGCGATATTAAATGTAATAGTGCTCCAAATTTCAACATTCATCCACGTGATGAATAGAAAACATCACATTAGCACATATCACATATCCATAATTCTATTTTCATCAACAATTTGGTAATTTCATCCAAGATTTTTTATTAATTTGAAATTTTTTAGCAATTTATAGGGGGGTTTTCAATTTTTTTTTCTATAGGCATGGTGCTAGGCAAAAACATTTGGTGCAATTTTGCTCCAAATTGCCAGAAAAAAATCACTAGTTCTTATGGTCTCAATATTTGTTGTAATCTTTTTAATCTTTTTGTGAAGATATAAAAACACATTAGCTTTCCAAAAATATAATTTTTATTTCAATCAGAGCCCGGGAGCAAAAGTTATGGAACAAAAAGCCCATTTTTTCACTTAGTGGGTAGAAAAAAAATTTAAAGTAAAAGAATTTAAAAATTTGTTCAGTATAGATTATATTTTTATGTACATGGTAAGCTTTGATTCATTCCATTTGGATTTGTTATAAAAAAGCTATGAACAATCTTGTTTTTTCAAGCAATTAGAGCATCTTCTTGAAAAAATAACTTGTAGAATTCATTTCTGATCTCAATTTTCACAATTTTTCAAAAAAAAAGTTTCACAAGGTTAAGATGTCTTGCTAGAACAATTTCACCGTTGAGATTAGTGTATTTCAATTCCATTTTAGAGCTATTTTAGAGCAATAATTTAGATTTTCCTTCAATCTTGAACTTATTTCTACCTAACAATTTTTTAATGAATGAAACTTAAGTGTTTTTAAATTTTTTTTTAAATTACTAGAATCTCAAATCAATATTTTATCATATAAAATTATAAATTCAAAATCAATAGAGCAAAAATGATAAGTTATGAAGGTTTAAAGCCAAATAATGTATTTGAGCAAGGTGCAAAAAATTTTGTTTTCTTCACATTAAGTACACATATCTTGCAATCTACGTGGTCTTGTAAAATTGTTGCCATACATTTTCATACTAGTTCAGTACAAGATTCTATGGTTAGATATGAAAAGAATTTTTTTTTTTAAATTTGTTTTGCTCATTGCTATACATATTGCAGTTTTGAGTGTTTTTGGGTGAAAAAAAGGCCTTGGGACTTTAGGAGTTAAGAATCATGAAGCATCATGTGATCAACCTAGTCATGTCCTTGAAGAAAAGACCAAAATTGCTTCTTCATAGTATTCAAATGCATTCCATTTGTTTCAAACAATTAAATGCATGCTTTCTTGGGAGTTGACTCAAGAATGATGTGCCACTATCATGAAAGTAGTGAGCCAAAAATTATGAGATTTCATGATTTAAATCTTCAAAGTTCAATATCTTTTCTACCATGAGTTGAAATGCTAAGAATAAAGCCCTTGCACCCCTCCTTGTAGAGAGCTTTCCAAGGGTACAAAAAAATGCAATTTGTGGATGCACAATTCTAGATATTTCATTGTAACAAACAAATCAAACAACCTCATTTAAGGTATAGACTAGTGTACCTTGTATTGTTGCCACAATATAATCATACTACTAAAATCATAAGTCCCTCCGTAATATCACAAATACTATCATTAATACTAGGGGCTCGTGCTTGCTATGCTACGCATTCATTGTATCACACATTAGTAAAATTTTGATATATTTGAATAGAATGCATGATAATGATTTCAATAAGTCTTTAAAATAATTATTTAATTATTCTATAAAAATATTTTCAATCATACGTACATAGAAGTTGTATTTTCACACAATGTGATATTATAGAAATAGAGTAGCAATTTGCAGTCACTTATGTAATATCACTTTTTACAAAGGGTGATATTATAAAAATAATATAGTTGTTGCAATTAAGGTGATATTAAAGAGGATCCATAGGATGATATTATAGAGGTAGCAAATCCATTGCTTCTCTTGGCTTTACACTTCTTTGCACTTCTATGATTTTGTGCTTTTGTGAGCTTTGAGCTTTCATGATTTCAATTTTCTATTGCTACTACCAAATGATTTTGAGAAATTTATTCAACTAAAGCCATTTTGGATTCCACAACAATTAAATTGTTTACAAAGTTTTTGAGATTTAAAAGTTTTTCTTTTAAATTCTTCAATTTGGATTGTCATTTTTTGTAACAATGGAGTCAAATTTCTAATGCATTCTAATGTATGCATATCTTTACCATTGCATATGTTTCATTCATCATTCAATAAATTTCTATTGTACATTTCAATATATGCTTACTTATAAAAAAAATTATACAAAGATTTTAGTCATTTTTATTTGAAGATTTATTGAAATTTGTGTTTTGCATTCTATCTAATACATAAAAATTCTTATAAAATTCTAATGATGAATGCGAAGCATAGCAAGCGCCAACCGCTAGTATAAAATTAAAATATAAGTAGTTGTTTAATTTTTTAATTCATTAAAGCTTTGAAATTCAATATCTTTCAAATTATAGGTTCAAACACCATGAAACAAAGTCCATACACCCCTTCTCATAGAGAGCTTTCCAATAGTACTAATAACGTGATTAGGAGACACATGATTGAAGAAATCTCACCGTAACTAAAAAACAACCTAACTTAAGGTATACATTAGGAAAGAAATGAAGCCATAAAAATACTATTTCAGGGTTGTTCCCTAAGTTGTGAACCAATGTCCTCTTGGTCAGAATATTAAATTATTTAATCATAAATAATATATTTTAAATATTAAAAATAATTAAATATATTCTAATATGGTAGTGTTCACGCTAGTTCAAGAGCCTACATGTGCTCTATATATTTTGTACAACAAAACTGTTGACCTTAAAAATGTCCCAAGAACTTGCAGCCCTTCCAAAGCTTCATTTTGTTTCTAATGGAATAAGTGCATTTTGAATCCAATTCATACTTGTGGATTATGCAACTATTCTATTATGTTGAACTTATAAAAAATTTATTTATTTATTAGACATACAACTTACAAACATAGACTTAGTGCCATTTGATGGCTAATTAGGAATAGAGGATAAGGATATAAAAAGAAAAAACTGATCTATTTTGTATCTATGTTTCTTTAAAAGTCATATATAAGACATTTTTAGTCCTCTACACCCTTATTCAATTAATGTTTCATTCCTAAAAGATCACATTATCCCTTCATTGGACTATAAAAAAAAATTGGCTAGGATTGGCACATCTTTACCCAAATATTTAACTACTTCCAAAAAATGATGTTAAATTGAAATTATAAATATTTATTTATTTTTATTTTTCTAAAAACAAATTCTAAATTTTTTGACATCCATTGCTAGAATTGTTTTTTATTGAATTGATCCTGCAAATACAATACTTAAATTAAAGGCAATACCAATAATTATAATTATGATTATATTTTTTAAAATTTTTAGAGGAACATTTTAGTTGTTTAGTGATATATAAAATAAATAGATTGAAATGAAGAGATTTTAAAATTTGTGCCCAATAGCAAAGTCATGATTCTTGAATTCCAAATAAAAAATTCTTAATCCACCTAAAAGATTAAGGCATATTTTTTTTCGTCAAAACCACTCAAAAGTGCCATTTCTAATGCAAAGAGAAAAAAAAGATTTAATGGATTTTTTGGCATATCTAGCTCTAGAATCATGTAGTAAACTAATGTGAGAATGTGCGGTAAAATTTTAAACATTCCACCCACACAGTATGAAAGATAAATGCATTTAGTGAACAAATCATTTTTTTGGCATTGTGGCAAACTAGTTTATGGCACTTTAAATCATTTTAACTTTAAAATTTTGCACTATAGATTTTAAATTAAATATTTTTTTATCTTTTATCATCAAGATTTGAGTTGAAATAATAGAAAAATAAAAGTTAAGAAAGTAAGGTGATTTTCATTCTTAAAAAATGTTGAATAGAAGAAAATATGTGATATAGGAAAAAACTAAATCATTAATAACTCTAATATGGGATTAAAAAACACTAATTCCAATGGCAAGATTATTCTAAAAATTAAAGTTAAGCCTATGGAACTTTTTGTTTTTAATAAATGTGAAAATTGAGCTCCAAAATAAATCCTATACATTAATTTTCAATAAGATGGTCTAATTACCTGCATTACAAATCCAAATGGCATGAATAAAAGCATTCTACATAGACAAAAATACAATCTATGAAAAAAACAAATTTCAATTTTTTGTGGATTTTTTTCTACCCACCGAGTTTCAATTTGAGGCTTATAGTTGTATAACTTAAAAGTGGTCATTGTTGAAGACTACACATCATGTGCAATAGTTTCTTCACAATTCTAAGCAAAAGCATTAGAAAGGCAATTATTGCAAAAGTCATAATAAAATTCTTTCAATTTTCACTATAATTTTTAAAGGTTTTTTTACTATATTTTTACCAAAAATGCTCCAAAAGTGCCATTTCTAATACAAGTACCAAATATTAGAAAAAAATCATTTTTGAACCCCATTTAACCATAGCACCTTGTAGTAGATTGTTTTGAGAAGATGTAGAATTTTTTTTCAAAATTTCCACCATGGAGATTGCAAGATATTAGCGTTTGATTTGACAAAAAATTCTTTTTCTAGCCCTACAAAAATTCAAGCAACTGCACTTCACAAGGTTACATTTGTATGAAAAAATGTTCATATTGGTGGTGTTTCTTAGGGTTCATTTTTCAAGGCAAGTTAGCTACATGCTTGAAAATTTTCAAATCATTTGGATTTGTACAACATATAGGAAAAAAATATTAAGAAGAAAGAAGTAGAAAATAAATCAAATTACTAAATTAGTTATAGATTTTGAAAAATGCCAATTCTAATGGTTATAATGTTGCAATAAACAATCTACATCCAATGTTTTTATTTTTTTCTAAAATATTGAAAATTGACTTAAATAAAGGACTTCAAAGTTTGCTTGGGAGTAGAGAATCTATAACCATCCACAAATTTAAACTCCTCATAATTTTCATGTCATTAATCAAAATGGAATGATTCAAAGTTTTCTACTTATGTATAAATCTAGAGAACCAATTTCAAATTTTTATTTCTCAAGAAAGTGATTTCTTAAAAAAAATTGAGGCCCAAAGATCAATGAAAATTACATATCATGCAATAACTTTTTGACCATGTAGTCAAAAGTTATGAAACTTATTGGGCCTTAAAGCTACTCCTTGGGGCACATCGTGTGTAAAAATTTCAAAGAAAGGAAATAAAAATTCCATTTGTAGTGAGTTGCCCAAAATTACTATGTTATCCAAAATGCAATTTGGTCCTATGGGATTTAACACAAGCATTTTAGTAAATTTACTTTATGAAATTTCATATTTTTTATTTTATTGATTCATTATATTATCCCTAAATTTCCAAATGTCTCCTTGAAGGACAATTGAAGGTTTAATTTGGTTCCTATTATGATATCAATTTTTGGCATGATTTTTGAATTTTTTTATACAATAGAAAAGAAAATACATTTTATGGAAAAATAATATTCATTTGAATAAATGCTTGCAAGTATAAGCTATGCCACAAAAAGCCCAAAATAATTGAGTTCTAGCAACAAATTTTTGCTTAAAAGTTTGAAATAATTTTTTAAAATTTATTTCTTATAGATTGTGTTTTTGTCTACAACATGATTCATTCATTCACCCATTAGCTTAGATTGTTTGTTTGTTTTGTTTGTTTGTTACGGTGAGATCTCATAGACCGTAAGTCTCTCTCAATTGCATGCTTGGGACCATTAGAAAGCTTTTGGCAAGGAGGGATGCACAAGCTTTCATCACAAAGTTTAAACCCTACGGTTTGTTAATAGTTATTATGTAGTTATCATTGTTTCATGGGTTCGCACGTTAATTACAATTTATCGCATCATTACAATGCATTATTTCACATCATTATTGCATTGTTATAATGCATTACTTGCAATTGCATCATAAGGATGCAAAGTAATGCATTGTAATGATGTAATAACTTGTAATTAATGTGGGAACCCATGAAACAATGATAATCACATAATAATTGTTGACAAATTGTAAGATCTAAACTTTGTGATGTTGTTTCATGTCATTTGGACCTACAATGTAAAAGTTATTGAATTTCAAAGTTTTTACAAGTAAGAAAATTTGAAAATTATTATTTTTTTTATTGTGGCAATGGTACAAGGTATACTAGTTTCATTGATATTGCAATTGTTCTTTGGAGTATAATGGAAACCTTGACGTTAATCCCTTATACCACAATCTTTGTAGTGAATTTGTAAGGCAATTTATAAAGTCTTGAATTATTGTAATATTGTTGAGCTCGGACTTGCAATGTAAGGTATCTAATTTGGAGAGTGGTTTTACAAAATCAAAATTGAAGAAAATATGCAAATAAAAAAAAATTTATGAGCAAAGAGTTACTGTGTTCAAAATAGCATGTGTAATTACATAAATTCTATTCAATAAAATAATTTTACTCTTATTATTGAAAATAATCTAATGTAATCTAATATAAAATTTATGAATATAATAAATAAATTTAAGCCTAAATATCTTCTCAGCTTTCAAAGGTCAAAATCATATTTTTATTAGATATTTTATATTTTTATTAAAATATTACAATTGTGGATGATGTGGGTGAAGGAACATACAAATTATATATAAGCAATAGTCATGGTTGCACTTCATTTCATGACTTTTCATGACCAAAGCATGTCTAAGTGACTCTTCACTCTTAATGTACCTAATAATTGTCAATTGTCAATTATAGAATAATATATATTACCAAATGGCTAAACTAGTTTTGATATAAATGTTGTCATTGGAATTTTTATATTAATAAATTAATGAATTCCAGATAATATTATAATATTATAAATTCATTAAATAGAATAATGATATAGAAATTTTAAAAATCAAGTAGTTCAAAGGACTAGAGACCTAATGTATGGTAGATGAAAAAGTATGTAAAAGAATGCCAAACAAGGACAAAAAATTAGAGCCACTTCACACTATGGCCAAAGGTCGAGAGGCCATGGATTTCTACCAATCAATCTAAGAAAACGAAAGTTCAGCCTCTCTACCTTTTACACTAGAAGGCACAAGTCCAAAGGTCAACACCCTTCAACTACCTACATGACAACGGACTCTCAAGGGAACTTTGGGTCGGCTAAAAATGAAAGGTCCAAACTATGGCCAAGAGGCTATCGACTTATGACAAGATCTCAACCATTAGATTTCTAAGAGTTTGGACTTTGGCTTGGCCTTTAGAAGCTTCACACTATGGCCATCAAGTTGAGAGGTTGTGGGAGTTCATTGCTAAGGGTTTGAAAAGCTTCACATGATGTCTGGCCGAAGGCTCTAACACCTATTGTTTATTGCCTATTTATTACTCATTTATTTGGACCCTCAACAAAGTTTGACTACTTAATTCTGAGGCCTCTCAACTTGGATGACCATAGTGTGAAGTGCCCCTAAGTCATACAAAAGTAGTTGTCTGGAAAAACAACAAACTATAGACTTTTTAATCATGTGTCTTTAAAAATTCTATTGTTTTTATTGAATAGTTTTAATCATAATGACTTTGAAAGTTTGTTAAGTTATTTTGTTTATATTTCTTTTATAAATGCACCCTATATGTAATTTACCAAAGTTTTTTTTTTTTTTTTTGTGTTATTAGTGGCAGCCAAGTGAAGGTTTTGGAATACTATGTCTAGCTAGCATAGGAGACCTTGGCAACAAAAAATTTACACTCATCTTGGATTCATAAAAGAATAGTCAACAAAATAGACATTGCAAAATAACTTAAACTCACATCTCAATGTACTCTTGCACTTGTGTCCTCGTGATTAAGACACCATAAACCAACATTTTTATGATTATACATAACAATATATCCATTGCATAAAAAATTGGTATGAAGGTCTTATGGTTGTTGCATGACATCAGTGTACCTGGATGATAAGGAAGTGGGAAAAAATCAAATGGATGTGGTTAACGTTAGTGAGTTACAAACATGGTCTCAAAAATAGAAGGCATATGACAAAGTACATAAAGATGTATCTCTCCCTCACTTCTTCATTTAGATGTCGTACAACACCTCCAATGTTGCATTTTAGTGCCACCCTATGCTTTACATTAAATCTTATTCATTGTCCCAATGCAACAATAAAGCTTTTTACATGTAATATATATCATCATCACAAAAAAGACCAATGACATAAGCAATAGAGATAGATATATTATCTTCATTGTTAGATATCCAACTCAATTAGTTTAGAGAAATGGTACAATAAACTTTTTTTTGTCCTTTAGAGGGATGTTCGTGGAACCTTGTTGAAGTGCATTTGGTGGCAATAAAGATCAACTCTTTGTGCATGAGATTACTCATTGTTTTTGTCATTGGCGATTATGAAACTTCATTGGATAGGTCAAAGGGTGTTTTGGATTGTTTCATGGGTATGGAATTGTCATATATTCTATGCACCTTTCTTGAGCTGCAACACTTCATATTTTGGTATGTGATGTTCTAAGAGATGATAAGGCTATTAAGCAATTAAAGTCACTCATGTTAAGTTGGTGAAAGGATAAGGTAAATTTTGTGTATGTCAAAAAAATATTCATTTTATAGATATTTTAGGTCAATGGGTGATTGCAAGAAACACTTGTATTATTTTCTGTCACACGTTGCGGGCTGAGTTGTTTTTTGGCCATAACTTTTGTCTTTTAACTTAGAATGACTTAAGATTTACAAGGAAGGTACTCATGACTATCCTACAACTTCCTTGATTTTTTGGTAATTTTCAAAAATAATTTACTATCCAAAAATAGGCCCGAAATAAATGTCACACTTGCCAATTTGGAGGTTTTTAGTACTTTTGAGTACCTTTTTCATATACCCTACATCAAGAGAATTATATGGAGTTCTTCCTTACATATAAATACAACTTTTCACGGAAGGGTTTTTAAAAATAATTAATTTTGTGTGGTGTGGAAGTCTATGAAGAGAGCTTCCTTCTGCTTGCATTTTGAAACATATAAAATATTATTTTTGTAAGTTTTTTGGTGAATGACCATCTTCATAAAGTTCTTAAAAATGTCCACTTTTTATTTTTTGTATTTACTTGTTTTTACTATTTTTAACTAATTTTCACATCAAAAATCCTATTTTCTTGAGATTTGGTACTTTTCAAGTTCTCCTAGTTAGAGAATTTTCCTACACATTTCCTTCCCTGCAAACCTTCATTTTAGAAGTATATACATAATTCATATTTTTTTAATTTAAAAAAAATTAGTTTTCTATTTTTAAAGTACTACAGAAGAAAAATCATGAGTACTGTGAAAACGCAACAAAATCGACAGGTGTTTCTTGCAATCACCCCAATGATCATCTAATTGTATTTTTGGTCATAACTTTTGTAGTCAATGAACAAAATGTCAACATTGGAAGAAATTGGAGTTTCTTCAATTTAAATTTTTTTGTGTTTGCATTCTTTTATCCATGTAGATACTATAAGAGTGCTTAAGCGGGTACACATAATGTTTTCAAGTAGGTGGGTAGTTAGACATATAGGCATAAGGGATTATTTAGTTGCAACAATCGTTACAAACAATTGTTTGGGCTTCTTAGGGTTGTAATTGATGATTTAGTAGATGATTGCATTGTCGAGGTTGTTTCGGGGCACTATAGACATTACATCATTCCACGGCAGTTGAAGAAGGTTCAATTGTAGACAAGACATGAAGTCTGTATTGAGATAATTAAAATCATCTTACAAAAACTTCTCATTGTAAATGTTTTATTGGAGGGATTTGTATTGCAGATCCTATGCTTGCTACTTTTGTTTTGTGAGGATGATGGTTGGTGGGCATATATAATTTTTCTAGAGACTCTTTCCCATGATCTCTTTTTGCATCCTTTGATTGAATGAACATGAAGGCCGAATATTGAAGGTATTTTTTGCAATGTCTTTCATTTGGAAAAATTAAATGAAGTCCCCTAGAACAAGATGTTAGTGCCCCTAAAGGACAATGGACTTACATTCAATTTCTCCAATAAAATAAAAATCTTAAGAAAAAACCCACAATTAGAGCATAACAATTTGAAACTAAAAAAATTATTGTGAATATTACAAATATTCAATTTATTGTTGGAAACATTGAAGGTGATCGATATACAACATTGTATAGACTACAAAATAAGATGAATATGAGGTATTTTCACCTTTAGGCAAAAAGCCCCCTAAAGCTGGCCGATGAGGAGTGTATGGGACCTCTAATCTATATTGCCTTTTAAGCAATGGATTTAACAATGTTTTTGGTCAATATTATTAAGTGAATAATACCCCCAAATCACCCAAAAATGTGTCCTACTCTGTGAAAATTACCTATACATACTTTGAGAGATTAGGGTAAAGTTCTTATTAAGTATAAACTTTAACAAAGTCCTCCAATTTGGACCTAAAATGGGCCAAATGGGGTACTAAAAAACAATCATAGCACACAATCATCTACTACAAACATCCAATTTTTCACATGCATTGACCTACATGCATTTCATCAAGTCCTTAGATCCAACGCTATCACATTTATCCATTCCTTTTAAGCAAATTAACATCTTTCTCTCATTTGATCATGCCCACTTCAATTCTAATTTTAGTTTATTTGAGTAGCACTATTGCGCTTGCCCTAAAACCCTAAAATGTCAAACTCACATTCATTCATTTTTTTAGGCATTCAAAACATACAAGCTCATAAAAAATACATTCAAACATACAAGGCAAAACATGTATTGTAATCATCTTTACATATAAATTTAGTTGGAAATCATAAGAACAAAAAGAAACACAAAACAATTCACCGCCAATAAGGCAACTAACCTCCGTCTACAAAAATGGCTGTCATTTTTTCATTTTAGCTTCAAATGAGGTGATCTTAAGCTTTTTGAAAAGTTAGCTTTAGGGCCCATCATTCCTCTAAAATTTAGCTCAATCCACCATGACATTCTTCTATTAACGCCCACCAAAGTTGGTAGTCTTCAATTTATAAGGCAATTGACCTCTTTGCACAAAATTGATTGCCTCATCCTCGCTCAAGCTCCAAAGTGGCGAGCTATAGCTTTTTGAAAAGCTAACTTTCCAAGCTATATCCCATCCAAATTTCAACTCCATCCACCTTGCCGTTCTTTTGTTGTTGCTCACCAAAATTGGCAATCCTTTCCAATCCCCCAAACCCTAATTTTCTTCCATCAATCTCCATTCAATCTTCCATCAATCTCCATTCAATCTTCCATCTCCTCCATTTTCACCCATTTTTCTGCAAAAACTTGTGAACATACTAGACAAATTGTCCTATATGTTTTCTTTCTTCAATTTCTCACAAATCATGCTTAAAACATCCATAAGTTACTACCTTATTCATAAAATACACCATATATAAAAAGGTGGGGAGAGATAGAGCTTCAAATCCTAATTCTACTTATATCCAAGTTTCTCATAGATTAATTTTTCTAACTACTTTTATCCCACTTCAATTTACTATTAATTTGTTAAATTATTGAAAAACATGACAAATTAGTGAAAATTGCACTAAATTACTATAAATGTGTTAATTTAGTATTAAACTCCTCAAACTATTGTAAAACCTCTATTTTGATGTTTTTTCACTAGTTTAATATTGCCCTCACTATTTTTAGTGTTCTAATAGTACTTTTGGTTTTACTAATTTTTTTTGTGTTTTTTCTTGTTTTTTTTATTTTTTGTGGTTTTCAATTTAATTTTAATTTCATTTCCTTCTTCTAGTCTTTTGTTTTTAATTCATTTTTGTTTTTTTTGTTTTTCCTATTTTTTTTGGTTTGCCACTTACTTTTAGTTTCATTTTCTACTTGTATTCTTTTGTGTTTAATTTATATTTGTCTTTTTCATATTTTATGTTTTTTCAGTTTGCGATTTAATTCTAATTCCATTTCCTACCCATTGTATTTTGATTTTATTTTGTTTTTTCATTTTTGTGTTTATTATCTTTTTGGTTTTCTAATTAATTCAAATGTCATTTTCATACTTCATAGTATTTACGTTTTCATTTTAGCACCATTTTACCATTAGCAAATTTGGTTACTCTACCAAATTGTGCTTAATATCTTTTTAGTTTTAAATCCCTATTTTTTTTAACATTTTTCCTTCATTTTTTATTAATGGCAACCTCTAGATTTTTACCCTAACCTCTCCATGTTCCTATTCCTATGTACTAAAAATTCCCCAACTAGTGATTGTGGTTTAACCCCTAAAAAAGGACCATTGTCCCTTTGGGGGACAAATGGGATTTCGGGCAAGTACCTAAAGGCTGAATTTTTGTCATGATTTAAAAAAAAATTTGAATATAAAAAAAATTATTAGCTTCATGGGAATATATATATTTTTCAATTGATACTTGGGAACAAAAGTTATTCCCAAATAAGTTCAAAACAGGGGAGAGGGGGCAATAAAAAAATATTTCAAAATTTAAATTTTAAATTTTTGCTCTCTCATAGATTATAGTTTTGTCTACATGGAGCATCTTTCTGAAAAAATAATTTATAGGATTCCTTTCTAAATGCAATTTTTACAATTTCAAAAAAATCTACATGGTTTAGTTTGCTTTCTAGAACAATTTCACCTTGGAATTAGCACATTTTAATTCCATTTTAGAGATATTAATAATAAAAAATTCTTGTCTATTTCATACCTACTTCTACTTAATAATTTTTTTAAGAATGAAAATTAAGTTTTTTTGAAATTATTTTTTTTCCTAAACCCTCAACTCAATTCCCCGCTATAAAGATTTAAACCTCACAACTTTGTAGTGCAAAAAATTTAAGTCAAGAAGGTTCAAAGTCAAAAAATCTAGTCCCGCAATGTGTTGAAAAACTTGTTTTTTCACTTCAAATGCAGATATTTTGCAATATGTGCAGTCAAAATTTTGAAATTTTTTCTATACATTTTCATACTAGTTAAGTGTAAGATCCTGTGGTTAGATGTGCAAAAAAAAAAAATTTAAAATTTTTTACACTTTGCTATAGAAATGGCAATTTTGAGTGTTTTTTGGCAAAGAAAAGGTATAGATCCTTTAAGGTTTAAAGGTCACTAAAAGATGCATCAAAAAAATATTAGAGTTTGACTTAGGAGATGGTAGAACTATAAAAAAAAGTAGCAGTCATGGGTGTGACTACTGTTCTGATTGTTCAATAATGTAATGCTAAGGTACCTTTACCCAAATGAAACAAGAGTCGTTTATGGAACACCTAGAAGAAGTCCTAAACTAAAGCACAAATGAACCCAATGTTGACAGGTGAATTTCCATAAATGTCACAATGAAGGGGGAGGGGGGTGCGTTGACCTATAAAAACAAGTGTGATTCAACTTAAGGTTTTATGGTGTTTTTGTGTTTATTTTTGTGTTTGTCTATTGTCTATAATAAGTGCATCTACACACTTGTTTTCACAAATTCATATTATATTTATACAAGCTTGGAAAAATGCAAAATCAATTTTGTTGGTTTCCTAAACCATTAGGAAGCGAACATCATCTTATTCTGTGTCTGCCCTCAAGATCTCCAAAATTTGCAAATCTTGAATGAGTGTCACCTTTAGGTGCTTCTGCCTTGGTTAGCATACCGTACCATGGACCATTTGTAAAGTTCTAAACTGAAACTGAGCATTTTGCTGTAAAGTTTCTATTTCCCCCCTCCACAGACCCTGCTCCGTCTGCGCTTCTTTACTCTTTATTACCGTACCCCATTTTGTCAAGACGGTCTGTCAAGCAGGGAAAAAATTTGACACCGTAGCCGAATTTCTAGGGGACACCCTGGTTTAAATTTTGGGTGTCAAAAGGGCACCCTCGTCCAATTTTTGGGTGTCCCTAACTTTCCATACATTTGTTTATTTTTTTTGCTTAGATAGAATATTCTCAATTTTGAAAAATATGTAATATCAATATAAAATTTTGGTTACAAATGAAAAGAGTCACTACATATCATAGCTTGCAAAACAAATCAAACCCACAAGTGGTGACCTTTCATGGCACACCATTTAATCCAAACTTGTTCAAAGTCAATGGCTTCTATGGGAATTTTTGCCATTGCAACTCTCATTTTTGCCTCCAAAGTCTCCAATACTAACCTACATCTTAAAGTAGACTTAATATGATTTTGAGTCGAAAATCCTCTCTCACAAGAAGCTGTGCTAGTAGGAATTACAAGAACAGTTTGCTACAACTTTGTCATGTGAGGATATCTTCCAACATAATCTAAATTGGAAGAGTAAACCATCCAAGCTTGATGCATTTTCAAAACACTACATGAAATTTGAAGAGTATCCAAAAAACCTTGAAGCTTAGATTTTAAACCACGTTCATCAAGAAAATTCCCTCTGTTGGTACAGAAGTGCCCAATAAAAATTTGAAGCCATAAAGAAGCATTTCGGTGAAGAAGTGCCAAGTCTGGTGTAAAAGAAATGGGGCTAAATAGCTTAGCTGCATTGAAGACCTTCAAATTTGGAAATCGTTGTTGCAATGAGTCTATCACTTTGAGTGCATAAGCTTGTGTAATCACCTTACACCCTTGTAAGGTGCCATCACCACCAAATTCAACTGCATGAGGCAATGGTGCATAATGCAATATATGTGAATGCACTTATGTGGAGTCTTGGAAATGAATTTGACCACCTCTAGAAATGTCCAAAAAATGTGCCACAAATTTTGTATTTGTATCGAACTCCTCATCTTCATCCACCAAATTTTTTTTTAACAAAGATCGTGTTGTAAGCTCACCTGCGGGCTGGCGGCCAGCTGTTGGCTGCCGACTGCCAGCGCCTAGCAGTCCCGACCCCTAGCCCGCCTTAGCCAACGCCTAGCGGCCAGGCAACAACGGCCAGCGGGTGCCGAATGGATAGCGCTGCAACGGGGTGCCTGCCAGCCTATGGCCATTTTTAGTTGGTGGAGTGATTTGTCTAGTTAATTCCGTTAACGAACGAGGCCTGCCTAGTTCACTACTGCGGGGTGGGGGGACACCCTAATAAATTTTTGGGTGTCAAAAGGACACCCTTGTGAAATTTTCGGGTGTCCTCGGAGACACCCATTTGAGATTTGGGTGTCTAGGGACACCTTCGGACCCCCACTGCCCCCAGGGTGTCAATTTTATACCCTGCGCGTCAAGTCGCCCGCCCTGCTCCTAAGTCCCAACTGGGGAGAGCAAGGAGACCGTTGTTGTTCAAAAGCTTGTCACTTATTGTCGAGTTCCTATTTGGGGACGAGGCAAGTCTGGTTTGATTAGAAACAGTGAGCCTGTGGGGCAGCTGGCAGAATGCAAAAGTCCACGTTCTCCGCATGACTAATCATGTTCGTTATCCAGATGACCTTCGTTCTCCGTTCCCATCACGACGAAGTTCTATGGTACCAATTATTCTCACTATCCCTGAAATCGTGAGAAAGCCAACTGGGAACTCATTTCTCAAGCCAAATTTCGCGGGCGTTGACTTGGGCCATCGGAAAGGGAATGGGGAACTCCTTCCGCAAACCGACACAAAGGAACCGGAACTGAAGGGGGGGCTTGGCTTTTATAGAGAAGCCTTGGGTGGCACTTTCGGTAAACACAATAATTCAAACGCTGAAGTGGTCAGGGACTCACCGGTCACACAGCCCACTCTCTTCACCGTAGCACATGCCCTGGATTGGATCTTCTGGGGTGCTGCTTTGCCCTCCTCAGGGAGAAACACTGGGGAAAAAAACAACAATGCTTTTTCTTGTCCCACAAAAAAACATGAATGAGATGGGTAGGAAACTCAAAAGAAATGCACCCCAAGTGGTTTCATGATTTTATGACATTTTAGTAATATTTTGCAAAATTTTCAATTTAAAAAACTCTGGATAGCCTACACTTAACGACTAAGACTCACATTGAATGAACACCCTTGGAGAACAAAATGTCCCAACAACCTTACATTGGTTGCTTCAAAAAAACTCCTTATTTCTCATTGCTTGCATCTAAAAATGTTAATTTTCTTACATTTGTTCAATATAGGCTCTTTGAACTAATCTTTACAAATATTCTATAATTGAAGGGATATACTCTAATTTTAACATCATGTACATTGTTACGTGCTAAAATTCACAAGCCAAAAATCTCATAACTAAAGTAGTTGAATCCAAAATAGCCACTTTTAATTGCCATGAATAGCTCAAAGGTCAAATTGATGAAATCATTAGTCTCCTCTAAAAAAACCTACTCAACTTATTTAATTTTTTAGGCACTCAAAAGTCATATGAAAGTTTCAAGCAACCACTCAAAAAATTATAAAAGTCTTCTTAGATACTTGGTAGATAAAACTATATTTGAAAGAAGGTTTGACTTTTACAAAGTTCAACTAAAGAAGGAAAAGATATACAAGTTGATGGAAGGTGTATGTCTATTATACAAATAAAAAATGAATAATACCTAGGTGAAAATTTAAGTATATTTTTTTACACCCTCAATACTCTTTGAATCAAACTACCACTATCAAGATAATACTGTAGCCTCTATGTAATTAATTGATATAATTTTGATATTTTGTATGTAGGTAAAGTTTGTTCTTTCTAATAAGATGGAGTCAAAGAAAATAGATATTGTAAACTTAAAAATAGTATAATCAACCTTACAGTCTATTCCCTAATTGGTTGTTGCAATTTGAACTAAGATTATAAAGGTTTGATTCTACTTTAATCAACCATTTTAAAATCATAGCAATAGAGGTCATAGTTGTTAATCCTATTTTTCTATTGTTTCGAAGTTCATGAGATTGACAATAACCCTACTATTAGTGTGAACTCCACCTATTATTAGGTCTATAGTAGGAGCTCTAGGATCCACAAAAATTTCATAAATTTCTAAAGATTTAGTCTTTTCTTATCAATGAGGTATTCAAATCACTTCTATACTTAAAGTAATATTGCTAATAGTTGTTTTATACTAATTTGTTGGTGAATTTATTAAAATTTGTGAAAACATTATAAAGTTCTATTCCAACTACTAATTCTTATTCATAGATCTTTATGTTTAGGTGGACCTTGGGCATTTATTTTGAGTTTATTTTTTTGCAGGTGTTTGACAAAAACCTTGGTAAAGTTGTTTGGGGTTACCACTAGCAAAACACTCAAAGGGATAATAACTTTTTGTAGTATAGGTATGTGTTTTGACTCTAAAGGTATTTGTTTAAGGGCCTTATTTGCTTTTCTTTCCAAGTCATTTCTATATTAGGATCAATCAATTTTAGGACTGATCCTATTGGTTGTAAGTAATTACAATAATTTAAAGGGTTTTGCAGTAAATTAGTGCAATAATTTGACATATTTTTTAGTAAATTAGTGATTTTACAATAAATTGATGTTGGATGAACGTGGTTAGGGAAATTAGTTCATTAGGGGAAGTGGATATAGGCAAAATTAGGATTTACAACTCTCTCTCTTTCAATCTCTCCCAAATTTTCAATTTTTTTCGTGTGTGTGTATTTTTTAGAACAATTTTGTGGTTTATGGGCATTTTAAGGATAAATTATTAGAGATTATGATAGGAAAATATTAGAAAAAATTTGTAGAGTACGTTTTCACTATTTTATGGAAAATGGGTAGAAAATAGAGTTTTCTAGATTAGATGGAAATTTGCTTGAAAGTGATGGAGAAAGTTGATGGAGACTTGGATGGCTAACTTTGCAAGCAACAGAGGAAGTATGGCAACACGGATTGAGTTGAAAATTGGTAGGAAGGTGCATTTTAAAGGTGTCTTTTTCAAAAAGCCTAGGCTCATATCATTTGGAATACAAATGAGGTAGTGGTGGGTATTTTTATGGAGGAAGGTTTGTTGCTTCAAGATTTTTGAAGTTGAAACTTTGAAGAGCAATAGTGGGAGCATGACAATGCAAATTGAGTTGAAAATTAGTGGGAAGGTGCACCTTGAATTTGGCTTTTTAAAAAGCCTATGCTTGCTTGATTTGGAAAAGTGTTGAAGCAATTGAAACGTTTTTTGTGAAAAGAGGTCAATTGCCCTATAGTGGAGAATTGGGTTGTGTCCTTTAATATTCTTGTAATTCCAAATGATTTAAATGTAATAATAATAACAATCCATCCTTGGTCTTGCAAGTTTGAGTGTATTTTCTATGAACTCATATGGTTTGGATATTTAAAAAGAATGTATATTTAGTGGGTTCTATTTTTTAGGGTTTTTAGAGCACGTGTGAAAGTGCTACCCAAATTGAGTTAAAACTAGGGTTGGATTGTTGAAATGATCACCTAGAGGTAAAAGTTCAATTGCCTAAAATGAATGGTTGAATGTGTAGCATTGGATCTAGGGACTTTAGTGAAGTGCATGGGTCATTCATTGTATGGTTGCTTGTAGGTGTTGATGTATGATGTGATTATTTTTCAAGGTGTAATTTAGCTCATTTACAGTCCAAATTAGGCGTTTTATGGAGGTTATCCTATCCTTTTGAAATATGTGTTAAGATGATTTGAGAATTTTAGGGCACCTAAGTGGGGATACCCTAAATCCTAAACCCTAAACCCTAAACCCTAAACCCTAAAACCCTGTCCTCTTTTCACTTAAGGTTGTTTATTTAAAAATTTACCAAAAAACACCTTAGGAGTCCATTGCTTAAAAGGCAATCTAGGTTAAGGTCCTTTATACTTACCACCGGCCAACTCTAGGGGATTTTTTTCCATCACGGTGAAAAACTCTCGTAGAATTGATGCATCTGTTGAGAAGAAGTGTCTCTTCTAATTTGTAGTACTAAATGTTTTGATTGACTTTGGTAGGACTGGTTTGTAGACCTGAGTGGAGGAGTTTGGAAATTGCTTAATTTTTATTTTGTTTATTTTTTGCATTATTTTCGTTGGAGGATGTTTTCTGGGTGTTTCCATATTGTAGTTTATATATTGGAAGGTACTTGAATTCCAAGAGGGTTATTTCTTCATTGTTGGGTGGGATCCTCTTAGGTATTGTTTAGTTTTTTTTATAAGTTGCTTCTTGTATCACGATGAAGCTCAATTCTTGACCAATGGGATGGTGTATGTCATTTGCAATTGGGTGTGGAGGAAGTGATGCCCCAAAGCCTTGAGAGTTTGTGTTTGCAAGTCGAACCTATAGGTTGCTTGTCATACCCATTAATCAAACCCAACATTTGTAGTCATACCATGTGAGAGTCATTTAAAAAATTTGCTAAAAAGAATTTGTATATACTTATTGGCTCGAAGCCCAAGGAGAATTGAAAATGAACGGGTTACAAACAACTCCTCACGAAGGTCAACCAAATTAACACAAATCAAGAAAATACCTTATCAAATGGCCCCAAAACGGCCCTAAAACCTCACTAGCTCCAACCTCCAATAGTACTCCTCCAACACACCTTGTAATGAGGTCTAATCTCTAATAGCAACTCACATGAGTGGGCCCATTACCTATTGAAATAAAGAACACCAAGCCAATGCATTCCAATGAAGTGGGTCACAAACAAGTGTGTGAAAGGGGGATCAAACCCATGCAAGGGGCTGCCCTATTGTACTACTCTACTATCAAGTGCCATGACTAACCTTATCGGAGATAGGAACACTAGAGGGTTGCCCCTCTCTAATAGCACCTTGGTTGGCTACAAACAACTCCTAACGAAGGTCAACCCATACATAGAGCTCCTACAAGAATTCTCCAAGCCTATTACTCAATATCTTCAACACTCCCACTTTGTTTGTTGCCAAACAATGTCAAACCCATCTCTTTGCGAAGAACTTCATGTCGCGGCTTACCAAGTGCCTTCGTAAGTACATCCGCCACCATAAGCTCCGTAGAAATGTACTTCATCTCAATCACGTCTTCTTCAACCTTCTCACGAATGAAATGATGTTGAATGTCGATATGTTTGCTTCGAGAATGATGGATTGGATTCTTCACCAAGGCAATGGCGCCTATGATGCGTGTGCTCTTCTCTTGCACCAATCCAACATCACTCATAATTTGCCTTAGCCATATTGTTGAAGATAGTGAGTAATAGTATTAGGGAACTCTTGTAGGAGCTCTATGTATGGGCTGACCTTAGTTAGGAGTTGTTTGTAGCCAACCAAAGTGCTATTAGAGAGGGGCATCCCTCTAGAGTTCGTATATCTCATAAGGTTCGTCATGGCACTTCGTACTAGAGTAGTATATGAGAGGACAACCCCTTGCTTGGGCTCTTTACCCCCCTTTCACACACTTGTTTGTGACCCCCCCTTCATTTGAATACAATGACTTTGTGTTCTTTATCTCAATAGGTAATGGGCCCACTCATGTGAGTTGCTTGTAAGCGTTGGGAGTGAGTTATTGCACCTCAATAGATTTAGAATCCATTATTCCGGATGGGATATGTTGAAGATCAAGTACATATTGTTTACTAACATGTACATATTAGTGTTGACCATGTACATTCAGCCCTAGGTGTAGCATTGGACACTAGGTTAGTCTTAGAGTCCATTGGGTATTGCTCATAGTCAAAGGCATATTGAGTTTATGAAGAAAGGCTTTTACTTATTGGATGGATTGATAACAACCCCCATGAATGGGCTGAATATATGCACAAAGCCTTCTACAAGTTACCCACAATCCTTGTGGGATAACTTCCACAATGGGCTGCCCTTTGACTATGAGCAATCCCAATGGACACTAACACTAACTAAGTGTCTAAGTCTACATCTAGGGCTGAACCTAGATGATCTACACTAATATGTACATCAGCACTAACATTATGTACATGATCTTCAACACTCCCACTTTGAGAGTGGGCAAAGGTGCAAAGGCCCATCTTCCCAATCAAGTTTTGGTGTTGTGGCTTCCCAAGGGCTTTGGTCAGCACATCAGCAACCATAGCTTGGGTAGGCACATACTTGAGCTCAATCACCTCAGCCTCTACTCGTTCACGAATGAAATGGTGTTGCACATCAATGTGCTTCGTCCGAGAGTGGTGGGTGGGATTCTTGGCCAAAGCAATGGCTCCTTGGTTGTCACACCAAATTGGTGTGCTCCCCTCTTGGACAAGGCCAACATCAGCCAAGAGCTGCCTCAACCAAATGGCCTCCTTGGTACATTGGCTCATGGCCATGTATTCAGCCTCCGTTGTAGAAAGAGCTATGGTGGGCTGCCTCTTGGAATTCCAAGTAATGGCACCCAATCCAAGCATAAACACGTAGCCGGTGGTGGATCTCCTAGCCCCCTCATCACCCGCCCAATCCGCATCACAAAAACCTTGCAAGTTCACGTGGGCACCTCCAAGTTGCAACTCCAATCCAAGTGTGCCTTGAAGGTACCTCATCACTCTCTTCACCGCTACCCAATGATTTGGGCCATACTTGGACATGTGTTGACTCACAACACTCACCGGAAAGGCCAAATCAGGCCTTGTGGCCACCATGGCATACATCAAACAACCAACCGCTGCCTTGTAAGGCACACCTTGCATTTCAGCCCTCACTTCTCCAAATTCAACATCCGTGAGCTTGGGCAACTTCACATGAGTGTCAAGTGGTGTACCTATGGCTTTGCACTCCTCCATGTGGAAACGCTTGAGGATTTCTTCAAGGTACTTGCGTTGGCTCATGGTGATGGTGCGGGCAGCCCTGTCCCTCTTGAACTCCACTCCAAGGCAATACTTCAGCTCTCCAAGATCAGTCATCTCATACTCCTCCTTCAGCATAGCCTTCACGTCAAGCATCTTGGTCATGCTACTTGCAAGGAGGATCAGATCATCCACATATAAGATCACAATCACCAAAAACTCACCACTTTGCATGGTGTACAAGGAGTGATCAGCATGGCTCCTTTGGAAGCCCTTCCTCACAAACATGGCATCAATATCTTGATACCATGCTCTCCCCAATTGCTTCAACCCGGGAAGGGCCTTCTTCAACTTGTACTTGAGATGCTCTTGGCCTTCTTGCACAAAACTTTGAGGCTGATCCATGTAGATGACCTCCTTGAGCTTGGGGTTGAGGAAAGCCGTCTTCACATCCATTTGGTGCATCTCCAAATCCATGGCTGCCCCAAGACTCACAATGCACCGGATGGTGCTAAACTTGGCAACCGGGGCAAATGTCTCATTAAAATCCACCCCCTCCACTTGGGAAACCCCCCTAGCAACCAGCCTTGCCTTGTACCTCACAACGTGACCCAAAGCATCCCTCTTGGTGGAGAAAACCCACTTACAGCCCACACTTGATCTCTTGGGAGGAAGGGGTGCAAGCTCCCATGTCCCTTTGTCAAGAAGGGCCTTGTACTCCTCTTGCATGGCCAACTCCCACTTGCTTGCATCCTCACAACGCAACACCTCTCCAAGTGTGGAAGGATCTCCAAGGAAAGCCACATTGGCTTGTTCTTCACGTTGTATGGGGATAATGTGATTCATCCACCAATCTCCAAGCGGCTTCTGGTTCCTAGTTGGATAACGTGGCTCCTCTTGCTCCTCCAAGGGCTGATCTTGCTCCTCCAAGGGCTGATCTTGCTCTTCCAAGGGCTGATCTTGCTCTTCTAAGGGCTGATCATGCTCTTGCTCTCTTGGTGAAGACCTAGGAGAAGGGGTTGCTGATCTCTTCCCTTTGGGTGTAGCCACCTTCTTCTTCGGCTCCACCAACTCTTCCACTTCCTCATCTTCATCTCCTTCATCTTCCATGTGCACTCTTGGAGTCGTGCCCACCTTTTGGGCTGGTCCTCCACTACTCCCACTTGGGCTCATCTCCAAGAGCTTTGAATCAGCACCTTCATCCTCCAAGAAAGTCACATCCCTAGACTTGATGATGGCCTTGGTCTCCACACACATCAGCCTATAAGCCTTGGTTCCCTCACAATAACCAAGGAAAAGACACTTGATGCCCTTGGCATCCAACTTGGTCCTCTTGGCATTTGGAACCAATGCATAGGCAATGCACCCAAAGGTGCGCATGTGAGACACATGGGGCCTAATCCCACTCCAAGCTTCTTGGGGTGTCTTGCTGATCAAGGCTTGCGTGGGGCACTGGTTCCTTGTATACACCGCATTGGACACCGCCTCTCCCCAAAGCTCATACTTCAGCCCTTGGCCCTTGCCATCTCCATGATGGTGCGATTGGCACGCTCCGCTACGCCATTTTGTTGAGGAGTGTAAGGTGCTGATGTATGGTGCTCAATGCCATGGGCATTCAAATACTCCTCAAAGGCCTTGGACACATACTCCCCTCCATTATCCGACCGCAGCACCTTCACCTTGCACTCGGATTGGGCCTCCACAAGGGCCTTCCAAGTCTCAAAACGCCCAAACACCTCACTCTTGCACTTCAGCATATACACCCAAATCTTGCGAGAGAAGTCATCAATGAAGGTCACAAAGTACCTTGCTCCTCCAATGGATGTGGTCTTTATTGGGCCACACACATCGGAATGCACAAGCTCCAAGGGCTTGCTGGCCCTTGTTGCCCCATCCTTAGGGAAGGGCTGCCTTGCTTGCTTGCCCTCAATGCACCCCTTGCACACCATAGAACTCCAATCATGCTTGCAAGAAGAGAGGTTCAGCCCCTTCACAATGTGTTGGAGGCTCTTCATGCTCTTCACATTCAAGTGCCCAAGCCTCCTATGCCAAAGCCCCACAAGGTCTTCATGGGCTGATCCTTGGGCCACACATGCCAAGGAAGTCCCATTCACCTTGGTGAAATGGAGGAGATACAAGTTGCCCTCACGAGGGGCTGATGCAATCAAGATGCCACTTGGTGCCCTCACAATACACCCCACCATGTTGAAAGACACTTTCAAACCTCCCAAAGACAATTTGCTTACCGAAAGCAAGTTGGCATGCAACTTGGGCACATGGAGGACCTCATAGATCTGAATCCTCCTAGTCTCCCCCTTCAATTGCACCTCCACAAGGATGGTCCCCATGCCAAGGGCCTCCACCATACCATTGTCTCCCAAATAAATCTTCTTCCCCGAAATGGGCTGATAGGTGTGGAAGGCATCCCGATGGCTGGTCATGTGTTGAGTGGCCCCCGAGTCCACAATCCAAGTGAACATGTTGGCCTTCTCTCCTCCTCCATGTGTGGCAAAGGCGAATTCATCCTCCTCCTCCTCTTTGGAGGCTTGGTGTGCACTCTCCTTGCCTTTGGCTTGGCTGCCCTTGCAATGCCTAGCAATGTGACCTGGTTTGCCACACTTGAAGCACGTCCTTGTCTCCTTGGAAGCCTTGGTCTTGCCTCCCTTGCCATGTCTTGAGACAAGGGCTGATCCCTCCCCTTGGGCCTCATTCTCCTTGCGCTTGGTCACCTCATGCATCAAGCGAGCCGTCACAAACTCCATGGTCAGCTCCTTGGTGGGCCTTGTCTCCAATGCGGTGATGAGGAACTCATAAGATGGTGGCAAGCTTGCCAACAAGGTCATCACCACATCTCCCTCCATCACGGGCGCCTCCAAACAAGCCAACTCATCCGCAAGAGCCTTGACCTTGTTGACGTGATCCAACAAGTCATCCTCCTCTTGCATCGTGCTAGTGAAGAACTTGCGTCGAAGAAAGAGGATGTTGGAGAGGCTCTTGGTCTCATGGATGTTGCAAAGGGTGGTCCATGCTTGGGTTGGTCCCTTGCAATGACGAATGTGTGCAATTTGCCGGTCCACAAGGTTGATGGCAATGAGAGCAAAGGCCTTCTTCTCCTTCCTCTCAAAGGCCTTCTTGGTCTTTGGATCAGCATCTTCACTTGGAGGCTCCTCACTCCCATCCACCACGTCCCACAAGTCCTTCTTCGCAAGGATCATCTCCATTTTGAACTTCCACATGCCAAAGTTCTCCCCATCAAACTTGTCAATGATGCGCACGCCCTCTCCTCCACTTGATACCATGGTGAACACCTCCCACTTGTTGGCAGCCCCCCAAGTGTCTCCAAGAGTTGACAAACTCAATTCAGCCTCCAAACAATCCCTTGGAAGCCAATTGGACTCACAATGACACCAATCAGCCCTTCCAAGATCCTTCACACCCCAAGTTTTGAGAGAAAGAAAACCAAGCCAATATATTCCAATGAAGGGGAACACAAACATGTGTGAGAAAGGGGTGTCAAGCCCATGCTAGGGGCTGCCCTCTTATACCACTCTTCTACTAAGTGCCATGACTAACCATATGGGACAAAGGTCCTCTAGGAGGGCTGCCCCTCTCTATAGGCACCACTAGGAGGGCTGCCCCTCTCTAATAGCCCATTACTTTGGCTACAAACAACACACAACTAAGGTCAGCCCATACTAAGAGCTCCCACAAACATTCTATGCCAATCTACTCACTTTCTTCAACACTCCCACTTTGTTTGTTGCCAAACAATGTCAAACCCATCTCCTTGCGAAGAACTTCATGTCGGGGCTTGCCAAGTGCCTTTGTAAGCACATCGGCCACCATGCGCTCCGTGGAAATGTACTTCATCTCAATCACATCTTCTTCAACCTTCTCACGAATGAAATGGTGTTGTATGTCAATGTGTTTGCTCCGAGAGTGATGGATGGGATTCTTCACCAAGGCAATGGCGCCTTGATTGTCACACATGATGCATGTGCTCTTCCCTTGCTCCAATCCCACATCACTCATGAGTTGCCTTAGCCATATGGCCTCTCTTGTGCATTGGCTAATGGCCATGTACTCCGCCTCGGTGGTAGACAATGCAATGGTGGGTTGTTTCTTTGAATTCCATGAAATGGCACCACCTCCAAGTATAAATACATAGCCTGTGGTCAACCTCCTATCCGTTGCATCTCCGGCCCAATCTGCATCACAAAAAACCACTAATGCTAGGCTCTGGCCGCCAAGTACCAACTTGGCATCCAAAGTTCCTTGGAGGTATCGCATGACCCTCTTCACTGTTGTCCAATGCCTTGGGCCGCTTTTGGCCATGTGTTGACTCACCACACTCATGGCAAATGCAAGGTCAGGTCTTGTGGCCACCATAGCATACATCAAGCTCCCCACCGCAGCTTTGTAAGGCACATCTTGCATTTCAGCCTTTACACCTTCATACTCTTCATCCGTGAGCTTGGGCATCTTCTCCTTCACATCAAGAGGTGTACCAACGGATTTGCATCCCTCCATATTGAATCGCTTCAACACGCCCTCAATGTACTTGCCTTGGCTCATGGTGATGGTGCGGGCCGCCCGGTTCCTTATGAACTCCACTCCAAGACAATAGTGTAACTCACCGAGGTCGCTCATGTCATATTGACTCTTCAACATGGCCTTCACTTCCACCATCTTGCTCATTGTGTTGGTCATGATGATCAAGTCATCTACATACACAATCACAATCACCAAATACGTACTTGTTTGCTTGATGTAGAGAGAGTGGTCTGCATGACTCCTTTTGTAGCCCTCCCTTACAAACAATGCATCCACATCCATGTACCATGCTCTTCCGGATTGCCTCAACCCATAGATGGCCTTCTTGAGCTTGCACTTGAGGTACTCACGGCCTTCTTGGATAAAGCCCTTAGGCTGGTCCATGTACATCACTTCTTCAAGCCCAGGATTGAGAAACGCTGTGATGACATCCATTTGGTGCATTTCCAAATCCATGGTAGCCCCAATACTCGCCATGCATCGAATGGTGCAAAACTTGGCCACGGGAGCAAAAGTCTCATTAAAGTCCACCCCTTCAACTTGTGAATACCCCTTGGCTACCAATCTTGCCTTATAACGCACAATGTTGCCGGATGCATCTTTCTTGGTGCAAAAGACCCACTTGCATCCCACACTTGTACGATCACGAAGAAGAGGAGAAACTTCCCATGTACCTTTGGCCATAAGTGAAGTATACTCCTCTTTCATAGCTTGCTCCCACTTGCTTGCATCCAAGCTCTTCATGGCTTCACCCATGTTGCGTGGATCTTCTACACACGCCACATTGGCATGCTCCACTTGCTCTTGAGGGAAGATGTGGTTCTTCCACCATTCTCCAAGCGGCCTCCTCTCCCTCGTAGGATATCTTGGCTCCTTGGAGGCATCTTCCTCCTCGTCTTCAATTGGTGGAGAGCTCGGAGATGGACAACTCTTCTCCTTAGGTGTCGGTGGTGTCTCATCATGGTCCTCATCATCCTTGGGCATGCTTGGAGATTTGTCCACCTCAATCTTTGGTTCCTCCTTGCTCCCACTTGGACATATCTCCAAAGCATTGGTGTCCCCTTGCTTGTCTTCTACAAATGAGACATCGCGACTCTTGATGATCTTCTTGGTCTCCAAACACATGAGTCTATACGCCTTGGAGCCCTCACAATATCCCATAAGTAAACACTTGATGCCCTTGACATCAAGCTTGGAGCGTTTGGGACTCAAATCCAAGGCATATGCAACGCATCCAAAGATGCGCATGTGCCCAATGTTGGGCCTCTTTCCACTCCATGCTTCTTGTGGTGTCATCGAAGCTATTGCATTTGTAGGGCACCTATTGCGTGTGTATGGCGCATTTGATACCGCCTCCGCCCAAAGATCATACGTGAGGCCTTGGGCATGGACCATGGACCGAGCCATCTCCATTAGTGTGCGATTAGCACGCTTCGCCACACCATTTTGTTGCGGAGTGTAAGGGGCTGAAGTTTGGTGTTGAATACCATGCTCTCTCATAAAAGCCTCCAAGGCCTTGGACATGTATTCCCCACCATTATCCGACCTCAACACCTTCACCTTATGCCCCGACTCATTTTCCACAAGTGCCTTCCATGCTTTGAACTTCTCAAACACCTCACTCTTGCACTTGAGCATGAACACCCATATCTTCCTTGAAAAATCATCAATGAAGGTCAAAAAATACCTTGCACCACCCATAGAGGTGGTCTTCATGGGGCCACACACATCGGAGTGCACAATCTCCAACACCTTGGTTGCTCTTGTCCCTCCATCGCTTGGAAATGGTTGCCTTGCTTGCTTGCCTTCAATGCAAGCTTCACACTTCAAATCGCAAGAGCCCTTCTCCACTTGCATGCCTCCCACCATGCTTTGAAGGCTCTTGACACTCTTCTCATTGAGGTGGCCCAATCTCTTGTGCCATAGCTCCAATGAGTGTTGGTGGAGTGCACCTTGCGCCAAACATGCCTTGCTTGTGCCATTCACGCTCTTGAACCTCAAATGATACAAATTGCCCTCTTTTGATGCTGTCACAATCATCTCTCCATTGGGTGCACCCAAAACGCACCCCTTGTTGTTGAATTGCACCTTCAAATCTTGTGACACCAACTTGCTCACCGAGAGCAAGTTGGCATGCAACTTGGGCACATGCAACGCATCTTGGATGTGAATGGTCCTCACTTGACCCTTCACCTCTACCTCCACCACGATACACCCCATGCCAATTGCATCCACCATGTTGTTGTCCCCCAAGTACACCTTGCGATTGCTTATGGGAGCATAAGTGAGAAATGCTTGCCTATGTGAAGTCATGTGTTGTGTTGCGCCCGAGTCAACAATCCATGTGAACATGTCGGTGTTGTCAAATCCTTCATTGGCCGCAAATGCAAAGTCCTCCTCCACTTCCTTCACACTTGCCTTGTTTACACTCTCCTTCTTGGGCAACCTACAAAACCGTGCAAGGTGGCCGGGCTTACCACAATTGTAGCATGTGCGTGTCTCCTTGTGTGGTTGTGAGCTCCCCCCTTGGCCATACCGCGAGTAGAGTGCTGCCCCTCCTTCTTGGGGCTCATTCTCCTTCCTCTTGGACACCTCATGCATCAACCTTGCCGTGATGAAGTCAAGAGTGAGCTCCTCCATAGGTCTTGTCTCCAACGCCGTGATGAGATACTCATAAGAAGGTGGCAAGCTATCAAGCAAAGTCATAACAATGTCACCATCCGTGACAGGAACCTCCAAACAAGCAAGTTGGTCTGCCAACGCCTTCACCTTGTTGATGTGGTCCAACATGTCCTCGTTCTCTTGCATCTTGCACGTGAAGAATTTGCGTCGAATGAAGAGCATGTTGGACAAGCTCTTGGTCTCATGGATGTTGCAAAGCACCTTCCATGCTTCCGCGGGTCCCTTGCATGCTCGCACATGTGCAAGTTGCCTATCCACAAGATTGCAAGCAATCATGGAGAAGGCCTTCTTGACCCTTCTCTCATAGGACTTCTTGACTTTCACATCCGCATCAGATGTAGGTACCTCCTCCGTGCCTTCTACAATCTCCCACAAGTCCTTTTCGGCCAAGATCATCTCCATTTTGAACTTCCATAGTCCAAAGTTGTCTCCATTGAACTTGTCGATGACCCTCACGCCATCTCCATCACTAGTGGCCATGGTTTAGGTCTCCCACTCCAATGGAAGCCTAAGTGACTCAAATCACTCCAATCAGATCCTTAATGGCCCAATATTCTCACTTTAGACCCCAAATGGCCGAAATCTCTCCAATGCACACTTAAGTGCTCCAAAACACTTAAATCAGACCCCAAGTGGTCCAAGTCTCTCCAATGCGCACTCAAGTGCTCCAAATCTCACCAATGCACACTCTAGTGCTCCAAAACACTCAATTCAGGCCCCAAGTGGTCCAAGTCACTCCAATGAACACTCCAGGGCTCCAAATTATTCAATTCAGAGCCTAATAAGTCAAAAACTCTCCAAGGTGCACTCAAATGCTCCAATATTCTCAAATCAGACCCTAATGAGTCCAAAACTCTCCTACGTGCACTCAAATGCTCCAATACACTCGAATCAGACCCTAATGAGTCCAAACCTCTCCAATGCACACTCAAATGCTCCAAATCACTCCATTGATGTACCAAATGCACAAATCACCCCCTTTGGAGAAAGGGCCAAACCCTACCTCCCAATAAGGCTATGAAACACCAAATCAACCCTCTTGAGTGCTCAACAAGTACAATCAACCCTCAAGTAGCACAAATGGACTCAAAAACAAGAAAATACCTCACAAAAATGGTGAAGAGAAATGCTCCAAACGACCCCAAACTCCACTTGCTCCAAGCTCCAATAGTGCTCCACCAACACACCTTCCAATGAGATCTCACCTCCAATAGCAATTCACATGAGTGGGCCCATAACCTTTTGAGAGAAAGAAAACCAAGCCAATATATTCCAATGAAGGGGAACACAAACATGTGTGAGAAAGGATTGTCAAGCCCATACTAGGGGCTGCCCTCTTATACCACTCTTCTACTAAGTGCCATGACTAACCATATGGGACAAAGGTCCTCTAGGAGGGCTGCCCCTCTCTATAGGCACCACTAGGAGGGCTGCCCCTCTCTAATAGCCCATTACTTTGGCTACAAACAACACACAACTAAGGTCAGCCCATACTAAGAGCTCCCACAAACATTCTATGCCAATCTACTCACTTTCTTCAACACCAAGAACGACCCAACACTCCTCACAAGTGCATCACCTCCTCTTAACACCAAATCAGACCCTCATGAAGCTCAAAGCCACCACATGGACATCATGGGCAAGTGCAACTCCAATTTAGCAAGTTAACTCACAATGCTCCTCACAATTAGGGTAGTCCACACTCTAGGAAGCTCAAGACTTCCAATCAGCCCTAAATGGAAGCTACAACCCACAATCAGCCACTCCAAGACAACAATGGCTTCCAACAACCCTAGTTGGATCACCAATCCACCAAAGGAACCCCAAATGGCTCTCAATGGCTCCACAATGCACCCAAGCGTGCAATCAGCCCCAATGGGCTCACAATGTCCACTACTTTGCCTCACTCACTCACAAGGGCAAAACGCCCTCAATGGATGGCAAAACGCCCCAAGCAACTCGAAGATGCTTCCAAGGCTCACAAGGACTCTCACTAGATTGCAATTCTCTCCATCACAATCAACAATGCACCCAAGTGCACAATCAGCCTCAATGGGCTCTCAAAGTACATTTCTAAGCACAAACTCACAATTGGAGCATGCAACCAGCCCTCACTAGGTCTGATATACACCATAAGAAATCTCTCACCCCAAATGTACTCAAAACCTCACAAACCAGCCAACAAATGCTCAAAAAAAAATTTCCCTTTTTTTTAAAAAAATGCACTCCAAAGTTTTTGATTTTGAACAATGACTTACACCATATGGTTTGTAGGTGAAAAGAGACTAAAGGCTGATTACTCCTCCAAGCTCCAAGATCTTCCTCCAAAAGAATTGAATTTCTCCCTCCAACGCAACTTCAAGTGCGTGGGCCCATAACCTATTGAGTTTATGAAGAAAGGCTTTTACTTATTGGATGGATTGATAACAACCCCCATGAATGGGCTGAATATATGCACAAAGCCTTCCACAAGTTACCCACAATCCTTGTGGGATAACTTCCACAATGGGCTGCCCTTTGACTACAAGCAATCCCAATGGACACTAACTAAGTGTCTAAGCCTACATCTAGGGCTGAACCTAGATGATCTACACTAATATGTACATCAGCACTAACATTATGTACATGATTTTCAACAAGGCAGCCCATAAAAGGTAGTTATCCCACATGGTTTATGGATAACTAGTGAAAGGCTTCTAGCTTAAGTTCAGGCCACTCAAATGGCTTGGTATCTTCCTACCATCTAAGTAAAGCCTTTCTTCATTCATTACTTTGTCATACATCAATAGGTTATGGGCCCACGCACTTGGAGTTGCGTTTGAAGGAGAAGTTCAAATCATTTGGAGGAGATCTTGGAGCTTGGAGGAGCAATCAGCCTTGTGTGTATTTTTCACCTACAAACCATATGGTGTGAGTAAATTGTCAAAAACTTGGAGTGCATTTTTAAAAGAAAGGAGTTTTGTTTCTTTTCCTCATTGGCTGGTTTGTGAGGTTTTTGAGTACATTTTGGTGGAGACATTGCTTATGGTAGTAATCAAACCTACTAAGGGCTGGTTGCATGCTCCTAGTTTGAGTTTGCACTTAGAAGTGTGCATTGAGAGCCATTTGAGGCTAATTGTGCACTTGGGTGCATTGTAGAGTGAGATTGTGCCAATTGCACTTTAGTGGGAGTCCTTTGTGGCTGATTTTGCATTTTGGTGCATAGTTGAGTGTGATTGTGCTTATTGCAATCTAGTGAGAGTCCATTGTAAGTCTTGGAAGCATCATTGGGTTGCTTGAAGTGTTTGCCATCCATTGAGGGCTGATTGGTACCCTTGTAAGAGAGAGAGGCAAATAATTGGTGGTCATTGTGAACCCAAGAGGGCTGATTTGTGCCCTTGAGAGTGAGTGAGGCAAATTGGTGGACATTGTGAACCCAAGAGGGCTGATTTGTGCCCTTGAGAGTGAGTGAGGCAAATTGGTGGACATTGTGAACCCAAGAGGGCTGATTTGTGCCCTTGAGAGTGAGTGAGGCAAATTGGTGGACATTGTGAATCCAAGAGGGCTGATTTGTGCCCTTGTGAGTGAGTGAGGCCATTTATTGGATTTTGTGAACCTAAGAGGGCTGATTTGGGCCCTTGTGAGTGAGTGAGCCATTTGGTGGACTTTGTGAACCCAAGAGGGCTGATTTGTGTGCTTGTGAGCCATTGAGAGCCAATTGGAGTTCCTAGGTGGCTTGGTGATCCAACTAGGGATGTTGGAGGTCATTGTTGTCCTTAGGTACTAATTGTGAGTAGTAGCTTCCATCTAGGGCTGATTGGAAGTCTTGAGCACCTTGGAGAGTGGAGTACCCTATTTGTGTGGGGAATTGTGAGTTTTCTTGTTGGTTTCAAGTAGAACCAGCCCATGAAGTCCATGTGGTGGCTTTGAGCTCCATTAGGGTCTGAATTGGTGTGGAGAGGAGGTGATGCACTTGTAGGAGTGTTTTTTTTTGTTGTCCATAGGGTGTGAAGGATCTTTGGAGGTGCTTGGGAGGGCTGATTGGTGCCATTTCAGCCCAATTGGCTTCCAAGGGATTGTTTGGAGGCTGAATTGAGTTTGTCAACTCTTGAAGACACTTGGGGGGGCTGCCAACAAGTGGGAGGTGCTCCATCATGGCATCAAGTGGAGGAGAAGGCGTGCGCATCATTGACAAGTTCAATGGGGAGAACTTTGGCATGTGGAAGTTCAAGATGGAGATGATTCTTGCGGAGAAGGACTTGTGGGAGGTGGTGGATGGGAGTGAGGAGCCTCCAAGTGAAGATGCTAATCCAAAGACCAAGAAGGCATTTGAGAGGAAGGAAAAGAAGGCCTTTGCTCTCATTGCCATCAACCTTGTGGACCGGCAAATTGCACACATTCGCCATTGCAAGGGACCAGCCCAAGCATGGACCACCCTTTGCAACATCCATGAGACTAAGAGCCTCTCCAACATCCTTTTTCTCCGACGCAAGTTCTTCACTAGCAAGACGCAAAAGGAGGATGACTTGTTGGATCATGTCAACAAGATCAAGGCCCTTGCGGATGAGTTGGCTTGTTTGGAGGCACCCGTGACGGATGGAGATGTGGTGATGACCTTGTTGGAGAGCTTGCCACCGTCTTATGAGTTCCTCATCACCGCATTGGAGACAAGGCCTATGAAGGAGTTGACCATGGAGTTTGTGACGGCCCGCTTGATGCATGAGGTGACCAAGCGCAAGGAGAATGAGTCCCAAGGAGAGGGATTAGCCCTTGTTTCAAGACATGGCAAAGAAGGCAACACCAAGGTCTTCAAGGAGACAAGGACATGCTTCAAGTGTGGCAAATCAGGCCACATTGCTAGGCATTGCAAGATCAGCCAAGGCAAAGGCAAGGAGAGTGCACACCAAGCCTCCAAAGAGGAGGAGGAGGACTTTGCCTTTGCCACTCATGGAGGAGGGGAGAAGGCCAATATGTTTATTTGGATAGTGGATTCGGGGGCCACTCAACATATGACCAGCCATCGTGATGCCTTCCACACCTATCAGCCCATTTCGGGGAAGAAGATTTATTTGGGAGACAATGGTGTGGTGGAGGCCCTTGGCATGGGGCTGATCCTTGTGGAGGTGCAAGTGAAGGGGGAGACCAAGAGGATTCAGATCCATGAGGCACTCCATGTGCCCAAGTTGCATGCCAACTTGCTTTCGGTGAGCAAATTGTGTTTGGGAGGTTTGAAAGTGCATTTCAACATGGTGGGGTGTGTTGTGAGGGCACCAAGTGGAGTTTTGATTGCATCAGCCCCTCGTGAGGGCAATTTGTACCGCCTTCACTTCACCAAGGTGAATGGGTCTTCTTTGGCATGTGTTGCCCAAGGATCAGCTCATGGAGACCTTGTGGAGCTTTGGCATAGGAGGCTTGGGCACTTGAATGTGAAGAGCATGAAGAGCCTCCAACACATTGTGAAGGGGTTGAACCTCTCTTCTTGCAAGCATGATTGGAGTTCTAGGGTGTGCAAGGGGTGCATTGAGGGCAAACAAGCAAGGCAGCCCTTCCCCAAGGATGGGGCAACAAGGGCCAGCAAGCCATTGGAGCTTGTGCATTTCGATGTGTGCGGACCAATGAAGACCACCACCATAGGAGGAGCAAGGTATTTTTTGACATTTATTGATGATTTCTCTCGCAAGGTGTGGGTGTATATGCTAAAGTGCAAGAGTGAGGTGTTTGGGCGTTTTGAGACTTGGAAGGCCCTTGTGGAGGCCCAATCTGATTGCAAGGTGAAGGTGCTGCGGTCGGATAATGGTGGGGAGTATGTGTCCAAGGCCTTTGAGGAGTACTTGAAGGCCCATGGCATTGAGCACCATACATCAGCACCTTACACTCCTCAACAAAACGGCGTAGCGAAGCGTGCAAATCGCACCATTGTGGAGATGGCAAGGTCCATGATTCATGCCCAAGGGCTGAAGTTTGAGCTTTGGGGTGAGGCGGTGTCTACAACGGTTTATACAAGGAACCGGTGCCCCACCCAAGCCTTGACAAGCATGACACCCCAAGAAGCTTGGAGTGGGATTAGGCCCCATGTATTTCACATGCGCACCTTTGGGTGCATTGCCTATGCCTTGGTTCCAAGTGCCAAGAGGACCAAGTTGGATGCCAAGGGCATCAAGTGTCTTTTCCTTGGTTATTGTGAGGGAACCAAGGCTTATAGGCTGATGTGTGTGGAGAACAAGGCCATCATCAAGTGTCGAGATGTGACGTTCATGGAGGATGAAGGTGCTGATCCCAAGTTCTTGGAGATGAGCCCAAGTGGGAGAAGTGGAGGACCAGCCCAAAAGGTGGGCACAACTCCAAGAGTGCACATAGAAGATGAAGGAGATGAAGATGAAGAGTAAGGAGAGGAAGTTGAAGACTTGGTGGAGCCCAAGAAGAAGGTGGCCACACCCTAAGTGAAGAGATCAACAATTCCTTCTCCAAGCACTTCACCAAGGGAGCAAGAGCATGATCAGCCCTTGGGAGAACAAGACCAGCCCCCTTGGAAGAGCAAGATCAGCCCATGGAGGAGCCACGCTATCCAACAAGGACCCGCAAGCCCCTTGGAGATTGGTGGCTGAATCACATTCTCCCCCCACAACATGAAGAACAAGCCAATGTGGCTTTCGTTGGAGATCCATCTTCACTTCGAAAGGTGATGTGTTGGAGAGATTCAAGCAAGTGGGAGTTGGCCATGCAAGAGGAGATACAAGGTAGCGATGGGTTGGTTGATGTATGTGTTGAAGAAAGTGAGTAGATTGGCATAGAATGTTTGTGGGAGCTCTTAGTATGGGCTGACCTTAGTTGTGTGTTGTTTGTAGCCAAAGCAATGGGCTATTAGAGAGGGGCAGCCCTCCTAGTGGTGCCTATAGAGAGGGGCAGCCCTCCTAGAGGACCTTTGTCCCATATGGTTAGTCATGGCACTTAGTCGAAGAGTGGTATAAGAGGGCAGCCCCTAGCATGGGCTTGACACCCCTTTCTCACACATGTTTGTGTTCCCCTTCATTGGAATATATTGGCTTGGTTTTCTTTCTCTCAATAGGTTATGGGCCCACTCATGTGAGTTGCTATTGGAGGTGAGATCTCATTGGAAGGTGTGTTGGTGGAGCACTATTGGAGCTTGGAGCAAGTGGAGTTTGGGGTCGTTTGGAGCATTTCTCTTCACCATTTTTGTGAGGTATTTTCTTGTTTTTGAGTCCATTTGTGCTACTTGAGGGTTGATTGTACTTGTTGAGCACTCAAGAGGGTTGATTTGGTGTTTCATAGCCTTATTGGGAGGTAGGGTTTGGCCCTTTCTCCAAAGGGGGTGATTTGTGCATTTGGTACATCAATGGAGTGATTTGGAGCATTTGAGTGTGCATTGGAGAGGTTTGGACTCATTAGGGTCTGATTCGAGTGTATTGGAGCATTTGAGTGCACGTAGGAGAGTTTTGGACTCATTAGGGTCTGATTTGAGAATATTGGAGCATTTGAGTGCACCTTGGAGAGTTTTTGACTTATTAGGCTCTGAATTGAATAATTTGGAGCCCTGGAGTGTTCATTGGAGTGACTTGGACCACTAGAGTGTGCATTGGTGAGATTTGGAGCACTTGAGTGTGCATTGGAGAGACTTGGACCACTTGGGGTCTGATTTGAGTGTTTTGGAGCACTTAAGTGTGCATTGGAGAGATTTCGGCCATTTGGGGTCTAAAGTGAGAATATTGGGCCATTAAGGATCTGATTGGAGTGATTTGAGTCACTTAGGCTTCCATTGGAGTGGGAGACCTAAACCATGGCCACTAGTGATGGAGATGGCGTGAGGGTCATCGACAAGTTCAATGGAGACAACTTTGGACTATGGAAGTTCAAAATGGAGATGATCTTGGCCGAAAAGGACTTGTGGGAGATTGTAGAAGGCACGGAGGAGGTACCTACATCTGATGCGGATGTGAAAGTCAAGAAGTCCTATGAGAGAAGGGTCAAGAAGGCCTTCTCCATGATTGCTTGCAATCTTGTGGATAGGCAACTTGCACATGTGCGAGCATGCAAGGGACCCGCGGAAGCATGGAAGGTGCTTTGCAACATCCATGAGACCAAGAGCTTGTCCAACATGCTCTTCATTCGACGCAAATTCTTCACGTGCAAGATGCAAGAGAACGAGGACATGTTGGACCACATCAACAAGGTGAAGGCGTTGGCAGACCAACTTGCTTGTTTGGAGGTTCCTGTCACGGATGGTGACATTGTTATGACTTTGCTTGATAGCTTGCCACCTTCTTATGAGTATCTCATCACGGCGTTGGAGACAAGACCTATGGAGGAGCTCACTCTTGACTTCATCACGGCAAGGTTGATGCATGAGGTGTCCAAGAGGAAGGAGAATGAGCCCCAAGAAGGAGGGGCAGCACTCTACTCGCGGTATGGCCAAGGGGGGAGCTCACAACCACACAAGGAGACACGCACATGCTACAATTGTGGTAAGCCCGGCCACCTTGCACGGTTTTGTAGGTTGCCCAAGAA
The DNA here is from genome assembly GCA_950106755.1 of Climacium dendroides. Lineage (NCBI taxonomy): Eukaryota > Viridiplantae > Streptophyta > Bryopsida > Hypnales > Climaciaceae > Climacium > Climacium dendroides. Next base: position 49,772,172 of record OX467082.1, read on the forward strand.
GGAGAGTGTAAACAAGGCAAGTGTGAAGGAAGTGGAGGAGGACTTTGCATTTGCGGCCAATGAAGGATTTGACAACACCGACATGTTCACATGGATTGTTGACTCGGGCGCAACACAACACATGACTTCACATAGGCAAGCATTTCTCACTTATGCTCCCATAAGCAATCGCAAGGTGTACTTGGGGGACAACAACATGGTGGATGCAATTGGCATGGGGTGTATCGTGGTGGAGGTAGAGGTGAAGGGTCAAGTGAGGACCATTCACATCCAAGATGCGTTGCATGTGCCCAAGTTGCATGCCAACTTGCTCTCGGTGAGCAAGTTGGTGTCACAAGATTTGAAGGTGCAATTCAACAACAAGGGGTGCGTTTTGGGTGCACCCAATGGAGAGATGATTGTGACAGCATCAAAAGAGGGCAATTTGTATCATTTGAGGTTCAAGAGCGTGAATGGCACAAGCAAGGCATGTTTGGCGCAAGGTGCACTCCACCAACACTCATTGGAGCTATGGCACAAGAGATTGGGCCACCTCAATGAGAAGAGTGTCAAGAGCCTTCAAAGCATGGTGGGAGGCATGCAAGTGGAGAAGGGCTCTTGCGATTTGAAGTGTGAAGCTTGCATTGAAGGCAAGCAAGCAAGGCAACCATTTCCAAGCGATGGAGGGACAAGAGCAACCAAGGTGTTGGAGATTGTGCACTCCGATGTGTGTGGCCCCATGAAGACCACCTCTATGGGTGGTGCAAGGTATTTTTTGACCTTCATTGATGATTTTTCAAGGAAGATATGGGTGTTCATGCTCAAGTGCAAGAGTGAGGTGTTTGAGAAGTTCAAAGCATGGAAGGCACTTGTGGAAAATGAGTCGGGGCATAAGGTGAAGGTGTTGAGGTCGGATAATGGTGGGGAATACATGTCCAAGGCCTTGGAGGCTTTTATGAGAGAGCATGGTATTCAACACCAAACTTCAGCCCCTTACACTCCGCAACAAAATGGTGTGGCGAAGCGTGCTAATCGCACACTAATGGAGATGGCTCGGTCCATGGTCCATGCCCAAGGCCTCACGTATGATCTTTGGGCGGAGGCGGTATCAAATGCGCCATACACACGCAATAGGTGCCCTACAAATGCAATAGCTTCGATGACACCACAAGAAGCATGGAGTGGAAAGAGGCCCAACATTGGGCACATGCGCATCTTTGGATGCGTTGCATATGCCTTGGATTTGAGTCCCAAACGCTCCAAGCTTGATGTCAAGGGCATCAAGTGTTTACTTATGGGATATTGTGAGGGCTCCAAGGCGTATAGACTCATGTGTTTGGAGACCAAGAAGATCATCAAGAGTCGCGATGTCTCATTTGTAGAAGACAAGCAAGGGGACACCAATGCTTTGGAGATATGTCCAAGTGGGAGCAAGGAGGAACCAAAGATTGAGGTGGACAAATCTCCAAGCATGCCCAAGGATGATGAGGACCATGATGAGACACCACCGACACCTAAGGAGAAGAGTTGTCCATCTCCGAGCTCTCCACCAATTGAAGACGAGGAGGAAGATGCCTCCAAGGAGCCAAGATATCCTACGAGGGAGAGGAGGCCGCTTGGAGAATGGTGGAAGAACCACATCTTCCCTCAAGAGCAAGTGGAGCATGCCAATGTGGCGTGTGTAGAAGATCCACGCAACATGGGTGAAGCCATGAAGAGCTTGGATGCAAGCAAGTGGGAGCAAGCTATGAAAGAGGAGTATACTTCACTTATGGCCAAAGGTACATGGGAACTTTCTCCTCTTCCTCGTGATCGTACAAGTGTGGGATGCAAGTGGGTCTTTTGCACCAAGAAAGATGCATCCGGCAACATTGTGCGTTATAAGGCAAGATTGGTAGCCAAGGGGTATTCACAAGTTGAAGGGGTGGACTTTAATGAGACTTTTGCTCCCGTGGCCAAGTTTTGCACCATTCGATGCATGGCGAGTATTGGGGCTACCATGGATTTGGAAATGCACCAAATGGATGTCATCACAGCGTTTCTCAATCCTGGGCTTGAAGAAGTGATCTACATGGACCAGCCTAAGGGCTTTGTCCAAGAAGGCCGTGAGTACCTCAAGTGCAAGCTTAAGAAGGCCATCTATGGGTTGAGGCAATCCGGAAGAGCATGGTACATGGATGTGGATGCATTGTTTGTAAGGGAGGGCTACAAAAGGAGTCATGCAGACCACTCTCTCTACATCAAGCAAACAAGTACGTATTTGGTGATTGTGATTGTGTATGTAGATGACTTGATCATCATGACCAACACAATGAGCAAGATGGTGGAAGTGAAGGCCATGTTGAAGAATCAATATGACATGAGCGACCTTGGTGAGTTACACTATTGTCTTGGAGTGGAGTTCATAAGGAACCGGGCGGCCCGCACCATCACCATGAGCCAAGGCAAGTACATTGAGGGCGTGTTGAAGCGATTCAATATGGAGGGATGCAAATCCGTTGGTACACCTCTTGATGTAAAGGAGAAGATGCCCAAGCTCACGGATGAAGAGTATGAAGGTGTAAAGGCTGAAATGCAAGATGTGCCTTACAAAGCTGCGGTGGGGAGCTTGATGTATGCTATGGTGGCCACAAGACCTGACCTTGCATTTGCCATGAGTGTGGTGAGTCAACACATGGCCAAAAGCGGCCCAAGGCATTGGACAACAGTGAAGAGGGTCATGCGATACCTCCAAGGAACTTTGGATGCCAAGTTGGTACTTGGCGGCCAGAGCCTAGCATTAGTGGGTTTTTGTGATGCAGATTGGGCCGGAGATGCAACGGATAGGAGGTCGACCACAGGCTATGTGTTTATACTTGGAGGTGGTGCCATTTCATGGAATTCAAAGAAACAACCCACCATTGCATTGTCTACCACCGAGGCGGAGTACATGGCCATTAGCCAATGCACAAGAGAGGCCATATGGCTAAGGCAACTCATGAGTGATGTGGGATTGGAGCAAGGGAAGAGCACATGCATCATGTGTGACAATCAAGGCGCCATTGCCTTGGTGAAGAATCCCATCCATCACTCTCGGAGCAAACACATTGACATACAACACCATTTCATTCGTGAGAAGGTTGAAGAAGATGTGATTGAGATGAAGTACATTTCCACGGAGCGCATGGTGGCCGATGTGCTTACAAAGGCACTTGGCAAGCCTCGACATGAAGTTCTTCGCAAGGAGATGGGTTTGACATTGTTTGGCAACAAACAAAGTGGGAGTGTTGAAGAAAGTGAGTAGATTGGCATAGAATGTTTGTGGGAGCTCTTAGTATGGGCTGACCTTAGTTGTGTGTTGTTTGTAGCCAAAGCAATGGGCTATTAGAGAGGGGCAGCCCTCCTAGTGGTGCCTATAGAGAGGGGCAGCCCTCCTAGAGGACCTTTGTCCCATATGGTTAGTCATGGCACTTAGTCGAAGAGTGGTATAAGAGGGCAGCCCCTAGCATGGGCTTGACACCCCTTTCTCACACATGTTTGTGTTCCCCTTCATTGGAATATATTGGCTTGGTTTTCTTTCTCTCAATAGTATGCCATGGTGTCAACAAGGGCTGATTTGACATTTGTGGATAGGAGATCCACCAACGGCTACATGTTTATGCTTGGAATGGATACAATTTCATGGAGTTCAAAGTGGCAGCCCACCATAGTAGAGGAAGTGGTGATTGAGCTCAAGTATGTGCCTACCCAAGCTATGGTGGCTGATGTGTTCACCAAGGCCCTTGGCAAGCCACAACACCAAAAAACTTGATTGAGAAGATGGGCCATGGAGCCTTTGACCACTCTCAAAGTGGGAGTGTTGAAGATCAAGTACATATTGTTGACTAACATGTACATATTAGTGTTGACCATGTACATTCAGCCCTAGGTGTAGCATTAGACACTAGGTTAGTCTTAGAGTCCATTGGGTATTGCTCCTAGTCAAAGGCAGCCCATGAAAGGTAGTTATCCCACATGGTTTGTGGATAACTAGTGAAAGGCTTCTAGCTTAAGTTCAGCCCACTCAAGTGGCTTGGTATCTTCCTACCATCTAAGTAAAGCCTTTCTTCATTCATTACTTTGTCATACATCAATAGGATAGCCAGTGTTAGGCTTTAGGGAGGGGATTTTCATTTGTACTAGAGCTACCAGATGGGATATCTAGATTAGCGTCCGATCGCTTGAGAGGTCTCGCCATCTGAAATAATAAACGGAAGGACTCTGGATTGCGCTGGTATGGATGGATACATTTGTAACCACCTTAGTTTTGTACAGGTTCAAGGAAGCATTAAGGTCGTTGTAGTTGAAGAGGATCGTACAAGGGGTTTTTTATGACCTGCAGACCGGATTCATTCCTGGTCTGTTGTGAAAGATCAAACTGGATCCTGTTAGAATAGGAAATTAGAGTTAATTGAGTGATACTTCCGTCACTATAAGTTCTGGAAGGAGTGGTGGGCTTACTTCTCTAAAACCAAGTGGCGGATCCCTCTGAAGTGACAACAGAGGTTAAGCAAAACGGGAACGAAAACTGAGGAAGAAGAGATCCTCGGATGTGGTAGTGTAATTCAGATGGATTTGTTAATTCCAGCAGGATTTGAGTTTATTGGATGACCAGATCTTGGTTTGACTTGAGTAGAAGTACAGTCCGGATCAGTGATCAATATTCGAATGAGTTGTCCGGTTTTGGGGGAAAAGAGAACCGGAGAAAAAGAGAAGTATTTGTATTGATATTTACCCCCAAATCACCTAGTAACACAAATCACTTCACAGAGTCTTTTGGGTTGGATCTTTAGAGTCACTTTGTTATGCTTTAAAAGTAGTTTTTGTGAGCATAATAGGGAATTTCACTTACCTTGTGCTGCGACACCCTCTTATACTACTCTACCAACAAGTGCAATGACAATTTTTATGGAATAAGTCACCTCTAAAGGGGTTGCCCTCTCTATGGCCCTATTGGCTTGGCTACAAACAACTCTCACTAAGGTCAGCCCATACAAGAAGCTCCTACAAGTAATCCTAACACATTACTCAAGCCCTTTAATAAATATAAAGATATAAATCTCTATGTTTGAGAACCTTGGTCATTCTTGTTGCACATGGTTGTTCAAATTGCTCGCCACTTGATTACCACTTGTTAAAACAATTTTCAGTCGTGGCAACTATAATGTAAACAACTGCAAGACACTCTAAATACATTCAAAGGCTCACTGCAAGCTTCTGAGGTATATACTCACTACACACCGTGTTTCTTTTGACATTCCTAGAGTTCTCTAACAACGTTCCCTAGTGGCACCAAAATTCCCAATGTAGGAAGCATAAGCATTTACTATAAGGGCCCATAAAAATAATGTGTCATGGAATTTTTCTTTAATTCAATTTTCACTCAATGACAATTTTAGAATAATTTAAAAAATACTTAGCACAAATTCTAGTGTAAATGCACAATGGAAAACACCAAGAAAAGACAAACTTTGAAGTTATATTTTTAAAAATTTTAAATAATTTTAAAAATAATAATAATAATCCATTTTTTCTAACCTAAAGATATTCTTTCTGAAGTAATTTTATCTCTAAGGAAAAAAATTGTGTTTTCTACAGTTGTGTCGCAGCACAAGGTAAGTGAAATTCCCTATTATGCTCACAAAAACCTCTTTAAAGCATAATAAAGTGACTCTAAAGATCGAACCCAAGAGGCTCTGTGAAGTGTTTCGTGTTACTAGATGATTTGAGGAAAGTTTCTCAATTCCATTATTCTTCTTTATACCTCTCTCACATTTTTTCCCAAATACCGGTTGATTTTCTTGATCCTCCTATAAATTGATCCGGTCCAGACTAACACTGACCCAAATTACACTCGATCGATAACCTACAAGAACCAACCCAGAACTCACAGTTCCGACCGAATCTCGTATTACTTTAACTGCGGACTTCCTTTCCTCAACTTCTATTCCGGTTTTGTTTAGCCTCTGTTGGCACCTCAGAGGGATCTGCCACTTATTTTCAGAGAGGTAGACACTCCTCTCTTTCCGGTTTTTATAGTGATGGAAAGTTCACTAAGCTAATCTATTCTCCTATTCTAACAGGATTCGATTTGATCTTTCACAACAAACTAGAAGTAATCTCAGCTTGTAGGTCACACAAAGATCCCCCGTACGACCCTCACTTACTACAACGACCTTACTACCTTTTACAATCCGTGCGAAACTAAAGTGGCTACAAGAGCATCTGCCCATACCAGCACAATCTAACGTTCTTCCGTTTACTTCTTCAGATGGTGAGACCTCTCAAGTGTTCAGAGGCTAACCCAAACATTCCATCTGGTAGCTCTAGCACAGTTTGAGGATCCTTTCTCTTACTGTCTAGCCTAGCACTAGTTATCTCACCCGAAATTATAAACTTTAAACCTACTGAGGTGTCTTGACTCACTCCCAACACTTACAACCTGTTCACATGCACTTGCAATCACAAGAAGACAACAAGGAGAGAAGATCCTCTCACACTCTGCTCATCTATACTCAATCTCTCCCTTCCTTATCCGGCCAATCTTTGGGAAGACAAGGAAAACAATAGACTATACACAGGAGATAGCATATGCAAGAAGGAAAAACTCCTAGTCTCAATTTTGAGACTTGAATTATATACAGAATTTTACAAAAAGGTCTCCCCGGAAATCCGGCACTTATCCGGTCGAGATTTTCGGATTTGAACTTTTCCTATCTTTCCGAAATGAGGTCCGGTCTAACAAAATTTCCTACTCTCTAATTTCTAACTACCTATCCCTCCTAAGGGGATCCACCACTATCTGGAGTAGCTATGGGGGAGAGCTCACTCAAATTTCTACTTTTATCTCCCCCTTTCGGAACTTGCTCTGGTTCTACAGGAGAAGTTACTCCTATCCTTGTCCGTGGGTGTAACAAACCTCCCACAGGTTTGCCACCAATTCTCAAATAATTAATATAATAAGGCTCACCACCCAACCATAGAGAAGAAATCACTCAAGAAGTGTCGCACCTTCTCACCCCTGAGCCTTTCTATACTATTTCCTTTCCAAAGGAACTAGAATCTATCTCAAGTCCTTTTTACTTTCTATTCCAAATTTAGATCTAACTCATAGATCTTTCTATCCTTCTATCCTTTTACTCCTATATCTAGAGTAAAGATATTTTATTACCATCTAAATACGGCATAGTAATCTACTTCTAGTGCACCTCATCTTGAGTTGTCTAACTCTTGTACACATGTTCTCAATTTGGAGCGGTCTGACTCTAGTGCACTAAATATGGAGCTGTCTAACTCCAGTGCACATGTTCTCAATCTAGAGCGGTCTGACTCCAGTGCATCCATCCTCAACTGGGAGTTGTCTGACTCCTCTCATCCTCTGCTTACACACTGCCACATGTGATTAGAAGATTTCATTCATCCATCCATCATCTTAAGTTACTTTACAATCTCCCCTTCTATTAAAAGTCATTGTCCTCAATGACAAAGTCAGGATAATCCCTCCTAAAATCAACTTCCCTTTCCCAAGAAGCTTCTTCGTCCGGATAATCCTTCCACTTCACATAGAATCTACGAAATGTCTTATTCCTTAGCTGTTGATTCTCCATCTTCAAAATCTTCTCAGGTTGAGCAAGTAGTTCTCCCTCAAGAGCAGCTTTTGGAAGATCAGGCAGAATATGACTAGGATCCGATACATACTTTCTCAACAAACTTATATGAAATACATCATGTATCTGCCAATCTTCAGGTAACCTCAGTTTATAAGCAACTTGTCCTAATCTCTTCACAATCTCAAAAGGCCTACAAAACCGAGGTAATAACTTCCTTGACTTACCAAGCTTAAGTCCAGATCTCTTTGGAGCTACCTTTAAAAATACTTTATCACCCACTTCAAATAGACGAAAAAGTCTTTTTTTATCCGCATAATGTTTAGCTCTATCCTGAGCACTTTTCATAGCCAACTTTGTCAACTCTCTAATTTCATTCATTTCTTTAATCATGTCATTAATGCTTTCAAATCTAGTAGTAGGAGTAGAGAGTGTAATGGGAGTTCTACATTCTTGACCATACAAAATATAGAATGGACTTACCCCAATACTACTATGAATGTGATCATTGTAAGCAAACTCAATCATATGCAACCACTTATTCCACAAGTGTTGTTTCTTACCAACATACATTCTCAACATATCCTCAAGAGTCCTATTATTTCTTTCAGTCTGTCCATCACTCTCAGGATGATATGCAGTACTCAACTTAATTTTGGTCCCACACAATTTGAAAAGTGTAGTCCAAAATTCACTCACAAACTTACGATCTCTATTACTTATAATCTCACACGGAATTCCATGGTGTTTGAAGATCTCTCTCATAAATAACTCAGCTACTCTATAAGCAGTTACAGTAGTAACTGTAGGAATAAAATGAGCTATCTTGGTTAGTCTATCTACAACCACCATGATACTATCAAAGTTACTTCGAGTCTTAGGCAATCCAACAATAAAATCCATACTGACTGATTCAAATTTTAAATTAGGGACACTAAGAGGTTGCAACAATCCAGGACTCTTCACTTGTTTAGACTTAGAGACTTGACATTTCAAGCATCTTTCAACATAGTCTTTGACATCTGTTTTCATTCATGGCCAATAATAATGACGCTTGACTGCCATATAGGTCTTTTGGAAACCTGGATGGCCTGTTATTGGGATATCATGAAGATTATTCATAATGTTGAGTCTATATTCTCCAATTTTGGGAATACAAACTCTACCATTATAATATAGAACTTCATCTTTCAATTTAAAAGACTTAAACTTATCGATTTCGTTCACAGTTCTAGCTTCCTTAGATAGACTCTCAAATGGAATTCTAAAGGAATCATCATTAGAATAATGCATTTTGATCTCATCCATCAAAGAATTTCTAATACATGTGAGTGAAGTTGAGGGTGAAAGTAAGGGCAACAAAGGAGTGAATGAATTCTTGGATGACTTTAAAGATGTATTTCCTGAGGAATTAAAAGAATTGCCACCTAGGAGAGATGTTGATCATGCTATAGATTTAATTGTCAATGCTGCTCCTGTGGCTAGGGCACCCTATCGCCATTCTTTAGCTCAAAATGTTGAGTTGGAGAATCAATTAAAAGATTTATTGAACAAAGGTTACATTAGACCTAGCAAATCACCTTGGGGTGCCCCGGTCCTCTTTGTTAAGAAGAAAGATGGATCATTAAGATTATGTGTAGATTATCGGGGTCTAAATAAACTCACTGTCAAGAATAGGTTTCCTTTGCCCCGTGCTGATGATATATTTGATCACTTACACGGATCAAAAATATTTTCCAAAATAGATTTGAAGAGTGGTTATTATCAAATTCGAATTAAAGAATCTGACATTGCGAAAACAGGTTTTAGATCACGTTTAGGTCATTATGAGTACGTTGTAATGCCTTTTGGGCTTACAAATGGTCCTGCTACATTTATGACTTTGATGAATTCATTATTTCGTAATCATTTAGGTAAATTTGTGCTAGTATTCATGGATGATATTCTTATATATTCTAAGAATGTAGAAGAACATAAGAAACATCTTAAACAAGTTTTTGAAATTTTGAGAGCAAATAAATTATATGCTAAGTTAAGTAAGTGTGCTTTCTTTACATCTCGTATTGAATTTCTTGGTCACATCATTTCGGATGAGGGAATCTCAGTAGATCCTAAGAAGGTCAAAGTAGCTGTTGAGTGGCCAATACCAAAAGATAAGAGTGAGGTGAGAAGTTTCCTAGGTCTTGCAAGCTATTATAGAAGTTTTGTCAAAGGATTTTCAAAAAAAGCTGCTCCTATTACCAATTTGTTGAAAGGCAAGGGTAATGTGATAGATTGGACTGTTGAGTGTGACTTGAGTTTCCAGACATTGAAGTCAGTGTTAACCCAAACTCCCGTTTTGACCATTATGGATCCCTTGAAAGGAAACATAGTCTTGTGTACCAACGCTGGTGATTTAGCTATTGGTGTAGTTTTGATGCAAGATAAAAAGATAGTTGCATATGAATCTCATAAATTGAATTCTGCTGAGTTAAATTATCCAGTACATGAGAAGGAACTACTTGCAGTCATTCATACTTTGAAGGTTTGGAGACATTATTTACTAGGAGTAAGGTTTAAGATAGAAACAGATCATCAGTCTTTGAAATATTTATCAACTCAATCGAATTTGAGTAGAAGACAGTGTAGGTGGATGGAATTGTTACAAGAGTTTGATTTTGACATAGAATATGTTAAAGGTAAGGAAAATGTGGTTGCTGATGCTTTTTCTAGAAGACCGCTAGCAAATGCTATCACATGTATTAGAAATTCTTTGATGGATGAGATCAAAATGCATTATTCTAATGATGATTCCTTTAGAATTCCATTTGAGAGTCTATCTAAGGAAGCTAGAACTGTGAACGAAATCGATAAGTTTAAGTCTTTTAAATTGAAAGATGAAGTTCTATATTATAATGGTAGAGTTTGTATTCCCAAAATTGGAGAATATAGACTCAACATTATGAATAATCTTCATGATATCCCAATAACAGGCCATCCAGGTTTCCAAAAGACCTATATGGCAGTCAAGCGTCATTATTATTGGCCATGAATGAAAACAGATGTCAAAGACTATGTTGAAAGATGCTTGAAATGTCAAGTCTCTAAGTCTAAACAAGTGAAGAGTCCTGGATTGTTGCAACCTCTTAGTGTCCCTAATTTAAAATTTGAATCAGTCAGTATGGATTTTATTGTTGGATTGCCTAAGACTCGAAGTAACTTTGATAGTATCATGGTGGTTGTAGATAGACTAACCAAGATAGCTCATTTTATTCCTACAGTTACTACTGTAACTGCTTATAGAGTAGCTGAGTTATTTATGAGAGAGATCTTCAAACACCATGGAATTCCGTGTGAGATTATAAGTAATAGAGATCGTAAGTTTGTGAGTGAATTTTGGACTACACTTTTCAAATTGTGTGGGACCAAAATTAAGTTGAGTACTGCATATCATCCTGAGAGTGATGGACAGACTGAAAGAAATAATAGGACTCTTGAGGATATGTTGAGAATGTATGTTGGTAAGAAACAACACTTGTGGAATAAGTGGTTGCATATGATTGAGTTTGCTTACAATGATCACATTCATAGTAGTATTGGGGTAAGTCCATTCTATATTTTGTATGGTCAAGAATGTAGAACTCCCATTACACTCTCTACTCCTACTACTAGATTTGAAAGCATTAATGACATGATTAAAGAAATGAATGAAATTAGAGAGTTGACAAAGTTGGCTATGAAAAGTGCTCAGGATAGAGCTAAACATTATGCGGATAAAAAAAGACTTTTTCGTCTATTTGAAGTGGGTGATAAAGTATTTTTAAAGGTAGCTCCAAAGAGATCTGGACTTAAGCTTGGTAAGTCAAGGAAGTTATTACCTCGGTTTTGTAGGCCTTTTGAGATTGTGAAGAGATTAGGACAAGTTGCTTATAAACTGAGGTTACCTGAAGATTGGCAGATACATGATGTATTTCATATAAGTTTGTTGAGAAAGTATGTATCGGATCCTAGTCATATTCTGCCTGATCTTCCAAAAGCTGCTCTTGAGGGAGAACTACTTGCTCAACCTGAGAAGATTTTGAAGATGGAGAATCAACAGCTAAGGAATAAGACATTTCGTAGATTCTACGTGAAGTGGAAGGATTATCCGGACGAAGAAGCTTCTTGGGAAAGGGAAGTTGATTTTAGGAGGGATTATCCTGACTTTGTCATTGAGGACAATGACTTTTAATGGAAGAGGAGATTGTAAAGTAACTTAAGATGATGGATGGATGAATGAAATCTTCTAATCACATGTGGCAGTGTGTAAGCAGAGGATGAGAGGAGTCAGACAACTTCCAGTTGAGGATGGATGCACTGGAGTCAGACCGCTCTAGATTGAGGACATGTGCACTGGAGTTAGACAGCTCCATATTTAGTGCACTAGAGTCAGACCGCTCCAAATTGAGAACATGTGTACAAGAGTTAGACAACTCAAGATGAGGTGCACTAGAAGTAGATTACTATGCCGTATTTAGATGGTAATAAAATATCTTTACTCTAGATATAGGAGTAAAAGGATAGAAGGATAGAAAGATCTATGAGTTAGATCTAAATTTGGAATAGAAAGTAAAAAGGACTTGAGATAGACTCTAGTTCCTTTGGAAAGGAAATAGTATAGAAAGGCTCAGGGGTGAGAAGGTGCGACACTTCTTGAGTGATTTCTTCTCTATGGTTGGGTGGTGAGCCTTATTATATTAATTATTTGAGAGTTGGTGGCAAACCTGTGGGAGGTTTGTTACAAGTGGTATCAGAGCGAGGTTATGGATCCTATTGAGGGTTTGGAGGAGAGGATTGTGAGAGTAGTGAGGGTAGCATTGAGGGGGGTCCAAGGTTCTATACAATCAGGAGCTCCACCTCTTCCTAGGGAGGCTCCTCTAGACACCCCACGCCCTCCTTCATCTTCACCATGTAAGTCAAGAGAGGTAGAGTCCAATTCAACATCTATTTTGAGGGGTTCTGGTCATAGACGAGTTGATATTTTGGAGGACTTGAAGAGGTATCCTTTCAAGCCTTGTTTTGGAGGAAGGAATTGCAAGCCCGAAGAAGTCAAATCTTTTATTTCCATATTGGAGGACTTCTTCACTTTAAGTTACCAAGATGATGATAAGATCAAGGCCACAGTGATTTGTCTTCAAGACAAAGCTCGTGCGTGGTATGACAATTTGAAGAGCAATCGGGAGAATTGTGGTCTTCAACCTCTATCGACTTGGAGCACCTTCAAGCAATTGTTTCTTCAAGAATTTCTTCCTAGCAATTATGGAGAAGACATGCACCAAGGACTCTATGACTTGAAACAAGGAAGTTTGTCTATCACCCAATACAAGTCAAAGTTTGATTTGCATATTGTCTATTTTCCTAATTGGGGTGAAAGTGATAGAGTTGAGTTCTTTGTTCGTAACTTAAAGGATTCAATCAGATTTAAAGTCAGTGCTTATCATCCAAAGACTATAGATGATGCTTATAGTTTGGCTATGAACTTTGAGAGAGAGGTTAATAGCAAGTTGGAGAGGAATAAGAGTCAATTAGGAAAAAGGTCCTCAGAGTTCAATCGGTCCGCTAATCAAAACTTTGACTTGTATTGGGTGATAGACAAACTTCCTTGTTTCAAGTCATAGAGTCCTTGGTGCATGTCTTCTCCATAATTGCTAGGAAGAAATTCTTGAAGAAACAATTGCTTGAAGGTGCTCCAAGTCAACAGAGGTTGAAGACCACAATTCTCCCGATTGCTCTTCAAATTGTCATACCACGCACGAGCTTTGTCTTGAAGACAAATCACTGTGGCCTTGATCTTATCATCATCTTGGTAACTTAAAGTGAAGAAGTCCTCCAATATGGAAATAAAAGATTTGACTTCTTCGGGCTTGCAATTCCTTCCTCCAAAACAAGGCTTGAAAGGATACCTCTTCAAGTCCTCCAAAATATCAACTCGTCTATGACCAGAACCCCTCAAAATAGATGTTGAATTGGACTCTACCTCTCTTGACTTACATGGTGAAGATGAAGGAGGGCGTGGGGTGTCTAGAGGAGCCTCCCTAGGAAGAGGTGGAGCTCCTGATTGTATAGAACCTTGGACCCCCCTCAATGCTACCCTCACTACTCTCACAATCCTCTCCTCCAAACCCTCAATAGGATCCATAACCTCGCTCTGATACCACTTGTAACAAACCTCCCACAGGTTTGCCACCAACTCTCAAATAATTAATATAATAAAGCTCACCACCCAACCATAGAGAAGAAATCACTCAAGAAGTGTCGCACCTTCTCACCCCTGAGCCTTTCTATACTATTTCCTTTCCAAAGGAACTAGAGTCTATCTCAAGTCCTTTTTACTTTCTATTCCAAATTTAGATCTAACTCATAGATCTTTCTATCCTTCTATCCTTTTACTCCTATATCTAGAGTAAAGATATTTTATTACCATCTAAATACGGCATAGTAATCTACTTCTAGTGCACCTCATCTTGAGTTGTCTAACTCTTGTACACATGTTCTCAATTTGGAGCGGTCTGACTCTAGTGCACTAAATATGGAGCTGTCTAACTCCAGTGCACATGTTCTCAATCTGGAGCGGTCTGACTCCAGTGCACTAAATATAGAGCTGTCTAACTCTAGTGCACATGTTCTCAATCTAGAGCGGTCTGAGTCCAGTGCATCCATCCTCAACTGGAAGTTGTCTGACTCCTCTCATCCTCTGCTTACACACTGCCACATGTGATTAGAAGATTTCATTCATCCATCCATCATCTTAAGTTACCTTACAGTGGGGCTTCTAAAGTAGAAGTCCTTCCGGACTCCTTCTCCTTCGATATTGGAGTTTCAAACTTCCCCTCTAATATCTCTACCTTATCGAACTCATCCGGGATCGAAATCCTAGATAAAGAGACTAACCCACTCTGGAATTTCCGGACGGTATCCTCTAATCCCTTTGCATCCTTCCAGAATTCCTTCATTGCCTCTTCTAATTCCCCGGCAAAGTCAGCCAAGATGCGAGCGATGCGGGTACCCGAAGGTTTCGGATCCTTATGTATCCCCTCATCAAACAATTTGGCCTTCGCCATTACTTCACCAGATGCCCCTACTACTATCGTCATCCGGTTGATTGCAGTCCTAGTCTCCTCCTGCAGGGACATTGCAGCCTTCACTTGGTCGCGACTAGCATCCAAGTCCTTCCGGTAGCTTTGGATTTCTCCTCACAATCGGACCACCTGCTCGTCTGTCTCCAGCTGGTTAATATTCTACTTCAGCAACCTATCCTCCAACTCCTTCACTTCATCCGGATTGCTGATGCAGTTCGCCACAGCTTCCAGCAGGGAACTGGTCGGAGCGCTTCCTACCAAATCCGCCACCTCACGCAGCGTCATGGTCTTCACTTCCCAATCCGCTCTCACTGCACTGAGAATCCGGATTAGGTCGTTATATGGACCCATCAGGTCCATCAACTGGGACGATGGAATAGGTTTCGGCTTGACCACTTCCACCGGCTCCTGCTTCTTTGGGATGATCGGTTCCACTATTTCCGGTCCCTTATCCTTCCGAAGCTCCGAAGGGGACCCCCTCAGACTAGGCGTCTTCTTCATCCTTCGGTTGAGAGGATCGTCATCTTCCTCCTCTTCCTCTTCTTCTCAATTCCTCTTCTTAGGGTTCTCACCCTTCTCCTCCGGTTCCGTCTCGGATTCCTCATACACACTCCTCAATTTCAACCGAATCGCTCAATGCACAAGTCCCGCGGTGCTCCCTTTCCCTCTCTTTCTTTCTCTCTCAATTTCCGCCTCGCTCACGCACTCAATTCTTTTCTAATCTCTGCGCCCGTGTAAAGAAAACAAACGCGCTCACTCACAACTCTCAAACTTTACACAATTCACACAAAAACACACTCAATTTGCAGACACAAACTCAAAGCACTGAGAGCGCGCCAAGTACGGTGGTTCTCCCAGGTGCAAATGACAGACAAACCCTAAAACAGTCTCTTTTATACCCCGAAAACCTCATCATTACTTTTTTCCGATTTTTCGGACGCGAATCCTAAATCCATTCCTCAGGTTAGGGGACTAGACCAGATTCGTTTCCGATATCCGTTCCGCTCCCTAATCCGGTTCCTTCAGGGCTTATGTTTCTAGTCTTTCTAACTCTTGGCTTTTCTTTCCTCTTCTGTGCCAATCCGGGTCTATTCAATCCGGATTCCGTGTTACAGAACACGATAGAGAGAAAAATCAAAAAGTTAGGTTGCGACAAGTTGTATAAAGGTAGTCCACTTTGAGCACATGTGGAAGATGAACAAATTATTATTCTACAATAATCTTGGGAATGATTGTATAACCTTAGTAGATGTCTTCATATACCAATTTTGAGCTTCACATTTTCATTTTGGGGTTGAAAATAGGACTCAAAACCCCCAAAATGGCCAAGGTAAACACCCAACCAATCAGAGGCTATTTAAAAGTAGTAAATTATTTTTTTTGATCCAAAAATTTACACAATGTCTAAAACTACTACATCTACCTTCATTTCAAATTTCATAGAAAACGAACGTACGATGCAAAAGTTATGAGCAAAAACCACTTGTCTATGGACAA
Source organism: Climacium dendroides (assembly GCA_950106755.1). NCBI lineage: Eukaryota > Viridiplantae > Streptophyta > Bryopsida > Hypnales > Climaciaceae > Climacium > Climacium dendroides. The sequence goes on from OX467082.1 coordinate 49,788,370, forward strand.
AGGGACATCCAAAAAAGACAAGTGTTTCTTTCAATCACCTTAAAAAAAAAGATTTTTAACTATTAGAGATTTGATTTTTTTTTAAATCAATTCTCCTAAAAAAATTGAAATCTTACTAAAATTTTTAGTTGTTTTTAACATCTTCTCAATGTAAGATTTTTGTATATATTAGGCTTTTCCATTATCTTTAAAAATTGACATGCAAGTAATCAACATAACTACCTATTTAATGGCTTGAGTCCCAAAATTAGATAGTGATTTTTTCTTCACAAAGTAGAATCAAACTATGATGACTATATTGGGCAAGGCCCAAAATCTTTCTTATTCTAATTGCAAACGTTATAATCATTAGATGAGATTTGAAGCCTCTAGAAGGCCGTGAGTTATCATGCACTGGGAACTCGCCAAATTGTACTATAGCAACAACAACATAGCTGGCTAATGTGGCCAAGACACAGCCATGTCATTTTTCAAAAAAAATTTAAAATTTTTTTTCATTTTTTTTTGCATTCTAAGAACTAAAAATTTTATTATTTTAATTTTTTTGAAATTTCTTTCCCTAACAGCCGACCATTCCCTTGCTATAGGGGAAATAGCGAGAGAACAAGCCTGAAACAACCTTCTGCAGGCCTCAAATCCCATCTAATACTCACAATCTACGTTGCCAAGTGGTCTAAATTTTTTATCAAATTTTTTTATAGAAATCTAGTACCTATTTATTTTATTTTAAATTTTGAAAAATATTCTTAAGTTTCAATTATTTTCAATGCATTAGAAAGTGGTAGTTTTGACTTTCTATGAAAATGGTCAAAGAAATTTAGCAATTAAATCCTAAAATCCCCATCGTACCTAGGGGACAAAATGGATTTCGAGTAGGCTTTAATATTCATCACAATTTTTTGAAACTTTTTGTGAAGATAGAAATATACATTAGCTTTTGTGAGTATAATTTTATTTCAATTGGTATCCAAGAGCAATAGTTATATCTCAAAAGGTTTTTTTTATGCAATGGGTAGAAACCTCCTAACACAAAAATAATTTGAATTTTAAGGGAAAAAATTGTTTCTTATAGATTGAAATTTTATTTATGTGGAAAGCTTTCAATAATTCCATTTGTACTTGTTACATGAAAGTTGTGGACAATCTTACTTTTCGAGCAATTAGAGCATCTTCTCAAAAAATGATTTATAGGATTCATTTTTTAATGCAATTTTTATAATTTAAAAAAAAAATGTTTGATAAGATCAAGTTTGATTACTAAAACAATCTCACCATTATAATTATAGTGTTTCAATCCCATCTTAGATCTATCAACAATTTAATTTATCTTTTGATCTTAAACCTACTTCTACTTAACAATTTTTTAAAGAATAAAAATCAAGTGCTTTTTTTGTAAATTCCTAATCTTTAAACTCAATTTTTCAAAGATTTAGTTTAATTTAAATTCAAAATTTGTAGTACAAATAAATTCCAAATGGTGATCAAAGTCTTTTAAAATTGCAAGCTAATGTTCAAAAATATAATTTTTTCTAGTTGAGAATGTTGATATCTTCCAATCTATATAATCAAACTTTATGAAAATTTTACCATGTGATCTAAAATAAGTGAAGTCCAAGATCCTACAAGTAGATTCTACAAATAAAATAATTTTTTTTCTTGGATGTACAAAGTAGAAATGGTAGTCTTAAATTGTTCTTGATAGAAAAATGGCCTTGGGACTTTAGAAATCAACTACAATAAGGATAATGTCTCTCGTAACAATAACATGCCTTGCAAGTATACCATACTCTATTAGTAGGTTTGTTATTTTGGTGCCAAATATTTAATTTAAGGCCAAAATAAATTTTGGCACTTAAAAATATTATTTGAAAAAAATTCAAGATTAAAATTTTAAAAAACTATGAAAATTTGGCAACTACATCACATACATTCAAGAATGACTTATTATATGAAAATGAGAAGACATGTTGTTTATACAAGTGGAATGGTAGGAGGTAAAGCAAACCATTTAGGATATGTAAATTAGGATTGGTGAAAGCTCAACAACTCATATTTAAATCAAAAGCAAAATTATATTCAATGTAGAATCTTAGACCTTATTTTGGTATAGTAGAATAATTTTTTTCAAAAAATTCAAATTCAAATTTTTTAGAAAATAAAGTTAAATTTCATCTCCAAAAACTTGTTTGAGATTTTGAGCCTCCAATCAAAATTTATGGACAAAATTCAAAGAGGGATTGAAAGAGACATTTTCTTTAACATTTTCAAACATCCTCTCTAAATTTTATCCATGACTTTTGTTTGGAGCCTCAAAATCACGAACAAGTTTTTGGAGTTGAAATTTAGCTTGATTTTTCAACTTTTTTTAATTTAAAGGGTTTTTTAAAGTTATTCTCTGTGCCGAAATGGAGTTTGAAGTTCTACCTTAAATACAATTTTTGCACTTTGACAATTGGAGGTTAAGCTCTTATCTTCAAATTGTCCCATATCCTTTGAACATTCATGATGGACAATGAAATTCATTATAAAGATGACCTCCTCACCCTACATTCTTAGTAAATCTAAATGAAGTAATTCTCCCATGTCACCATCAAAATATTTTTTGATGGTAGACAATCAAATAATAATTGGTATTTTGATTTAGTGGATTGTTATTGGATTCTTTCGACTTTTGCCAACCATCATTACATTTATTTGTTGATTCAAATCTTTTGGTTCTAAAATTAGCATAAAAATTGATACTTTAAAAAAATTAAAGCCAAACTTGCTCTCTGAATATGATATGGGATAAGTTAGAAGACAACAGAATCATAATACAAAAATCTCATATGGTGTGATTTTAGCTCATAACACATTCAAACACAATAATTCAATTAATTTTCAAGATTTTTATGATTAAAATATTTTCAAATTGAAATTTAATTTCAATTCCAAAAACCCATTTGTGATATGAAGTTTTTTCTAAAAAGTTAAGGACAAAGTTACAAAGAAATAGAGAAACTCATTTTCAGACTATTCCTTTTAATTTTGTATATACATTTTGAGTACACGCTTCAAATCACAAACACATAATTAGAGCTGAAATTTAACCTCTAAAGTTCATTGACTTTTTCACAAAAAATGCCCTAAAATACCACTTTCTAAACTCTAGAGCCAATTAAGCATATCTGAAACATCAAAACATTTTTCAAACATTTAAACTATTCATATTTGTACTAGAATTCAATAGTAATTCAAAAAACAAAATTTAGACCACTTGATTGCATAGATTTTGAGATTATAATGTTTGAAGTTAGAAGAAGAGAAATTTTGGGTCTTGCCCAATTAAGTCATAGTTTGACTCAACTTTGTAGAAAAGGAGGTGATATCTAACTTTGGAAACTTTGACTATTGGGTAACTTGCATGCCAATTTCTAAAGATATTGGAAGAGTTTGACATAAACAAAAGAATCTTGCATCGAGAAGATGTTTAGAAAAAACAACTACATGAGCAAGATTTGAGATTGTTTTGGTGAACTCATTTTTAGAAAAATCAAAATTGGGCAATGGTCTACTTAGTGTACCCAAAAATGTTGTCCAAATTACAATGTTAGTTCATTGCATTGTGTCAAACAACTTCATCTTTTAAATATATTAAAGTGAAATTTCAAAAAATGTAGATTTAGCTACCTACATTTGTAATGTATCAAGAAAAAAATCATCACAATCAAATAATTTTAAGAATTTTTAATGGATTTTTTAATTAAAAAAAGTTTTGTCTAGTGCACCTAGAATCCTCAAAAACAAGCATTTGGAATATCAAATAAATTAATTTTAATATTATTTTTGGATATGACTTACATTAAGTAGTCCAATACATGAAATAATTTATTTTATTAACAACAAATTAATAACATGTGCACTATGATGCGTGCGAATCTCAAAATTCAGCATTTTTTCTCACTTCTAAGAAAAGATCCAAAAATTAAAGTTTTAAAGAAAAAAACTTATTAGGAATACACATCTTGATTCCATTGAGGTGCAAGAATTTTAAAAAAATGGGGTCTTCTTACTTGATCAAAATGAACAAATTAGTCAAACTTTGGAGGTTTTAAGCAAAAATAAGGTAATTAGTGTGTCCCAAAAGTGATACTCCAAGCTAACCAATGCCCAATCCTAATTTTCAACCCCAATACTTACTTCTCTAAATCAAGCTAGAAAATAAAATAAAATAAAATTCATGAATTTACTTTATTTTGTGCTAATAGTTATAAAATTACTCTAAAATTGTCAATTTTAGTACATTGAGTGAAAATTGAAAAAAATGATTTTTTCAATTTCATTTATATATTATTGAACTAAGCTACAATAAAAATTTGTAGAAAAATTTCAACATGTTTGATTTTAAAGATTATAAGATATTAGCACTCAAAGTTGATGGAAAAATATTCACATTTTGCTTGACTACTAGTTCAACTTACACCCCTCTCTATTGCATGTTGCCTAAGATACTCATAAACTTTAGAGCCCATAGCTTTTGTTCCAAGAATCTAACAGGAAAAAAATGTATATTTTACAATTAGATGAAAATCTTTGATAAAAAAATTTTCTTTCAAAATTGGCTTCATATAAACCTACTCAACCCTTCAAAAGCTTCACATGAGTTTATTGTCCTTTAGGGATTAACTTCAATGTCTACATTCTTTTAGTTAGATAAATATTGAAAGATGTTGATTTATTATGCTTAAATGAAGTCAAAAGTTCTTGATGTACACATCACATGTGGATTGTCATGCTTTTTACCCCCACTTGCCTTCTTGTCATTTTAATTTTTCAAAGACAAACATGTTTAGTATACGTATACCACAAAATTTTCTAGTATATTTATAAAAATGATAAAATAATAATGAAATTTTGAAGAAAAAATTAATAAGATACATTTCAAATAGAACGAGTGCTTCAAATACCTAAAATCTCAAAATAGAAGAACATAATATTGTAAAAAAATTTATTTTCTACTTTTTCTATTTGGAAATGTGGTTATGAATCCGCAACTTCAAACTTCAATCAAAATGCCCACTTTAAGGAATTTTTCAAATTTTCCAAGCATAGTAGAAACTAGACATTAGAAACTTCATCTTGTTAGTTTTACTCAAAAGCAAAAGAAATGAGCTTAATTATTCAAGTTAATTATTTTTGAATATTATGTTAAAAATTGGTACCAAAATTCATATTATGTACCAAAAATGGTAGAAACTCTAAAAATTTCACCATTTCTATACATCAAATTCAAATTTTTCAAAAAAAAAATGATTCAAATTCATAAATATATATTTTTAATTATATCTAAATTCAAATGATAAATAAGAATGCCTAAGTTGCCAAAATACATCAAGAGCATCTGTTGTCAACCATCTTTTACATTAGATAACATTAAAAAAATAATAATATGACTTGAAATAAACTCAAATATTTGGATATAGTACTATTAACCTTGGAGTGCTCTGACATCCATTTTTTGTATGATGAATAGATTGAAGTTCTTGTTTATATCTTGTTCCTGCTTGGATGAAAGTCATCCTAATTTTTGGTGATACTTTATCAAGTTCTTGTCTTATCTAATGGTTGGATTTAGTGTTATTAGAGTACAAATTTTTCTAAAATTACAAATGTGGAAGTGTGTCAAGTGGTCAAATTGCATTGACTCTAATTCAAAATTAGGTTTGCAAAAATGAGGTCATAGATGTAAAGAATACAAAAATTTCAAAAAATCACCATGTCAAGAGAACCTCATTTTGAATCCATTCCAATAAGTTTTGCTCAAAAAATAATAATATTTTTCTTGTAATCAAATTTTGAAAGAATTTTGAAATTTTCCTTACCAAATTTATAGAAAAATATTGGTGATAGCATTGCTGAATCTAACTGTATAGATGGAATCTAAAATCCAAAATCTACAACTTTCCTTTGTATATCACTTCTAAAAGATTCTTCCAAATAGCACTTTATAATGATTTTCTTCAAATCGTCAATTCTGGAGAAGAGTCCAGACGCTCCAGGGTTAAAGTTGCTCCCCAAGAACGAATGAAAATGATCTGTTCTTCAATAAATAAATTTTTCTAAAAAATGGTGGAATAACCCAAAGATACGTTTTGTGCCTTGTGTCCTCCCAGATATGTTAACTTAATAGGATGCATTGATGTTGGATGTATCTGCTGCAAGTAATCCTGTGACACTAAAGCTATGAACTGCTACCAACAAACCTTGGGAGAAATTATTGGGAGGATCCTGCCCCTTTGCCAGCACACTGCCCTAGTACCCTAGTGCCCAATGCACAAAGCCACAAAGATCAGGGAGGGAGGGAGTAATTCTGGCAAGGTACAGAGTCCTGTGCTGTACCCAGGAATCCGTGCTGAGGCTTCATCTACTGTCGAGGGTCAGAAACAGATGACCCTTGACACTGGAAATGATCCTCCACATCTGCACCATCGAGGCAGACTCATCAACCACTAAGGGGAATCTGCAGGCAGCTCTTGAATTCTATGCACCCACCACTCCAGCCACCAGCCCTCACCTTTCCATCCTTGTCATGGAAGTCCACTGCAGCACTGCAGCAATCTCCGTGTTGGGGTTACACGTCATAGGGGGCTCTGAAAATCAAAATGTCCAGGAGATGGACGGAGTCTGCAGAACTGCCATGGACTGACTGAGGGGACTGGGAAGTGGATGACTCATGCTTACCATGCTTCAACAAGCAAATGGTAAGGTATGTGCACACCTGGACTTAGCAAGTGTTTATGGAGTTCTTTGGAGTGATGGTACGTGATTTTTATGGCAGGTGTTTAGAGCATTGTTCCTTTGTAACTGTTAAACCTACGTGGTTGTAGAGCTTGGCAAGTATTTTGAGCAATGTTTAATAAAGAAAAGTTAAGGACTATTTATAATTCTTTGACATTGCAAGTTGTTGTTAAGTAAGTTTGAACCTTTCAATTTTGTAGCTTCTTGAGCAATGACAATGGTCTTTCAGAATGCAAGGAGATATGGTCAATTATGTAACAGTGCCCAAATGAATGCAATGAACTATCTCATTTACTTTGAAAGCCATTCATTATTTCTAATTAGAATCGTGAAAACAAACCATGTAGAATATGTAAATTAAAATTAGTAGGAACTCAACCACTTATAATTGAGTCAAAAGCAAATTTTTTATTCAAAGTAGATCTCCACACTTCATTTAAGCATAGTAGAATAATTTTCTTCAATAAAATTTGAACTAAGAAAAAGTTGGAAAATAAGTTAACATTCATTTCCAAAAATCCGTTTGATATTTAGAGTTTTCAATTACAAATAATAGACAAATTTCAAAGAAGGGTTGTAAGGGACATTTTTTTGACAATTTTGAAACTCTTCTCTGAATTTTTTCCATAACTTTTGATTAGAGAATCAAATTTACAAATAGATTTATAGAGATGAAAGTTAGATAAATTAACAACTTTTTTTAGTTCAATTATTTTAATTTTTTAATTTTTTAATTTATTATGCTTAAATGAAGTCTGGAATTCTAATTCATACATAATTCCTATGTTTTGACAATTAGCGGTCAAGCTCTCATCTTCACATCGTCCCATACCCTTTGAGGGTTCATAAAGGAAAATGAATTTCATTATAAAAATGATGTCCTTACCCATCATTCCCACAAACATCAACGATGCATTTTCTTCATTTTGTCATTAAGTTTTTTTTATCAATATCAGATGTTTAAATGACATTGGTAATAAAGTTTACTTTCTCTTCTATGATGTGATTGAATTATGTGGATGAGGACTTTAAAGATGAAAAGGTAGCTTTTGTGAAAAGTATTAAGTGTCATGCCTCAAGTCTAAAAAACTCAAAATTTTTAATGACCTTAATCTTGACAAACCAATGCCAAACCAATTAAAAACAAATGTTTTCATAGAACCTAACCCTTTTCAAATATTTCAAAGGTATTATAATTTTAGAACTATCATTATCAAATGCTAAGTGTGCATATTCCTTAAAGTAGACAAGCCTAAGATATTAGAATTAATTGTAAAATGTATGCAATGAGGAACTAAGAGTAGGAGTTTGAGAAATCTATAAGATAGAATTCCTTGAAGCACCCAAGCTGAAGTATGATGGAATATAGTGCTATGTTTTTTAATACTATTTTTAATTAAGCCTTCCTCTGATATCCCTTATACAAATTGGGGGTCACTTTACAATTAACTCTATTACCACCATATTTTACAATCTAAATAATTTTGGGCCAACTTGAATAAAATCCAAGTGGAATTATAAATTTTTGATTAAAAATACTTTAATAATATATATTTTTTGTGAATTTTGAAAGCGGTTTGCCATAAAATTACAAAATCATCAATAGAGTGGAGTCCATAAATAACCCATAACCACCTTTCTAAGTATCTAACTGCACTTAAGTACTCACCAATAAAATATTGATACATTACCCATTGTTGGCATTAATGCATTCATTTTAGTAGAAAATGAATGGATTTGGATGCTTTTCTTGACAAAATTAGGATCAGAAGTAGGATGAAGGAATTGGGCAATATATGGAATTGGACTAGTCTACTTTAGTATTTTTTCTTGAGGAAGGTCTATCAAGCATCAACTAGAATGTAAATTGTAACTTGTACGTGTCTCCTTGCGTGGTTGCAAGCTCCCTCTTTGGCCATATCGTGAATAGAATGCTTATTGAGATTAGAAAGTAATGTATGGAAGAAAGGCTTTACTTAGATGGTACGAAGATACCAAGCCACATGAGTGGGCTGAACTTAAGCTAGAAGCCTTTCTCTAGTTATCCACAAACCAAGTGGGATAACTACCTTTCATGGGCTGCCTTTGACTACGAGTAATACCCAATGATTCTAAGACTAACTAAGTGTCTAATGCTACTCCTAGGACTGTATGTACATGGTCTACACTAATATGTACATGTTCTTCAACACTCCCACTTTGAGAGTGGGCAAAGGCTCAAAGGCCCATCTTCTCAATCAAGTTTTGGTGTTGTGGCTTCCCAAGGGCCTTGGTCAGCACATCAACAACCATAGCTTGGGTAGGCACATACTTGAGCTCAATCACCTCATCCTCCACTCGTTCACGAATGAAATGGTGTTGCACATCAATGTGCTTTGTCCGAGAGTGGTGGGTGGGATTCTTGGCCAAAGCAATGGCGCCTTGGTTGTCACACCAAATTGGTGTGCTCCCCTCTTGGATAAGGCCAACATCAGCCAAGAGTTGCCTTAGCCAAATGGCCTCTTTGGTGCATTGGCTCATAGTCATGTACTCCGCCTTCGTTGTAGAAAGAGCTATGGTGGGCTGCCTTTTTGAATTCCATGAAATGGCACCTACTCTAAGTATAAATACGTAGCCGGTGGTGGATCTCCTATCCCCCTCATCACCAGCCCAATCTGCATCACAAAAGCCATGTAAGTTCACATGGGCACCTCCAAGTTGCAACTTCAGTCCAAGTGTGCCTTGAAGGTACCTCATCACCCTCTTGACCGCTGCCCAATGATTTGGGCCATACTTGGACATGTGTTGACTCACAACACTCACCGGAAATGCCAAATTAGCCCTTGTGGCTACCATGGCATACATCAAACAACCCACCACTGCCTTGTAAGGCACACCTTGCATTTCAGCCCTCACCTCCTCAAACTCTTCATCCGTGAGCTTGGGCAACTTCACATGAGTGTCAAGTGGTGTACCTATGGCTTTGCACTCCTCCATGTTGAAACACTTGAGAATCTTTTCAAGGTATTTGTGTTGGCTCATGGTGATGGTGCGGGCAACCCTATCCCTCTTGAACTCCACTCCAAGGCAAAAGTTCAACTCTCCAAGATCACTCATCTCGTACTCCTCCTTGAGCATAGCCTTCACTTCAAGCATCTTGGTCATGCTACTTGCAAGGAGGATCAGATCATCCACATAGAGGATCACAATCACCAAATGCTCACAACTATGCATGGTGTACAAAGAGTGATCAACATGGCTTCTTTGGAAGCCCTTCCTTACAAACATGGCATCAATATCTTGATACCATGCTCTCCCGGATTGCCTCAAGCCGGGGAGTGCCTTCTTCAACTTGCACTTGAGATGCTCTTGGCCTTCTTGCACAAAGCCTTGGGGCTAATCCATGTAGATGACCTCCTACAACTTGGGGTTGAGAAAATCCGTCTTGACATCCATTTGGTGCATCTCCAAGTCCATGGCTGCCCCAAGAGTCACAATGCACCGAATGGTGCTAAACTTGGCAACGGGGGCAAATGTCTCATTGAAGTCCACCTCTTCCACTTGGGAAAAGCCCTTGGCAACCAGCCTTGCCTTGTACCTCACAATGTGACCCAAAGCATCCCTTTTGGTGGAGAAAACCCACTTACAATCCACACTTGATCTCTTGGAAGGAAGAGGTGCAAGTTCCCATGTCCCTTTGGCAATGAGGGCCTTGTACTCCTCTTGCATGGCCACCTCCCACTTGCTTACATCTTTGCAACGCAACACCTCTCCAAGTGTGGATCACTACAAGGAATTGGGGGTTATCGTGACTGCGGCAAATGACTGCAAAACTGTAATGTTGTAGTCGCAAAACGAGAATGTGACTTGAAAATTGAAAATGTGACTCTGGGGCCCTGCAGTCATTTTGGACAAGTCATTTATAAGAATGACTGCAGATTTATTATCACCCAACGAAGTGGGGATGGATGAAACTTTGGATGAGAAGAGGCTCAGTTGAGGGAGATAAAGAAAATGAGACTAAGGAAAGATGGCTTGGGTTGAGTTGGACAAGTACGGGACCCCTCTAAATCTGATGTGGACATTTTTGCAGCAGTCACGTGTAAGTCATTCTGGAGTCGCGTCTGACCCCATCTAAATTTGACGTGGACAATTTGAACGTAGTCGTGCTGAAGTCATGTTAGAGTCGTGTATGACCCCTTTTAAATCTGATGTGGACAGATTGGGCGTAGTTACAAGGAAGTCATTCTGAAGTTGCATCCGACCCCTTTTAAATCTGACGTGGATGTTCTGAACCGGTCGTCCTGTAGTCATGCTAGAGTCGTGCGTGACCCTTCCTAAATCTGACGTGGACGTCAATCGCAGTCATTGTGTAGTCATGTTGAAGTTGCATCTGACCCCTTTAAAATCTGACATGGACATCACTCGCAGTCATGGTGAAGTCACGTTGCAGTGGTGTCTGACCCCTCCTAAATCTGACGTGGACATTCCAAACAGAGTCATATTGCAGTCACACTGCAATCGCAAATGAACATGATGTGGGCAACAATTTAGGGGCGGCATGGAGTCATTCACAAGTCGTATTGCAGTGTAGATGGAGTTGCGTCACAATAGCACGTGCACTATTTCGCTAGTAGTGCTGAAGTCACGGCAACTTCGAAGGGGTCATTCACTAGTCGGTTCATCTACACTACATTCAAGTAATATGTACTACCTAATTACGTGCAAACGAGCAAGAACAACATTGCAAACGCAGAGCCGTGGCTGAGGAAACGGTAAGCCAACAAAAATTGACACAACAATGACAAATTCACAGGCACAGAGTTAGAAATTGAGTCCTCTATTGCAAAACAAATGGAGTGGGATAGAATAGCAGCCTAAATATACATGGCGTCCACAAGTGGATTTAGGGTGCAGTAAGTCTCCAACAAAATTTACAAGCTAAGTCAAGTACCATTAAAAAGCTTCATTGACTTCTCCGACCATATTGCACAAGACCCCTTCACGTCCTCTATAAACTCCTAGTCTGCTGCGTAATTGGGAACCATGAGGCTCACCCTTGTTTGTAGAACCTCACGGACGTCCACCCTCACCCACAATGTCCTTACCATGATACTTGTGAGACCCTGGAAGTCCGCTGACCGTTCCAAGGGCCACCTTCTGCCGTACAGTGCGTGGGTTCATGAGGAAAACTTCATCGCCAATGATGAAACCCTGTGGCATGCAAGCCATACCACTATTCAATTAACGATTACATAATAAAAAAAGCGCAAGATGCAATTCACTTGAGACATCATGCATTTTAGAATGGCCTATAAGGTTCACAGGAGTATTACTTAGTGCAGCGCTGCGGAGCCTGTGAATATACCACTTCATCGTGGGACTGATTCACGATGGACACTTGAATGACCAACGACAATGCTGATAGGCGGGATGAACTCATATCCCACAACAACAATGCAAGAAAAAACTACAAACAACAATTGGTAGTCGATCTTGGCAATGGCGTCCATTTCTGTTCTCAGAGTAACACCCTGCATTGCATACGCCATTGAGTCATTGTGAAGTCATGAAGCAGTCATGGACAGAATTCATGACTTTCCCAACACTACAGTACGACTTGATGACCAGCCATGATTGGAACGTCACTTCTGGGCAACTTATACACGACAAGAACACAACTGAAGGGTGGACCGCTTGAACAAAAAGTGAAATGAGTGCTATGTAGTGCCTACCTTATCACGGCGCGATCCTGTGGCAGAGGCTGACTTCGATCGCGTGTTCTGCTTCCCCATCCTTGCCTGCAAAAACAAGGAGCAGAAGTTAAAAACCAAAAAAATATGAAGGTGAGGGTCGTAGGGTGTTCAAACCAGACGGACTACAAGTCCCTCACCTCCCACCATGTTCACAAAATTGTATCCAGTTCCACTTCTGCGCTTCAGGAGCCACTGAGATTTGGACTTGTTCACAACTTGCGGGTACTTTGCACGGAAGGTAGTCACGTCGAGGCATCTCCAGAAGGCTTCCAACAAAGGCCACAGGTATAACTTCAAATATTCCTTGTCATCAGCCAAGGTGCGCAGCCACTTCACATAGAAAGGATTTGTGATGAGCACGTTGGATTGTGCATTCTCCGTGACCCTACAAAGCTTACTATCTACAATGATTGTGTTCTCTGGATTGAACTCAGGGTACTGTCCGTACACTACAAATAAGTTTTTTTGACCCGAGGTTCCTTTATCTTGTTCCCCTCCACTTTCGGAATCAGCTGTGCAAGACCAACAAAAGAGTGGATCCCTATCATAGGCACGACTGTAAAACCCTGCCAACATTTGACGGACCACATCTTCCATGTACGGAGCACTTCTACTACCTCAAAATGCAACTTTGAAGTGCCTAAAGCATCGGTCCAAAAAGTGCTTCAGCCATGGTCAGAAAACTACTCTATAGAACTGCATATGGTTGCTAGCACGGATACTACAGTTCGGGTTTGGAGTAGCAAGCAAATTGCAGTCCAACAGGGTTCCTTGTACATTGAAAATGACAAGCTTCCGAACATGTAAACTACTGCCGCCCATCCGATTAGTCACGAGGTCCTGCAATGTAAGGAAAGGCACTCTGGGAACGGACGCACATGGACTTGTGTGCTTGGAGATACAAACCTTAGGAGACTTGGGAGCTTTCTTAGCCTTCCTTGACGGCGCTGCTGCGACATTGGCTGCAGTTAAGCGGTTAGTGGAGGCGTCCTCGAAACCTCCCTCGCTTCCTTCATCGGGGCTGACCTCTACGTCGCAGCTTGACAGGGTTGGCTCCTCGGAGGACTAGGCTGCATCAGCGTCTACTGCAACGACTGCTGGAGCTGCTCCCGTATCTGCTGCAATGGCGGGTGAACCTGCAGCGGCGTGCAACACAGACACATCACTGCCTGCCTCTCCTAGAACCGGGGCTTCTGGTGTGGAGTACATTTGGTCTTGGTCGGCCATCTCGCTTAGTGGCTGGTCATCCACACTTGTAAGAGCAACAACTACCGAAGGATTCTTGGGCGATGTACGGTATGGGTCGGTGGATTCCTGTTCAACGCCATGGACAGGCTCCACAGCGACTACAGTCTCAGCGCACTCCGAAGTGGGCAAAGTCTCGGGAGATGCTTCACGCTCTGCTACCTTCCAATGGGGGGATGGGGATTTTCGGATATCCGAGGTTGGGATTTCGCCGTCCGAGGACAAAGTCAACAATGCCGGAGGGGCTAGCTGATCACCTGCTTCAGAAACCGTCTTCTTCTCCAACAACTAACTTGCACGCTTGTCCACTGACTTCTTCACGAGGTGTCTCTTCCTGCGAGAAACTGCCCCCAGCAGAAACCTCGTTGTCCAATGCAGAGGCAGTCCCGGATGGGCTCCCTTCTATTCTCCCCTTTGACCTTCCCATAAATTCCGAAAACATGACCTGCAGGTCGTCAATTGCAGACGCCTGAGCCTCAGCTGTTGCTTGCATTTTATAGAATTTTTCATCCACCTCACGCTTGAAAGATTCCACCGTTGATTTCAAAGTCCCATCATCTGCGGTTGCACTCTGTCGAACACCAATAAGACAAGATTCAAGGATTACTCATGCATGTACTGAAACCGGCTGGAAGTTGCAATCGAATCATTCCTGAGTCGCTTAAACCAAAACATGACTTTTCCACAACTTCAATGACAAAATATGACTTCCAAATCACTACACAACAACTTCATAATGATACACAACAATGCCTAATGACTTCAAACTGACTCTTGTGCTGGACATGGTTCATGTACATTGCCATTAATGCCACGCATTTTCTTGCCTGGGATACTCATGCTCTCTACTTTTGTCACGAGTGTAGACACCAACGTCGAAGTCATTTCCCCCTCCATTCAAAGCCATACATACACACTAGCACGGTTTAATTCTACAAGGAATGGACTAGAGGAAGTTACTATTCACCAGACTACATCAGAGCATCAATCGTACCTGTAGTCTTAGTGGGTTTAGGGTATGATCAACGAGGAGTTACGCATCTTCAAATCAGACAGGGATATGTTACGCATTGTCTCCAAGTATAACAACAAATCAAGGCCAGAGGGGCAAATACTGCAGTCCTTCTGCAGTCATGTACTTACCCGACATGACTGCGACGTCACTTAGCTGAAGCGAGGCCAACTTCAGAGTGACCACGAGCGAGGAATATCACTACATTGTGACAGCATAATGACTCCAAATCCAAACATTGGAAGAGTAAAATTCACATTAGCAACACGTGCTTCCAAGCACAACAACAGAGCAATTAAGAAGGATTTGCTCGGGGGCAAGACGTCCTCCACTGTTTGAAGTGATTAACTTCACCAGAAGCACAACAAGAAGCCATTCTGAGGCCAAAACTACAAGAACAACAGATGGACGAAAAGGAAAAAACAAACAGAATGTAGAAACTTACAGATGTCCCCCCCATAGAAGTGGGAGTGAAGTTTAGTCCATCGGCAAGATCACAAATCCTTGGAATCGTCTCTCAAGCTTCTCTCTACAGTGGAGGCCACGTTAAGCAAATCAATGGAAATCAATGCATAACTGAGGTGCAGAAATACGAGACCTCTTCACTACCTCTCCACACACCTGACGGACAAAGCAAAAGCAGAAGGACATGACAAGAAGAGAGGGGAGCAAAAGGACTCACGAGGGCTGCCTCCTTCCCAACTTGCCCTCTCCTTCCTACGACATGGGACGCCTTCACGCTTTGTCGGGCAGTCTTCATTTTCAACGCCTTGATCCGTTGGGCAGGTGTGTCCCAATAATCCTTCAGCCTTCCCCACTACGTACCATTGACGTGGTCTGGGCAATCTGTTTGTCCTGCGAGCCACTTCACCTTCAAGCAAGAGCGCTCCGACTTCATGAACTTGATTATGGCAGTCTTGAAGCCGGCTTGGCTAAGGGGTTGCCCTTTGTACTCGAACTCTTGGTCCAGAGCCTCCCTGAGTTTGCGCACTACAAAAGGGTCCTGCTTGGTAGTGCAGGACATATCCAACATTCTTGGAGTATAATCGCGGATAGCCTCATCCCACGCATTTTTCTCCTTGCAGCCTACATCGACTTCACCTCCCTCGCACACAAAGACATAATTTGCCTTCTTCCCTTTTGCCCCACGATCGTGACTCCGTTGTCGTACTCCTGGCGTCTCTTTTGCCTTCCTGCCCTATCCTCGCTGTCATGTGTAGGCGTTGCAGCACTCTCAGACCACGGCGCTCCAAATGAAGGTGGTTGAGGTCTGCTCCAAGTTGGGGGGGGGGGGGTGCGAGGGTTTCTCGGGCATCCACTGTGCTGGTTGCCATGTCCATCCCGATGCGTACGGTGGCGCGGAAGAGGGAGGTGCCGCATCCACGGGCTTTGCAATGTGTTTCTCCTTCACCAGCGATTTGGATGGGACAGCATGCTTCCAGCGCTTTGACCTGCGATCCACCAGAGGCTCGCTCTCAAGCATGTCCTCGTCGCTTGAGTCTTATCATGACTCCATAGCGTCTGCACAATGAGAGGACCACGCATCGGGGAAGTCAGCTATGTGTTGAAAAAGTGACGCAAGAGAAGGTGGGACCCTTCAAAGGTTGCAGGTACTTGCAAATGCCAAATTTGCGAACCCATATTGGACGCCGCGGTGAAAGACAGATGCCTTTTCAAGCATTCTCCGCAACGGCCGCGGAGAAGAACTAATTGCGTGGTGAAAACCTTAAGCCCAAACTACAACATCAACGTCACGAAAATTACCTGCAGCATCCGCGCACTTCAGGGATTGCTGCTCAACATGGTCACAAGCTATTGCAAGATGCATCATACCTTCTGCGATGGCCTGCCTCTTCATTGGACTCCGTGGCCTTGGAGGAGGAATCTCGCTCAGAAGGCATGTCATTCAACTCTAGATCTCCTTGGCTGTCGATGCGTCTACGATCCTTTAGTCTTCGTCCTCGAAGGCCTCGCCGTGGTGGAAGTGTCCGTCTCAATCTACACTTTGTCTTCTCGGCAATTGGAGCGCGGGGTGCTTTCAAGGGGGTCTTCTTGCTTGTCCCTAGACCGCGGAACACAATAATGAGCGCCACGAAGAACAAGAATGCAAGCGCCGCGAGCAGACGCTAAGATAGGTAGTCGCTAAGAATCAACTGCAAAAATGATTGCAAAGTCTGAAAATGAACGTCTCTGCGCGGAGGTGACATTAGGGTTTGCTAGTGCATAGTGTCGTAGACCAAAATGAGAGGATGAAGTTGGTTATATAGAATTTAGAAGTAAAGAGTTGACATTGGTAAAATTTTTTGATTTACAAAATGGTAAACTAATCATATTACCAATATTAACTTTACCTCACTATTGGATTAGTAGTAGATAGATAATTTGGTTAAGAAAGATATTATATGTTTCCTATTTTCCTAAAGATCCGGAACCGGATCCGCATCCAAGGAACTAAATAGGGATCGGAAAAATATACCGGGGCCGGAAGCAAACGCATCCGCATGCCATCGGAAGATTATCGGGACGGGAAGAGGAAATCTCGGATCCAACGGTAATCCCATACATCACAGAGGACCGTTCAACGGCTAGATTCCTCCGCGATGATTGCGGAAACGGCTACTTTCCCAACGGCTGTGACTGCCAGGAAAGGATACGTAGGGGTTTGGTTCCTCAAACCTCATTGTGTCTTTGTGGTTTGGAGCACTCTTAGAGCGAGGTCTGTCTTTAGAGGTGTGAGAGGATTGGGTAATCTTACTTTCCGGATCCTGTCGTGGAGAGGAAGAGGATTGACCGGGGGGGGGGGGCTGTCGCAAGAAAAGGGTAGGAGGTTTGAGTGTTTTTGGAGAGTTCTGCAACCATGGTGAAGGCGGAAGCAAGCGGGTCGTCTCCCTTCAAGACCAAGAGCATCTGTCCAGTGATTCCGAAGGATGACGGAGAGAGGAAGCAACTGGAGGAGGATCTGGGTCAATTGGGGTGTGCGGGATTCCTATGCCGACCATGGAGTTTGAAGAGCGAGGAAATGATTCGGGAGCTGATGAATGAGCAGTCGAACGAATGGATCAAGACCGTCCGAGCTCTGCCCGAAAAGTGGACTATGGACATCTGGAAGAGGGTCTACGACTTTCCTCGATCTGGAGAGGGGATGGCTTCGCGGGTTCACAAATTCGCGGAAGGTAAATTCTCTAATCCTCCTCACCCTAAGGATGGCTACGCAGTAGCAGATTGCAAAGTAGCAAGAGAGAGGAGGATGTTAGAATTTATAGTACCAATCCTGTATTCGGAACGGCCAAACCAGGTCACGGTGACATGGGCCAATACGATCTTCGGAGCATTGAGTGGAGAGAGGAAGGTGTTTTGGGGAGGGATAGTGAAAGATCTGGTAGGAAAGATGGTAAACGCCCTAGGAAACGCAAAGGCCACTCCCATTGGGCCATTCCTCTTTCACTTAT